>CM077147.1:138644547-139844547 GCA_039583875.1 Platanthera guangdongensis
TGGACAACCACTCCATTTTGCCACAAAATTATTGAATATGGCTGACGCGCTCCCTTAGACACGCCAGTGTCACAGGCCGAGTACCTTTAAGCCGCACACAACCGTCTTAAGATTTCCAGACCAGTACACAGCTATATGACAGCCCGACAACATAGGCCTGTAAACTTGACACACCTTCAGACACAGCGCCCATTTCTGCGCCCGTGTAGCTCAGGTGGTACACAAAACCATCTCAACCCGAGCCAGACACTGCCATGTGACACGCCCGTATCACAGGCCGTGTGCCCAGAGACACACCAGAGTCACAGGCTATGTGCCTAGAGAAACACACCTGTGTCCTGCCCGTGTTCACCAGGCCTCACTACCCTGGCCAAGTCCAGAAAAGAGGACATGGCCTGTGACACGCCAGTGTTACAGGCCGGGTGCCCTTACACGGTAGTTGACACACCTCCAGAGTGTTCTTCGTCGAGCGAAGCTCGTCGACCAGAGGGGGATATGGCTTCCGACATGCCCATGTCGGAGGGCGTCTTCCCTCTCAAAATTTCATCGAACCCATTTCGTCGACCCATCGTCAGGCAGTTCACTCATACCGAGTAGGACATGCCCTGAGACATGCCCGTGTCTCAGCCGTATCACCCAACTTGAACTCAATCTGGGATTTTGGGGTGTTACAACCCTCTCATCCTTACAAGAAATTTCGTCCCGAAATTTGTACACAGTAAGGAAAACCAAAAACAAGATATTATAACTTCATCAAAGTTTGATACACCACGATACGCACTGCATAACAGTTTACACAAATAACTTGGGAAATTCGGCTAGCATGGTCTGCTCTCGCTCCCATGTTAGCTCCTTACGGCCACAGTTGTCCCACCGGACTTTGACCATCTTGATTGTCTTGTTCCGCAATTGTTTATCGGCGCGATCCTTGATCCGAATGGGCCTAACCTTCATCGTTAGCCCATACTCCACCGGCACACGATCATTCTCGATCACTTGAGCTGGATCTTTGAAGGATTTTTGAAGCACCGAGATGTGAAACACATCATGTACTCCAGCCAAGTTTGTCGAAAGAGCTAGCCGATATGCAGCTTACCCAATTCGCTCTACCACTTCAAACAGACCAAGATATCTCACACTAAACTTTTCTAGACGCCGAATCCTGGACACGCCTTTGAATGGTTTGATCTTCAAATATACCCAATCGCCCACCGCGAACTCCATGTTCTGGTAATTGGCGTTGTAGTACTTCTCTTATCGATCCTAGGCTATCAGCAGCCTTTCTCGAATAGCGTGTATCGTCGAGTTAGCTTCATCGACTTCTTCACGCCTATAGAGTTTGGATTTGCCTGCTTTTGCACAAGCTAACGGTGTACTTCACTTCCGAACATACATAGCTTCAAATTATGCCATACCGATGCTCGCTCGGTAGCTATTGTTGTAGGCAAACTCCACCATATAGAGATGATCTTCACATCTCTTACCAAAGTCCAGGGCACACATTCAGAGCATATCCTCCATAGTTCTGTTTGTCCTTTCAGTTTGTCCATCTGTTTGGTGATGAAAGGCCGTACTGAACGTCAATTTCATACCCAACAGCTGATGGACTAGCCTCCAATCATTTGATGGAAATCGCACATCATGATCACTTATGATGCTACGAGGAACACCATGTTGCCGCACGATCTGCTCCGCATAGAGCTTTGCCAAACTTTCTACTGAATTGTCCCGTTTATTCGGAAGGAAGTGCGCTACTTTCGTCAACTGGTCTACAATCACCTAGATTGAATCATTCCCGCATTAAGATCTCGGCAACCCGTACACTAAATCCATTGAAATAGCATCAAACTTCCATTGCATAATCGACAACGACTTTAAGAAACCGCCAGGTTTCTGGCATTCTGCTTTCACCAAAGCACATGTTTACCATTTAGCCACATAATGAGCGATATCTTTCTTTAGTCCTAGCCACCAGAATAGCTTCTTCATGTCTCTGAACATCTTTGTGCTGTCAAGGTGAATTTAGTACTTGGTAAAGTGCGCTTTGTACATAAACTCTTCTCGTAATTTACCCATATTCGGGACGCACAACCGGCACTCTTTTTGCAAAAGACCATCGTCCTAGGAGAAATTGCCTTCTAGCCCATCCTTTGCATAGAGTTGGAGACTTTCATCCAGCACTGTTGCTCGTCGAATCCTGTCTGCAAGGTCATATTGCACCTCCGTACAGTTCAGACATGCATTGGCTGTTGAATTCTTGTCAACACAAAAAACTCTAACGCTTCCAACTCCTGGATTAGACATTCATCATGCCTCTGCAACCAATTTGCCCTTGCGGGAGCACGCCGACTCAAGGCATCAACGACCACATTTCCCTTCCCGGGAGTATAATGAATCTCGAAGGTGTAGTCCCCAAGGAATTCCTGCCACCTTCGTTGTAGCATATTCAGATCCTTCTGCTCCAACAAATACTTTAGGCTCTTATGGTATGTAAAGATATCCACTTTTACGCCATAAAGATAATGCCGCCATTACTTTAGTGCAACGATCACCGCCGCCAACTCCAGGTCTTGGACGGGATAATTTCGCTCATGCACTTTCAACTGGCGTGAGCCATAAGCAATCGCTTTTCCAAAATGTAGAAGAACGCAGCCTAAGCTGCTTCCTGAAGCATCACTATAAATCTTATATCCGTCGGTACCACATGGCGATGTCAACATAGGCGCCGTGGTCAACTAACTCTTAAGCTCTTCAAAAGCTCGCACGCACTCCGATGTCCAAATGAACTTCTGATCCATCCTCATCAGTGTGGTCAGAGGCAAAGTGATCGGCGAGAAGTTTTCCACAAACCCCCTATAGTAGACTGCCAGTCCAAGGAAGCTCCTTACTTCGGCCACCGATGATAACACCGACCACTCCTGAATGGCTCGTATCTTTGCTGGATCCACTGCGATGTCCTCTCCACTCACCATATGGCCAATAAAAGCCACCGACGACAGCCAAAAATCGCACTTCGAGAACTTGGCATAGAGCTTATTCCTTCGCAAGGTATGCAACACCAACCACATGTGATTTGCATGATCAGCTTCAGATTGAGAGTACACCAAAATATCATCAATGAAGACAATCACGAACAAGTCCAAGTACTCTCGAAACGTTCGGTGCGTCAGGTCCATGAACACTGATGGCGCATTGCATAGCCCAAATGGCATTACCGTGAACTTGTAATGATCATAGCATGTTCCAAATGCGGTCTTGGAAATATCACCTTCCTGAATCCTCAACTGGTAATATCCATATTTCAAATCCAATTTTGAGTAGAAACGGTTGATCCCACCAGCAGATCGAACAATTCATCTATCCGTGGAATCAGATATTTTGCCTTCTCTATCAGCTTATTCAATTCGCGTAGTGAATACATAACCACAAACCACCCCTTCTTTTTTCACAAACAGAACATGTGCACTCCAAGGTGACATTCTTGGGCGTATATATCCCTACTCCAGCGACACTTGCAATTTGAATTTCAACTCAGCCATTTTCTTTGGCGCGACGTGATATACGAGCGGGCCACAGGTTTCACACCTGGCACCAGCTCCATCGTGAAGTCGATCTGCTGCTAGGGTGGTAGCCCAGGGAGATCCTTAGGAAACATATCTGCAAACTCCGAGACAACCGGAACATCACTCACACTAGCCTTTGGCTCAACATCCTGAATTAGCGTGAAGAATAACTCGGCGCCCTTCCGAACAGCCTTGACGACTTGGAGTGCAAACAGCAAGGTCCCGCCCACTCCTCGCATACCCGCGAACTTAGTCTCCTCTTTGGTATTCTGGCCCAGTGTAATCTCTTGAGACTAGCAATCAATCAAGGCACGCTACTCCGCAAGCCAGTCCATACCAAATATCACATCAATTCCCATATCGGCAGTACAGATGCAGTCAAATAGAAATCCTGAGTTCCAATTTGAACTGCCACATCGCAAGCCCGATCCGCAAGCATCAAGCAACCATTCTCTAATAACACCCTCACACTCTGTGACTTCACATGATTAGGTACTCCAATTCGAGCTATCAAGTCCTTAGACAGAAATGAATGCGAAGCACCCGTATCAAACAGTGCTCTCGCCAGCGTGTTCCGAATCATAACAAAGCCTGTGGCAATCACATCACACACAAGCCACATACAAAACATAGAATAAGCAAAGCAATGCAATAACTTAAATCGTACATGTAACAACGTCACTCTGCTTGATGGCCTCCTGCAGGCCAAGATTTTAGACTCAGGGCTGCGCCTGGGATGCAGAGGACTCCATCACTACCTTTCCCTTCTCAGCATAAGACGCTCCCGCCTTCTTTTCTCCCTTCGACGGAACAACCCGACAATCACGGGCGATATGCCCCGCTCTTCCATAACTAAAGCAAGTACGAGTCTCCGGCCTGGAAGTGGCCGCCGACGTTGCACCCGATGCAACCGTAGAAGGAGCTTGTCCTAATGGCTTGGACCTCTTGCACCATTTCTTTTTATAATATGACTTCCCAGGTCGGGGCGCCTTGAATTCTGGCTTCGTCACAGCCAAGGCCCGCTTTCCTTGCACCCTCTTCATGTCTTTCTCAAACGCGCACGCAATGTCAACCAACGCTTGGAACCCTTGGTTCACTGAACTCGAAAGCAGGAATCACAACTCATCCTGCAATCCTTCATAGAACTTATTGGTTTTCCGCTGCTCGTCAACAAAGATGGAGCCCGCATATCGTCCCAACCTCGTGAACTGATGCAGGTAAGTGTCAACACTGCCTTCACCTTGCGTTAGCCGTTGGAACTCTTTTTCCATGGCAATGCGCTGTGCCGCTGGTAGGAGCTTTGCCAGAAATAGTTGCGAGAACTCCTCAATCAACACTTGTGTTAACTTCCTGCCGCTAAGTGGTGTAGTTTCATCTCGTCCCACCATAAATGAGCCTCTCCTTCAGTAAGAAGGTGGCCAAGGTGACCTTCTGATCTTCCTCCGTCCTGATCGCCGTCATTATCTGCTTGACGTGCGACAACCAATCCTATGCCTGCGTAGGGGATCCCACACCCATAAACGTAGGAGAAATGAAGCTCATGAACTTCTTCAACTGCCTTTAAGCTGCTCGAGGATCCACAACCACAACAGGTTTTGACCTCACCGCAACCTATTCTGGCCTCAATACCGACTGCGCCTGCCCTTGCGCCTGCACAGTAGGCTGTGCTTGAATAATCGCAAATAGTGCCTCAGCAACTAATCGAACAGTTTCCGTAGAAGTCGAGGAGTAGGCACCTCAGCTGGTGCCGTACTCTCATCAGAACCTGGCTCTGATACCAAAAATGTAACGACTCTATCCGTTTATATAGCATATAATATAAGGTCCGGCCGGGGCCCCACACCATATGCCACAAATCGGGCGGCGAAGTCACGGAATGATATCAGAGTTGCGCATCCTAACTCATAACATTCTAGCGGAAGAGTTTAATATAAATGCTGAACTCCAACCATGAATGTCCACTGCTATAAACAAGCATATATATATATATAGGAATGTCCACCAAATACAAGTTTGTTTGGCCTTATGGCCTTACAGTTGCTCTTCACAAAAGTGGCTTCCAAACATCGGCACGCAGGCCGGCCACACATGAACAACACATAAAAGTTTTAGCTTAGCCTTCATGGTCTAACAGCAGCAGCGGCGGTAGCAGCAGCAGCAACAATAGGGACTTCAGCCTTTATGTGTCCCTCTCGGCTCTCCAGCACCTGTACAAGGACAACCCACCCAACGGTGGCAAACAAGGCAACGATCAGCATTCAGCTGATGAATTTATAACGACCCTACCCCTTTCCAGGGCAGTGGTATTCCTTCCCTGTAGGCATAACAATTCATATGCAGATATATACATATCACACATTGTGTTCTCACGCACAAAAATTCCATCACAGCCGTCAGCCACGTGGCCCGACGATCTGTGAACTCAGGGCACATTTTTGGTGTACAGGCGAACCAGGGTCCCACCATCATATCAGGGATGAAACCCAACGATAAAATTGAGCATTTAGTCTTTCCGGTGTGCATGCCTAAGACTCTAATTATGCGCTCCAACTGACTGCACTTTCAGGTCTTCGAGTCGGACGGACATAATGCAGGTACGGATCAGCCACCCCCCGTTGCTCAAGTCGTCTTGCCATCACCGAGTATAGCATACCAGAGGCTAGTTATAAGGCGCGGGTCAGTTTCACCTTTCCTGTTCGCCACGAGGCCACTTATGAGAGCTCATCAAGCTTACAATAGCCACACTGTCCAGCAAAGACTGGCTTTACAATAGCCACAATGTCCACCACGGACTGGCTTCATAATAATAGGTTAGCTAGAAGCCACTCCCATTAGCGACAGAACTCACTTTTCGTCCCTAGAGCAAACCTTAGCTGGTTCACTCGACCAGCCATCCCTGCAGCCATCTGCAGTGCCAGACACTCTGGTCTTCAGTATACATCACAAACACTTGCGAGTATTTTCCTGGGCTCTCATACCAGTACTTCCTGCTACTACAGTTCACAGGCATAACCCATCAAGCATCACAAGCATCACAAGGGTCTTTTCTTGGACTACCACTCCAGTACTTCCTGCTACTGCCCTTCACAGGTCCAACCCATCGACTCCATAAACTACACGTTTAACCACGGAGTCTTCTCCGGTGCGCATATGCAACATCACAAATCCAGACGAACCTGTCCAGATGGGCTTCACAAGCATGCCTATTCCGTACTCCATTTCCGGATCTATTTGCCAAATTATTGGGGATTCCAAGAATCAACCAAACAGAACTCCCTTCATAATCCACCCTCTGGGGGGGGGGGGGAATCCCACGCACATGCCAAAAAGGAGGCCTTCACATGGCCAAGAAGGAATATCGTTACCCTTGATGATGACTTTGGAGCCATGGAATCCTAGCTGGCTGGAAAACACTGCAGCGGCCTTGCCACCACAATGCTTGCCTCGGCTCTTGAATCAGAAATTCGCAGCTCCACCGGTGGTCGGCTCCCTTTCTCCACCTCCTCCTTCCTTTTTCTCTCTTAGGTTCTTAGAAAGAGGATAACTCAAGCCAAATGAGAATCTCATCTCAACACTCGGCCTTAAAGAAGCAGGGAGAAGCTTGGGCCATCAAATCTAATCTGAAGAAACTGGATGGCCATGATTTTGCCACAAAAGTTTGAATTTTGGCTGACACGGCCTGTGACACGCTCATGTCACAGGCCGTGTACCTTAAGCGGCACACAACAGACTTATCCAGACCAGTACATGGCCATGTGACACGCCTGTGTCACAGGCCGTGTAACAAGACACGCCTTCAGACACGCCCGTGTCTGCGCCCGTGTACCTCTGGTGGTACACAACCATCTCAACCCGAGCAAGACACGGTCATATGACACGCCCGTGTCACAGGCCTTGTGCCCAGAGAGACACCCTTGTCCTGCACGTGTTCACCATGCCTCACTTCCCTGGCCAAGTCCAGAAAATGACACGGCCTGTGACACGCGCGTGTCACAGGCCGTGTGCCCTTACACAGTAGTAGACACGCCTCCAGAGTGTGCTTCGTTGAGCGAAGCTCGTCGACCAGAGGGGGACACGGCTTCCGACATGCCCGTGTCGGAGGGCGTGTTCCCTCTCAAAATTTTCGTCGAACCCATTTCTTCGACCACTTGCCAGGCAGTTCACTCATACCGAGTAGGACACGCCCTGAGACACTCCTGTATCTCAGGCCGTATCACCCAACATGAATTCAATCTGGGATTTTGTGGTGTTACACCATCACCGAATACCAACGTACTCGCGGCTAAATATAAGGCGCGGTTCGGTTTCACCTTTCCTGTTCGGCACGAGGCCTTTTTCAAGAGCTCATCAAGCTCACAATATCCACACTGTCCACTAAGGACTGGCTTCACAATAGCCAAAATGTCCACCATAGACTTGCTTCACAATAGACACAATGTCCACCACAGACTGGCTTCACAATAGCCACAATGTCCACCACGGACTGGCTTCACAATAGCCACAATGTCTACCACTGACTGGCTTCATAATAGCCACAATGTCCACCACAGACTAGCTTGACAATCAATGAGTGGAGTTCATGCTATCGTCCTTCAAGATCGCTTAGCGTACTCCGAAGAACTCACTTTTTGCACCCAACTCTACCCAAACCCTGCAGCATCCTGCAGTGCCAGAAAACTGGTCTTGCCATAGCACACAGCACAATCATCATAAGGGTATTTTCCTGGACTACCACTCTAGTACTTCCTGCTACTGCCCTTCACAGGTCGAATCCATCGACCCCACAAACTATACATTTAACCGCGTAGCCTTCTACAGTGTGCAAATGCAACATCACCAATCCAGACCAACCTGTCCAGATGAGATTCACACAACATGCCTATTCTGTACTCCATTTTCGGATCTATATGCCAAGCTATTAGGGATTCCAAGAATCAACCCAAGGAAATCCCTTAGCAATCCACCCTCTGGTGGAGGAAATCCATGTACATGCCAAAAAGGAAGGACTTCACATGTCCAAAGAAGAAAGATCGTTACCCTTGACAACCTCTTTGGAGCCATGGAATTCTAGCCAGCTGGAAAGCACCACAGTGGTCTTGCTTGCACAACGCTAGCCTCGGATTTCGAATCGGAACTCAGCAGCTCCACCGATTGTCGGCTCCTTTCCTCCACCTCCTCCTTGCTCTCCCTTCTCTCTAGCTTTCTTAGAAAGAGAATGGCCAAGTGAATAATGAGAGATATCCTCTCTTTTTTGGCCTTAAAGCAGTAGGGAGAAGCCTGGGCCATCCGATCCCAGATGATGGAAATGGACGGCCACAATGCGTCCATAAAAGTGTGTTTTTGGGCTGACATGACCTGTGATACGCCCATGTCACAGGCCGTGTACCTTAAGCGGCACACAACCAAATTACCCATAGCAGGACATGGCCATGTGACACGCCCGTGTCACAGGTCGTGTGCCATGATATGCCTTTAGACACGCCCGTGTCTAGGGCCGTATACCTCAAGCGGCATACACCTGATTCACCCCGAACAGGACACGGCCATGTGACACGCCCGTGTCACAAGCCGTGTGTCAAGAGACACACCCTGTCATGCCCGTGTTCACCAGTCCTCACTGCCTGGCCAAATCCAGAGAAGGACACAGCCATGTGACACACCCGTGTCATAGGTCGTGTGCCCTTACATGGCTGCAGACATGCCTCCTCCGGGTATTTCATCGAGCGAAGTTCGTCGACCAGAGGGGGACACGCCCTCTGACACGGCCGTGTCGCAGCGCGTGTTCCCTCTCGAGAACTCGTCGAGCAGTCGATAGGTTGCTCAACAATACAGAGCAGGACATGCCCTGGGACACGCCCGTGTCCCAGGCCATGTCGCCCAACTAGAATCACAAATATGGGATTTGGGGTGTTACAATACTCTCCTCCTTACAAAAAATTTCGTCCCAAAATTTGGATAAAGTAAAGAAAATAGCAGTCACAATGTTAAAACTTTCAACATGTCTGTTACAACAAGAGATGCACTGTACAACAGTTTACACAAACAACTCGAGAAATTCAGCTCGCATGATTTACTCTCACTCCCATGTTAGCTCCTCACGGCCACAGTTGTCCCATCGGACTTTGACCATCTCAATTGTCTTGTTCTACAACTATTTATCGGCTCGATCCTCGATCCGAATGGGCCTAACCTTCGTCGTTAGCTCATACTCAACCGCACACACGATCATTCTCGATCAGTTTAGGTGGATCTTTGATGGCTTTTCGAAGCACAGAGATGTGAAACAGATCATGTAATCCACTCAATTCTTCCGAAATAGCTAGCTGATAGACATCTTCCCCAATTCGCTCCACCACTTCAAACGGACCAAGATATCTCAGACTCAACTATTTCAGACTCCGAATCCTGGACAAGCCTTTGAAGGGTTTGATCTTCAAATATACCCAATCACCTACAACAAACTCCACGTTCCGGTGCTTGGCATTGTAGTATTTTGCTTGTCGATCGTGGGCTATCAGTAGCCTCTCCCGAATAGCGCGTATCGTCGAGTTAGCTTCATCGACTTCTTTACGCTTATACAGTTTGGATTCGCCTGCTTCTGCCCAAGCTAACATTGTACGACACTTGTGACCATACAGAGCTTCAAACGGTGCCATACCGATGCTCGCTTGGTAGCTATAGTTGTAGGCAAACTCCACCATATACATATGATCTTCCCATCTCTTACCAAAATCCAAGGTGTACATTCGGAGCATATCTTCCACTGCCCTGTTGGTCCTCTCAGTTTGGCCATCTGTTTGGGATGAATGGCCGTACTGAACGTCAACTGTGTTCCCAACAATTGATGGATTAGCCTCCAATCGTTTGATGTGAATCGCACATCACGATCACACACGATGCTACGAGGAACATCGTGTAGCCGTACAATCTGCTCAACATAGAGTTTTGCCAAACTTTCCACTGAATCATCCCGCTTGTTCGGAAGGAAGTGAGCCACCTTCGTCAATCGGTCTACGATCACCAAAATTGAATCGTTCCAGCGTTGAGATCTCGGCAACCCGTGCACGAAATCCATTGAAATATCATCAAACTTCCATTTCGGAATTGACAACGAGTTTAAGAAACCGCCAGGCTTCTGGAAATCCGCTTTCACCATAGCACAAGTTTGGCACTTAGCCACATAATGTGCTATATCCTTCTTGAGTCCTGGCCACCAGAATAACTTTTTCATGTCCCTGAACATCTTTGTGCCCCCAGAGTAAACTGAGTATTTTGTAAAGTGTGCTTCATACATCAATTCTTCTCCCAACTTACCCATGCTCGGGACGCACAACCGGCCCTCTTTCCGCAAAAGATCGTCCTCCCAGGATAATTGGACATCCAACCCATCTTTTGCATAGCGTTGGAGACTTTCGTCCAGCTCCGTTGCTCGTTGAACCCTGTCCGCAAGGTCACATTGTACCTCCATCCAGTTTAAGCATGCATCGGCTGTAGCATTCTTATCAACACAAGAAATATACAATGCTTCCAACTCCTAGATCAGATGCTCATCATGTATCTGCAACCAATTTGCCCTTGCCAGAACCCTCCGACTCAAGACATTAGCGATCATGTTTTCCTTCCCGAGAGTGTAATGAATATCAAAGGTGTAGTCCCCAAGGAACTCCAGCCACCTTTGTTGTCGCATATTCAGATCCTTCTGCTCCAACAAGTATTTTAGGCTCTTATGGTCTGTAAAGATATCCACTTTTACGCCATAAAGATAATGCTGCCATAACTTCAGTGCAATGATCACCATCGCCAACTCCAGGTCGTGGACGGGATAATTTAGCTCATGTAGTTTCAACTGGTGTGAGCCATAAGCAATCACTTTTCCAAACTGTAGAAGAATGTAGCCTAAGCTGCTCCCTGAAGAATCACTATAGATCTCATATCCATCGGTACCACATGGCGATGTCAACACAGGCGCCATGGTCAACCGACTTTTTAGCTCTTCAAAAGCTCGTGCGCACTCTGGCGTCCAAACGAACTTCTGATCCTTCCTCGTCAGTGTGGTCAGAGCCAAAGCGATCCGCGAGAAGTTTTCTACAAAACATCTATAGTAGCCTGCAAGTCTAATGAAACTCCTGACTTCGGCCACCGAAGACAACACCAGCCAATCCTGAATGGCTGTTATCTTTGATAAATCCACTGCTATGCCCGCTCCACTTACCACATGGCCAAGAAAAGCAACTGACGACAGTCAAAACTCACACTTTGAGAAATTGGCATAGAGTTTATTCCTTCATAAGGTGTGCAACACCAACCGCAAGTGGTTTGATTAATCAGCTTCAGATTACGAGTACACCAAGATATCATGAGTGAACAGGATCACAAACAAGTCGAAGTACTCTCGGAACGTTCGGTACATTAGGTCCATGATCATCGATGGCTCATTGCATAGCCCAAACGACATTACCGTGAATTCATAATGACCGTAGCGTGTTCCAAATGCGGTCTTGGGAATGTCACATTCCCGAATCCTCAACTGGTAATATCCAGACTTCAAATCTAATTTGGAATAGATGGTTGATCACACTAGCAGATAGAACAAATCATATATCTATGGAATTGGATACTTGTTCTTCTCTGTCAGCTTATTCAATTCATGGTAGTCAATACATAACCGCAAACCACCGTCCTTCTTTTTCACAAACAGAACATGTGCGCTCCAAGGTGACATACTGGGACGTATATATCCCTTCTCCAACAATTCTTACAATTGTACTTTTAATTCAGCCATTTCCTTTGGCGCGACGCGATATGGCGAGCGGGCCACAGGTTTCGCACCTAACACCAACTCAATAATGAAGTCGATCTCCCGCTGGGCTAGTAGCCCTGGAAGATCCTTAGGAAACACATTCGCAAACTCCGATACAACCGAAACATCACTCACACTGGCCTTTGGCTCAACAGCCTGAATGAGCGTGAAGAATACCTCCGCGCCCTTCCGAACAACCTTGATGACTTGGAGTGCAGACACCAAGGTCCGGCTCACAACTCGCATACAAGAGAACTTAGTCTCAAGCTCGGTATTTTGGCCCAGTGCGATCTCTTTTGACTGGCAATCAATACTGGTACGCTGCTTCGCGAGCCAGTCCATACCAAAAATCACATCAAATTACGATATCGGCAGTACAGATGTAGTCAAACAGAAATCCCGACTTCCAATTTGAACAACCACATCGCAAGCCCTATCCAAAAGCATCAAACATCCATTCGGTAATAACACCCTTACGCTATTTGTCTTCACATGACTAGGTGTTGGGTATTGTATCCACAATTACCTGGATTTGAGGAAGCCACCTGTCAAGCTAAGATGAATTCACAATGTATTTGATGAAACATCTTAAGTTGTACTTGCAGCTCCTCCATGCTAAGTGCACACCAATGTCAGGGTGCAGTAGGTCAATATACACGAGTCTGCAAGACGTAATCCCTCGTTGAGCAGATCAGTGTGTTGGCCTACGTGTACTCTCTCTATTGGAGTGCACTACTTTCAAGTACAGGGCCGTTCATATGCAAGAGAAGACAAGGAGCATGGATGGGTCAAGGAGCAGCTCCTGGGTGGAAGACGAAAATTCGTCCAAGGAAAATTCGACGAGAATCACCAAGTGATTCTCGCCGATTCGACGAGAATCACTAGTGATTCTCGCCGATTCGACGAGAATCACTAGTGATTCTCGCCGAATCGACGAGAATCACTAGTGATTCTCGCTGACTCCTTCTGGCTACCTCAAAACGGTGCCAAGTAAGATTCGGCGAGAATCTTACTAGTGATTCTCGCCGAACCAGTGGTTAAGCAGATCATGGATACCAAGTGAAAATCGCTGAGAATCAATAAGTGATTCGTCGAGAATCACTAGCGATTCTCGACGTCGAGAATCACTTGGTGATTCTTGCCGATTCGTCGAGAATCACCTGCGATTCTCGCCGATTTTCACTTAGCATTTTCTCGGGATGTTCCTGAACCGGATTCTACAGCTGTCAATTTACTGGACCGGGATTTAGGGATTCCTATTATGGGTCCCACAAACGGTCATATTGGAGTTATCTACAGTATATATATTCGGGTATTTTGAACAGTAAAATAGAGAGAAAGAAACCGAGCCGCGACGTAACCCTAAAACCGCGATTCCTCTCCGCCGCCGCCGTCGCGCTCGGGAACGTAGGTCGCCGTCAACAATCGGGAATCCTTCGTGATCTCCGGCGACAGAAGCTTAGCAAAGCTTGAGTCTCACGTGTCTATCCAGAGATCTCTTGTCTCTCGATTTGTTGACCGGGAAAAACTCCCCCGTCCGAATCGATCGAGACGACCGATCCTCGTGTGACCGTTGGAAGACCAAGCTAGCTTCGCTACGAAGTTTGGATCTCCAAGTTCAGCAGCCGCTCATCATCATAGCCGCCGATCCCGAAGCTAGCCGCCGCTCGTGTTGCCGCCGTCGGTTCCGGGGAGATCCTCTCCAAGAGAGACCAAGGTTGTAGACTCTTCGTTGACTTCACGAACACGTCGTCGAACGAAGAGGAACACCGTAGTCTCCGAAAGAAGTTTGTATCTCGTATACATTCTATATTTACTTTTGTTGTAAAGGAACTTTTGTTCCGTGTTGTAAGGGTTGGGTGCAACCCGTTTTGTGGGAGTGTTGACTCTCACGTGTGGAAGGGTTCCTTCCGTTAGTGCAGGGATTGGATTTCAATCCTGTTGGAGAAGAGACCGAGTCGTCCCTTGTTGGGAGATAGGTCGAAGGGGGAAAGTGGATGTACCCAAGTCGGGGAACCACTATAAATTATCTGTGTTTTCTGTGTGTTGTGCTGTCTATTTTTATTGTGCAGGTACATTCGTAAATTCCGCAAAAGCGCTACACGTCACCTATTCCCCCCCCCCCATAGGTGCACTTTACCGACACTATGTGGACTTTCAAGTGGTATCAGAGGGAGGTTACTCATCAAAAAGGTTAACACCTTGAGTAGAATCCTGGCACCAGTGTCAGAAGCATGGAGCTGGATTATGAGATACCGCCACTCAAACTCCCCACATGCACAAAGGATTATTATCCCATCTGGAGAATGAGAGTGTCATTTCACCTTGATGCTATCGATCCTCGAGCATCCTTCATCCTGGAAGAGGGTCCGTTTATTCCCATGAAGACCTCCGACTCTGGGATACGAGTGCCCATGGGCATTGCTGAGATGTCAGAGACGAAACTATCACTATTTCACTTGGACGAGAGGATTCGACAAATTATCATGGATGTCTGGTCTGGAGCCTCTCGCTCTAGATTGGAAAAATGTAGAACGGCTAAATCTCTGTGGATGATGATCTCAGAGCTGATGGGGGGGTCAGAGAAAGCTGGAATATGCTGTCAATCAGAGGATGAAGCGTATGTAGGAGTCCTCACTTCTGAAGATGAAGGCAAGGATCCCTCGGACTACATCAGAGCTCTAATGTCCGTGTCAGAGACTGAAGAGGACAGTGAGGAAAGCAGCTCTGATGTGGATGAAACAATAGTCACTGGATCTAACGACAATAACACAGAAGTGCAGGTAACTTCTTCATCCTGCCCCGTATCTCTTGAAATTTCTGAAGACAGGAACTGCCCTCCTTCAGAAAATGCTGATTCCCTGAAGAGAGCCCTTCAGTCAAGCAATCTACTTGCTGAGGAGCAAGCTCAAGAGATTGCTCGACTGAAGGTCTTGTTGGTTCTCCAATTGGCGTCCAACAAGGCCAAGGACTCTAAGATCTCAGCTCTAGAGAGTAGTCTGGAGAATGAGAAAAGAATAGTATCAAACTTCTCCAAGGTTGATGCCATTAAGAGAAAGCAAGAAAACGGGTGGATCTCCCGGATTGTCAATTCGTGGAGAAATGGGGAAACGGTATTCCGACCCCCCACTCCAGGCAGGAAGGCAACTCATCATGCCTTCAGGTATGACCACAGGAATGGTCGTGGTCACTGCAAGGGTGATTTGTCCCCATGTGGAAACGTCCATAGTGCAAGGGCCGTCATGGCCACCCATGAGGAAATACCTAAGGCTCATTCTGAGCCCTTCGTATTCACTGCCACTGCCTCAACACAGTGTGGATCTGCATGTCCCAGCTCACAGAAGACTTCTCACCACTCGAGGACACGAGATAGAGAGGATAGAAGTCATGATGTCAGGTTTCATGGGGCCCCTGTAAGGGAGATGCCTGAAATAATGGCACCACCTTCCCGGCCTCATAACGCTCACAACATGCATTCTTTCCACCCTTCCACGTGTCACGATGGAAGAGGAATTTTTGTGACAAGATCATGCCCTATCCCGTTTAGACCTAGGACCGTGACTACATCAGTCACGAGATCAGGTATGAAACGGCGATACAACATTCACCCATGTTGGTGCTGTGGCAAAGTGGGACACTTTGCCATCGATTGTTGGCACAACCCCTCTGTGCCCACGGCAAGGGCTTATCCACATTCTCGGGACAGAGGTAGTCTTCCAGACAGGTTTTCTGAAGGAAGGCAGTGGCGTGCTTATGCTAACAGGAACCTAGGACCCAATATGATTTGGGTTCCTAAGGTAAAGTAATTCTTTCTTACAGGGTAGTCTAGGTTCCCGTGAATATGATGGGAACTAGACAGTAGGTGGCTCAAGACTAAATTGGAACAATCGTCTACAATAATAGATGTGATATCAATTTGAGCATACTCAAATTGAGCTTCTGATATGTTCTACCTGAGGGACTAAAACGATGACTCTCAAAATCCCAGGTACTCATGATCAGTTTCAAGACTTGAGTCGTTTTCAATTGACAATTACATATATATATATATATATCATTATATACAGATACTTCTTTGTATATTAGTGTATGTATGCACGTCTAAGGATAGGTTAACTCGATGCATGCAAACCTTTACACATCAATAAAGGGTTAACGAAGATATGTCATCGTGAATCTCGACAACTCACAATTGACATCAAGAAGTTTTTGGAAATGCCTCGTTCAAATCCAAATAGATTGACTTTAAAATATACATGTGTTTATCATCTTTATATTGACTTGACATCAGAAAATTTCAAAAATGTTGCAAGCTTCTCAACGTGAAAATTTCTAGTCAAGAGACCTCTCAATTTCGAATTAGACAAATGGTATCAGAAACCGAATTAAACAAATCTCCTGTCAGACAAATCCCGCCGACCCTTCGCATTCTTCACGAATCCCGCCGAATTAGACAAATCTCGCCGAATTAGTCAAATCCCGCAAACCCTTCGCCTTCTTCACGACTCCCGCCTCACGTCGCAGCAAATATCCCGCAAGAGTTCTTCCGCAGACTTGCCGAAACCCGCAAGAGCTTTCCCGATGACCCGCAGCAAGCTCCTCGCCTACGCCAAACATCAACGTGAAAATTTCTAGCAAGCTCCCGCCGACTCTCCTCCTCTGGACACTCACCGAGGGGCCACTAATCGCCGCAAGGGACACTTATCGGAAGGACACCTCGCCGACTCCTGCTGGAAAGCTCGCCTCCATCAAAGATTTCCCGCAAGCATCCCGCCGAAGCCTTCACCGACGAACTCTTCAAGTTTCGATTCTTCTCCACTCGAACTAACTCACCGTATACTCCATTAGGTAACCTCTTCCTCACCCGTACTTGGACGCGCTCACTAGTGATGCTTTCTTTTTGAAAGTTCATTAACGCTTAGAGTAGGGTTTCTCTCTCTAGATCTACAATGGCTCCAAGGACAACTGCTGGGTTGGTCTCTGGCTGCGAACTGGTTCGAACTGGGTTTTCTCACGCCTCGGACGAATTTCGCAACATCATTCTGATGCTGGAAGAGGCTGGGCTAACCTTCGTCTTAGAGCACCCTTGCAAAATCCTGGACAAAGAGGTGCTGGAGTTCTTTGCTACCGCAAGACTCCGAAATGGCGACTCCCTCATCAAAAGCAAGGTGGCTGGGGCAAAAATCAAGATGTCTGCCGGCAAGCTGACCCGCTATCTACATCTTTCTAGCTCGGAGCAGGAGGACTATCTGGAGGACGAGGACAAGACCAGAACTCTCTTATTCTGCGGTCTCGCACGAGGAACTCGATCAATAAAGAGGAAGGATATGAATGAAGAAGGGAAGCTCCTGTCTGACATTATTAGAAAAGTACTCATCTGCAAGCCGGGCTCTCATGACCATATCTCACGAGATATGTTCAAGATCCTCATAGCTGTTGTCTGCCGCAAGAGGTTCAACTGGGGGGAGTTGCTGTTCGAGAAGATCAAGGACACCTTGGGCACTCCGAGTTTTGGGCGCATCATAAGCCTATATCTAAAACAGCTGAATGGAGACAAGTTTGACATGAGCAAAGGTGTTCCTCTCCATTACTTGAAGAGGATGGACGCAAGTGTGTTTGATCGATGGGAGAGGCGTATTGGGCAGCCTGCAGTGGAAGAGCAACAGGGAGTATCTCCAGCAGTCACCCCCGGTGAAATTCCTGATACCCTGACTGCAGGAATCGAGGGGGAGACTCTACCGCCTCATACAGATGTAGTATCTGAAATTGCCCAGGTGGCCAGGGATGCTGTGGCCGAAATTCTAGAAGAAAGTGACACTGTACTGGAGACTGCTGACCAAGAATTGGAAGAGGCTGCTGATATAGATGATTTCTTGGATGATGACGGCGAGGAAGATGGGAATGAGGGGCATGAAGTATTGGAGCATCCGGATCTTGTTGAACCTCCATCTGAAAAGCATGCACCAGTGGAGGGGGAGTCAGATAAATCTCCAGAGGCCGCCCGCATTCCTCCATTAGAGACTGTGATTGTATCCAGCTCTACAGATGTGTCTGCTGAAGAGCAAGAGCAAGGCCAAGAAGTGCCTCCGACTATACCGTTACGAGATGAGCTAGCCACTCACACTGTCAATGTCATTCAGGGAATTGTGAATGAACTCAAAGACTCTTTCGATAACGCTCAGAAAACACTGCTGAAAAGGATTAAGACTTCTGAAAATCTCATGCTTAAGAATATAGTGGAGATCAACCATAAATTGGACGTAATGGAGAAGAAATTTGCAGACAAGTACACCGAGGCCGGACAAGCTGTCACACTTCTAATGGCCGGTTTGAAAAAGAATACTGATACTCTTGCCGTCGTCAATCAGAATGCACATGTTGTAGCCAACAACATTCAGAAGTTTGATGGTAATATGGTCACTCTAAACGCAAATCAGCAGGCCCTGATCACTGAATTCTCCAAGACCACGAAGCATATTGATGACTCCCTGCACTCATATACAAACTGCATCGCTGTCGAAGCCAAAAAGGGGGAGAAAGAGTATATAGCTAAGTTGGCCGAGCTTCAAGAAAGCATGAGCACACACTTCGCACAATCAAGCAAATATGTCTATGAGAGCTGCTGGTGGATGCTCCAACAGGCATTAGGTACGTTAGGCGTCGTTCTGCCTGACAATCCTGCAGGTATTCATGTTCCTGAAACATCTACGGCCGCTGAGGGAGTATGTGCTGCTGAGGATTTAAGTACAAGTGCTGCAGATGTTCCCACAAATGACGCTGATGCTAGGGCTCTCTCCAAAGTTAAACTGAGGAGCATGTTTGACCAAGAGGCCTTAGCAAAAGCTAGGGGGAAGAGAAAAGTTCAGGAAGGGACCTCCAAGGAGACTCTAGCTGAGAAGAGAATCAGAATGAGTGAGGAGGATGTGCGAAACGAAAGGTGGAGTCCAGTTTCAAGGAACATCATCTTAGACACCTTCTGGCTGCAAGAAAGAGGAGAGATCAATCGAAACGAAGTATATAGCCAGTATGAGTGGGAAACGCACAAAACGTTGGAAGCGAAACGCAACAACTTTTTCAGAAACAACAAGGATGCAGATAAAGTTCCTCCTCCTAGGTATTACCCGAAGCCCAAAGAATACATGGAGAGGCAAAGCAAGAAGTACTTGGCTCAAAATCCTAAGGGTGACTTAGCTAAGGAAAAATAGTCAATAACTTATAGCTTGTCACTTTGTCTTAAGAACATTTAATGATTATTGTTATCATATGAACAATTATGAGATTATATGTGTATATATATATATTGGTATATATATTTGAATTTGTGAATGACTCAAGTCCTGATCTGGTTGCATATATTCTCTTGTGCTGCATGTTTAATTTCTGAATGCTATGTTTATTATTTGATAGGTGTTATTCATCTTAGCTAGTAGGGTTTTGGCTTCGTCAAATAGGGGGAGATTGTTGGGTATTGCATCCACAATTACCTGGATTTGAGGAAGCCACCTGTCAAGCTAAGATGAATTCACAATGTATTTGATGAAACATCTTAAGTTGTACTTGCAGCTCCTCCATGCTAAGTGCACACCAATGACAGGGTGCAATAGGT
This sequence comes from Platanthera guangdongensis, assembly GCA_039583875.1. Lineage (NCBI taxonomy): Eukaryota > Viridiplantae > Streptophyta > Magnoliopsida > Asparagales > Orchidaceae > Platanthera > Platanthera guangdongensis. Next base: position 138,664,517 of record CM077147.1, read on the forward strand.
CAATATACACGGGTCTGCAAGACGTAATCCCTCGTTGAGCAGATCAGTGTGTTGGCCTACGTGTACTCTCTCTATTGGAGTGCACTTACTTTCAAGTACAGGGCCGTTCATATGCAAGAGAAGACAAGGAGCATGGATGGGTCAAGGAGCAGCTCCTGGGTGGAAGACGAAAATTCGTCCAAGGAAAATTCGACGAGAATCACCAAGTGATTCTCGCCGATTCGACGAGAATCACTAGTGATTCTCGCCGATTCGACGAGAATCACTAGTGATTCTCGCCGACTCCTTCTGGCTACCTCAAAACGGTGCCAAGTAAGATTCGGCGAGAATCACTAGTGATTCTCGCCGAACCAGTGGTTAAGCAGATCATGGATACCAAGTGAAAATCGCTGAGAATCAATAAGTAATTCGTCGAGAATCACTAGCGATTCTCGACGAATCGTCGAGAATCACTTGGTGATTCTCGCCGATTCGTCGAGAATCACCTGCAATTCTCGCCGATTTTCACTTAGCGTTTTCTCGGGATGTTCCTGAACCGGATTCTACAGCTGTCAATTTACTGGACCGGGATTTAGGGATTTCTATTGTGGGTCCCACAAACGGTCATATTGGAGTTATCTACAGTATATATATTCGGGTATTTTGAACAGTAAAATAGAGAGAAAGAAACCGAGCCGCGACGTAACCCTAAAACCGCGATTCTTCTCCGCCGCCGCCGTCGCGCTCGGGAACGTAGGTCGCCGTCAACAATCGGGAATCCTTCGTGATCTCCGGAGACAAAGCTTAGCAAAGCTTGAGTCTCACGTGTCTATCCAGAGATCTCCTGTCTCTCGATTTGTTGACCGGGAAAAACTCCCCTGTCCGAATCGATCGAGACGACCGATCCTCGTGTGACCGTTGGAAGACCAAGCTAGCTTCGCTACGAAGTTTGGATCTCCAAGTTCAGCAGCCGCTCATCATCATAGCCGCCGATCCCGAAGCTAGCCGCCGCTCGTGTTGCCGCCGCTGGTTCCGGGGAGATCCTCTCCAAGAGAGACCAAGGTTGTAGACTCTTCGTTGACTTCACGAACACGTCGTCGAACGAAGAGGAACACCGTAGTCTCCGAAACAAGTTTGTATCTCGTATACATTCTATATTTACTTTTGTTGTAAAGGAACTTTTGTTCCGTATTGTAAGGGTTGGGTGCAACCCGTTTTATGGGAGTGTTGACTCTCACGTGTGGAAGGGTTCCTTCCGTTAGTGCAGGGATTGGATTTCAATCCTGTTGGAGAAGAGACCGAGTCGTCCCTTGTTGGGAGATAGGTCGAAGGGGGAAAGTGGATGTACCCAAGTCGGGGAACCACTATAAATTGCCTGTGTTTTCTGTGTGCTGTGCTGTCTATTTTTATTGTGCAGGTACATTCGTAAATTCCGCAAAAGCGCTACACGTCACCTATTCCCCCCCCCCATAGGTGCACTTTGCCGACACTAGGTGGACTTTCACTTGGTACTCAAATTCGAGCTACTAAGTCCTTAGACAGAAATGAATGCGACATACCCGTATCAAATAGTGCTCACGTCAGCGTGTTCCGAATCAAAACAATGCCTGTGGCAACCACATCACACACAAGCTACACACAAAGCATGGAAGAAGAAAAGCATTCAATAACTTAAATTGTACCTCTGACGATGTCACTTTGCTTTATGGCCTCTTGCTGGCCAAGGTTGTAGACTCGGGGCTGCACCTGGGATGCAGAGGACTCCACCATTTCCTTTCCCTTCTCAGCATAGGACGCTCCCTGCTTCTTTTCTCCATTTGGCGGACCAACCCGACAATCACGGGCTATATGCCCCACTCTTCCACAAGTAAAGCAAGTACGAGTCTCTGGCCTCGAATTGTCCCCCTACGTTGCACCCCTTAAAAGATCCTATGTCAATGGGAATAAGATTTCGTTCCGTAAACATAGGCACCCAATAATTTAAAAAGATTATATATGGAGTAAGAGGATAAAATTCATTACTCCTACAAATATACATTGGGTTATTTATTTATTATGAAGAAAGAAAAAATTTATTATGAGTTAGGAAAATAAGATTTCGTTTTCCTAACTCTCCAAAAGAAAAAAAAAATGGAGGTTCGAGAAAAAATTACCTCACCTCAATATTCAAGCCATCTTCATAAGCCACCAAACCACTTAGCCTATTTCAATGATTCTAGACTTAATTTAAAATTTTTTTGAGAGCATAATTTTTAAATTGCATTATTTCCTTTAACTTCTTTTAAGCTAAGGTTTTTTATATAAATCCAATCCATCCTTGTTAAACTAACAAAAATAATTTTTTGCTTTCTATTTTATTTTTTCTAGAAGTCTTTTTGAAACTCTTCCTCTATTCATAACATTTCATAAATTAGGATTTAATTCTTTAACCCCGGATGTTTATTTTGATCTTCCTTTTAATTAAGTCAAGCGGTAGCTAAACTTAGGATTTCTTTTATTCCTAATAAGTTCATCTCCAACTTTTGCTCTGGAATAGCAAAAGCTTAAGTATGGGGGTATTTGATGAATTGTAAATATACCTATTTTTCTGTACATTAATTTAGTCGTTTTCCTTTCTTTTTGTCGTTTTTACTTATTTTTATTCAATAAAATGCTCCTATTTTTGTAAATATTATACTAACTTATTTTATTTTATTTTTCAGGAAAAAATCAAAATATGCCAAAAATTGACCTGTCACGCCCGTGACATATTGGTCACGCCCGTGACCAGGGCGTGACACGTCAAATTCCTGAGAAATCTGCAATTTTGAAGACCAAAGCCTGACACGCCCGGGGTCACGCCCGTGTCACCCGACACGGGGCGTGACCCAAGCCCGTGACACTCCACACGACGATTTCATCTCGACGATCGTCGAGTGTCGACACTAGCAGTCACGCCTAGAGTCACTCCCGTGACCTAGGGCGTGACACCTCTTTCCGCTCGACGATTTTCAACTCGACACTTTCAGCTCGACATTCGTCGAGTGTCGACACCAGCCGACACGCCCAGAGTCACGCCCGTGACCTGGGGCGTGACCTTTCCAGCCAGCCCGACAAGACCTGCCGAAGACTTTCGGCGCGCACCGCGCCCAGATCCACCTGCCTGTCACGCCCCCTGTCACGCCCGTGACCAAGGGCGTGACCACTGCGAGACCGCCACGTGTCCAGCCTGAAGTCAACTTTCCCGTCAAATCGCCGGCCGCCTTCCAAATAGAACTGTCACGCCCCCTGTCACGCCCGTGACCAAGGGCGTGACTCATGAAAATTTTGTCTATAAATTCAGAGGTTCTCCTTTGAATTCCTGTTCCCCTTTTGGGTACCATTTTGTAAGGGGAGGTGCTGCGTAGATGGATTTCCAACCTATGGAATGGAGGTTTTCTCTTTCTCTCTCTCTTTTATTTTTGTACTAGTCTTGTAATAGTTTTTTTTTGCCATAATAAAAATGTAGTTTTCTTTCTCATTTCTATGTTTTGGACTTCATCTATGCGCCCACCCTTTGCAATCTTATTTATTCCTTGTTTTAACTTAGTTTTTTTTTGTCTTTTTAATACGTGTGTGTGTGTGTATGAGAGTAAATGTTATGTTTTCTTTATTTTGGATAAGTAGTTGTTATGTTTTCATTTCATTAGCTTTTGATAGCTTAGATTTTCATAAGTTTCTAATTCATCCCTATAGATCCGTAAAATCGTTTTCAAAGTGTTTTTCCTCTTTTTTTTAACTTAGCTTTTTATTTCGTAAAACATTTTCGTTCTTTTCGTTTTATTTTCACTTTTTAATCAGTTTTACGGAGTTATAGGAATGATAATATAGTCGTTTTAATTTTTCGTGCACTTCGATTTTTCGTTTTAAGCTTTTGTCCGTTTAATTTTTCCGTTCTCTTTTTATGCATTTCTACCGCATTCTAGCGGTAGAAATGTATTCGTTTTTATTTTTCGAGCATTTTCATTTTGCGTTTATTTGCAAACTTTTTCGCTCCGTTTATTTTTATCTTTGCTTTTTATGCATTTCTACCGCATTTTAGCGGTAGAAATGCAGTTGTTTTAATTTTTCGTTAACTTAGTTTTTTTGCAACTTTTGTACTTGTGCATCTATTTCCGCCTACTCGTTAAGAGTTAAATGGCGCTTTGCTTTATTTCATTTCTGTCGTGTGTGTGAGTGTGTTTTATTTTCTTGTAGAGTGCGTGTGTTTTCATTTATGTCGAGAGAGTGTGTGCGTGCGTTGCATTTATTTTGTCCTACTCGGTTGAGTAGGACCCGCATTTATTTTCCCCTACTCATTTGAGTAGGACTTGCGTGTGTGCGTTTTACTGCTTTCATTTCTCCCGCCCACGCAGTTGCGCCGGGACTCGCAATTTACAGCTTTCTTCAGTCCCACTCGTTTGAGTAGGACTTGCACTTTTCAGCTTTCATTTACTGCTTTATTTCCTGCTTTCATTTACTACTTTCTTTATCGCTTTATGTTCTGCTTTTCCCGCAAATCGTCCCCATTCCGATGAGTGGCTAACCATTCTTAGCCCTCGGTATCGAAGAGCATTGGGACAGATAAAATAGCTTAAAATAATTAAAGGTCTAATCTTTCTAATTAATTAATAGCACTTAAGGTTTGCCCGGGGTTAACGACGCGTAGGACCACATATCGATGTGTGGGCCCTATTTCCGTAGTCCATATGCTAGCTAGCCGAGAGGCCGTGCATATGGACCGATCACCCCTTGGCAAAGAGAGTTCCGCACTAACCCTCGAGAGAGGAGGCGCGCCAACTCTACCGGATTGGGTTCCCCACCCAATAGCGGGGTTCTTAGCGTAATGCGGGCGTTAAGAGGAATCCTTCGTCGGACGAGAGCCCGGTCGAATAGTCTTAGCGTTCAGGTGAGCGATAGTCCTAGAGATAGGTGAGCTCATTTTAGTGGAACCTCCACGGCCAAGTCTCCGCCTTAATTAATTAGAAATTTAGGAGCTCTTTTTATTTAAAGTCTATTTTAGTTCAATTGTTTTTTCGGTGCCATCGAGCTAAGCTCTTCATCGGCACCACCTTCATGCTTTCATTTTTCTTTCTGCCATTTTCTGCTTTTTATTATATATAAAATATCCCGACAAGATAATTATCGGTAAAATAATAGTCCCCTCCAGGGAAGAGTAGAAATAATCGAACCGGACCCGAGAACAATACGACCTCGATATTCCACCCGGAATATCCTGTACTACTCACGATAGGTGCACTTGCCTCCTTTCGTTAAAACTCGATCACAACCTTTTTTATATCCAAAATAAATAAATAAATACGCGCGACCTGTTTTCTTAAATAAATTCACTTCCGCCTTTTTTCTCAAATAAAACCGCCGGGTCGCCGCGTGACCGCAAATAATTTTGGAGTTTTAACCATCAAGTTTTTGGCGCCGTTGCCGGGGACATTTTAGGTTCGTTATTTTAAACCCTGGAAATCTATTAATTTTACCTATATATTTATATATATATATAAATATGGCCAATATAATAATAATAATAAAACTTAACTATATATATTTACAAATTTATAAAACCAAAAAAATTGAAAAACTCAAAAAAAAAAAATTGAAAAAACCTTAAAAATTAAAAATTTGAAAAAACTATAAACCAAAAAAAAACTAAACTAACAAAAAAAAAAAACTAAAAATCCAAAATGAAAAAAAAACTTAACAAAAAAAAAAATATATTTTTATTTTCATTCTTGTTTTTGACAAAACTTTAAAAAAATATATTTTAATTTAACTTCTTATATTTTATTTTATTTTGATTCGGCGCGCTTTTCACTCTTATGCGCGCTAGGGGATCACATTTTTATCAAACAATGGTCGCTAAGGCCTTAGCTACCTTCGACTCCCCCACGCACTTGCCCCCCCCCCCTCCCGCCTGCACCCCTTTAGCCGAATTTTTCGTTGTTTTTGTTTTTTCTATTATTGTTTTGCTCTTCTTTCCTCTTCTAAATAATGCAGGGTTTCAACCTGCGCCTTCCCGGACTCGTCTAAGGGAAGCTCCTACCCTCCCTTTTTCCTTTTTGTACTTATTATATTTTGTATATTATCTGTTCCGCATACTTAGATTGCAACATTGGGGACAATGTTGGGTTTAAGTATGGGGGTGTTTTCCTATTCTACACTTTTTATATTCAGTACTTAACAAAAAAATACAAAAAAATGCAAAAATCAAAAAAGTTTCAAAAAATTTTTAATTAAAACAAAAAAAAACAAAAAAACTTCAAAAAAAAAAAAAAAAAAAAAAACAAAAAAACCAAAAAAAAAACAAAAAAATCTCTCTTCCCCCTCTTCTACTCTTTTTTGAAAAAACTTGCGTCTTGCCTGCCCGCGACGGTCGACTCATCGAACCAACCATTCAAATAAGAGTCTGTTCGCGGGGCCGCAATCGAGTTTTTACTTTGCTTTTTTGTAAAAATCTCTCTTTCCCCCTATCTTCTTTGTAAATAACTTTTCTTTCTCTCCTCATTCTTGTAAATAATTTATCCTAAAAAACTAAATCAAAAAAATTAAAAAAACCCAAAAACCCCAAAAAAATAAAAAATCTAAAAATCCTAAAAAGATAATAATTAAAACACAAAAAAAAAATGATAAAAACTCTAAAAATTCAAAAAAAAAATGTTTTGATAAATTATGTAACAAAATAATTCGAATATACCACATCTTAATCCTTTTTGCTTTCCAAAAATCTAGTTTCGAGTTAATTTATATGCGAATTTTAGTTATTTTTTGCTTACTATTCGTTTATTAATTAAAGTTCGATAGATTTAAGTGTCTGGGGTTAAGATTTAAAGAATTTTTTATGTCTTTTCCTTATAATAGGGAACTTGTTTTTCACCACCACTTCTAATTTTATAAATAGAAGCTCGTTTTTTATGTTAGAAAATAACATCCATGTATTTCAATTATTTCAACTTCATTCTTTTAGAAACATTGGAACGTTCATTTTAAAAAGGTTGCTCTCAAAACTTTTTGATTAAAAGCTAGTTTTATTTTTGAAAAACTAAACCCACTTCCATTTTTTTTCGTGTCTTAATTGACATGATTCCCCCTATCCCTTAAAAGATCCTATGTCAATGGGAATAAGATTTCGTTCCGTAAACATAGGCACTCAATAATTTAAAAAGATTATATATGGAGTAAGAGGATAAAATTCATTACTCCTACAAATATACATTGGGTTATTTATTTATTATGAAGAAAGAAAAAATTTATTATGAGTTAGGAAAATAAGATTTCGTTTTCCTAACTCTCCAAAAGAAAAAAAAAATTGGAGGTTCGAGAAAAAATTACCTCACCTCAATATTCAAGCCTTCTTCATAAGCCGCCAAACCACTTAGCCTATTTCAATGATTCTAGACTTAATTTAAAATTTTTTTGAGAGCATAATTTTTAAATTGCATTATTTCCTTTAACTTCTTTTAAGCTAAGGTTTTTTATATAAATCCAATCCATCTTTGTTAAACTAACAAAAATAATTTTTTGCTTTCTATTTTATTTTTTCTAGAAGTCTTTTTGAAACTCTTCCTCTATTCATAACATTTCATAAATTAGGATTTAATTCTTTAACCCCGGATGTTTATTTTGATCTTCCTTTTAATTAAGTCAAGCGGTAGCTAAACTTAGGATTTCTTTTATTCCTTATAAGTTCATCTCCAACTTTTGCTCTGGAATAGCAAAAGCTTAAGTATGGGGGTATTTGATGAATTGTAAATATACCTATTTTTCTGTACATTAATTTAGTCGTTTTCCTTTCTTTTTGTCGTTTTTACTTATTTTTATTCAATAAAATGCTCCTATTTTTGTAAATATTATACTAACTTATTTTATTTTATTTTTCAGGAAAAAATCAAAATATGCCAAAAATTGACCTGTCACGCCCGTGACATATTGGTCACGCCCGTGACCAGGGCGTGACACGTCAAATTCCTGAGAAATCTGCAATTTTGAAGACCAAAGCCTGACACGCCCGGGGTCACGCCCGTGTCACCCGACACGGGGCGTGACCCAAGCCCGTGACACTCCACACGACGATTTCATCTCGACGATCGTCGAGTGTCGACACTAGCAGTCACGCCTAGAGTCACGCCCGTGACCTAGGGCGTGACACCTCTTTCCGCTCGACGATTTTCAACTCGACACTTTCAGCTCGACATTCGTCGAGTGTCGACACCAGCCGACACGCCCAGAGTCACGCCCGTGACCTGGGGCGTGACCTTTCCAGCCAGCCCGACAAGACCTGCCCGAAGACTTTCGGCGCGCACCGCGCCCAGATCCACCTGCCTGTCACGCCCCCTGTCACGCCCGTGACCAAGGGCGTGACCACTGCGAGACCGCCACGTGTCCAGCCTGAAGTCAACTTTCCCGTCAAATCGCCGGCCGCCTTCCAAATAGTACTGTCACGCCCCCTGTCACGCCCGTGACCAAGGGCGTGACTCATGAAAATTTTGTCTATAAATTCAGAGGTTCTCCTTTGAATTCCTGTTCCCCTTTTGGGTACCATTTTGTAAGGGGAGGTGCTGCGTAGATGGATTTCCAACCTATGGAATGGGGTTTTCTCTTTCTCTCTCTCTTTTATTTTTGTACTAGTCTTGTAATAGTTTTTTTTTGCCATAATAAAAATGTAGTTTTCTTTCTCATTTCTATGTTTTGGACTTCATATATGCGCCCACCCTTTGCAATCTTATTTATTCCTTGTTTTAACTTAGTTTTTTTTTGTCTTTTTAATACGTGTGTGTGTGTGTATGAGAGTAAATGTTATGTTTTCTTTATTTTGGATAAGTAGTTGTTATGTTTTCATTTCATTAGCTTTTGATAGCTTAGATTTTCATAAGTTTCTAATTCATCCCTATAGATCCGTAAAATCGTTTTCAAAGTGTTTTTCCTCTTTTTTTTAACTTAGCTTTTTATTTCGTAAAACCTTTTCGTTCTTTTCGTTTTATTTTCACTTTTTAATCAGTTTTACGGAGTTATAGGAATGATAATATAGTCGTTTTAATTTTTCGTGCACTTCGATTTTTCGTTTTAAGCTTTTGTCCGTTTAATTTTTCCGTTCTCTTTTTATGCATTTCTACCGCATTCTAGCGGTAGAAATGTATTCGTTTTTATTTTTCGAGCATTTTCATTTTGCGTTTATTTGCAAACTTTTTCGCTCCGTTTATTTTTATCTTTGCTTTTTATGCATTTCTACCGCATTTTAGCGGTAGAAATGCAGTTGTTTTAATTTTTCGTTAACTTAGTTTTTTTGCAACTTTTGTACTTGTGCATCTATTTCCGCCTACTCGTTAAGAGTTAAATGGCGCTTTGCTTTATTTCATTTCTGTCGTGTGTGTGAGTGTGTTTTATTTTCTTGTAGAGTGCGTGTGTTTTCATTTATGTCGAGAGAGTGTGTGCGTGCGTTGCATTTATTTTGTCCTACTCGGTTGAGTAGGACCCGCATTTATTTTCCCCTACTCATTTGAGTAGGACTTGCGTGTGTGCGTTTTACTGCTTTCATTTCTCCCGCCCACGCAGTTGCGCCGGGACTCGCAATTTACAGCTTTCTTCAGTCCCACTCGTTTGAGTAGGACTTGCACTTTTCAGCTTTCATTTACTGCTTTATTTCCTGCTTTCATTTACTGCTTTCTTTATCGCTTTATGTTCTGCTTTTCCCGCAAATCGTCCCCATTCCGATGAGTGGCTAACCATTCTTAGCCCTCGGTATCGAAGAGCATTGGGACAGATAAAATAGCTTTAAATAATTAAAGGTCTAATCTTTCTAATTAATTAATAGCACTTAAGGTTTGCCCGGGGTTAACGACGCGTAGGACCACATATCGATGTGTGGGCCCTATTTCCGTAGTCCATATGCTAGCTAGCCGAGAGGCCGTGCATATGGACCGATCACCCCTTGGCAAAGAGAGTTCCGCACTAACCCTCGAGAGAGGAGGCGCGCCAACTCTACCGGATTGGGTTCCCCACCCAATAGCGGGGTTCTTAGCGTAATGCGGGCGTTAAGAGGAATCCTTCGTCGGACGAGAGCCCGGTCGAATAGTCTTAGCGTTCAGGTGAGCGATAGTCCTAGAGATAGGTGAGCTCATTTTAGTGGAACCTCCACGGCCAAGTCTCCGCCTTAATTAATTAGAAATTTAGGAGCTCTTTTTATTTAAAGTCTATTTTAGTTCAATTGTTTTTTCGGTGCCATCGAGCTAAGCTCTTCATCGGCACCACCTTCATGCTTTCATTTTTCTTTCTGCCATTTTCTGCTTTTTATTATATATAAAATATCCCGACAAGATAATTATCGGTAAAATAATAGTCCCCTCCAGGGAAGAGTAGAAATAATCGAACCGGACCCGAGAACAATACGACCTCGATATTCCACCCGGAATATCCTGTACTACTCACGATAGGTGCACTTGCCTCCTTTCGTTAAAACTCGATCACAACCTTTTTTATATCCAAAATAAATAAATAAATACGCGCGACCCGTTTTCTTAAATAAATTCACTTCCGCCTTTTTTCTCAAATAAAACCGCCGGGTCGCCGCGTGACCGCAAATAATTTTGGAGTTTTAACCATCACACCCCGAGCTCGGCTCGACCCCAGGTAGACCCGCTGCGCAGGCTCTCATCTAGCTTGCAGGTCCGAAGGCTTGCCTGTGGGGTATAGGTTTGGATTGAGGAAACTTCATCGGCACCCCGAGCTCGGCTCGGCCCCAGGTGGACCCGCTGCGCAGGCTCTCATCTAGCTGGCAGGTCCGAAGGCTCGCCTGTGGGGGATAGGTTTAGATTGAGGAAACTTCATCGGCACCCCGAGCTTGGCTCGACCCCAGGTAGAACCGCTGCGCAGGCTCTCATCGAGCTGGCAGGTCCGAAGGCTCGCCTGTGGGGGAAAGGTCTGGTTCTAAAAGGTTGGGTCCAAAGTTTGGGAACAGGTCTAAACCTGGGACGTTCTTCATCACTTCGAGCTCGGACCAGTCCTCGGTGGACTTGTTGCCCGAGCTCACCAAGCCAGCAAGGAAGTAAACTCATTCGATGACAAAATAGTTGGGAAAAGCTCCTTAAAACAACACCCTAGCTTAAACTTAGGGGAAGGAAATAAACTAGGGTAAAAGTTGAGGAAGTATGGGTGGAGACACTCGTAGCCGACAGTTACAAGGATGGTCTTGCATAGGCGAGTAGGCACTCGCGCGAAGACAGAAGGCCCGCGCTAAATAATCGGAGTGCGGGTTGCATCACCAAGAACTACTTCCGTGAGAAGTACCTAAAGGCAAGGCGAGAAGATTATACCAGTCAGATCTCACGCGCAAAGATAAGACAAGTGATGACTCGCGCTCTTAGAAAGGCTAAAACTCCAATAGGGTAGCGAGACAGGACACAGCACCATCTCGCGGGCGTAGGTGCGCTAGAGGGTCGTCCCGTAGTGAGCAAAATAAAGAAAGTAAAGAGGGTGAAGGTAAGTCGGCGAGGTGGAGGAATAACATCGCCTTGCAAGCAAAGGCAAGCAAAAAGAAAAGCATGCGAGTGGAATAAAAGGACAACAAATAGCATGTACATTTGATCATCATTATGTAACAACAAAATGGGGCTCAAAAATTAGTAAGTTTCACAAGTAGCAACAAAGAGAGAAGGAGAGAGGGATTCTGGATCTTGGAGTCGGCACATCAGTCCTCCTCGCCAGATGAAGAATCATCGCTCTCCTCACTGTAGAGCTCGGGAACCAAGTCGCGAGCGGTCACAGTTTCAGAATCATCCTTCACAACTCCAAGGTCCTTCATCATCTGCAACACCAGCTTTGCCGCCCGAACGCCAGCCTCTCGGCACTGCTCCTCGACTTCCTCATGAGAATAATGTGGCGGAGGCGTCTGGAAGGGCTCGCGGCGAGAAGACGACGCGACGTCAGCCTGAAGCCGCACATTCCCACCTTTTAATTCCCTGACCTCCTCCTCCAAAGCCGTCACGCGCGAGCGCAATTGCTCCGCCATCTCGGCATCCTGCGAGATGACCCAGTAGTTAGCCAAGGTTGATTGAAAAAGAAAAACCAAAGGAAAAAGTCTAAGGCTTACCGCACCGCCTTGGGCCTTCGCGAGGAGGGACTCGGCTTCAGATAGCCTTTTCACGAGACCGGTGGACTTCTCTCGCTCCGCCTCCAGACTCTCCTCACTGGCTTTCCACTTGGCATTGATATAAATAAGACGGCGAGAGGAGCGGTGCGAGAAATCCAAGGCTCGTATTTGGTGGTGGGAAGTCTTCAGCACGAGATCCCTGGTGGACTCGCTTTCAGGCGAGACGGCGTCAAGGCCGCCGTAGAGGCCGTACCACACGGCGAAGGCATGACTGGTGGGGACTTCTTGCTCCTTCTAAGAAAGAAGGAGGGTGGAGATGGACACGCGGTTGGCGTCCCGTCCCAATAGCAGAACTGGGTCGCCGACGGCATCATTGACCACGGGACCCAGGTTATAGTTCATGTGGGAAGAGGGGGCGAGACGGCTTGAGGAGTCGCCTTCGTGAGAGGAGGTGGCAGTCGCCTGGTCGGGAAGAACAGCTTGCAGGTTGGATTTAGTAGCAGGCAGGTTGGATGCAGCAACCGACTGACTGGGGATGACAGCCGGCTGATTAAGGAGTACCGTCTCGCAAGTAGGCGAGATGGCCTGGTGGTTAGGCGAAAGGGGCGGTGGAGACTCCCCTACAGAGATGTGGCTTCCTTGGGGAGCTTTCTTCTTTTCTTTAGAAATCACTACGACCATTTTCATCTTTTTTCTAGGGGGGCTGAAGCGAGAGGGGGCCGTGTCGCCTGTGGGCCTCTTCGGGGGGATGGGCGCCACGGACTCTCTCACTGCCTCGGCCGCCACGTTGGCGAGATCGAGTCCCTTTGCTGGATGGATATTGCACTTGTAAGGGGGGGGGGGCTGGAATGATTCGCTCCCCTAAAGACAGGCAAGGGTTATATTACGGTGATACGGTGAATAGCAAGACGCGAGATGAAGGAGTGGGAATACCTTCACCGGGGAGCACTGGAAGAAGCGAGTCGAGGCCTCGCCGCAATAAGTTGACCTCGAAGTTCTTGCCGACGAAGTATTCACATAGCAGCTTCTCTGGTCCACTGAGCTGTGGGGTGGTGTAGAAGCTTTCTGGCGGAGACACCGGCGTGAGAGGGATGCCGCCAAAGTCAGCGCGATCTCCCCGGATGAAGACAAACTGGGTGAGCCAGTGGTGGTTCTTATTGGGCATCTCACACACTTTGAGCCCCTGCCCGGTGAAGTACGAGACACCATCAGCGTTGGCGTGGTAAATAAAGGGCTTGCAGAAGACCATCAAGCTGAATTCGATGCGCTCCCGGCGCATATAGCGGGCGAAAGCAATCAACACCGAGATGGCGTTAGTGTTGAATTGCGCCGGGACGACGCCAAAGTATTTGAAGACCTGTTTTACCTCAGGCCAAAGTAGCAGCCTCAACCCCGCCTCAAAGTGAGAGACGGGGATGGCGAGTTCTCCCGGGTAGTAAGTGTTGATGGACTCGCCGAATTTGGGGGGTCGCGACTCGACACCGTCCCCCAGGTACTCGCGGGCGAATCTATGGTAATCTTCTTGGGGGAGCCGGCCGAGCGGGAAGTCATGCTCGGTGAACCTCTTCCCGCAGCGACTGCACCCCTCACCTTCCTCAGCTTTCTTCTTGCCCATCTTTGGCGGCGAGATGGTCTTCGGAGAGATGAAGAAAAAGAAGGAGTTGGCGAGAGAACCAAGAGAGAAGGGCGAGTGGGGCCGGCGAGACGAAAGAATCAAAGAGGCAAGAGCTTGGGTAGCGACAGGAGTGAAGAGTGCGGTGTCTTTCTGATCCCGGGCCGGGTATATTTATAGCGGATACAGAGCAATGATTGATGGGTGGGAAAAACATAAGGGGAGGGGAAGAGTCGGCGGTTGTTTCTCAATCCTAAACCTCGATCAGCGTGACCCATCATAATCAAAAAAGATAATAATAATATAAATTAAAAAAGAAAGAGAGTTAAAAAAAGGAATAAAAAACCTGCAATAAAAATATATATTCAGAGATCGTCCCGCGTACGACGGGCACCAAGTTTCTTAATGTTTTGGCGAGACGACGCTACAAGACTACTATTATTACAACATTCAAATGAAGAAGAAGAGAAAAACAGCGAGACAGACGTCCTTCAATACGGGTGCCATTGCCAGCGGCCACCGCGAGCTTCCGCACAGGGAGGTCTACTACGCGAGTGGAAGGCGCGAATGGAATAAAAGGACAACAAATAGCATGTACATTTGATCATCATTATGTAACAACAAAATGTGGCTCAAAAATTAGTAAGTTTCACAAGTAGCAACAAAGAGAGAAGGAGAGAGGGATTCTGGATCTTGGAGTCGGCACGTCAGTCCTCCTCGCCAGATGAAGAATCATCGCTCTCCTCGCTGTAGAGCTCGGGAACCAAGTCGCGAGCGGTCACAGTTTTAGAATCATCCTTCACAACTCCTAGGTCCTTCATCATCTGCAACACCAGCTCTGCCGCCCGAACGCCAGCCTATCGGCACTGCTCCTCGACTTCCTCATGAGAATAATGTGGCGGAGGCATCTGGAAGGGCTCGCGGCGAGACGACGACGCGACATCATCCTGAAGCCGCGCATTCCCACCTTTTAATTCCCTGACCTCCTCCTCCAAAGCCGTCACGCGCGAGCGCAATTGCTCTGCCATCTCGGCATCCTGCGAGACGACCCAGCAGTTAGCCAAGGATGATTAAAAAAGAAAAACCAAAGGAAAAAGTCTAAGGCTTACCGCACCGCCTTGGGCCTTCGCGAGGACGGACTCGGCTTCAGATAGCCTTTTCACGAGACCGGTGGACTTCTCTCGCTCCGCCTCCAGACTCTCCTCACTGGCTTTCCACTTGGCATTGATATAAATAAGACGGTGAGAGGAGCGGTGCGAGAACTCCAAGGCTCGTATTTGGTGGTGGGAAGTCTTCAACACGAGATCACTGGTGGACTCGCTTTCAGGCGAGACGGCGTCAAGGCCGCCGTAGAGGCCATACCACGCGGCGAAGGCATGACTGGTGGGGACCTCTTGCTCCTTCCAAGAAGGAAGGAGGGTGGAGATGGACACGTGGTTGGCGTCCCGCCCCCACAGCAGAACTGGGTCGCCGATGACATCATTGACCACGGGACCCAGGTTATAGTTCATGTGGGAAGAGGGGGCGGGACGGCTCGAGGAGTCGCCTTCGCGAGAGGAGGTGGCAGTCGCCTGGTCGGGAAGAACAGCTTGCAGGTTGGATGTAGTAGCAGGCAGGTTGGATGCAGCAACCGACTGACTGGGGATGACAGCCGGCTGATTAAGGAGTACCGTCTCGCAAGTAGGCGAGACGGCCTGGTGGTTAGGCGAAAGGGGCGGTGGAGACTCCCCTACAGAGATGGGGCTTCCTTGGGGAGCTTTCTTCTTTTCTTTAGAAATCACTACGGCCATTTTCATCTTTTTTCTAGGGGGCTAAAGCGAGAGGGGGCCGTGTCGCCTGTGGGTCTCTTCGGGGTGATGGGCACCACGGACTCTCTCGCTGCCTCGGCCGCCACGTTGGCGATATCGAGGCCCTTTGCTGGATGGATATTGCACTTATAAGGGGGGAGGGCTGGAATGATTCGCTCCCCTAAAGACAGGCAAGGGTTATATTACGGTGAGACGGTGAATAGCGAGACGCGAGATGAAGGAGCGGGAATACCTTCACCGGGGAGCACTGGAAGAAGCGAGTCGAGGCCTCGCCGCAATAAGTTGACCTCGAAGTTCTTGCCGACGAAGTATTCACATAGCAGCTTCTCTAGGACACTGAGCTGTGGGGTGGCATAGAATCTTTCTAGCAGAGACACCGGCGCAAGAGGGATGCCGCCAAAGTCAGCGCGATCTCCCCGGATGAAGACAAACTGGGTGAGCCAGTGGTGGTTCTTATTGGGCGTCTCGCACACTTTGATCCCCTGCCTGGTGAAGTACGAGACACCATCAGCATTGGCGTGGTAAATAAAGGGCTTGCGGAAGACCATCAAGCTGAATTCGATGCACTCCCGGCGTATATAGCAGGCTAAAGCAATCAACGCCGAGATGGAGTTAGTGTTGAATTGCGCCGGGACGACACCAAAGTATTTGAAGACCTGTTTTACCTCAGGCCAAAGAGGCAGCCCCAACCCCGCCTCAAAGTGCGAGATGGGGATGGCAAGTTCTCCCGGGTAGTAAGTGTTGATGGACTCGCCGACTTTGGGGGGTCGCGACTCGACACCGTCCCCCAGGTACTCGCGGGCGAATCTATGGTAATCTTCTTGGGGGAACCGGCCGAGCGGGAAGTCATGCTCGGTGAACCTCTTCCCGCAGCGACTGCGCCCCTCACCTTCCTCAGCTTTCTTCTTGCCCATCTTTGGCGGCGAGATGGTCTTCGGAGAGATGAATAAAAAGAAGGAGTTGACGAGAGAACCAAGAGAGAAGGGCGAGAGGGGCCGGCGAGACGAAAGAATCAAAGAGGCATGAGCTTGGGTAGCGGAAGGAGTGAAGGGTGCGGTGTCTATCTGATCCCGGGCCGGGTATATTTATAGCGGATACAGAGCATTGATTGATGGGCGGGAAAAACATAAGGGGAAGGGAAGAGCTGGCTGTTGTTTCTCTATCCTAAACCTCGATCAGCGTGACCCATCATAACCAAAAAAGAAAATAATAATATAAATTAAAAAAGAAAGAGAGTTAAAAAAAGGAATAAAAAACCAGCAATAAAAATATATATTCAGAGATCGTCCCGCGTACGACGGGCACCAAGTTTCTTAATGTTTTGGCGAGACGACGCTACAAGACTACTATTATTACAACATTCAAATGAAGAAGAAGAGAAAAACAGCGAGACAGACGTCCTTCAATACGGGTCCCATTGCCAGCGGCCACCGCGAGCTCCCGCACAGGGAGGTCTACTGCGCGAGTGGAAGGCGCGAATGGACTCAAGACCACGGCGCGCGAGATGGAGCTGCATATCAGTATCATTAATGATGGCTTCAGGGTTTGTGCCATCAACATCTAGCTGAGAATTGGCTTCGGAGGACAGAAGAGCACATTCATTCTCCAGCCATTCGATACGCCTCTCCGCGGCTTGCTTATCCTGCGCCAAGGAATGGATGATGCGCGCATGCTTCCGAAATAGCTCAGCTGTCTTGCGCTTCATTTTCGCTGGATTCGAAGGGTCGCTCAGGTAATCTTCAATCCCATCTACAGGAGGAGGCGAGACGGAGAGTCGCTTTGGTTGCTCCTCAATAGGCGAATTGGCCCGAGAATCTGCGCAAGCAGTGCAGAGACAGGGTGGAAGAGGCACTCGCAGAAGGGTGTGAGAATAGCGAAGAGGATTAAAAAGCGCGAGGGAAGGTCTTTTACCAGGAAGGCGAGAGGTCTCGGCGACCTGGGAGGGGTCGTCCCTCCTCTCGCTGGGAGTAGTTGGGGGAGTAGAAGAGGGCTGCAAATCGTACTCCTCGCGGTGGACAACAGAACCATTTTGCGGGCTCTCCGGGTGCTGCAAGACCACGAGAGCTCCCTGAAAAAACCAATCAACAAAAGAGAACACACGTTGCAAAAATGACAGGGGCGGAAGCAAGTACCCACCTCTTTTTCCCTGGAAGATGTATGAGGAGTGGGGACGGTTTCCGAAACAGCACAAGACAGATCTTCGGCGGCAGACGACGGACCACCGGCCTTCATATTTTTTAGGCTAGACGATGGGGGGAGAGGGCGAACTAATGAAGAAGTAAAAGAGGACACGTTGGCCTTGTGCTGCTCTCGCACCAGTGCGAGACATTCACGGAAGCTCTGGTTGTGCTCATGACGAAGGATTCGAGCTGGGGAAGAAGGATTTGCAAAGTAGGGCACTCAGTGTGCGGAGTAGGAATCCTATATTTATAGGCCCCGGTGGGGCCTCATAAAAGATTCCTCATAAATATGTTTTTAAATGCACTTTAAATAATGAGCCTCGGTTGGACATTCTTTCCGAGCTTAGAGTAATCTCAAAAAGAGCGGGGATTGTGTACAACCTCGGGCTTGCGAGAGGCCCTCAAGGGGAGAATAGTCGAGGCAGGTAAGAGGAATAGACAGGCGAGTGGGACCAGGTGGGCCCACACGCGAGAGGCGAGATGAACTGTCTCTGTAATAGGCGAGAAGGCCTCGAGCAGTGAGAAGGCCTCCAGCGGCGAGAAGGCCTCCAGCGACGAGAAGACCTCATAGCAAAGGACACCTGCGAGACGGGCAGAAGGGTCCATCTCGCCGATAGGTGCTCTTCCACTCGCCAGGATGAGAAGAGGTTGTTTTCATATTCCCATATCAACAGAGGATTTTACTCTTCTACCCCGGGCTTTTTTACCCTTTTACCCTTAGTGGTCTGCATATAGCTCCTCAGAACAGCGGAGTTTGGTTGTTGGCATACCCAGCCAGGGGTACCCTGGTAAGTTCAGACCAGTGCAGTTTGGTTATTGGCAGTTCAGATTCCGAATTCTATAAATAAGCCCATAGGGGCTCTTCAAAAAGACATCTTTTCAAAAAGACATCTATAAATAAGCCCAACTTTTGGCTTTGGAGGGGAAGCACTCAGTGATCTTCCGGGTAAGCGGTGGGATCTCCCTGCTGCGGCTTTGGGCCAGTTTTCTAGTCATTCACGACCGGTCGGAGGTCGAAGCTTGGGCCAAATAGGTGTCGGCTACGCCCCTATTTTGTGAACATTTGTCGAAGTCAAATTTTAGCTTCAACAAACTCTACCTCACCCTTAATGGAGGAAAGAGAAAGAGGGAGGAAGAAGCCATTCATGACTTAGGGAGGCCAAAGGCCACCCTTGATGGTTGGATTCAACTCCTCTGGGGGAGAGGAGGAGTTTACATCCATTTTTTGGCCACTCTAAGCCAGGTTCAACCCCCCCACCCCTTGGGTGAAAACTCCATTGAAGGGCATTAATGGCCACCGGTGATTGGCCCTCCCTCTTCCCCCTTTGATGGTCTTAAAGCACCACTGGACTCTGGGAAGCCATTTACACGCTTCACCTGAAGGAGACGAGGCTTCCCCCTGTGCTGTTGTAGAAACCCGATCGGCGGTACCACCACCATGGCAACCCGGAGATCGGCTCGACTCCAGACCACCACAAAGGTCCTCCCCTTCTCCTCTCTCTGTGGGTAGATCTTAGGAATTAATAGGGGCATGAATCGGGCTCAATTGATCCCGATCGGGCGATGAACATTTCTGGTTTTGGGTGAATTTCAATCCATCTGGATCGCCGGAAATGGCCCCTCCGGCAGCTGTGCCGCCGCCTGGCGATAGCCACCACCTCGATGGAGGTGGTGGTGGCGGTGGCCGCCGGGCAGGTGGCTGGATGGCCGGCAGTAGTGCTTGGGAGCTGCTCCTGGAATATGCAATCAGGGCCATCGACTGGAGGTAGAAGATGACCCAACGCCGTCCGATCTGCGCCAAGATTCGTGCGCTGCTGATTTAGATCTTAGGAATTTAATTAATTTCATTTCATTGATTCTGTCACAGAAATTATTATTAATGTTTTTAATTATTATAAATACCTAGAAAGCTCTAGTGAAAAAATGATAAACATCAAAGTTGTAGCCCTAGGGTTGTACTTTAATTTAAAATTAGTTTGAACCATTTTGGATGTGTGGTTTGACCAAGGCACGTATTTTGGTGGGGTCTATACCTATGGTTAGTCAGAGACTTCAATGAGTGCCCCCACTTCATCTCATTTCCAAATGACCTGAAATTTGGATAGGCAGTCATTCTAACCAATACCTAGGTCCTGTCCAAAAATAGGAATTTTTTAGATATTTGTTCTAGAGTTTTTGGAAAACTTTAATAAACAATATACAAATTAATTAGGTATCTTAAACACCTCAAAAACTCCCACAATTTTGGTGGGTGATCTTGGGGAATATTATAGGGCTCTGGTAACAATTTCACCCTTTTAGGGTTTAATTTGATAGGGAAATGGTATAGCCCAAGGCTGACCCTTTTAGGTCAAATTAGGACTTAGTGCCCTAAGGGTTCTTAAGTTGGCCAACCTCACCCAAAGGTGATGGATCTTGGCACTCAGCTATATTAGAGAACAAAATACCACCTCCAATGTTATTGGGAGGAAGTTGAAGGGTAGAGCCCTAGGACACTAGGGTAGGTCCTATGTGTGCAAACCTACGGTTAGAAGGTCATGGGGTCAAGTGACCTTGAAATGACTTGAAACTTGGTGGAGAGGACTTTAGGGTTGTCAAGGTCCTCTGGTAAAAATATCATGAGATTTAGTGGTTGTTAAGCTCCCCAAAACCCTAACCCTAGTTTAGGGCACAAAACTTATACATGTAAAATAGTCCATCAAGACTTTATGAAAAGTTGTGAAACTTGGGTAATGTAGTCAGAGGGTAAATATGACCCCTGCTAATTTTATTGGAATTTTTGGAAGAAAAAATTTATTACCCCCTTTGTAATATATGAATTTGCTGTTGATAGTCATTTGTTTATTATAATCTCACTGTTTATTGTAAAATCATGTAAATTGGGCAGAGGGTGTTTTGGGTCATTATACTCATACCTGAATTTTAATATAATTTTTAGAAGTATATTATCAGTACTTACTTTATAAGCTTACAATTATACAATTATGTTCAAAAATATATTCAAAGCTCAATGATGGTTAGAAAATTGTGAAACTTATGTAAAAGTGCACATAGTCATTATGCTCAGGAGGAAATTTTATCATAATTATTAGATGAATATTTTCAGTGGTTGCTTCATTGATTTACGGAAGAGAGTTATTGATCAAAATTAAAATTAGAGTTTATTATTCACTGAAAAATTTGGGAACTTGGTCAGGAGTGTTTGTAGGACATTTTAGTAATGCTTAAATTTTCTCATAATTTTTGGATGTTTATTTGAAGCACTTGTTTCTTTAATTGATAAATATGTGTTTACCTTTAAAATTTTGGATCAGAGGCCTAAACCTTGCAAAAAATTTGGAAGATTTGAATTTACTGTCTATTGGTTGCCTAGTACTTATCATAATTTTGTGGAGCATTTTGTATGAATATAAAAGCCACTTCATATTCAAAACTAGGGCATTTGGATTTTTAGGGAAAATAAATAAAATATCTGTTTAATTCGGAAAATTCCAAGATTCTGAATTTAAAATAAATATATCATGATAGTCCCCCATTAATTATCTTAGGGTTATTGGATGAAAATTTGGAGTACCTCCTATGATGTACACCATACAGCTTAGGTTGGTCTGCATTTAGTAAAACTGCAGAAAATGTGATGGCATTTGAATAGGTCATATGGGTTGGGGTGTAACATCCCATTTCTGACTATACGCCCAAGAGTGGTTTTGGTCATGGCAAAACCCTAGGAAGCCCAAGGGACCAAGTGAACAAGGCCAAGGGGAAAATCACCTTGGTCTGCCTATAGCTCAGCCTTATATCAGCAAGGGGAGATCTGAACCGTCAGAACCTATAGGAAGAAATAAACATCCACACAAATTCCCTGAAAATAACTCTCCCGGGTCTGACACGCCCGTGTCGCCAGACGTGTCGCCAGCTCGACGATCGTCGAGCTCATTTCATCGACCAGAGGGGATCTGTAACGCCCCGAAACTCAAAGGAGCGACGGGGGACGTTTTGGGCCAGTTTTGGGTTCTGGCAGGAGGCACACGGCCTGGGACACAGCCGTGTCCCAGGGCGTGTCAAGCTTGTGTCGACACTCAGCCGGGAAGTCGACATTTTGATCTCGACATTGTGTCGAGACTGGGCACATGGCCTGCGACACGGGCGTGTCGCAGGGCGTGTCGACCCGTGTCGACACTTAGCCCGCGAAGTCGACACGCTGCATTCGACGAAGTGTCAAGACATGGCACACGGCCTGCGATACGGGCGTGTCTCAGGTCGTGTCGACCCGTGTCGACACTCGTCCCGGGAAGTTGACAATTTGCTCTCGACATTGTGTCGAGACAAGGAACACGGCCTAGGACACGGACGTGTCCAAGGCCGTGTCATCAGGTCGATGATCTTCGCTCGATGAAGTGTTGAGTGTCGAGACCGTGTACACGGCCTGGAGCCCAGGCGTGTTGAGGTGACACGGGCAAGGACACGGGCGTATCCTAGAACCCGTGCAGTGCTCGGGTTGTTTTCGGGGAAAAACGATGGGGGTACACGGCCGGCCACACGGCCGTGTCAGGTGGAACACGGGCATGTCAGGTCGAACACGGGTGTGTTCGATACCCGTGTGGTGTTCCAGGCGAGCTGATTTTGACGGCTAATGAGGCATACGGCCCTGGACACGGGCGTGTGCCAGGCTATGTGCGGTCCAGATTGGGCATTTCAGTCCCGAATCAAAGCCGTTCGTTTCTTTAATTGATGATCCAACGGCTGGGGGTTGTTCCTGAAGGGATATACCCGGAATTGGGCCTTAGAAACCCTCACTTTTCATGAGTGGTTGTCTTTCTAAAACTTAGAGAGAGAGGAGAGCCAAGGAAGGAAGAAGAAGCTAGATCCGGCCATTGGAGGAGCTTCGAAGCTCCAAATCGCGAGCTGACTCCGGATCCACGGAGGCAAAGCTAGTGCGGTGCTTTTCATCCGCTTACTTTTCCATGGCGCCAAAGAGGAATGCTAGGGTAACGATTCTCTTCTTGAGCATGAGTAGCTCTCCTTCTTTGCATAGGAAGCCCGCTCTCGTGAGTTTGCGGTGAGTTGGAGGCGTTCCTTCGGGTAGATATGTGAAATCCCCGTTGTTTAGAGTCCATAAGCGACAACGGACATAGGCATGATGTGTGAAGCCTAACCGGACATGTTGGTCTGGATCGGTGATGTTGCATTGCATAAATGCCGGAGAAGACTCCGTGCGATTGGTTGTTTTTCGGGTTTTCTACGTGGTAGATTGCAACAGGGAGCCTTGGGGATTAACCCAAAGGTGCACCCGGAAAATTGGGTGGATGCGTGATCTTGCCAACTTGTGGGCCTAGGTGCCAACTAGTACATAACTGGGTTATGTAACATTGTACATTCGATTCACGGGCTTTGGGGAAACTTAACTCGTGCCGATGATATTTAAGTGTCGTGGCAAGTGAGCAACGAGTTGAGTGGGAACCGTTCCTGCTTTATGCCGAGGGCATAGAGGTCAGGTCTTTCTGTCGATGACATTAAAGTGTCGTGACATAGGCTGTTGATGACATTAAAGTGTCATAACGTCTGCCTAAAAGACCATTTTGCTTACGAGATATTGACGTCCTGGGGATGGTGGTGAGTTAGAGGCTTAGACTGCGATCACCGAGAATGTGCCCTGAGAGCACGGGGCTTGTGGCCATGCGTTCCAACTCCTGTGGTGCAATGAGTTGTTATATTGCTCTCTTATGCTAATGAAATGCAGGGAAGGAGCATCGCCGCCCCGAGCAGGGGGCGGGATCGTTATAATTTGGTCAGCTTTGCTGACCGTTGCCTTGTTTTGCCACCGTGCGGTGGTTTGTTGCTTGCAGGTGCTGCTGGACCAAGCGGTCAATAGCGGGCTAAAGCCCAAAATGCGAAGTTGGCCCTCGAAGGCCTAATTGGAGTGTTTACTGTTTTTATTCATGTATGACCGGCCTGCGTGCCGTGGTTTGTAAATCATGTAATATCAAGTGAACCATTTTGTAAGGCCTTAAGGCTTGAACTGGGGTATGTGTAACATTCCTATTTTGGTATTAGTGGACATTCATGCTTTAGTACTGGGTTCTTTATTGCAACTTTTATAAACTGCTTCCGCTAGAATGCTCTGTTTAGGACGTTATGATTGGTTGGATGGTTTCCATGAGTAACCACCCGGTCTGTCTGTGGCATATGGCGTGGGTCCCCGGCCGGACCTACTGCTATATGCTATGCGATAGATAGGGGGTGTTACAATTTGGTATCAAACTACTAGTTTTGGTCAGGCTTAAAATGAATTCGTGGACGAATTGTTTTTAAGGAGTGGTGAGCACATTGTGTGCGTCATCGTTATAACGGTAAAAGAACCCATGAATGTCCACTTAGGAATGAAAATACATGTGTTTGAGGAACCTGCGTGTTCCTATAATTGCTGTTTGCAATTTTATTTGGTCGCTTAACGGTGTTTTGTACCACTATAGGTGACCGGAAGCGGGGCTGGACCGCCAGAATGTCCGGTTTCTGAGGAGCATAGTGCACCCGGTGAGGTGTTTGAGACTCCTCCTTCGTATGAAATCGTTAGAAGGATCGTAGAAGCGGTGTTCGCTGTGATGGATGCACAGCTTGGAGGAAATGTACAACCTTGCTCCCCTGTTGTGGCTTCAACGTCGGTGGGCGTGATGCAGCAGATGACCTTTGGTAGACCATCGGGGCAGCAGCTGAATATGCATTTAGTGCAAGGAGCGCACACAGTTGAGGAATATTTGCAAGCATTTCTTATGATAAGCCGCTACCCATGCTTCGAGGTGGATAATGAGCAAGCTACAGTCGATAGGTTTTATAATGGCCTGCGCGCCGAGTTACGAGTTCTACCGCTAGGACCAAAGTTATTGGGATTCCGAGCCTTGGTGGAATCAGCTAGATCTTTGGAGGCAGATTTGAGGAAGACCCTCCCGATGCCAGCGACCATGGTATCGAACTATGCAAGCCCCATAAGGGTTGCATCCGTTGGAATGATGGAGAAGGGGGCTATGGCATCGACTAGCAATGCTACTTACACATGTTTTACTTGTGGAAAGAAAGGGCACTTTTCCCGAGACTGTTGGAAAGGTGCTCAGAAGGCCAAGAAAGCTATGTCAGGAGCAGTCAAGGACTTAAGTGCAAAGGAGACGACATTCAAAGTGCCGAACACCTCAAAGTCTGGATATCAAAAATGGTATAAGAAGCGTAGGACTTCGGGTCAAGCTCCTTCTGGTGCTTCTGGGGTGACTACTGGTCGAACCCCGAGCGCATGTTTCACTTGTGGAAAATCGGGGCACTTTGCCCGAGAATGCTGGAGCGGACGTCCCAAGTCCGAGAGAAAGCACGCCGTCGTAAGGGCAGGTATGGTTTAAATATAGTTTTGCCTTAAATACTTGTCGCCCTTGTGCATGTTAGCTTAGAACTACTGGTGCTAAGCCTTGTTATGACTTTACTTTATCTGCGAGAGCACCGTTCGTTTAGGGAGATTCGCATTCCTTTATTAGGAATTATATGGTGCGTCGGAGTACCTCCTTCGATGGTAAGAGACAAATTGGATGCGTTATAGTCCAATGGTGCTCATTGTGCGTGGGTAGAATTTGTTGCGCTTAGTTTTGGATTGAGAATCAGGAGTACGATCTACAAGCATCGTTACTTCCGTTGGTGGACATTATAGTTGGCATGGACTGACTCTCGGAGCAGCAAGCCTATATAGATTGTGGTAGCAAGGAAGTCAAGCTGGGAGCAAGTCGTGAGACGACCCTTACGAGCTCGAAGAGGTCGAGCAAGACGTTGGTGTCTGCTCTTCAGGTGGTGAAGGCGGTTCGTGCCGCTGCAGAACTATTCTTCACACTAGTGGAGGTTGTGAAGCCGAAGCCCGCGTTGGATTGTATTTTAGTGGTATCGGAATACCCTGAAGTGTTCCCCGCAGATCTTCCTGGAGCAACGCCTCAGCGGGAGATAGACTTTACGATTGAGCTAGTACCGGGTGCAAAGCCTGTATCACGCTCTCCATATCGGCTAGCGCCTAAGGAAATGGCGGAGCTGAAGGTGCAACTTCTAAAAGTTGTTGG
Organism: Platanthera guangdongensis; assembly: GCA_039583875.1. Taxonomy (NCBI): domain Eukaryota; kingdom Viridiplantae; phylum Streptophyta; class Magnoliopsida; order Asparagales; family Orchidaceae; genus Platanthera; species Platanthera guangdongensis. The sequence continues at coordinate 138,690,274 of CM077147.1, forward strand.
AGCAAGGGTATGTGCATCCAAGTCCTTCTCCTTGGAGCGCACCGACCCTCTTTATTAAGAAGAAGGACAGAAGCTTGAGGCTATGTATTAATTATCGGGAGCTCAACAAGTTGACGGAAAAGAACAAGTACCCAATCCCAAGGATCGATGATCTTTGTGAGCAGTTGGTCGGGCCAACGACGTACTCTAAATTAGATAAGGGAGAGTGATATCCCTAAGATAATGTTCAGTACAGGATAACAGCGCTACGAGTTTACAGTCATGCCGTTTGGGCTGACTAATGCGCCGTTAGTGTTCATGGATTTGATGAATAGGACCTTCCGGGAGTACTTGTACCATTTTGTGATCGTCTTCGTCGACGATATACTGGTGTACTCGCAGAGTAAGGAAGATCACTTCAAGCATCTTCTTTTGGTTTTCGAGACGCTAAGAAGGAATCAGTTGTATGTCAAGTTCTCGAAGTGCGAGTTTTGGTCATCTTCAGTGGCGTCCTCGGTCTTATAGTAAGTGAGGTAGGTATTGCAGTGGATCCGACGAAGATTGTTGCGACACGGGAGTGGCCTGAGCTTTATACGGTAGCAGGAGTTCGGAGCTTTCTGGGGCTTGTCGGCTATTACAGGCGCTTCGTAGAGAACTTCTCGCAGATAGCGTTACCCCTCACTACTTTGACGAGGAAGGAGCAGAAGATCTTTTGGACGCCGGAGTGCGCGCGAGCTTTTGAGGAGTTGAAATGTCGGTTGACCACGGCGCCTGTGCTGACTTCGCCGAGTGGGACCGAAGGCTATGAGATTTAATAGCGATGCTTCGGGCAGTTGTTTGGGTTGCGTGCTACTGCAACACGAAAGTGTAATAGCTTATGGCGCGAGACAGCCAAAGTGCACGAGAGGAACTATCCGGTTCATGACTTGTTGTTAGCGGATGTGAGTTTTGCCTTGAAGCTGTGAAGGAATAATTTTGTACGGTGTGAAGATGGATATCTACGCCGGTCACAAGAGCGTGAAGTATCTAATTGATCAGAAGGATCTAAATATGCGGCAGCATAGATGGATGGAGCTCTTATGAGACTATACATTCAAGATCCACTACATGTCTGGTAAAGGGAATGCGGTTGCGGACGCGTTGAGTCGCCGAGCCCCAGCTCAAGCCAATTGGCTATCGGTGTATGATGAATGGTTGGTGCGGGAGTTGGAGGCGTTAGAGATTTTTTGTGTGGATAGGCAATCAAGTACTGAAGTAGTACTGAATTGGACTGAAGTCAAATATGACCTGGCTGATCGGATTCGGCAGGCTTTGGATATGGATGTCCATATGAAGCAGTTAATGGTAGAAGCTCTGGATGGGTCAAATTCCCAATTCGTTGTGGAGGACGGATTGCAATGGAAAGACGGTCGTCTGTGCGTCCCAAGTGTGGGCAATTTGCGGGTGGAATTGTTGTACGAGGCACACCATACCAAGTACTTGATTCACCCGGGGAGCACGAAGATGTACCGTGATGTGAAGAAACTGTTTTGGTGGCCGGGTTTGAAGAAAGATGTGGCTCTCTACGTAGCGAAGTGCCAAACTTGCGCCTTGATGAAGTCGGAGTGCCAAAAGCCGGGAGGATTTCTTAAGTCCTTGCCTATCCCGGAGTGGAAATTCGATGACATCCCTATGGACTTTGTGCACGGTTTGCCAAGGTCGCAAAAGTGGAACGACGCTATTTGGGTGGTCGTGGATCGGTTAACGAAGGTGTCGCATTTCATTCCGCATAGGAAGGATGATCCGGTGGAGAAGTTGGCAAAGCTTTATGTGGATAACATAGTACGGCTTCATGGTGTGCCCCGCAGCATCGTGAGTGACCGAGATGGGCGGTTCATGTCCAATGATTGGAGGCCAGTGCAGCAAATGTTGGGAACAAAGTAAAAATTCAGCACAGGCTTCCATCCGCAAATGGATGGGCAGACCGAGAGGGTCAATAGAACCATGGAAGACATGCTTCGCATGTGTGTCTTGGATTTTGGAAAGCAATGGAAAGACCACCTTTATTTGGTGGAGTTTGCATACAACAATAGCTACCAAGCGAGTATTCAGATGGCGCCTTTCGAGGCCCTATATGGTAGAAAATGTCGCACGCCATTGTCTTAGTTAAAAACGGGTGAGTCAAAGTTGTATAAGCGATTGCAAGTGGAGGATGCTACTTCTTTGGTGAGAACCATTCGGGAGAGGTTGCTTATCGCTCAGGACTTGCAAGCGAAGTACTATAATGCCAAGCACAGGAACGTGGAGTTCGCTGTGGGCGACTATGTGTACTTAAAGATCAAGCCGTTCAAGGGTGTCTCGCGGGTGCGGCGATTGAAAAAGCTAAGCCAGAGGTACCTTGGGCCGTTTGAGGTTCTGGAGCGAGTTGGTGAAGCAGCCTATCAATTGAAGCTTTCAGTGGAGCTTAGTGGTCTACATGATGTATCCCATATTTCGGTGCTACAGAAGGCGGTGCCAGAGCCTACGCGATTGATCGCGGTCGATCAAGCACCGGATGATAGTGGGTTGACGACAAAAGTAAAGCCCGTACGGATTGAGGAGCTCTCTTAGGAGCGAGAGCAGACTATGCTTGACGAGTATCCGGAGTTGTTCTGCTCTGGTATAAATTTTGGTTTTGTACATGTCTTTCCTTTATATAATTTCGAGGACGAAATTCTTTTAAGAGGTGGAGAGTTATAACGCCCCGAAACTCAAAGGAGCGACGGGGGCCGTTTTGGGCCAGTTTTGGGTTCTGGCAGGAGGCACACGGCCTGGGACACGGGTCTGTCCCAGGGCGTGTCAAGCTTATGTTGACACTCAGCCGGGAAGTCGACATTTTGATCTTGACATTATGTCAAGACTGGGCACACGGCCTGCGACACGGGCGTGTCACAGGGCGTGTCGACCCGTGTCGACACTTAGCCCGCGAAGTCTACACTCTGCGTTCGACGAAGTGTCGAGACATGGAACACGGCCTGCGATACGGGCGTGTCGCAGGGCATGTCTACCCGTGTCGACACTCGTCCCGGGAAGTTGACACTTTGCTCTCGACATTGTGTCGAGACAAGGCACACGGCCTAGGACACGGGCGTGTCCAAGGCTGTATCGTCAGGTCGACGATCTTGGCTCGACGAAGTGTCGAGTGTCGAGACCGTGTACACGGCCTGGAGCCCAGGCATGTTGAGGTGACACGGGCAAGGACACGGGCGTGTCCTAGAACCCGTGCAGTGCTCGGGTTGTTTTTAGGGAAAAACAATGGGGGTACACGGCCGGCCACACGGCCGTGTCAGGTGGAACACGGGAGTGTCAGGTCGAACACGGGCGTGTTCGATACCCGTGTGTTGTTCCAGGCGAGCCGATTTTGATGGCGAATGAGGCACACGGCCCTGGACACGGGTGTGTGCCAGGACATGTGCAGTCCAGATTGGGCATTTCAGTCCCGAATCAAAGCCGTTCGTTTCTTTAATTGATGATCCAACGGCTGGGGGTTGTTCCTGAAGGGATATACCCAGGATTGGGCCTTAGAAACCCTCACATTTCGTGAGTGGTTGTCTTTCTAAAACTTAGAGAGAGAGAGAGGAGAGCCAAGGAAGGAAGAAGAAGCTAGATTCGGCCATTGGAGGAGCTTCGAAGCTCCAAATTGCGAGCCGACTCCGGATCCACGGAGGCAAAGCTAGTGCAGTGCTTTTCATCCGCTTACTTGTCCATGACGCAAAAGAGGAACGCTAGGGTAACGATTCTCTTCTTGAGCATGAGTAGCTCTCCTTCTTTGCATAGAAAGCCCCCTCTCGCGAGTTTGCGGTGAGTTGGAGGCGTTCCTTCGGGTAGATATGTGAAGTCCCCGTTGTTTAGAGTCCGTAAGCGAGAACGGACATAGGCATGATGTGTGAAGCCTACCCGGACATGTTGGTCTGGATCAGTGATGTTGCATTGCAAAAATGCTGGAGAAGACTCCACACGATTGGTTGTTTTTCGGGTTTTCTACGTGGTAGATTGCAACAGGGAGCCTTGGGGATTAACCCAAAGGTGCACCCGGAAAACTGGGCGGATGCGTGATCTTGCCAACTTGTGGGCCTAGGTACAAACTAGTACATAACTGGGTTATATAACATTGTACGTTCGATTCACGGGCTTCGGGGAAAATTAACTCATGCCGATGATATTTAAGTGTCGTGGCAAGTGAGCAACAGGTTGAGTGGGAACAGTTCCTGCTTTATGCCGAGGGCATAGAGGTCGGGTCTTTCTGCCAATGACATTAAAGTGTCGTGACATAGGCTGTTGATGACATTAAAGTGTCGTAACGTCTGCCTAAAAGACCATTTTGCTCACGAGATATTGCCGTCCTGGAGATGGTGGTGAGTTAGCGGCTTAGACTGCGATCACCGAGAATGTGCCCTGAGAGCACGGGGCGTGTGGCCATGCGTGCCAATGCCTTTGATGCAATGAGTTGTTATATTGCTCGCTTATGCTAATGAAATGCAGGGAAGGAGCATCGCCGCCCCGAGCTGGGGGCGGGATCATTATAATTTGGTCAGCATTGCTGACCGTTGCCTTGTTTTGCCACAGTGCGGTGGTTTGTTGCTTGCAGGTGCTGCTGGACCAAGCGGTCAATAGCGGGCTAAAGCTGTTGGAACACCCTATTACTAATTTGGGTCAGGATCACTATGTCTCTAGGAAACAAATGTTTGACCTCCTGTATAGCTCAATAGGTCAATTAGAATTGAGTCTAAGGGTTAGAAGTCTAGGTTTGGAAGCTGCCCTGAAGACCAGGATTTTCTATTTGGAGACCAAGTCATATCGTCGAGCTCAGCACGACGATTCGTCGAACTCCGATCGACGATCGTCTAGCTTAACTTCGACAGATCGTCGAACTCCATTCGACGATCGCTGAGCTCAACTTCATCATATCGTCGAACTCCATTCGACGATCGGTGAGCTCAGTTCGACGATCTTGACTCAGCTTTGGATTTCTATCTCTGAGCTCAGGTCGACGATCTTTGAGCTCAGATCGACGATATTTTGCTGTTGTATTTATCCATATCTCTGAGCTGAGTTCAACGATAGCAGAGCTCAGTTCGAAGTTTTCAGATAACTTCAAGGATGTTTCTAGATTCAAATTCAAATCAGTTAAGGAGTTATTCTGCAATTAATTCTGAAGATTTCCTAGCCGTTTTCATTCATTTCTGGACCAAGTTTCAAGGAATATTTCTATGGACTTTCCTCGAGAAGAGATTTTGCAATTAAGGATGCAATTAATGCAGACCAACGGCTATTCTTCTCAGAGAATGTTTTTTCCATTCAGTACCAGAGAATAAAAGAGAAGAATTTTTGAATCTCTAAGAGAGATAGATACACAGACACACACAGACAGACATCAGTAATCTTCAACAAAATATTTTGTCTCAAAGAATTCTCAAGAACACTCATCCAAGGAGATCAACCTTTTCTAAAATCTTCAGATCTCTCTAGTTTTCAAGTGTTCAAGGCCAACATATTTCAAGACTCCAGATATTCAACATTTCAGGTGTTGCTGAAATCATCTTTTGCTGGAGCTCAACTTGTGAAGGCCTATCACCCTCAGCAAAGCTTCTTTTCCTGAAGATCTCAAGGATTCAGGGGGAGCTTTGACACCATCAATCCACATAGTCTTCTCAGCTGATCTGAGAAAGAGAAGACTTCCATAACTCTCTCACCCCCTCTCTGTAAATGGTTTCTCAAACTCCCTTCAAAAGTTTGAGCTTGGTTTTAGAGCACCTTATCAAAAGCTCATTGGTGGAAAGACACCTGATCAAAAAATCTGATTTGGTTTTTGAGCACCTTATCAAAAGCTCATTGGTGCCCAGGACACCTGATCAACTCATCCTGCAGTGGATTCCTACCTAGGGTGGTAGAAGAGTGGATGTACCCAAGTTTAGGGGAACCACTATATTTCCTTGTGTCTTCTGGTTTTGCTTGTCTTTATTTTTGTTTCTGGTCTTAATTATTCTGTGATTAACTTTTGATTAATTTAGTTCTGTGATTAGATTTATTACTGCTTCCCTGCTCACTCTCATTACAACAATTATTGTAAAAAGTTTCAAAGCACCATATACTCTATTCACCCCCCTCTAGAGTATTTCAGATCTAGCTGCACTTTCAATTGGTATCAGAGGGAGGTTGGTTAAACATACCACACCTTGATGGTTGCACAGGCTAACACCTGAACCCAAAGATCCCAAGTTAGATCTGTTTTCTTTTGTATTTTATTATTAGATTTTGTTTTCACAAATCATGGCCCAAAACAAAGATTATGCTAGCACCAGACCTCCAGTGTGCAATCTATCCAAGTTTGCACTTTGAAAAGCAAGGATCAGACTATACAAGAATTCTATTGACGAAGATATTTTTAACTCTGTTTTGACAGTATGTCCAAGACCTCCAGAGAACTCCAGTACAAATGCTGTTCCACCTCCATCGGGAACAGATGCTGACATCAAGAGATGGAAGGTAGTTGATGCCAAGGCTATGAACATCTTAGCCCAGACAATGTCTGATGACATATTTCAAAAGTTGGCTGAATGCAATTCAGCAAAGGAAATTTGGGACAAACTTTCTGAAATAGTCTCAGGCTCAGCTGATGAGAGAAAGGATAGGAGATCCCACCTCATATCTCAATATGAGAATTTCAAGAAGGGAGAAACTGAGTCAGTGGGAGATATGTACAACAGGCTCAGTCTAATTGTCAGTGAACTCAGGACATTGGACAAAGAGATCTCACTAACTGTACTTAATGACAAAATTCTAATGTGCTTCCCTAGCACTTGGGATTCAAGAATCTGGCCAATTAAGGATGCCAGAAGTTTGAATGAGATCACTACTAAAGCTCTATTGGGTAAGCTCAAATCTTATGAGCTACTCATCAAAAATAGAGAGGAAGAACAGAAGGCTGCCTCAACAGCCACAAGAAAAGAGAAGACCATAGCCTTCAAGGCAACTGAAGATCTGCCTGAAGACAAAGCCATAGGCAATGATGAACTGCTCAGTCTGTTGGCCAAAAGATTTTACAAGATGGCCAGAAAGGACTTCAGAAGAAGATCATATAAGGAGCATGATAAGCCAAGGTATGACAAGTCCATTAATAATAATAAAGAAATTGTTTGCTTTGCTTGCAGGAAACCAGGGCACATAGTTCCTGACTGTCCAGAGAACAAAAACAAGGACAGAAGGGACAAGAAAGAAAGAAGAAAGGAGAAAGACTCCAAGAGGAATGGCAATGGCAAACCCTCATCAAGCAAAAACAAACATACAAGAAAGGGGTTTGTTGCTGAATCCTGGAGTGAGACTTAAGAGGAGTCAGAAGCCTCATCCAGCTCCAGTGATGATGAAGATGATGCAGAAGAAAAAGAGTTGTGCATGATGGCAATCAATGCCTCACAGCATAATTCAGAAGAAGAAGAGTCAGAGTCAGATTCAAAGACTCAACCTGAAGAAGATCAGGTAATCAGTTCTTTTGATTTTAATTCAGAGGACTTTAAATCTGAATTTAAAGCATTGTGTTTAGACCTGCTAAAATCTGAGAAAGAAATTATCTCTCTCAGAAATCATTTATCTGAACATAATACTTTAAAATCAGAAAACCTCAAACTCTCTCAGGAGTTGGAGTGTTGTAGGGAGCAGATAGCTTCACTGAAAAGTGAGCTATCTGAGGCCAAGAAGCTTGAAGAATCCCTTAATGGGAGAAGCATCAAGCTGATGGACATCACAAGCACAGTGAACTCCAGATTCAATAGTACACTGGGTTTGGGTGCTTCATCCAGCCAACCCATAGTTCTAACAACTCCAATCAAATTCATTTCTGATAAAGGAAAGGGAGTTGTAGAGGTTGCTAGGAAAAATTCTGATCTTCCCCAGAAAACTAAGTCCCAGCAGAAATCGTCGAACGGAGATCGACGATCGCCAAACGGAGATCGATGATCGCCGAATGCAGATCGACGATCTCAGGCAAAATCGTCGAACGTAGGTCGACGATCTCAAGTACCTGATCTCAGCCATAGTCGACCGTCGAATGGAGCTCGACGATCTGACCCAAGATCGTTGAACGCAGCTCCAAGATCGTCAAACAGAGGTCAGAGCTCTGGAAAATTTTTCAAGGGCAAATCAAAATCCAATCCTAAGGGTCCTTCATCCCAAATCTTTAACCCTTATACTGAATGGATTATACCTCCAAGGAGATATCATCCTGAAGGATATAAGAGTCAGCCTGGGATGTCTTTCATTTCAGAATTTAAAGGTTATCAACCTAGGCCCAAGGTAAACTGGGTCAAAAAAAATGAATTGTCTTATGTGCAGGTGAAGACCTATCCAACATCTAACAAGCAATGGTTGATAGAGGGTGCTCTAAGAACATGACAGGGAACAAGGACAACCTTACATCCTTTAGAGCCAAGCTTGGACCCAAAGTTATCTTTGGTGATTCAAACTTTGGACAGACTAAAGGATATGGTGCAGTCCAGATTGGATCAGTAACTTTCAAGAAGGTAGCCTATGTGGAAGGACTGAAGCACAACTTAATAAGCATCAGTCAGCTGTGTGATGAAGGCTACCAGGTGACCTTCAGCAAAGCCTTATGCAAAATCAAGTCAGAGGACAACACAACTGTGTTGACAGGTAAAAGGAAAGGTAACATCTATCTAGTAGATTTTCTTTCAACTGATGTAGATATTTGCTTGTTTAATTCTGTTTGTAGACCAAATATCTTATGGTATAAGAGACTAGGACACCTAAACCTTAGAACTATTGCTAGGCTATCCAAGGATAACCTTATTAGAGGATTACCTTCTGGCCCCTACAAGAAGGAAGGACTCTACAGGGCTTGTCAATTAGGCAAGCAAACTAAGAACAGCTTTAAGTCACTTAATAAGAGTGATTCACCTAGGATATTGTATCTGTTACACATGGATCTTTTTGGACCCATCACAGTACAAAGCCTAGGAGGGAAATCCTACACTTTAGTAGTTGTAGATGACTTCCCTAGATTCACTTGGGTGTTCTTTCTAAGGAAGAAGTCTGATAACTTTAAGTGTCTGACAGAGTTTCTCAAATGTATACAGATTGAGTTCAATACTCACATTGCCCTAATGAGAAGTGATCATGGGACAGAGTTTGATTCTCTTCTTATGCAAGAGTTCTGTCAGAGTGAAGGGATCATGCATACTTTCTCAGCTCCTAGAACTCCTCAACAAAATGGTGTAGCTGAAAGGAAAAATAGAACCCTTATTGAATCTGCCACTACATTGTTGTCAGATGCTCACCTTCCAATATCCTTTTGGGCAGAGGCAGTGAACACCTCCAACTATGTGCTGAATAGAAGTTTGATATATAAACTAAAGGGAAAGACTCCCTATGAATTACTCAAAGGGAAGAAACCTAAAGTTGATTATTTTAGAGTTTTTGGTTGTATTTGCTACATACATAATAATGACAAGAAATATTTAGCAAAATTTCAAGCTAAAGCTGATGAAGGAGTGTTTCTAGGATACTCCATGATCAGCAAGGCTTATAGGGTCTATAATAAATCATCTCTAAAAATTGAGGAATCTGTTCATATATCATTTGATGAATCTAACATGTCTTTCAAGGAGAAGATCCCTTCTACCATAGAACCCTTGCAGGAACATTCTCTAGTTGAAGACTTGAACAAGTTACAGGTTACTCAAGGGGATGAAAGCAGTGAAGATGAAGAAAGTGCTCAACATATTGAAGAATAACTTGAAGAGCCAGTTGTTGTACCACAAGAGGAAACAACAACACAGGTTGGTGAACAATCAACACCCCCTGTTGATTTACTAACATCAAGAGACCATCCAATTTCCCAAATAATTGGAGACATCTCAGCTGGTGTGCAAACCAGAAATCAGGTCAACCAAAACCTGTTGCACACCTGCTTCCTATCTCAAATTGAACCTCAGTCCATTCAAGATGCAGAGCAAGATCCACACTGGATCATTGCAATGCAAGAAGAGTTGCATCAATTTGAGAGGAACAAAGTGTGGGAACTAGTGTCAAAGCCTAAGTATCACTCCATTATTGGAATAAAGTGGGTATTCAGAAATAAACTGGATGATCAAGGAGTAATTGTAAGAAACAAGGCAAGGCTAGTTGCTAAGGGATATTCTCAAGAAGAAGGAATAACTACGACCAGACCTTTGCACTAGTTGCAAGATTGGAAGCCATCAGAATATTTTTAGCTTATGCAGCACACAAAGGCTTCAAGGTATATCAGATGGATGTCAAAAGTGCATTTCTAAATGGAGACATCAAAGAGGAAGTATATGTCAGACAACCTCCAGGTTTTATCTCTCCAACTTATCCTGATTATGTTTTCAGATTGAACAAAGCATTATATGGTCTCAAGCAAGCTCCTAGAGCATGGTATGAGACCCTAGCATGCTTTCTTTTGGAAAATGGTTTTATAAGCGGTAGAGTAGACCAAACTCTTTTCATTAGAACCCATAAGTCTCATACCCTACTAGTACAGATTTATGTAGACGATATTATTTTTGGTTCTACTGACTCCAAATTGTGTAGAAGGTTTTCCAACCTAATGCATTCTAAATTTGATATGAGTAGCATGGGTGAGCTATCCTTCTTCCTAGGATTGCAAGTCAAGCAACATGCTGAAGGCATCTTTATTTCTCAAACCAAATATGCAAATGAATTGGTTAAGAAATTTGGTATGTCTGAAGCATCTTGTATGAAAACACCCATGCCTACTAATGCTGTATTGGATGCTGATGAACATGGGAAACCTGTTGATCAGACAACATATAGAGCAATGATTCGCTCTTTACTGTATCTTACAGCTAGTAGACCAGATATAATGTTTGCTACATGTATATGTGCTAGGTTCCAAGTAAGCCCTAGAGAGTCACACCTAACACTAGTAAAGAGGATTCTCAGGTATGTTAAAAGTTGTCCAAATCTAGGTCTCTGGTATCCAAAAGATTCAGCATTTGATTTAACTGGATTCTCTGATACTGATTATGATGGATGCAGAATTGACAGGAAAAGTACCAGTGGAACTTGTCAGTTCCTTGGTGACAGACTTGTCTCTTGGTTTTGTAAGAAACAAACTTCTGTATTAACTTCAACTGCTGAAGCTGAATATATGGCTGCAGGCAGTTGTTGTTCACAAATCTTGTGGATTCAAAACCAACTCCTAGACTATTGCTACAACTTAGAGAAGTCTAAAATCTTTTGTGATAACACCAGTGCTATTTCTATTGCTCAAAATCCAGTCCTCCATAGTAGGACAAAACACATAGAGATTAGGCATCATTTCTTAAGGGATAATGTTGAAACGAATAAAATTGAACTACAATATATCCCAACTGATTTACAAAGGGGAGATATTTTCACCAAGCCCTTGGATGAAAAGAAACACACCTTCTTCCTAAATCAGTTAGGAATGCTAAATGGAGGAAGTCTTAAATAATATCCAAGATTTTGAAAGCTTAAAAATTGACCAAGACTAGGCAAACATCCTGATTTTTCTTAGTGTCTAGAGTCTTTGTGATCTCTGAACTGCGCTCGACGATTTTCCCCCAGATCGTCGAACGGAGATCGATGATATCTGAAATCGTCGATCTGAGTTCAGCGTTTCTCAGATAGTATGAACTATCTCTTCCGGTCAACGATCGTCGAACGGCGCTCGACGATTTTGTTCTTTGAACGATCGTCGAACAGAGCTCGACGCTCTCCAATATCGTTGAACGGAGATCGACGATGTTGAAGACTCTTCAGATTCCTTTAGAAGCCTCGATCGTCGAACTGAGTTCAACGATCTTTCCAATTCTGCGTCAAACCCTAATATAAAATTCATTTTTTCGCCGTCGTTCTCCTTTGCGCTTTTGATTTCTCTGCAAGAATTTTCTTTCCCTGCAAATAATTCTGCACTTGGTCGTTTTGTTTGTTGAATTTTTGCAGGTACCCTTGACTGTGTCTGTTGCTGTTCTCGCCGCCATGAAGTTTGATGCTGGCTTCGACATCGACATGGAATCTTTCAGCACAACCGACCAGGTTTTTCAGGATATTTTGGGGCTATTCAAAGAGCAGAACCTGACTGCAATTATGACTATAAGGATCAAGCTTGCATCTGATGATATTAAGGAATGGGTCTACACTGCCCACAATCAAGACAACTCCACCATTGTTTGGTATATATCTGGAACTCAGGTACCCTTAACCCCATCAATTTTATCAGAGGTTTTTGAATTGAGAAATGGTGAAGATACTGCTGACTTGTCTGGAGAAGAGTATATTGAATTGCTTGCCAGAATGGGTCATTCTGAGGCCAACCCTAGCAAGCTCTTGAAAAGGAACCTTTCTGTGGAATACAGATTCCTGGCAGATGTTGGGAAAGTGCTACTGGCTAAGCACTCTGCTCATGATACAATCTCAAGGTATCAGCTCTGCCTTATGGGAGCCCTTGTAGACAGGAAGAATTTGAATTGGGGAGAAGTATTCTTTGACCTTATCAAGAAGAAGATAAACAAAAGTTTTGTCAACTTTGGAAGGATTATTGGGGTGTTTCTGCAGCACAGGTGCCCTGCTTTGCTGGTCTCCTCTGGAATCTATATCAATGCATCCAAGAGACTGTCTTGCGCCCTGTTTGGTAAATGGGACAGACAAATCATTAAGCCCAGTAGGCCCTCCTCCAGCACTCCTTCAGGCACAAGGACTCTCAGAGTCACTTCCCCACATGTCTCTGCCCCTGCAGATGACCTGCCTGCAGTTATTGCCTCTCCTCCTCCTCCTCCAATTACATCTCTTCCCATACCATCCACCATTCCAACTCCATCCACCATCATCATCTCCAGCCCCTATCCAACATCTACACCATCTCCAGTACCTACACTTCCAACACCAGAAGAACAATTTCATCCCTTATTCTCCAACCCTCAACCAGATGCCACTTCATCACCCTCCATTCCTTCCTTCACCCTCATTGATGATTCCTTTATGGATGACTCTCCATCCTCTCCTCCTGAGCTACCCTCATTCTCAACTTCCTATCAAGATCTTCTACAACAAATCATTGACCAACCCACATTCACCCCATCTATTTCCATCCCACTGTCCTCCATATCCACCTTACCCACACCTCAGCCATCTCTTCCCCCATTCACAAGCTCTCCACTACCATCACCACTAGCTGCTCCTCTTTCTTCTAACTCTGCTCCAGTCACCCTTGAGCAAGTAGACATTCCAGCCCTTGCTGACAGGTTGTATGAGTTGCTAGCCCCCAGGCTCTCTCTTCTTTTGGAGACCTCCTTGGCTCCATTACACCTGTCAGTGGCAGCTCTCTCTGCCAGGCTCTCATCTCTATTCCCTCAGGCAGCCTCTACAGCAGTGTGCCTTGATCCAGCCTTGTCTGAATCTAGGCAGGGGGAGATGCCCTATGAAGTAAGTCTTCCTGCTGCTGCTATTGCTGCTGTTTCTCTGAGCCTGTCTGCTGTTGCTACTGCTGCCTCTTCAGCTCATGTTCTTGCTGCTGCCGCTGTTGTGTCTCAAGATCAAATTCCTCCTGCTGCAGTCTTTGCAACAGACCTCAGGTCTTTGCTTTCAAACTTTGATCAGTTATATTTCAGAGGTCTGCTAGAGCCAGTTGCTGTCCCGCCCCCAGAGGATCTGTCCAAGGCACTTGTGCCATTCTCCTGCTGTGACCCCAACATCATCACGTCTTTTGACAACTCAGTATATGCTGCTGCTTCTTCTGATGAAAGCATTGCTGTTGATGTTGTTGCCTCTACTGCTGCTGAACATTTTGATACTGCTGCTGAAAGTTTTGATACTGTTGCTGAAATTTCTGTTATTGCTGTTGAGCCAATTTCCAAGGAAATTCTTATGTCAGAGCCACCTGAGTTTGAGCCTTCTGCAGTCTCTGATGATATCTCTACTGTTGATGTTGTTGTTAGTGAATCTGTTGTTGCTGTTATTGTCACTTCTCCAGTATCTGTTGCTGCTGCTGTTACTTCTCCAGAAACTGTTATTTCTGTTGTTGTCACTTCTCCTGAACCTGCAATATCTGCTGCTGTCACTGCTGTTACTACTTCAACACCTGCTGCTACACCATCTGTTGCCTCATCTGCTTCTGTACAGCTCAAGAAGGATTTGATGAAGAAAATTGATGCCCTGTATGATGACCAGAGTTCTGAAAGTGATGAGTACAAAACAGACTCTGATGACTCTTCTGCTACCATTGCCAGGAAAAGAAAGGTAAGGAGCAAAGCCATGAAGAGAGTAACTCCTGCCAAGGTCAAAGATAACAATGATATTCCATACTACATTCTTCATGATTGCCCTATCACTGAGCATTGGATGCAGTACTCTAAGAACCAACTGAAAGCAATGAAAAAGAAGAGGAAATATGAAAAGGTTTCCTCACAATTCCAACACTCTCATCCTCCTCCACCACCTCCTCTTGATGCAGGTGCAGGTGGAAGTTCTGCAGCTCAACCCCCAGCCAGAAGTCAGGCCCCCTATCAGCCGCATGCTAGATCTTACCATAGGGGAAGCCAATCAGGAGATTCTCAATCTAGGAGAGGAGGATACAGAGGCAACCAAAGAGACTTTTAGGTCTACTCCAAAGGTTACTCAAGGCAACACCCATACTCCAGGGGAGGACAAATTTCAACTGATACCACATCTGGTCCTTTTCCCTATAAATTAAGGGAAACTGTGTCTTCCAGGCCTCCTCAGGACAATCTTTCTAACAGATATGAGCCACCAGTACCTTTTGAGGACCCTGAGAACAATCCAGCTGCTTGGGCTGCAAGGATGAAAGAACTTGCTGTACTGGATCAGATCAAAAAGGCTAAAGAGCAAGGAAGAGATTCCTCTAATATCTCTACAATGTCTGAACAGAGACAGAAAGAGCTAGAAAGATATGCATCAAGCAAATTTTTTGATTCTGACAGGTATATGGAACTGCATCCTAAAGCTGTCGTTCCCAGGCCTAAACAACAAACATCTTTAGGTGCAGCAGATGATACCAGATCAAAGAAAGAAGCACTCAATCCCAACAGAGAGATCAAACTTGTTAAGGGCAAGGAAAGGAAATGACAATGTAAGGTGACATTCTCTGTGATTTCTGATTACTATCTGGATGTTATATATCTCTGTGGTTCTGCAAATGTCTAGCTTATTGCTTTTCTGTATTGCTGCTTAAATGTTGTTATTTAATTTTTCCAAACTTTGTAAATAGTAATCCTAACCCAAATAGGGGGAGATTGTTGGAACACCCTATTACTAATTTGGGTCAGGATCACTATGTCTCTAGGAAACAAATGTTTGACCTCCTGTATAGCTCAATAGGTCAATTAGAATTGAGTCTAAGGGTTAGAAGTCTAGGTTTGGAAGCTGCCCTGAAGACCAGGATTTTCTGTTTGGAGACCAAGTCATATCGTCGAGCTCAGCACGACGATTCGTCGAACTCCGATCAACGATCGTCTAGCTCAACTTCGATAGATCGTCGAACTCCATTCGACGATCGCTGAGCTCAACTTCATCATATCGTCGAACTCCATTCGACGATCGGTGAGCTCAGTTCGATGATCTTGACTCAGCTTTGGATTTCTATCTCTGAGCTCAGGTCAACGATCTTTGAGCTCAGATCGACGATATTTTGCTGCTGTATTTATCCATATCGCTGAGCTCAGTTCAACGATAGCAGAGCTCAGTTCGACATTTTCAGATAACTTCAAGGATGTTTCGAGATTCAAATTTAAATCAGTTAAGGAGTTATTCTGCAATTAATTCTGAAGATTTCCTAGCCGTTTTCATTCATTTCTAGACCAAGTTTCAAGGAATATTTCTATGGACTTTCCTCCAGAAGAGATTTTGAAATTAAGGATGCAATTAATGCAGACCAACGGCTATTCTTCTCAGAGAATGTTTTTTCCATTCAGTACCAGAGAATAAAAGAGAAGAATTTTTGAATCTCTAAGAGAGATAGATACATAGACACACACAGACAGACATCAGTAATCTTCAACAAAATATTCTGTCTCAAAGAATTCTCAAGAACACTCATCCAAGGAGATCAACCTTTTCTAAAATCTTCAGATCTCTCTAGTTTTCAAGTGTTCAAGGCCAACATATTTCAAGACTCCAGACATTCAACATTTTAGCTGTTGCTGAAATCATCTTTTGCTGGAGCTCAACTTGTGAAGGCCTATCACCCTCAGCAAAGCTTCTTTTCCTGAAGATCTCAAGGATTCAGGGGGAGCTTTGACACCATCAATCCATATAGTCTTCTCAGCTGATCTGAGAAAGAGAAGACTTCCATCACTCTCTCACCCCCTCTCTGTAAAGAGTTTCTCAAACTCCCTTCAAAAGTTTGAGCTTGGTTTTTGAGCACCTTGTCAAAAGATCATTGGTGGCAAGACACCTGATCAAAAAAGCTGATTTGGTTTTTGAGCACCTTATCAAAAGCTCATTGGTGCCCAGGACACCTGATCAACTCATCCTGCAGTGGATTCCTACCTAGGGTGGTAGAAGAGTGGATGTACCCAAGTTTAGGGGAACCACTATATTTCCTTGTGTCTTCTGGTTTTGCTTTTCTTTATTTTTGTTTCTGGCCTTGATTATTCTGTGATTAGCTTTTGATTAATTTAGTTCTGTGATTAGATTTATTACTGCTTCCCTGCTCACTCTCATTACAACAATTGTTGTAAAAAGTTTCAAAGCACCATATACTCTATTCACCCCCCTCTAGAGTATATCAGATCTAGCTGCACTTTCAAAAGCCCAAAATGCGAAGCTGGCCCTCGAAGGCCTAATTGGAGTGTTTACTGTTTTTATTCATGTATGACCGGCATGCGTGCCGTGGTTTGTAAATCATGTAATATCAAGTGAACCATTTTGTAAGGCCTTAAGGATTGAACTGGTGTATGTGTAACATTCCTATTTTGGTATTACTGGACATTCATGGTTTAGTGCTGGGTTCTTTATTGCAACTTTTATAAATTGCTTCCGCTAGAATGCTCTGTGTAGGACGTTATGATTGGTTGGATGGTTTCCATGAGTAACCACCCGGTCTGCCTGTGGCATACGGCGTCGGGCCCCGACCGGACCTACTACTATATGCTATGCGACGGATAGGGGGTGTTATAGGATCACGCCCACCCGACATGCCCGTGTTAGATGATACACACCCGTGTCACCAGGCGTGTCCTCAGCTCGATGATCATCGAGTTCATTTCGTCGAACAGGGGGGAACACGCACACAATACGCCCGTGTCGCCAGGCATATCGTCAGCCCGACGATTGTCGAGCTCAGCTCATTTCGTCGAATAGAAGGGAACACGCCCACCCAACACGCCCATGTCGGATGATACACGCCCGTGTCACAGCAGTGTCACCAGGCGTGACACGGCAGTTTTGGGCAGAATCGCCGTGAGTAGGAGAAAGAAAGCTCCATTTTTCCCCAATGTGGAGGAGAGAGGAAGTGGTCATTCATGGCCATTAAGGTGATACACCCCTCGGTATCCATCCATTATGCTCCCATTCATCTTCCATGATGAATTAAAGGGGATTCCAGCAGTTTCCAAAGACATTTAATGAAGGGGGGATGCATAGGGTCGGCCAAGGGAGGCGAGGTGAACAGGTCAACCATGGCCAAGAGAATTAAAGCCCCCACACCCCCCAACCGACCCCTCCATCATCTTTAGAGACCTCTGAGGAGTAGAATTTCCCATTTTCCCAAACACTTAGAGCTCTCGGAGGAGGAAAAGCCATGACACTGAAAGCTTTGAGGAGGAGCAATGGCGGCCAACGACTGGTGCAAGGAAATGCTCCAAATGAGGTCTAATCCTCTTCCTCTCTGTTTGTGCTAGATCTAGATAGGTTTAGGTAGAGAAATCGGGCTCAATTGATCCTGAATGAGAGCTTGTATTTTCGGATTTTTCATGGAAAAATGGTGGTGTAAGTTCTCCAAAAACCGCCGCCTCCGGCGGCATGGTCGCCGCCAAACGCTAGCCACCACCTCAACGGAGGTGGTGGTGGTGGTGGCCGGCCAGGGAGGTGGTCGGGGTGGCCGGAAAGTGGACTGGAAGAGGCTCTAGGTCGGGCCAACCACGACCCTTGGCTGGGGATTGAGGATGAGCGGATGTCGTCCGTTTTGATCAAGATATTATATGATATTAATGTTATTCAATTTTCTGGGAATTATTAGCTGTAGATGGTTTTAATTATTAAGAATATATCAAAGCCTCTACTGTAAAAGTGTCCAACATGAAACTTGTAGTGCTTGAAGTCTAGTTTATTGTAAAATTTATTTTAACCAATTTGGAGACATGTTGTGACCACAAAACTCGTTTTGGTGCAACCTATACATAGGCATGACCAGACATTAGAATGGATGCCCACTCCAAACCAGACCTCCGAAAGACCTGAAATTTGGGGTATGGGCTATACCTATCTATATCTAGGACTTATCCAAAAATCAGAATTTTTGGAGGAAATTTTTCTATAGTTTTTGGAAAAAGTTAATAATACATGAATAAATTAATTAGATGTCCTAAACATCTCAAAACTCCCTCAAATTTGGGTGGTTGGTCTTAGAGGGCATGCTAAGGATCTTGAAATAATTTCACATCATATGGATTTGTTTTGGTTAGGTATTGATCCAACCTAGGTATACACTTATAGGGTTATTTTGGTCAAGAGCTATTTTGATGTTTGGTTGGTCAAATCACCTCAACAGAGGCTGATATTTTGGCCACTGATTTTATATGGCATGTAACAGCCTTATATGAGATTTGAGGTGGTTCGGGGTAGGGTAGCCCTAGAACCCTAGGGTAGGTACCTTTTATGGAGATTTTTAAGGTTTGAAGGTCATGGGGCCAAATGACCTTGGAATGACTAGGGACTTGGTGGAAGGGATCATAGGGTGGCTATGGTCCTCTGGTTGAAGTTTTGTTGAATTTGGAAGCCTTTAACCCCCCCCCCCCCTCAAATCCCTACCCTAGTTTAGGGCACAAAACCAATATTTGGGTTTAGGTAATCAAAACACCTGACAATAACTTGAAATTTGGGCAGGGTATTTCTCTGATAAGAAGAACTCTAAAATAATTTTGGTGGAATTTTTGGACTAATAAAATTAGTACTTCCTTTATAACCCTAGATGTGTCCTTAAGTTTATTTTGCTTGCTATGATATTTCTGCCCACTGAAAAGTTGTGAAATTTAGTATTTGGAAGTTTTGCATCATGTTAGTCCCCTCTGTATTTTCATTAAAAATTTTAGATGACTATTTTAAGTACTTGTTTTATAAATTATGAATTCTGGATTTCTGATCAAAAATAGATTTGGAGCCCAATATTTCTATGAAAATTAAGAAACTTGGTCAGGGAGTGTTCCATGTCAATATGTTGGCTCTGGAATTTTCTCATAATTTTTAGGTGATTAGAAACAGTATTTGCTTCACAAGGTTATAAATTTGGGTGATTACTTTTAATTAGATTCAGAGCCCCTCATTTATTGGAAAAATTGTAAAACTTGGTTATGGTTAGTTGTAGATCATAATCTATCTCCTAGAATTTTGTTATAATTATTAGTTGAATTTTACATTACTTGCTTCAATAACCAATGGTTATGGAATTATTGAATTTAAATTAAATTAAGGGTTATTGTTCACTGGAAAACTTGGGAGAGTACCTTTAGGGTGTTTTTATGCCATAATGATCTTACTGAATTTTTATCATAATATTTAGAACAATATTGCTGACATTTGCTTCTTAAAATGGTATTATCGACTTTATGTTCTAAATTATGAATTTGGGGCCTAAACAATTCTAAAAATTCTTAGACCTTGGATTTGTTGTAGAAATGTTACCTAGTATTTATCATGATTTTGTGGTGGTGTGTTACTGTTTTAAAAGTGCATTTCATGTTCAAAGTAGGGCATCCGGAGTATTAGGGTAATTAGAATAAATGCCCAATTAATTTGGAAGATTATGAAACTCTGGAGTTAGTCTAAATAGGTCATGGTAGACTCCCAGTAATTATTTTAGTTCTGTTGGATGAGTAAATGTAGTACCCCCTCAGTGGGAGCATCATGTAACTTAGCACGGTCTGCATATAGCACATAGAATTAAAATAGGCTAGCTCGGAGAACTTGAACACACATAGGGGAGCCACACTGAAAAAAAGAGGATTGGTCAAGGGTAGGAATCAATAATATTAAGTGCCTTGCGAAAGGGAACGTTGGGTGTAATCTCATCTTAGTTCCTAGTGCCATCGAGAGCCCTTCATGGGGAATACCTTGGGTAGTCCCAGGCTAACGTAAACTTTAGGGACAATATGGACAAGAGTAACATCAATAATACCTCCACCTTGCACTCACACTTGTACACATGGTGAGACAAATTGGTAACGAATGGGTATCATAGACCCATGGTCGATGGGCTTACTGGTAGAGTTAAAGGGACTTGGAACTATTTTGGTAGTGCGGGGAGCTGTATGCTCGAGGGCTAGTTTTTAGACTTGTTGGTTTGGTGAGCTGGGGGCTCGGAGATTTACATAAGGTATACTATACAAGCTTGCATGTGCATAATAGTGGTGGGTCCTCGGTATTGGACGATCGATCACACCGTCGTTGGTACGTGGACTCGGGGAGACTAGGTGGTTTGCTAGGAATAGTACGGAAATGTACGAGAGGGGCTTGGATGGGTAGTTTGATTACCAGTCTAGGAGTGGAAAGGCCCAACCCACTGTCCTCGTTGGCCATGATGAGAGGTTACTGAGAGTTAAGCTAACTCCCAACTGGGGAACTAAAGTTCTGTGCGCATAGAGTCGTGGGTGTGCGTGTTGCACTTGCATGTTCATACCTTAACATACTTGCATGTCATAGCATAGTCATTGCATTTAACCCATGACACCTAATGTATAAATTAGTATGGGACAGTTTATACGATAGGCCCTGCAGAACGACCCCATGGGCTATAGGGGTAATCCCTATAAATCAATGGTTACTGATTACTATTTGCACAGTTTTTACTTTCAGTTCTTCACGCTTACCTTACTACTCTGCATTACCTTTTATTTATTAACTCCTACTGCACTTTTAATGTTATAATACTCCTGTTAGGATAGTTATCATCTGCTTGATTATGCCCTGCTATTTGGTCCTCCTTTTCACTTCCTTCCGCCCGGTTCCTAGGAGCCACGGGTAAAGGGGTGGAGGACTGTTGACTGAGTCTAGTTTGACTGACGGTCGTTTGACCACCACATTTTAGGCACTTTGGATGGGAGACATGGAACAGCCGCAGGAGACACAGCACCAGCGGATTACGATGTAGATGGAGACAGGCCAGTGTAGTTCGCGTGGACAGGCATCCAGATCTGTGAGTGGAGCTGAGTAGTAGTAGTTTTACTTATATGAGTGGCTTGTAGTGAGGTCTTTATGTACCGAGCATAAGTCTGTTTATCGTGGTGTGGACTCTATATTTGTCATGTGATTTCCTCTTTCTATGTTGTGGACTTGTTTGTTTTAGCTTTTCCAATCATTATACATTCCCTCTTGTTGATCTAAAAGGCCAACAGAATCAGCATTTTGTAGTGGCGGCCTTCCCGAGAGTCGGGGCCACCACAAAACGGTGGTTCTGGGCATAAGACCCTGGTGGTTGTTGCAAAAAGGGGGGGGATCTTACAAGTGGTATCAGAGGAAACCTCGATCTGAGAGAATGTAGTCCACAAAATATGGGACACCCCGCACGAGCTTAGTTTGAGGACAAACTAGCAGCGGAAGCAATGGTTTGCCCATGGGAGGAATCATGTGCAATGCTTCTAATAACAAAGAGGTTTAGGTCAATTTACTAAACATAAGACCATCTTTTTGTAGGGTGCGACGAATCCTCCCCTACCGCAGGGGACACCTCCGGCCCCGAATGTGGTTCCACCCCCGCTGGCTCCGACCCCGTTCAGCAGACGGAGCTAGGACAAACCTTGACGGCTATCTTAGAGGCCTTTAGGGCACAGCAAGCTCCGGCTCCTCAGCAGAACCCCGGAGTGAACTGGTTGAGTGCATTCCAGGGCCTTGCCCCACCATCATACTTGGGGACGGATACGACAATGCGCACAAAGGAGTGGCTAGACATTATGCACGAGATGTTGGTGGGAATACAGTGTCCGGTGGACCTGGCAGTATCTTTGGTGGTTTCTTGTCTGGAGTCGCATGCGAAGAGGTGGTGGAAGTCGGTGATGGACACCACTTATGCAAGAGTGGATATCACGAACATTACTTGGGAGGAGTTTAGGGCAACATTATTGGAGCATTTTGTGCCGCAGTCCGCAAGGGATGAATTGGAGGATAGATTCTTGCAGTTGAAGCAAGGGAACAAGACAGTCCTGGATTATCACCAGGAATTTACTCATTTGGCCTGGTTTATGGATTCTTACAAGCTGGATGACGTGGGTTACGCCAGGAGCTTCTACAAGGGCCTCCGTGCTGACCTGAGGCATGCCCTCTTGTTCGTGTCTGATGGTACTATGGACAGGATCTTGGAGATGGCTAAGAAGCTGGAGGCGGACCATCTTGCAGTCCGGGGTAGGAAGAGACATAGGGATGATGCAGTGCTAGGAGGGAGAAGTGACATGCAGAGAGACTGGGTCATGGGAGAGAGAAGGAACGGGGATCAATGCCGTTAGGAGGAAAGGCAGGAACCAAGGGAGCAGGCAGTGCTGGCTCCGCAGCCGCTACAGATGAGGGAGTTGCCCAGGATAGGGCAGGGACCACCTACACCACAGCTGTGCTTTCACTACAATCAGCCAGGGCACATTCAGATTAATCGCCCGACGAGAAATGGGGCCATACCTACTGCACGGGGTGGCCCACCGGCTCACCATATGGGAGGTCGTAGACGTGGCAGCGGACGCAGATTTCAGGGCGGTGAACACAGGAAGTATGGGGAGCAGATCTACGCTTTGGACTTAGCGCAGCCCCGGAACCCGAACAGGGTTATTGCAGGTATGAGAGTAATTTTAAGTAATTGTATAACAACTACACAACCTAGGTTAGAAAAATTTAGACCTAAGCTGTTTTTCCTTTAACTAATTTAGCAATCGTGATGGTGTGCGGCAAACCTGCACATACCCTGTTCAACACGGGGGAATCACACAATTTTGTGTCGGAGGATTTCATTAAGGATCTGGGCCAGATTCGATATTATACGGGAGATGCCAGGAGGGTGAGTCTCCCCAATGGGATGGAGATTCAGTCCACAGAGAAGTGCCTCCTGAAGGTTACCATAGACGGGCTGACACTCGAGGCCCCGACGACGATCTTGAGAATGTCGAACTTCGACCTTATCTTGGGCATTACATGGCTGGTCTGGAACCATGCCCAGATTGACTACCCAGCGAGGAGGGTCGTGCTGAGATACGGCGATACTTATGCGACATTCAAAGGTACTACTCCGGTTTCCCACCGCCTCCTTTCATCTATTAAGGTCGTCAAGGCCCACTTGCAGGGAGACGAGGTATATCAGGTGTTGTTCGAGATGACTGAGGAGAAGGACCTTATTGTTAGCATTCAGGTGGTCTGTGACTACGCCGATGTATTTCCAAAAAAGCTTCCAGGACTGCCTCCACATAGGGAGAAGGACTTTCAGATTCACTTGGTGCCAGGGGCTAAGCTGGTAACCAAGGCCTCTTAACAGATGGCACCAAGGGAGCTGGCAGAATTTCGGACACAGTTGCAGGAGCTGGTGGAAGCAGGATTCGTCAGACCGAGTTCCACACCATGGGGAGCTCTGGTCCTATTCGTGAAGAAGAATGATGGGACACTTCGACTGTTCATTGACTATCTAGAACTGAACAGGCTGACCGTCCGGAATACCTACCCGCTCCTAAGGATAGATGAGTTGTCCGATCAGCTGGAGGGAGCCCATTTTTTCTCGAAGCTGGACTTAAGGTCAGGCTACTACCAGCTGCGGATCCAGGAGGAAGATATCCCGAAGACGTCCTTCAGTAGTAGATATGGCCTGTATAAGTTCACTATGATGCCCTTCGGGCTCACGAATGCTCCGTCGGCATTTATGAGCCTCATGAACTGGGTCTTCGAGTCTTATTTGGATGTGTTTGTCATAGTATTCATAGACGACATTCTTATCTACTCTAGTATGGAGGAGGACCATACACGACATCTGGAACTGACTTTGGAGAGATTGCGGGAGCATCGCCTCTATGCGAAGTTCAGCAAGTGCCAGTTCTGGTTGAAGGTGGTGGCTTTCCTGGGCCACATTATCAGCGGAGCCGGGTTAGCAGCGGACCCTGCAAAGGTTCAGGCAGTCAGGGATTGGTCACCACTAAAGACGGCCACTGATGTGCGGAGTTTCCTGGGGTTTGCCATTTATTATCAGAAATTCGTGGAGGTGTTTTCTCGGATCGCCCTTCCACTCACTTCGTTGACGAAGAAGGACGTGCCCTTTGTATGAACGCCACAGTATGAGGCATCCTTCTAGGAGTTGAAGAACTGACTTATCTCAACCCCTATCCTGACCCTTCCATCTGGGAAGGAAGGATTCCAGGTATACACAGACGCATCATATCAGGGGATGGGTGCGATGCTGATGCAGAACGGGCATGTCATAGCGTACGCCTCCCACCAACAGAAGACCCATGAGAAGAACTATACAATACACGACCTGGAGATGGGAGCAGTTGTGTTTGCACTGAAGATATGGCGACACTACCTCTACGGAGTCCACTGTGATATATACTCAGATCATAAGAACCTTAATTACGTGGACACGCAGAAGGAAATGAATATCAGGCAGAGGAGGGGGTAGAGTTTTTATCGGACTATCAGTACAAGATGCACTACCACCCGGGTAAGGCGAACGTAGTAGCGGATGTACTGAGCAGGAGAGCCGCCACACCTGGAGCAGAGTCTAAGTTGATGTCTATGGAGCTGCTGCAGAATCTGGAGGACATGTATATTACTCTAGTGTCATATGATGATCCCGAGATTTATGAGGAGTACTTGACCGCGATGGGAGTCACCAATGACATTAGAGACTGAGTCAGAAAATGATAGAGGCAGGATGCCAAACTAGAGCCCATCTTTTAGGCCTTAGAGGCAGGCGCTGTGGGATACTACACACCGAGGGATGGCCAGGTGTGTTTCAGAGGACGGGTTTATATACCGGAGGGATGCCAGATCCGGGAGGATATTATGATAGAGGCGCACTGCAACCGGTATTCGGTGCACCCAGGAATCACGAAGATGGTGGCAGATTTGAAGAAGACGATGTATTGGCCAGGCATGAAGAAGGATATCACCTACTTCTTGACTCATTGTGAGACATGTCAGCTAGTGAAGCCAGAGTGCAGGAACCCCGCAGGACTGTTGCAGCCACTCCCGGTGCTAGAGTGGAAATTCGATGACATAGCCATGGATTTCATACATGGGCTTCCCCGGTCTCGGACGGGGAATGACTCGGTCTGGGTGATCATCGATCGGCTGACAAAGGTGGCTCGATTCATACCGATCAGGAAGGACGACTCAGTCAGAGTGCCGGTGCGGAAGTTTGTGGAGCAGTTCATTCGCTACCATGGCGTGCCCAAGTCAATAGTATCAGATCGTGATGGGCGGTTTACGTCCAAGGAGTGGTGGTCAGTTCAGGCATATTTGGGCACCCGCCTGACTTTCAGCACAGCCTTCCACCCTCAGACAGACGGGCAGACAGAGTGCACCAACCAGACATTGGAAGATCTACTACAACTATGCATTCTGGACCGAGGAGGGCCATTGGAGAAGATGCTACCACTGGTAGAGTTCTCATATAACAATAACCATCAGTCCAGTATAGGCATGGCTCCCCACGAGGCTTTGTATAGGCGGAGGTGCAGGACTCAGTTTTCATGGATACAGGATAAAGACCCAAAGGTCTTAGGCTCAGAATTTATGGAGGACACTGAGGCCCAGGTAAGACTGATACGAGACCGGATGTTGGAGGCGCAGAGCAGGCATGCCAAATTTTACGATGCGCGGCATCTACAGGTGGAGTTTCAGGTAGGAGACAGAGTGTTTTTGAAGATACGGCCGATGCATGGAGTCTCTCGAGTTCCCGGACGGAGGAAGAAGCTCAGCCTGAGATATATGGGGCCCTACAGGATCCTGGAGCGGATCGGCCCCTTGGCATACAAGCCAGAGCTGCCACCAAAGCTGGGAGTCCTGCACGATGTTTTCCATGTCTCCTCCCTCAGGAGGGCCCTATTACGTCCAAAGCAGCAGAAAGACGCCACAGATGGCCCGGTAGCATCTGATCGGTCAGTGCACATGGAGCCAGTCTGGATTGACGACGCGGATATGCAGGTCTTGCGCCGCAAGAAGGTCTCGCTGGTCAAGGTCCTTTGGAGAAATCACGGCCATGAGGAGCACACCTGGGAGCTACGGGACTTGATGCAGCAGAGGTACCCAGAGCTCTTCGTCTCAGGTAAAAAAAAATTTTTGTTAAATATTGGGATGTTACTATTAATACTCTGGTAGAACACCGCAGGGCTAACCTTAATATCGGGGACGAAATTTTTTTTATTATGTGTTGGGATTTGTAACATCTCATTTCCGACTAGACCCCTAAGAGTGGTTTTGGTCATGGCAAAACCATAGGAAGCCTAATTGACCAAGTGAACAAGGCCAATGTGAAAATCACCTTGGTCTGCCTATAGCTCAGCCTTATATCAGCAAGGGGAGATCTGAACCGTCAGATCATATAGGAAGAAATAAATAGCCACACAAACTCCCTCAAAACAGCTCTTCCGGGTCTGACACGCCCGTGTCGTCCCAGACACGCCCGTGTCGCCAGGCGTGTCGTCAGCTCGATGAACATTGAGCTCATTTCGTTGACCAGAGGGGATCATGCCCACCCGACACGCCCGTGTTGGATGATACACTCCGTGTCACCAGGCGTGTCCTCAGCTCGATGATTGTCGAGTTCATTTCGTCGAATAGGGGGGAACATGCCCCAGACACGCCCGTGTCGCGAGGCGTATCGTCAGCCCGATGATCGTCGAGTTCATTTCGTCGAGCTCAACTCATTTCGTCGAATAGAAGGGAACACGCCCACCTGACACACCCATGTCGGATGATACATGCCCGTGTCACAGCCGTGTCACCAGGCGTGACACGACGGTTCTGGCAGAATCGTCGTGAGTAGGAGAGAGAAAACTCCATTTTTCGCCCAATTTGGAGGGGTGAGGAAGTGGTCATTCATGGCCATTAAGGTGATACATCCCTCGGTATCCCTCCATTATGCTCCCATTCATATTCCCTGATGAATTAAAGGGGATTCCAGCAGTTTCTAGAGACATTTAATGAAGGGGGGATGCATAGGTTCGGCCATGGGAGGGGAGGTGAAGAGGTAAACCATGGCCAAGAGAATTAAAGCCCTCACAACCCCCAACTGACCCCTCCATCATCTTTAGAGACCTCTGAGGAGTAGAATTTCCCATTTTCCCGAACACTTAGAGCTCTCGGAGGAGGAAAAGCCATGGCACCGAAAGCTTTGAGGAGGAGCAATGGAGGCCGGCAACTGGTGCAAGGAAACACTCCAAATGAGGTCCAATCCTCTTCCTCTCTATTTGTGCTAGTTCTAGATCGGTTTAGGTGGAGAAATCGGTCTCAATTGAGCATGAATGGGAGCTTGTATTTTCGGATTTTTCATGGAAAAATGGTGGTGTGAGTTCGCCGGAAACCGCCACCTCCGGCGGCATGGTCGCCGCCAAACGCTAGCCACCACCTCAACGGAGGTGGTGGTGCACGGCCAGGGAGGTGGTCGGGGTGGCCAGAAAGTGGACTGGACGAGGCTCCAGGTCGGGCCAACCACAGCCCTTGGCTGTGGGTTGAGGATGAGCGGATGTCGTTCGTTTTGATCAAGATATTATATGATATTAATGTTATTCAATTTTCTGGGAATTATTAGCTGTAGATAGTCCGAATTATTAAAAATAACTCAATGCCTCTACTGTAAAAATGTACAACATCAAACTTGTAGTGCTTGAAGTCTAGTGTATTTTAAAATTTATTTGAACAAATTTGGAAATCTGGTGTGACCACAGCACTCATTTTGGTGCAACCTATACATAGGCATGATGAAACATTGGAATGGATGCCCACTCCAAACCAGACGTCCAAAAGACCTAAAATTTGGGGTATGGTCTATTCTTATCTATATCTAGGACTTATCCAAAAATCAAAATTTTTGGAGGAAATTGTTCTATAGTTTTTGGAAAAAGTTAATAATCCATGAATAAATTAATTAGATATCCTAAACATCTCAAAACTCCCCCAAATTTGGGTGGGTGGTCTTAGAGGGCTTGCTAAGGCTCTGGAAAAACTTTCACCTCATATGGAGATGTTTTGATTAGGTATTGATCCAACCTAGGTATACACTAATAGGGTTATTTAGGTCAAGAGCTATTTTGATGTTTGGTTGGTCAAATCACCTCAACAGAGGCTGATATTTTGGCCACTGATTTTATATGGCATGTAACACCCTTAAATAAGATTTGAGGTGGTTCGGGGAAGGGTAGCCCTAGAACCCTAGGGTAGGTCCCTTTTATGGAGATTTTTAGGGTTTGAAGGTCATGGGGTAAAATGACCTTGGAATAACTTGGGACTTTGTGGAAGGGATCATAGGGTGGCTATGGTCCTCTGGTTGAAGTTTTGTTGAATTTGGAAGCCTTTAACCCCCCCCCCCCCCCCTCAAATCCCTACCTTAGTTTGGGGCACAAAACCAATATTTAGGTTTAGGTAATCAAAACACCTCACAATAACTTGAAACTTGGGCAGGGTATTTCTCTGATAAGAAGAACTCTAAAATAATTTTGGTGGATTTTTTGGACTAATAAAATTAGTACTTCCTTTATAACCATAGTTTTATCCTTAAGTTTATTTTGCTTGCTATGATATTTCTGCCTACTGAAAAGTTGTGAAATTTAGTATTTGGAAGTTTTGCATAATGTTAGTCCCCTCTGTATTTTCATTGAAATTTTTAGATGATTATTTTCAGTACTTGTTTTATAAATTATGAATTGTGGATTTCTGATCAAAAATAGATTTGGAGCCCAATATTGCTATGAAAATTAAGAAACTTGGTCAGGGAGTGTTCTATGTCAATGTGTAGGCTCTGGAATTTTCTCATAATTTTTAGATGATTAGAAAGAGTATTTGCTTCACAAGGTTATAAATTTGGGTGATTACTCTTAATTAGATTCAGAGCCCCTCATTTATAGGAAAAATTGTAAAACTTGGTTAGGGTTAGTTGTATATCATCATCTATCTCCTGGAATTTTGTTATAATTATTAGTTGAATTTTACAGTACTTGCTTTAATAACCAATGGTTATGGAATTATTGAATTAAAATTAAATTAAGGGTTATTGTTCACTGGAAAAATTGGGAGAGTACCTCTAGGGTGTTTTTATGCCATGATGATCTTACTGAATTTTTATCATAATTTTTAGAACAATATTGCTGGCATTTGCTTCTTAAAATGGTATTATCGACTTTATGTTCTAAATTGTGGATTTGGGGCCTAAACAATTCTAATAATTCTTAGACCTTGGATTTGTTGTATAAATGTTACCTAGTATTTATCATGATTTTGTGGTGGTGTGTTACTGATTTAAAAGTGCATTTCATGTTAAAAGTAGGGCATCCGGAGTCTTAGGGTAATGAGAATAAATGCCCAATTAATTAGGAAGATTATGAAACTCTTGAGTTAGTCTAAATAGGTCATGGTAGAATCCCAGTAATTATTTTAGTTCTGTTGGATGAGTAAATGGAGTACCCCCTTAGTGGGAGCATCATGTAACTTAGCACGGTCTGCATATAGCACATAGAATTAAAATAGGCTAGCTCGGAGAACTTGAACACACTTAGGGGAGCCACACTGAAAAAAAAAGGATTGGTCAAGGGTAGGAATCAATAATATTAAGTGCCTTGCGAAAGGGAACTTTGGGCGTAATCTCATCGTAGTTCCTAGTGCCTTCGAGAGCCCTTCATGGGGAATACCTTGGGCAGTACTGGGCTAACGTATACTTTAGGGATAATAAGGACACGAGTAACATCAATAATACCTCCACCTTACACTCACACGTGTACACGTGGTGAGACAAATTGGTAACGAATGGTTAGCATAGACCCATGGTCGATGGGCTTACTGTTAGAGTTAAAGGGACTTGGAACTATTTTGGTAGTCCGGGGAGCTGTATGCTCGAGGGTGTTGGATTCCTAGTTGATTTGGGCTAGGTTCACTAACTTAGGATGTGACCGAACATGTATAGCCAGGCTCAAATCTATGTTCTAGAGTCTAGGCCAATTCCTTAGAGTCAATATCAGATGGACCAGCTACTAACAATACAATCAGAGACTCAAGTCTTAGAAGATTTCAAGACCAAGTAAAATGAGTTCGACGTTCGTCGAACTCAGGTCGACACAAGGCGTTCTCAGCTCGACGATCTTGAGATATTTCTCTGTGTTGAGATCGACGATCTTCGTTCTCTGTTCGACGAAAACTGAGATACTTCAACAAACTAAAGTTAGGGTAACTCCAGATTTTTCTAAGTCCAAATTCAGGCTTTGGTCGATGAACAAGATTCTGAGCTCGACGAACTTGGACCTCAAGTTCACAACTTCTCAGGTCGACGAAGTCAACTACCTTGGTCGACGATTTCTGCTCTATGATTTGAATCCTTCTCAGTCAGAGACTTCTCAGATTCCTTAGACTTCCAACTTCCTTTGGTCGACGAATTTGGATCTCAGTTCGACGAATGATGATTGTTTGTTCGACGAATGATGATTCTCTGTTCGACGAATGACGATTGTCAGTTCGACGAAGATTAAAGCAGAATTGACAAGTTTCCCTTGAAGACTAATTGCTATTGTCTGCTCGACGAACTCATCAGATCAGCTCGACGAACTGTGAACTCAGCTCGACGATTTCTGTTCTTCGTTCAACGATTCCAGACTAGGTCTTCTATAGTTTTCCGTCCCTTTTCTTCGCGATGATTCCTGAGTAATTAATGCCCAATCTTCTCGGAATGTTATCGTTACAACGAGCATTGATCATGGATTATTACATGACATTTTTCCATGGGACAGTTAGGGAATTCATTGATTGTCGCTTCCTTCCCAGGTCGACTGCATTTACTACTCAAGGATTCTAATTTTGAATGTGTTCTTCAGTCAGAAAACAAAAAGAAAAAAGATTAAGCAGTAGCACAAACCAGACACACACAGACAGAGATCACATTAAAGAAGTTTTTACAGAAATCACAGTTTCATATATTGCTATCAGCCTAGGCCAGAGAATATCTTCAAGAAGAAGAAGAAGAATATACAATCCCTATCAAGAGTCTTCTTCTATCAATCCTACAGGATAACTTCAGAAGGACAACAAAAACTCTAACTGTCAAAGAAGTTCCTGAAGCAATCTCTGGTCAAGAAAATCAAGTTTGTGAAGACCTGTCACCCTGAAGCAGTGATCCAGATTTCCTGATCCATTCAAGATTTCAGGGGGGCAATCTGCTGAAATCAATCCATAAGTCTTCTCAGTCGTTATTGAGAAAGAGAAGACACCATCACCCTTTTTCCATTCTATGTATAAGGTTTTAAGTCCCTTAAAAATTATTCCTGGTTGCAAGTCTTCTATCAAAAGACTTGAGGTTTTGGTTTTTGAGCACCTGAAAAAAAGCTCATTGGTGTCAGGCACCTGATCAAAAATCTGAGTGGATTCCTACCAGGGTGGTAGAAGAGTGGATGTACCCAGGTTAGGGAACCACTATAAATTTCTTGTGTCGTCGGGTTATCCTTTTTCTTTTGTTTTGGCTGTGTTCTGTGATTTGCTAGGTTGCTTTACTTATTTCTTTATTTGCTAACCTGTTCACCTAGGATTAAAGCAAAAGTTGTAAATGTTTGTAGAGAGCACAATACTCTTTTCACCCCCCCCCCCCCCCCCCCGCCCCTCTAGAG
The DNA here is from genome assembly GCA_039583875.1 of Platanthera guangdongensis. Taxonomy (NCBI): domain Eukaryota; kingdom Viridiplantae; phylum Streptophyta; class Magnoliopsida; order Asparagales; family Orchidaceae; genus Platanthera; species Platanthera guangdongensis. Next base: position 138,722,286 of record CM077147.1, read on the forward strand.
TATTTTAGATCTAACCTTCACTTTCAATTGGTATCAGAGGGAGGTTGGTTAAACTACCACACCTTAAGAGGTTAATTGGTTGTACATGCTAACACCTGAACCATAAAGATCCCTCTTGTTAGATCTGATTGTTTTGTTTCCTTTATTAAATTTATTTCTTCACAGAAATGGCTCAAAACAAAGATTATGCAAGTATCAGACCTCCAGTATGCAATCTTAACAGATTTGCTATCTGGAAGGCAAGAATCAAACTGTACATGAATTCTATTGATGAAGATATTTTTGCTTCTATCTTAACAGGAGTACCTACAACTTCTCCAATCACTTATACCAACATGACTGCAGTACCTCCTCCAGTTAATAATGATGCTTACAAGAAAGCCAAAATTGCAGATGCAAAAGCAATGAACATCTTGGCTCAGACCATGTCAGATGATATATTTCAGAAGGTGGCTGAGTGCACCTCAGCCAAGGCCATTTGGGACTCCCTCAATCAAATGGTAGCTGGTTCAGCTAATGAAAGGAAAGACAGGAGATCAAATCTCATATCTCTGTATGAGAATTTCAAGAAGAATGAGGCTGAATCAATTGCTGAAATGTACAATAGGTTGAGCTCAATCATCAATGAGCTTAAAACCTTGGATAAAGACATCACCCTGACAGAGGTGAATGACGAAATCTTGATGTTCTTCCCTAGCTTTTGGGATTCAAGAATCTGGCCTATCAAAGAAGCCAGAAGCCTAAATGAGATATCAACTGAATCTCTGCTGGGCAAACTAAAATCCTATGAGCAGTTGATTAAATCAAGAGAAGCAGTTGAACAAAAATCAACAACTCCAGTGAGAAAAGATCACAGTATAGCTTTCAAGGAATCAGAGGAAAGTGAGACCTCAACCTCCAATGAAGAAGTAATGAGTCTCTTTACAAAAAGATTTTATAAGATGGCTAGGAAGGACTTCAGAAGAAAATCATCCAGGCAGGATGATAAGCCCAAATATAACAAGACACCAACCAAGGAGGTTGTGTGCTTTGGATGTACTCATTCAGTCAGGTTGGTTCTTGACTTTGCCATTTCAAAACCCCTAAACTATTTAGGAAGCCAACTCACTCGAAGTGTAGACTGATGGAAGTCCACATGAAAGATCCTAAAAGAGGAGGGGGCTCGAACGAAGTGAGAGTCAAAGAAGAAGCCAATCCTAGAGATAGATTCTATATAGTCTAGTCTTTCAAGCAGTGCTTTTCCGTTCCGAACCTTATCTCCTATATATAGTCACGGTATCCGTCTTTGTGCTTACTAAGACGGTATGCGCTCTCTGGTTCATTTTTCTCTTTTCTCTTCTTTTAGGTCTTTCTATTCACCTGAGGGAAGACTCTGCATATCGAGTAATAAGGTAAAGCCCTAGAGTTTCAGTTGTAGTGCTTCACCCTCTCAATCAGTATTTAAGGTGACCAGTTTTTTCGTTCTAGTCGTAAGCCTTGCCCTAACCTAACTATTGGATTTGCTTTCCCAGGAGAAGTTTCTTAGGACTGAGCTAAAAAACGATTCAATACCTCATATCCAAGAAGCCCCAAAAGAGGGCTTAGGATAGGAATGAAAGAGGCTCGCAGGGATATTCTCTTATATATATAGGTATAGGCTGACTCTTTAGAAGTTGGATAGGCTTGCTCTTTTCTCAAATCCCTACGTGCCTGATCTCATGGATTTTCTTTACCGGAAAGAAAGCATATTATCTACGGTGAGCTCTTATTACACAGCTCTCTTCAAACTTACCTTTTCTAAGGTGAAGGGAACTCTGTGCTTTGCTGACTTAGGACTATAGAGATTATGCCTATTCAACATCTTCTTATGAATCTTCTTCTACTAATCCCCCTTCGGGGCCTTCCCTTAACTATTCCATTTTAGTTATTGCTTTCTTCTTTCATGCTTATGCGAAACAGCTTCCTCTGCCACTATCGATCGCTCGAGTGGATCATCCGGCTTGCTTTCATGAGTTAAGGAGCGGCCACGTCAATGTCCCTGTGGAAGGAAGATTTCTTCTCGGCAGGGTGCTTAGCCTACCTCCTTTTCTTCCTTTTCTTTCAGTACTGGTTCAGGAGCGGAAAAGGCAAGAGATAGGCTTCTTGCCGTTGAAGGAAGACGTGTTGCTTGTGCTCTTTCTTTCACCAGGTCTAGCTAGGCTGGGAGTCGATTAGCCCGGCCCGAGTTGTGTTCAGATAAGTGGCACTTGAATGAAAATTAGCAGGTCTTGGATGCTTCATTATGGGTCTGACCTATTGTATCGATAGACCCACTTTCATTTCATGCTTAGGATATTTCTTTGAAATCCAATCCTTATCTTAGAACTCGTCATGAAGACTTCACTAAGGTCGGAAACTTGTCCAATAAGCCACTATAGCCAGGTTTTGTGCCAGTTCAAGGGGATTTATGTGCGAGACTGAGTTGGAGAGGGGAAAGCGCAACTCTTTCATATTGCAAATTCCAAGCCAGTTCTGTTTCGAGAGAAAACGATATCCGGCACCACCTATCCTCGCAAGGGTTTCAAACCAACCTCTTTTAGGATCTTTCATGTGGACTTCCATCAGTCTACAAGGTGGGTTGCAGTTCTCAAATGGAGTCCTGATTCAAAAGGAATTTCTACTTCAGCGGCAGCAGGCGTGGCAGAGGTTATACACAAGGAATTTCCTTACACGCCTATAGAAAGGAAAGACTCGCTGAGACTCGCTGATTCCTCAGCCCCTGTAGAATGTATTCTCTATATAAGCGCATTGAAGAAATGTTCATAGGAATCTATCTTCTATAGATGAAATGTGAAATAGAAGCAATGAATTGTTGTATTAAGTGGAGTACCTCTCTTCACTTTCGTTTTCACCCGAATCAAGAAAAGAGAGAGGAACAAAACGAATTCTTCATAGAAGTTTGTATGTTCATTTCATACAAAAGCGGTTTTCAGCCCGGTGTACAAGCACGAGGCTTAGTCAAGTAGAACCGGGGGTCGCTTGCTCCTCCTCATCTATCAATCATGAATTATCTGTCAGTTAGCGGTTCAACCAATCGCTGCTACGCGCAATGCGAAAGATCACTTGCTGACGCCTTCATAGAATCCCGGTCATAATTTGATCCTGGCGAAGACGTGAACTAGCTTTTCTAAGCATGAAAGAAGAAAGCAATAACTAAAATGGAATAGTTAAGGGAAGGCCCCGAAGGGGGATTAGTAGAAGAAGATTCATAAGAAGATGTTGAATAGGCATAATCTCTATAGTCCTAAGTCAGCAAAGCACAGAGTTCCCTTCACCTTAGAAAAGGTAAGTTTGAAGAGAGCTGTGTAATAAGAGCTCACCGTAGATAATATGCTTTCTTTCCGGTAAAGAAAATCCATGAGATCAGGCACGTAGGGATTTGAGAAAAGAGCAAGTCTATCCAACTTCTAAAGAGTCAGCATATACCTATATATATAAGAGAATATCCCTGCGAGCCTCTTTCATTCCTATCCAAAGCCCTCTTTTGGGGCTTCTTGGATATGAGGAATTGAATCGTTTTTTAGCTCAGTCCTAAGAAACTTCTCCTGGGAAAGCAAATCCAATAGTTAGGTTAGGGCAAGGCTTACGACTAGAACGAAAAAACTGGTCACCTTATATACAGATTGAGAGGGCGAAGCACTACAACTGAAACTCTAGGGCTTTACCTTATTACTCGATATGCAGAGTCTTCCCTCAGGTGAATAGAAAGACCTAAAAGAAGAGAAAAGAGAAAAATGAACCAGAGAGCGCATACCGTCTTAGTAAGCACAAAGACGGATATCGTGACTATATATAGGAGATAAGGTTCGGAACGGAAAAGCACTGCTTGAAAGACTAGGCTTGCCTATCAATCAACCAAGGATGTTGTGTGCTTTGGATGTAGAAAGCCTGGACATTACATCTCTGAATGTCCAGAAAGCCAGAAGAAGGAGAAAAGCAGAGAAAAAGACTGCAGGAGAAAACACAGCAGCAGACCCTCCTCCAGCAAGTACAAAAAGAGAGACAAAGGCTTTGTTGCTGAAACATGGAGTGATACTGAAGAAGAATCATCCTCCTCCAGCTCAAGTGAAGAAGAGCAAGAAGCAAGATCCAAGGAGGTTTGCCTTATGGAAATTGATTCCTCCAGGAGCAGTTCAGGATAAAAAAGTGAATCTGAAGATGAGGCAGCCTCAGAGTCAGAGGCAGATCAGGTTCTTTCAAGTTTTGATTTTAATTCTGATTCATTTAAAAGTGAATTCAAGACTATGTGTTTAGATTTAATTGGTTCAGAGAAAGAAATAAAAACTCTTAGATAAAAACTAGGAAACCTTGAATCTGTTAACTCAGAAAAAAAAAGAAAAAAAAGGTCGTCTTACAGCTTTAAAGGACTTTGAGGCAGTGTCCAAAGTTACAACTCTTTTGGATGAGGATTGGCCACTCAACCCACCAATTTTACTCTGGCCCTAATTTACCCTTTAGGAACCAAAGTTTGGTCACATCATTCCCCACTCAAATCAACCAAAACGTGCTGAAATTTTTACCAGAGTCATGACATAATAATAATGGTCACCCACCAAAATATTGGGTGGTTTTGATGTATTTTGACTGCTTAATTAAATCATATATGGTTTATTAAATGTTTTCTAAAACTATAGAAAAACGTATTCCAAAAATTCTCATTTTTGGATATGTATGAGATATATATTAGGCTAACCTATCATCCAAATTTCAAAGTATTTGGACGAGAAGATTAGTGTGGGCACACAAATTTGTGTCTGGTAAATCCTCGGTATAGCATGCACCATTTGGTGTGTTGTGGTCAAATTAGTGACCCAAATTGGTTGAGACCAATTTAAAAATATACTAGATCCAAAGTGCTACAACTTTCATATAAAACATTTCCTCTGATTTAACATCTAAGTATTTTTAATAATTAAAACTATTTACAACATTATTTGTGACAAAATATCATTTAAAATCAATTAATAAATAATTCACAGCACGAATCTTAAAGCGCCATCCGACGGTATCCCGTCATCATCCCCAGCGCACCAACTGCCCAGATTAACCCGTCCTGGGCCGTTTTGGCTGGCGAATTCCCGGCCACCCGCGTCTCCTCCCGGCCGACCACCGCCACCACCACCTTCGTTGAGGTGGTGGTTGGCGATTCGATGTGGTTAGACGGCCAGAGGTGGCTGAAATAGTGATCTATATGTGGAGGAAAAAGCTTTGAATCCAAGCTCTCGACCAGCTTGATCTGGGGCCAATTGGACACAAACCTTGCGGCCAACAGATGTGGATCTATCCACTGAAGAAAGGGAGAGGAACAGGACCATCTAGGGTGGCTAGAGTCTAGCCGATCGTCGGGTTGCCATTGACAGTGGTGGCGCCTCTTGGTGCTCAACAACAACACTACTAAAGGGCTCGGATGCTTTATAGAAAGAGTGGAAATGACAACTGTGGAGCTGGGGAAGCTTTTGAAAGGCTCATATGGTGAGAGGAGAGGCCATGGCTTGATTACACCAATAAGGGCCGTGAAGGAGGTTTTTTGGCCAACTGAAATTCACCTCACCAAGCCATGGTCATGGCTGGGAAAACCCTCTGGTCTTCTCCTAATTGACCAGGAGAGATGAATCCATCCATGGTAATTGAGTGCAGAGGCTCTTGGCCTCCCTTGGCCAAGAATGGCTTTCCTCCTTACTTTCTCTCTCCTCCATTAAATGAGAATTTGAGGTTTCTCTCTCCTAGTCACCCTCTCCAGAATTTTAATGGTAATTTAGGTAATTCTTAGCCTCGTAAGGTTAATGGGCGACTTAAATTGGGCGTAGCCCAAGTGGATTGGGCTAGGTTAGGTCAACTTGAGTTAATTTGACCTAAACTATGGTTGAGTTGACTATGGTCAAATTGGCCTTTTGGGTTGACCCTAATGGATCCTTGGTGACTCATTGGCCTCCCCTAAGGTCTAGGAAGGGTTGGGTAGGGTTGGTTTGACACCTTTGAGTCCACTTGACCCTTAATTAGGGCATTTTGACCACTTTAGGGCAAAGGTTAACATTGGTCAACTTGACCCCTTTAGTTGACAACACTAGGTCCTTGGTGACCCATTGACATCCCTTAAGGGTTAGGAAGGTCTAGATGGGGTCAATTTGGCTAAGGGAATGTCAATTGACCCTATGTAGGTTAGTTTGACCCATTTAAGGTTATGGTGGACTTTGGTCAACTTGACCACGCTGATTGACCCCAATGGGTTCTTAATGACCATATGGACCTCCTAAAGGGTTAGTGGTTTTAAGATGGGGTCCTGGAGTCAAATTGAGGCCTTAAAGCTAAACCGTGGGGGTGGTGCTTGAAATGAAATATTTGTAGACCAAGGTGATTTCCACCTTCATGCCTTGGTTCACTTGCTCTTCTGAGCTTCCTAGGATTTTGTCATGACCTAGTCATGACAAAATCACTATTAGGGGTCTAGTTGTTTGAGGAATGTTACAAATCTCAATAGATAAAAATAAAAATTTTGTTCTCGAAATTAAGGTTAGGCCTAAGGAATTTCTACTGAAGTAAAAGCATGTAACATCCCTAGAAAATTGAAGATACACCTTACTCGAAGAGGACCGGGTACCTCTGCTGCAACAGGTCCCGTGGCTCCCATGTGTTCTCCTCCTGCCCATGACTCCTCCATAGGACCTTGACCAGCAGGACCTTTTTGTGTCGCAAGACCCGCACTATTGTATCATCGATCCGGACTGGCTCTATGCTAACTAATCAATCTGAAGCCACTGGGCCATCTGTAGTGCAAATCAGCTGCTCTGGTAGTAGGAGAGCCATCCGAAGTAAAGAAACGGATAAGACGTCGTGCAACCCCTCCATCTCCGGCAGTAGCTCCAGTCTATAAGCCAAGGGGCCGATCCGCTCCTAGATCCTATAGGGCACCACGTATCTCGGACTGAGCTTCTTCTGCCCGCGTACCCGTGAGACTCCATGCATCAGTTGTATCTTCAATAAAATCCAGTATCCCACCTGGAACTCCACCTGATGATGTCGTGTATCATAGTACTTGGCATGTTTACTCTGGGCCTCCAGCATCTTGTCTCGGATCAATCTAACCTGAGCATCTGATTCCTACATGAACTCTGAGTCGAGTGCCTTTGGGTCCTCACCCAAGATCCAAGATAGTGGGGTCTTGCACCTCCATCCGTACAAGGTCTCATAAGGGTACATACCTATGCTGGACTGATGAATGTTGTTGTAGGAGAACTCGATCAGTGGCAACAGTTTCTCCCATAGCTCTCCGCGGTCCAAAATGTATAGGCGTAGAAGATCCTCTAATGTCTGGTTGGTATGCTCCGTCTTTCCATCCGTCTAAGAGTGGAAGGCTATACTAAATGTCAACCAGGACCCTAGGGAAGCCTAGACTAACCTCCACTATATAGACGTAAACCATCCATCCCGATCTGACACGATCGTCCTGGGCACTCCATGGTTGCTGACAAACTGCTCCACAAATATCCGCACCAGATCACCTACCGGAGTGTCCTTCCTGACTGGAATAAATCTGGCCACCTTCGTCAACCTGTCAACGATGACCCCGATCAAATCATTCCCCTCATGCGAGAGAGGTAGTCCATGCATGAAATCCATGGCTATGTCCTCGAACTTCCACTTCGACACCGGAAGTGGATGCAATAATCCGGCTGGGCTCTTGCACTCCGCCTTTATGAGCTGGCAAGACTCACAATGGGTCATGTAGTATGTGATATCCTTCTTCAAGCACGACCAATACATAGTCCTCTTCAGATCTGCTTCCATCTTTGTGATAACCGGGTGCACTAAATATCTACAGCGGTGACCCTCTGTCATGATATCCTCCCAAATAAGGTCTCCTGTCGGTATATAAACTCTGCCTCTAAAGCATAATAGCCTATCTCTCAGAGACTAATCCCCTGTCGTGCCTTCCTCCAAGGCCCGAAAAATCAGCTCCAAGCTCGCATCGAGCCTCTGCCCATCCCTGATGTGATCCTGGAAGTCCTCGGTGTTGCTCATTGATGCCAAGTTCTCCTCATACATCTAAGAATCATCCTCGGATACCAGAGATATTTGAACATCCTCCAACATCTGTACCAGCTCCATAGCCATCAGTCGAGGCCCTGCTCCTGATGTAGTGGCTCTCCGTCTAAGAGCATCTGCACCACGTTTGCCTTCCCGGGATGATAGTGCATGGTGTACTAATAGTTTGACAAAAACTCTACCCAGCATCTCTGTCAAATGTTCAGCTCCATCTGTGTGTCCATGTACTTCAAATTCTTGTGATCTTAGAAAATATCACAGTGGACACTGTAGAGATAGTGTCACCAGTTCTTCAGAACGAAGATAACCGCTCCCATCTCCAAGTCATGTACTGGGTAGTTTTGCTCATGTTTCTTCAACTGGCGGGAGGGTAAGCTATCGCGTGCCCATTTTGCATCAGAACGACACCCATCCCTTGACATGATGCATCAGTATAAACCTGAAATCCTTCCTTCCCAGATGGAAGGGAAAGTATAGGGGCCGAGCTAAACCGACCCTTCGGCTCTAGGAACGCCGCCTCGCACTGTGGTGTCCAAACAAATGGAGTCTCCTTCTTCGTTAGAGATGTGAGCGGGAGAGCAATCTAGGAGAATCCCAATATGAACTTCTGGTAGTAACCGTCAAGTCCTAGGAAGCTCCTCACATCAGTGGTCGTCTTCAGCGGTGGCCAATCCCATAATGCTTGAACCTTCGCTAGATCCACTGCCAGTCCTGCTCCACTGATAATATGGCCCAAGAAAGCCACCTCCTTCAGCCAAAACTGGCACTTATTGAACTTGGCATATAGATTGTTCTCTTGGAGCATCTCTAGAGCCAGATCCAAATGACGTGCATGCTCCTCCTTTGTCCTCGAATCAATGAGTAAGTTATTAATAAACACTAAGATGAAGACGTCTAGATATGCCTCGAATACCTGGTTCATCAAACTTATGAACGTGAATGGTGCATTCGTGAGCACGAAGGGCCTCATATTGAACTCATACAACCCGTATCTACTGCTGAATGTGGTCTTCAGGATGTCCTACTACTGAATCCGCAGCTGGTATTATCCTGACCTCAGATCCAGCTTCGAAAACCAGTGAGTTCCCTCCAACTGGTCAAACAGCTCATCAATCCTTGGCAGAGGATACGTGTTTCAGAACTTCAGCCTATTCAAAGCCCTGTAGTCAATGCACAGTCGGAGTGTCCCATCCTTCCTCTTCACGAACAACACCGAAGCTCCCCATGGTGAAGAGCATGGCTGGAAAAATCCGTGTTCCACTAGCTCCTACAGCTAGCTTTGAAACTCCACCAACTCCTTCGGGGCCATCCGATAAGGAGCTCTGGATACTGGCTTAGCCCCTGGCACGAGATATATCTAGAAATCCTTCTCTTGATGCGGTAGAAACACTGGTAACTTCTCTGGAAACAAATTTGTAAAGTCTCATACTACCAATGCTAACCATAAGGTCCTGGCTCTCAGTCATTGATGAGTCTGATATTTATAGGTTTTTCGGACTCATTTGGGCTGGTTTTCTCTCTCGTTAACTGCATTTCAACCGGTTATCGGTTATATTTACAACGTTCGATCATGGACCATTTTGTGCACTGTTTTGGCCCGAGGGTGTGCAATTGCGCATTCTGATATTTGGGGTATGCACATGGTGCTCCCCATGGCTCTTTCTGGCTTCTCTTTGATGTATGTTTGGTGGTGGGAGCTTTTGCTCCAGCTTTGGTTTTGATGTGTAGGTAGTGCATTTTCCCCAAAGCAGGAATTCTGATTTGTGGAAAACGCACGGTCGTGCGTTTCGTTCACGCACGGTTTGTGCCCGATCGTGCATTTTATTGAGCTGGAGAAATGTTGAATTGAGGTTGACAAATTTCGTCGAGCTAGGCTCGATGATCTTCACACACGGTTAATGCACGGTTTCTTCAAAACCATGTGCGAAGGAAATGAACGGTTTTCCTGTAGCTTTCTTGTTTGTTCCATTCTGTGGTTAATCGTGCGATTTGTTCATGCACGGGCGGCAGCGCCCGTGCGCGAGTTAAACGCACGGTTCTTTTATATTGTCCTGAATTCCAGCTTTTTGTTGCTACCTGTATAATTTTCTTCATGCACGGGCGGAACTTCTGTGAGCGAGTAAAACGCACGGGTCAACGCTTCTCCTTCCGCAGGTTTGTTCTGAAAGTTAATATTGCACGGTTTGCACACGGTCTTAGGGTGGACCAAATACCTGAAATCACGCCTGCGTGCTGCTGTTGCTGAAGAAAGGATGGAAGATTTAGGCCAATGAGGAAATGGCCATGGTGAACGGGTTGTTGAGGGCCAAGAGGTGGTCCAACCACGCATTAAGACAATGTGTGGTTTCAAGACCCCTAATGCGGGAAGTGTTTACCCTAGCTTTGGACCGACAATTATAAACAACCATTTCAAGATAAAGCCTGCCATTCTAAACATGATCTGAAATAATATGCAATATTCATGCTTGCTGAGTGAGGATCTGTATCTCCATCTGGCGGAGTTCTCAGAAATTTGCGGCATATTTTGCTATGCCAGTATTTCTGATAATGTAGTAAAGTTGAGGTTGTTCCCTTTTTCACTGAGGGACAAGGCCAAAACCTGGCTCCATACTATTATTTATGGGACCGCTACCACATGGGAGGCCTTGTCCTCTATGTTCGTGGCTAAGTTACACCTGGTGGATAAGATTGTGAATGCCCGTAGGGATATTGCGACCTTTCGGAAGCTGGACCAAAAAACGTTGTCTGAGGTGTGGGAGAGGTTCTGACCTGCAGCGTTGATGCCCCCAGCACGGCTGTGAGCCGTGGAATTTAGTTGAAATATTTTACTTTGCTATTGAGCCTAATTTCAGGGCTATGATTGACGTAGTAGCTGGAGGTACAATAATGAACATATCTCCTGACGATGCGTTGAGGCTACTTCGCGACACTGCCTCCCATAGCACATACTGGACTGCTAGAAGAAATGCCCCTAGAGGGGCGAGGAATTTGTTTGAAGTAAATGTTGGAGTGCAACAAGCTACGGCGATTCATCATACTTTGGATGGAAGGACGATGTTGACCAGATCAGCCCCTCCTCCAGCTCGGTTTATGGACATATCGTGCCAGGGCTGTGGTAACCCGGCCACCATGCTTATGAGTGCACTGCTGGAGATACCTTTGCTGAGACATCAGGTATAAATTCTGACAAGAATGTAAATTTTATAAATTGTCAAAACCACATTGCTCCTTATAATAATGGTTATAACCCCAACGCGAGAAATCATCCTAATTTCTCGTGGAATCAAAATGTTCTCGGTCAAAGGTGGCAAGGTGGCCAGCATCAATTTGATGCTCAAGACCATAGTTGCCAGCCGCGACCGCCACATACGGGTTATAATCGGAACGTTCAAGGGACTTGTAAGAGTTCGCTGGAGGAAATGATGGAGAAGTTTGTGGATATGGCCCAATCTATATGGACACTCAAACCTCTTCCATTAGGAACTTAGAGACACAGCTTGGGCAACTAGCCCAAGTGTTCTCCGAGCGTACTCGCGGCACCCTCCCAAGTGATACGGAGAAGAATCCCCATGAGCAAGGGAATAGTGTTGGGGATGCGGAGGAGTGCAATAAAAATGAAATGGCTATTACATGTGAGATTAATGCAGTGGAGACGATAGCTTTATGTGATTCTAGATCATCGTGCAACATTCTTGCTTTGCAAGATGTTGAAAAACTGAATTTAAATATCAAATCTGATGTCCATAAGTCACAAGTGCTAGCTCATGGATCGGTAGTGAAGAGAGATGGAGAGATTAAAGATGTGGAAGTGATTCTGAATGGGGCTGCGGTAGTCACTGACTTTCAAGTGTTAGGACCCATGGAAATACATTGAAACCCATCTTAGGTGTCCCATTCCGAAAAGCTAGTGAATCTGCATTGCAATTTAATACGAGCGGTGTCACCTTGGCTTCCAAGGTCGATTTTCCTTTACCACTGTCACTTCCCCTATAATTTCAAAAGAACTTGGAGAACTTCTGAAATTGAATGTTTTGTTATCTAATGATTTATCTAGTGCTGCTGAGACAGGTTATCCAGCGAATGTGCAAGATCGGGTAAGAAAGTGGCAGAACCGCTGACATTAGCTGAAGGAGAGTCAGAGACGGAATCACTTGACGTGAAACAAGATTCAGTTGAGAAGAAATATGAGCTAAGCACAGTTATAGAAAGCGTGCGGAAGACTGATTTAAAAACATCGATTTATCCCTACAAAGTTTGTAAGACTATTAAATAGGTGACTTGGGTGATCTTTTACCCGCCGAGGGTGAGGAAAGTATGCCCCCAGATGAGAAAGATATGCATGTTGCTGAATTGGTGGGTGTTGTTATACCACCCTGGCTATAACCATCTGTGGATCTGAAAAGAAAAGAACTACTCATTCGCAAGGCGCAGATTTTTGCCCGCCGACGCGAGAAGGAAGAGGTTAGGGGCAGGGGAGATTCGTCTTCCCTGGGCCCTAAAGCTTTCGCCTTGCCCTCATCTCCCGTGACTAGGGCGATCTATCACAAGTCAGCGTTTAGCTGAGGAGTGAAGGATCTCTGAGGCCCCTGTCCTTCTTTTTCTGGTTTTATTTATTGCTTAATGCTGTGTGTAACTTTATAATTTTTCATTACGTTGTGTACTTATGCTCTGAACAATATTTATATAACTGTTAATACACGTATTTGGTCAACTTAAGGACGGTAAAGAAAAAGGCTTATGGGAGACAACCCAATTTTCCTGCTTTTAATTTGTTCAATTATGCTACTGTGATTATATGTTTATAGTATGTGTGGTTGGAGGTATCTCTTGTGCAGGTGGAGTTCGTTTGGGCCGTGGACTTTCTGCTCGAATTAATGCCAATCTTCTGGTATGCTCATTTGCTACGCATGGGGTAACCTCTCCCCCAACTTTTATTTCTCTATTTTTATTGCAAATCTTGAATATGTTGTTTAGTTTAAGTCTGGTGGGGGAGAGCTATGCAGGTTACCTATGCACATGCACTATTAGCACTTTCATATCAAAAGTTTATTTTCATTTTCTGTTTCTATATTATCATGTCGGCGTTATGTACCTACACCCACGTAAGCGCGATCTTAAGCACGCACTCGGCTCAAGTCAAATTTATTTCTTTTCTGTCAACTTTAAAATAGTGGTGCTATCTTAGGATTTTCGGATAGAGTAGTTCAAAATTCGTGCAGTGCTCCTAATTAAGTACCCATGGTGTGTAGAAATAGTATAGATTTAATTTTTCTTTATGATCGTAGATTTATACTTTTATGCATTTGTAAATATTGTTTGTACTACTCAAAAGTGTTGAATCAGGAGTAATCGAACGATGGTGTAGGAATGTGTGTAGCCGTCACTATTCTCGTATTGCTCGAATTGGGAGGAAGGATAATTTTTCACGGTGGCTAAGAACTTGCCCCAAGCTACTCTCGAAGAATTGGAGCATGGTTACTCTTGCGTGAGTGTGATGTAGGCCATGTTTTTGGCCCGGTTGAGGCTTGTACCTGTCCTAACGATGATCCCTGTTAGCTTATTTTGAGCCTACCCCTCCTTTTGATTTAGCCCCGCTTTGCGATCACCAGAGCCTAAAAGATTTTCCAAGTGCACACCCCAATCTCGATGTATTAGTATGTTAATTCTTCCATTGGTGTTGTGGCTGTGATGTTGTTTTGTGGTTGTGCGGTGAAGTTTTCTTGAAAATTTGGCTGAAAGTGTATTATAAAAATCTGGAAAAAGAAAAGAAAAAAAAAATGTGTTGATTGATATAAAATAAGAAAGTGAAAATGAAGAGTCTATTTGTGTTATTGTTGTGGTGGTAGGCGGTGCACACACCCATGTTATCAAGTTCAAGTTTGGTGGTGTAGTGCACCTGCAGGTTTTGTTGGCAAGAGGATTTCATTTGTATGAGCTCATTTGGGTTGTGCATAGCCATCGTTTTTATCCTTTTACGTCCTCACCTACGTATATACCCAAGCTCCATTATTTTCCTAAAGTCCTATGGATTCACACCTAAGTCAAACTAGCGCTGTGGAGAGAGTGTGAACGGGTAAGCGAATGGTCCCCGACATTGATGGATTTCTTTGGAGGTGATCCCGAGCCCCAATCTTTGGCAATACGCAACTGAGTGGCCTGTCTACTTTCTTCCTACGCATGACCTAACGATTCTCCAGTATTCTATTTTTGATTAGTTACAATACTTATTTACGTCTGTCGAAATTTATAAACTTCGTAGCATAATTATAAATTGTATCTATTATATTTTCTATGCTCATGCTGTTTTTGGTTTCTCGCTTTACTTTATTTGGAAATTTCTAACCCAGCTAGCTATTTTCTAGTTCACGGAGAGATGATTTGCTCGGGACGAGCAAATGTTTAAGTTTGGTGGTGTGATGAGTCCGATATTTATAGGGTTTTTCGGACTCATCTGTGCTGGTTTTCTCTCTCGTGCATTGCATTTCAACCGGTTATCGGTTTTATTTGCACCGTTTGGTTATGGACCATTTTGTGCACTATTTTGGTCCGAGAGTGTGCAATTGTGCATTCTGTTGTTGGGGGTATGCACATGGTTCTCCCCATGACTCTTTCCAACTTTTCTTTGTTGTATGTTTGGTGCTCGAAGCTTTTTCTCCAACTTTGATTTTGATGTGCAGGTAGTGCGTTTTCCCCAAGCAGGAATTCTGATTTGTGAAAAATGCATGGTCGTGCGTTTCTTTCACGCACGGTTTGTTCCCGATCGTGCGTTTTGTTGAGCTGGAGAAATGTCGATTTGAGGTCGATGAATTTTGTCGAGCAGGGCTCCATGATCTTTACACACGATTAATACACGGTTTCTTCGGAACCGTGCGCGAAGGAAAAGTACGGTTTTCCTGTAGCATTCCTTTTTGTTCCATTTTGTGGTTAATCATGTGATTTGTTCACGCACGGGCGGGAGCACCCATGCTCGAGTAAAATGCACGGTTCCCCTATATTATCCTGAATTCCAGATTTCTGTTGCTACCCGTACGATTTCCTTCACATACGGGTGGAAACATCCATGCGCGAGTAAAACGCACGGGTCAACAATTCTACTTTTGCAGGCTTGTTCTGAAAGTTAATATCGCAAGGTTTGCACACAGTCGTGCGCCAAACTGTGTGCGCCTATTTTTTTGACCTGCTTCTATTTAAAGAACAGATTTCTTCTTCCTTAGAGTAGTCCGATCCAGCCAGACCCAGCCCGCCTTTTCTGCTCCTTTGAGCGGGAAAATAGCCCTCCAACCGATATTTTCTCTCTCCTCCTTGGAGAGTTGATCCGGCCACCATTCTCCCTCCAAAATCTTGCAATAGATTCATCTCCAGCCACCATTTTCTTCTCCAAACTCCAAGCTCTGTTTCATGCTCATAAGTGTTGCATCCGTGGAGTTCTCTGGATAGATTTAGCCCAGCGATGATTCATGAAGAAGACTGATTATTGGAAGGAGGTGACAACCCTTTTGGACCCCATACGTCATCCATAGACCGAGCTCGGACAAGGCCAGACAACCCTTGACTCCAGGCGCAAATCTTGGAAAGCCTTCGTGCGTTTGGTTTCATTTCTCACCCTCCTCTTGTAGTTGCTTTGTTCTGAACTTGCGGTTGTTTGATTGTTGCTTAAGAACACTGTTTAATTTAAGTTTTTCGGTATTTCTATGTGTTGTTATATCTTAGATCATAATTGTGTTGCTGAGCTTCAGTTTTTCATATTCTTGTTGAGATAGTGTTGTTCTAGTGATTGCTAGAAGCGTGTGTGGCGAAGAGGTGATTGCGACTCTCATTGGCTCATTCATCTTTCATATTACTCTCTTGAATAATCCACCAAAGAGACGCGGTGATAGAGAACCGTAATCGGTTTATTAGTGTTAAACTTAGGAAACTCCTAACCAAACCTCCCCTTTGTATACGTTAACACTTGCAATCACTTTTTCAATAGAGAAATCACACTCCCAACTTACACTCCTCGAGAGATTGATATCCGGAGATTCAACTCCCTAACTTTATTACTTGACTACGATCGATACACTTGCTGACGCATCAGTCTTCTTGAATAGCACTTGATAAACCTTGTTCCCCTGCAGATGGTCTTTGACGGCCTGAACAGAAGAAAGTAGATGGCGGGAGACCGGAATAGTACCTTCGAAGGTCGCATAAGTGTTATCATATCTGAGTACGACCTTCCTCACAGGGCAATCAATATATGTATGGTTCCAGGTGAGCCATGACATTCCTTGAACAAGATTGAAATCCGGCAAGCTTATGATTATCGCGGGAGCTTCGAGGGTTAACCCATCAATGGTCACCCTTAGAAGGCATCTTGCTGTAGACCGGACCTCCATCCCAGTGGGGAGACACACTCTCCCGGTGACTCCTATAACTCCCTAAAACTCAAAAGAGCAACGAGAGGCATTTTGAGTCAAGTTTAGAAATTGGTAGGGGCACACAGTCTGGGACACGGGCGTGTCCCAGGGCGTGTCGTGCTTGGGTCGATGATCTGGCCATGAGGTCGACGAATTTTGGAGTCGATAATCGTCGAGTAGCGAATACGGCCTGGGACATGGGCGTGTCATAAGCTGTGTCCTTGTCGGGTGGTTGGCCGATTTTATTCAAGGGTGAAACACAGCCTTGAAGCCCAGGCATGTTCAGTGGTGACACAGGTGTGTAAAATGGGACACGGGCGTGTCCAAAACCCATGTATGTCTATGGTTGGTGTTGGTCCTGTGTTGATGGAGGAACACGGCCGGGAACACGGACGTGTACTGGATGACACGGGCGTGCCAGGTCAAACACGGGCGTGTTGGTTGCCCGTCTTCTTTCGGGACGCGTCGGTTTTGACGGCAAATGGGGAACACGGTCGTGGACATGGGTGTGTCACATGCCTTGTTCGGCCCAGATTTTCCATTTCAGCTCCTAATCTTGGATGTTCGTTTCATTATTTGGGGATCTGATGGCTGGGTGTTCTTCCTGGTGAGATATACCCGGGAATAGGGTTGGAAATCCTTCATTTCAACCTACCATTCTCTTTCTAAAGATCTAGCGAGAGCTGAGTGCAAGGAAGAAGAAGGAGGCTAGATCCGGTCACCGGCGGAGCTTCGGGGCTCGAAATCGCTAGCCGACTACGGATCTATAGAGGCAAGGAGATTGCGGTGCTTTTTATCCACATACATTTCCATGGCGCTAAGGAAAAATTCTAGGGTAATGATTCTCATCCTAGGACATGTGAAGTCCTCTTTTCCTTTGCATAGGAAGCCCGCTCTCACGATTTTTCGGTGAGTTTGAGGCATTCCTTTGGGTAGACATGAATAGTCCCCGTTGTGTATATGTAGAGTCTGTAATCAAGAACGGATATAGGAATGATGTGTGAAGCCTACCCGGACAAGTTGGTCTAGATCGGTGATGTTGCATTGCATGAATGGCCGGAGAAGACTCCGCGTGAATGTTTCTTTGTCGGGTTTTCTACGTGGTAGATTGCAACAGGGAGCCTTGGGGACTAACTCCAAGGTGCACCCAGAAAACTGGGGAGATGCATGATTCTGCCAACATGGTGGCCTGGGAGCTAACTTGAACATAACCGGGTTATGTGAATTATGTGATGGGAACAGGACTCGGGGAAGCTTGACCGGCGCAGATGGCTTAAGCTGACATTGTGGTGTGAGCAATGGGTTAGGCGGAACCGTACCCGATCTATGTGGTTCGGTTAGAGAGACCTAAAGTACATGGTTCTCGCCGTTGGCATAGATGGAGGGTCTTAGGCAGTGGCCAGAAAGACCAAATGCTCACGAGATATTGTCGTCCAGGGGGCGGTGGTGAGTCAGCGGACTTTGACCGTGTTCACCAAGAATTTGCCCTGAGTGCACGGGGTGTGTGGCCGTGCGTGCCCACACATGTGATGAAGTGTTTATTCATTATACTGCTTGGTTATGCTAACAAAGTGCAGGGAAAGAGCATCGCCGCCCCGTTTATGGGGGCGGGATCGTTATAATTTGGTCAGCATAGCTAATCGTTGCTTTGTTTTCCATAGTTACGGTGGATTGTTGCTTGCAAGTGCTGCGGAGGCGAGCGGTAAATAACGGGCTAAAGCCCAAGTTGCGGAGCCGGCCCTCGAAGGCCAAATTTTGAGTGTTTACTTGTTTATTCATTTGTGACCGGCCAGCGTGCCGTGGTATGGAAGACACATTTTAATTTGAGTAAACAACTGTAAGGCCTTAAGGCCATTGTACTTGTGTATTGTAATTCATTCCTATTGGATTTTGTTGTGGACATTCATGCTTATGGCTTGGTTCTTTATTTTGCAACTTCTAATAATTGCTTCGGCTAGAATGACTCTGTGTAGGACATTAGTTATTAATTGGATGGTATTCCATTGAGTAACCACCCGATCTGTCTATGGAATATGGCGTCGGGCCCCGGCCGGACCTACTGCTATATGTTTTGTGACGGATATGAGGTGTTACAATTTGGTATCAAACTACTGGTTTCGGCCATGCTTAAACTGAATTCGTGGACGAATTCTTTTTAAGGGGGGGGGGGGTGAGCACATGTGTGTGCGTCATCGTTATAACATCAAAAGAACTCATGAATGTTCACTTAGGAATGATAATACATGTGTTTGAGGAACCTGCGTGTTCATATAGTTGCATTTTCCAATTTTGTTTGGTTGCTTAACGAGGTTTTGCACAACTATAGGTGACCAGAAGCGGTGCAGGGCCATCAGAAAGTCCAGTTTCTGAGGCTAGTAGTACACCAAATGATGCTCCTGCAACACCTCCCTCGGCTGAAACCATACAATTGGTGGCTGAAGCAGTGTTTGCCATGATCAATGTGTATCCTGGCAGGCAAATGCTGTAGCCCGCTCCAATGATGGAGAAGGTACCGCTTCAAAGGGATGAACCGAGAAGAGTTGAGCAGGTAGTGGTGGAGCCTTTGGTGCCGAGGAGAGCAACTGAAAGGCAGCTCAAGCACGTTATGATCTTTAATCCACCTCTGTTCTCGGGGTTGGGAACCCCATTTCAAGCTGAAGGCTGGCTCTCCTGGGTGAAGGGAGTCCTGACAGCTACTGAACCTGAGGAGTGGTAGATGACCACTATAGCTACGTTCCTTCTGGACGGTGATGTTAGGTTGTGATGGGAAGGCTTGGAGCTACATCACTTGAGGGGTAGGCAAATTACGGATGTCTCGATGGAGGTGTTCTCGAGACTGTTCTTGGCAAGGTACATCCCTATTGAATCCCTAGTTTGGATTTGGGCTAGGTTCACTGAGTTAGGATGTCTTTGACCCACCTTGTATAGTCAGGGTCATTGGTTGTGTCCTAGAGTCTAGGGTTTGTCCTTAGAACATCATCCTGTGGACTAGCCATCCTCCAGACTACCAGAGAAACTCAAGACTTAGAGATATTTTCAGCTCAAGGAAATCTGTTCGACGTTCGTCGATCTCAGCTCGACGAACCAGAGACGTTCGTCGATCTCACCTCAACGAACCATACTCTTTGGTCGACGAATTCTACTCTACGATTTGAATCCTTCTTAGCCAGAGACTTCTCAGATTCTAAGTCCACAATCATTCTTCGGTCGATGAATTTGGATCTCTCTTCGACGAATGATGATTGTCTGTTTGACGAATGATGACTGTCAGTTCGACGAAAATTGAAGCAGAATTGACAAGTTTCCCTTGAAGACTAATTGCTATTGTCTGGTCGACGAACTCATCAGCTCAGCTCGACGAACTGTGAACTCAGCTCGACGATATCTGTTCTTCGTTCAACGATTCCAGACCTAGGTCTTCTCCAGTTTTCCGTCCCTTTTCTTGGCGATGATTCTTGAGTAATTAATGCCTAATCTTCTCGGAATTTTACTGTTAGAATGAGTATTGATCATGGATTATTACATGTCATTTTTCCATGGGACAGTTAGGTAATTCATTCATTGTCGCTTTCTTCCCAGGCCGACTGCATTTACTGCTTAAGGATTCTAATTTCGAATGTGTTCTTCAGTCAGTTAACAAAAAAGAAGAAAAGATTAAGCAGTGATACACACAGACAGACATTACATTCAACAAGTCTTACAGAAATAAAAAAGTTTTCACACTGCAATCAGCCTAGGCCAAAGAACATTCTCATCAAGAAGAAGAAGTACATTCAATCTCCATCAAGAGTCTTCTTCTTTCAACCCTACAGGACACTTCAGAAGGACAACAAAAACTCTATCTGTCAAAGAAGTTCCTGAAGTAATCTCTGGTCGAGGAAATCAAGTTTTTTAAGACCTATCACCCTGAAGCAGTGCTCTAGATTTCCTGATCCCTTCAAGATCTCAGGGGGAGCAATCTGTTGAAATCAATCCACTATTCTTCTCAGTTGTTATTGAGAAAGAGAAGACACCATCAACTTTTTCATCCTCTGTACAGGGTTTTAAGTCCCATCAAAATTATTCCTGATTGCAAGTCTCCTACCAAAAGACTTGAGGTTTTGGTTTTTGAGCACCTGAACAAAAGCTCATTGGTGTCAGTCACCTGATCAAAAATCTGAGTGGATTTCTACCATGGTGGTAGAAGAGTGGATGTACCCAGGTTGGGGGAACCACTATAATTTCTTGTGTCGTCTGGCTGCCATTTTCTTTTGTTTTGGCTGTGTTCTGTGATTTATTAGGTTGCTGTGCTTATTACTTTGTTTGCTAACCTGTACACCTAGCTTTACAGCAAAAGTTGTAAAGATTTTTTAAGAGACCACAATACTCTATTCACCCCCCCCCCCTCTAGAGTATTTCAGATCTAACCTTCACTTTCAATTGGTATCAAAGCGAGGTTGGTTAAACTACCACACCTTACCAGGTCAGTTATTGATTTGTTGCACAGGCTAACACCTGAACCATAAAGATCCCTCTTGTTAGATCTGATTGTTTTGTTTCCTTTATTAGATTTATTTCTTCACAGAATGGCTCAAAACAAAGATTATGCAAGCATCAGACCTCCAGTATGCAATCTTAACAGATTTGCAATCTGGAAGGCAAGAATCAAATTGTATATGAACTCTATTGATGAATATATCTATAATTCTATTTTGACAGGTCCCCCCAAGTCTTCACATTTTCTGCAACATCTTCAAGCACAACAGCAGTGCCACCACCTGAATGGACTGAAGCCTAGAGGAAAGCCAAAATTGCAGATGCAAAAGCAATGATCATCTTGGCTCAGACTATGTCAGATGATATATTTCAGAAGGTGGCTGTGTGCAACTCAGCTAAGGCCATTTGGGACTCCCTCAACCAAATGGTAGCTGGTTCAGCTGATGAAAGGAAAGACAGGAGATCAAATCTCATATCCCTGTATGAGAATTTTAAGAAGGATGAGGCTGAATCAGTTGCTGAAATGTACAATAGGTTGAGCTCAATCATCAATGAGCTTAAAACCTTTTATAAAGATATCACCCTTACAAAGGTGAATGACAAAATCTAGATGTGCTTCCCTAGCTCTTGGGACTCAAGAATCTGGCCTATCAAAGAAGCCAGAAGCCTAAATGAGATATCAACTGAATCTCTGCTATGCAAACTAAAATCTTATGAGCAGTTGATTAAATTAAGAGAAGCAGCTTAACAGAAAGCAACAACTCCAGTGAGAAAAGATCACAGTATAGCTTTTAAGGCATCAGAGGAAAGTGATACCTCAACATCCAATAAAGAACTAATGAGCCTCTTTGCAAAAAGATTTTATAAGATGGCTAGAAAGGACTTCAGAAGAAAATCATCCAGGCAGAATGATAAGCCTAAATATGACAAGCCACCAACCAAGGAGGTTGTGTGCTTTGGATGTAGAAAGCCTGGACATTACATCTCTGAATGTCCAGAAAGCAAGAAGAACGAGAAAAGCAGAGAAAAAGACTCCGGCAGAAAACACAGCAGCAGACCCTCCTCCACCAAGTACAAAAAGAGAGACAAAGGCTTTGTTACTGAAACATGGAGTGATACTGAAGAAGAATCATCCTCCTCCAGCTCAGGTGAAGAAGAGCAAGAAGCAAGATCCAAGGAGGTTTGCCTTATGGAAATTGATGCCTCCAGGAGCAGTTCAGGATAAAAAAGTGAATCTGAAGATGAGGCATCCTCAGAGTCAGAGGCAGATCAGGTTCTTTCAAGTTTTGTTTTTAATTCTGATTCATTTAAAATTGAATTCAAGACTATGTGTTTAGATTTAATTCGTTCAGAGAAAGAAATAAAAACTCTTAGATAAAAACTAGGAAACCTTGAATCTGTTAACTCAGAAAATCTTAAACTAAAAGATCAACTAACTTTAGTAAATGAGCAGATAACTAAATTAAAATCTGATTTATGTGAGGCTAAATAACTTGAGCAATCTCTCAATGGAAGAAGTCTTAAGCTGATGGACATAACAAGCACAGTAAATGTCAGATTAAATGGCAAGCTGGGCTTGGATGCATCACCAGATTTGCCCCCCATAATTAAGAAAAATATCCTTACAACACCCATTAAATTTGTTTCTGCCAAGGGAAAAGAGAAGATACTAAACAAACCAATGTCTGAAAACAATCCAAAACCCATGGACAAGTGCAATAAAAATCAGAAAATAGCTAATAAAAACAAGATTCAGCAGCATTCGTCAAACACAGATCGACGAAATGTGGCCCGTTCGTCGAACCTAGATCGACAAACGCTGGACGCAAACTTTATTAATAATAATTCATCTAACTGCGATCGACGAACTTTGTATGGTTCGTCGAGTAGAGGTCGACGAACATGGGGTGTAGAAAATGACTATTATCATTCTCTGATCAGAGATCGACGATCTCAGCCCTATTCATCGAACTCTGGTCGATGAACTTACAGAAACTCGTCGAACCCAGAAGGACCAAACATAAATCATTTCTCTTACAGAAATTCTAAGCCAGCTAATAAACCATTCACTCCAGTAGCTAATTGGGTTATTCCACCTAGGAGATATCACCCCTTAGGTTATAAATCTCAACCTAATTTATTAGTTATATCCAGCTTTTCATTTCAACAAAATAAAGGACCCAAGGTAACCTGGGTCAAGAACAATTAATTTTTGTTTTTCATTACAGGTAAAGAGCTGTCAAAGGGTGAGTCAGACCTAATACTTGGACAGTGGTTGCTCCAAGCATATGACAGGCAGCAAGGATAATCTATCTAATTACAAGTCCAAGCTAGGACCAAAGGTGATCTTTGGTGATTCAAATAGTGGCCATTCTGAAGGATATGGAGCAGTAAAGATTGGAACAGTTATCTTCAAGAGAGTAACATATGTAAGAGGACTCAAACATAACCTAATATCCATAAGCCAATTATGTGATGAAGGTTATCAAGTACACTTTAACTCCACCTCCTGTTCTATTGTTAATAATGAAAACAAAACTGTTTTAATTGGAACTTGACAAGGTAACATATATCTAGTAGATTTTATTTCTGCCAAAACGGATGTTTGTTTACTCAATATCACTAGTAACCAAAATGAGTTGTGGCATAAAAGATTAGGTCATATAAACCTTAAAAATATAGCTAGGTTATCTAAAGACAACCTTGTTAGAGGCTTACCTTCTAGTCCCTACAAGATGGAAAATATATGCAGGGCTTGTCAATTAGGCAAGCAAACTAAAACTAGGTTCAAATCTATTAATAAGAGTGATTCACCTAGGATTTTGTATTTGCTTCATGTGGACCTATTTGGACCCATTGCAGTACAAAGCCTAGGAGGGAATTCTTACACTTTAGTAATTGTTGATGACTTCTCCAGATTCAGTTGGGTGGCCTTTCTGAGAACTAAGTTAGATACATTGAAGGTTCTTACAGATTTTCTCAGGACCATACAGATTGAGTTCTCTACTCATGTTGCATTGATCAGAAGTGATCATAGCATAGAGTTTGAGTCTCTTCTTATGCATGAGTTCTGTGAGAAGGAAGGTATCAGACAGTGCTTCTCAGCCCCTAGAACTCCCTAACAAAATGGGGTAGCTGAAAGTAAAAATAGGACACTCATTGAAGCTACAGGTACATTATTGGCAGATGCTTACATGTCTCTATCCTTTTGGGCAGAAGCTGTAAACACTGCTAACTATGTCCTGAATAGAAGCCTCATACATAAGCTGAAAAATAAGACCCCTATGAATTATTTAAAGGAAAGAAACCTAAAATCACATATTTTAAAGTTTTTGGTTGTATATGTTATATTCACACAAACAATAAAAGATACATTAGAAAGTTTGAGGCTAAGGCCGAAGAAGGGATTTTTCTAGGATACTCCCAAGTAAGCAAGGCCTATAGGGGTTTTAATAAATCCTCTCTTAAAATTGAAGAGTCAGTCCATGTATCTTTTGATGAAGCTAACATGTCTTATAAGGAGAAAGAGATTTCTACCAAAAGCTCTTTGAAGGTTCCACAATTGCGTGAGTCTATGGATGGACTAAACCTTACCCAAAAGGTGTCAACCCATCCTTTTCCACAGGTTGCTGAAGATAGTGAATAAGAAAATCAAGTGGAAGTGGCTGAACTTCCCTCAACAGCTAATAATATTCTTCAAGAGGATTTAATTATAAAAGCTGTTGCTGAACAAACTCCACCCACTGATCTTATCACACTTAGAGATCACCCCAGATCTGAAGTGATTGGAGACATTACAGCAGGTGTATAGACAAGGCATCAATTCAACCAAGACTTGATGCATGCATGTTTTCTCTCTCAGATTGAACCTCTCTCCATCCATGAAGCTGAGCAAGATCCCCACTGGATCATTGCAATGCAAGAGAAACTAAATTAGTTTGAGAGATGTAGAGTTTGGGATTTGGTTCAAAGACCTCATAACTACCCAGTTATTGGAACAAAATGGGTCTACAGAAACATGTTGCATGCTCAAGGAAACATTGTGAGAAATAAGGCTAGGCTTGTTGCTCAAGGCTACAGGCAAGAGGAAGGAATTGACTATGACCAAACCTTTGCCCCTGTTGCAAGGTTAGAGGCCATAAGAATATTACTTGCCTATGCAGCTCACCGGAGATTCAAAGTTTTCCAAATGGATGTCAAAAGTGCATTTTTGAATGGAGTGCTTCAAGAAGAGGTTTATGTGGAACAACCTCCAGGTTTTATCTCTCTAACTCAACCCACTTTTGTGTTTAAATTGCATAAAGCTCTCTATGGTTTAAAGCAAGCTCCAAGTGCTTGGTATGAGACCTTAGCAAGCTTTCTTTTAGAGCATAAATTTACAAGTGGAATCATAGATAAAACCCTTTTCACTAGACATCATAAGGACCAAATATTGTTAGTACAAAAATATGTGGATGACATCATCTTTGGGTCTACTGATCCCAAATTATGCAAGGGGTTTGCTGACCTCATGTATTCCAAATTTGAGATGAGTAGCATGGGTGAGCTTTCCTACTTCCTTGGTCTCCAAGTGAAGCAGCTCCCTGATGGTATCTTCCTCTCCCAAGCTAAGTATGCTAAAGAGCTTATTAAGAAGTTTGGGATGGGTGATGCTTCACGAATGAAAACACCTATGGCTACCAATATTGTTGTGGATTTTGATGTAGTAGGGAAACCTGTAGATCAGAAGCATTATAGGGCAATTATTGGATCGCTATTATACCTAACAACTAGCAGGCCTGATATCATGTTTGCCACATGCCTTTATGCTAGGTTCCAAGTGAACCCCAAAGAATCTCACCTTATTTTCTTAAAAAGAATTTTGAGATATATAAAGAGTTGTCCTAATCTAGGACTCTGGTATCCTGTAGAGTCAGAGTTTGAGTTAACTGGATACTCAGATGCTGACTATACTGGATGTAGAGTGTACAAGAAAAGTACCTCTGGAACTTGCCAGTTCCTGGGTATGAGAATTGTCTCTTGGTTTTGTAAAAAGCAAACATCCGTGTCTACATCAACTGCAGAAGCAAAATATATGGCTGCTGGCAGCTGCTGTTCACGAATGTTATGGATACAAAACCAACTCCTAGACTATGGTGTCAACTTAAATAATTCAACGTTATTTTGTGATAACACTAGTGCTATTGCTATAGCACAGAATCCAGTTCACCATAGTAGGACTAAAAATATTGATATAAGGCATCATTTCATTAGAGATAGTGTACACAAAAAGAAAATTAACCTAATCCATATTCCTACTGATTTACAGAGAGCAGACATTTTCAACAAACCCTTGGATGAGAAAAATCATCTGTTCTTTATAAATTAACTGGGAATGATCAATGGAGAAGAGTTTAATTAGTTTCTGTCTACATTCGACGAATTTTCCAGAGTTCGTCGAACGGAGTTCGACGAATTAGGGAAAGTTTGAGAGATGCTCGTCGAACGGAGATCGACGAATTCTCTGTGTGGAAACAATTTTCGTCGACTGGAGATCGACAATCTTTGCTTTAGAAGATATTTCGTCGAACGGAGTTCGACGAACTGTTTTTGTTTCTTATGGATGAGATCGACGAATTATTTATCTACAATTTATTTCATCGACCTCAGTTCGGAGAACTGTTTTTTTTCGTGGAACGGAGTTTGTCGATTCATATTCAGGAAAACCATATATCTAGATTTTCTTCGACCTCCGTCCCGCGCTTTCAGTTCCTGTTGCACTTGATCGCTGTTTGTTTCTCTTGCAGGTAATCAATGACGATTCTAGCGAGCACCCTGGCTGCAATGAAATTCGATACAGGCTTTGACATGGACTTTGATTCAATCCAGCATTCAGATCCTATATTTCTTTACATTCTGGAACTTCTAAAAGAGCAGGGTCTCAAGGATTTTATGACCAAGAGAATCAAACTGCATGCAATGGAGATTAAAGAATGGTTATATACTTCTTCTGCTTCTGAGGACAACATCTTGACAGGGAATATCGGGGGTCATGTTGTTTCTTATCCCCCACCGTTATTTCTGAAATTTTTTAGTTGGTCAATGGAGAAGAAGATTTGGATATAGATTCTGATGAGTTTAGCTCGATGCTGAAGCTGATGGGGTTTACTGGGAGTAACCCTAACAAGTTGTTAAAGAAACAGCTTTCAGCCGCCTACCAGTTCTTGGCGGATATTGTGGGAAAAGTGTTGATGGGCAAGCTGTAACAACCCAAAGTTCGGAAACAGGAATTTTTGGGTGACACGGCCTGGGACACGGGCGTGTCCCAGGGCGTGTCAGGTGACACGGCCTACGACACGGGCGTGTCGCAGGGCGTGTCGAGGTTGTGTCGACGATTGGGCTTTGTCTCGACGATTTTTGCTCTCGGCGATGTGTCGAGAGGAGGCACACGGCCCAGGACACGGGCGTGTCCAAGGCCGTGTCACATGCTCGACGATTTTTGCTCGACGATCGTCGAGTGTCGAGAAGTGAGTGTTGACTGTTGAACATGGCCTGTGACACGGGCGTGTCACAGGGCGTGTCAAATCAGGCGACGAACTCAGCCCGCCGAGTATTTCGACAGGGCGTGTCTTTGTGCTGTGTCTGGGCACACGGCCTGGGACACGGGCGCGTCACAGGCCGTGTGAAGTCTCGGGATGATTTGGGATTTTTTTTTCACCCAGGTACACGGTCACAGACACGGGCGTGTCTGAAGGCGTGTTGGTGACACGGCCCATGACACGGGCGTGTCCCATGGGCGTGTCACTGGTTTAGATAAGTCGGTTGACCACCGCTTGAGGCACACGGCCTGGCACACGGCCGAGTCAGAGGCCGTGTCGGGTCAAAATCTGTGTTTTTGGCAGAATCGTGGCCGTCCATTCCTTCAGTCTGGATCCAAGGGCTGAAGCTTCTTCCTCTTTTTCCTAAGGGCCGAAATCAGAGAAAGAATTCTCATTTCTTTGGCCTTGAACTTTCTTCAAGTGAAGAGAGAAAGAGAGAGAGAAAGGAGGAGGAAGAAGGAAAGGGGGCTGCTGGTGGTGGTGCTGCGGTTTACCGATGAGAGATCCGAAGCCAGCATTGCGGAGGAGATGATCTTGCGAGTCTTGCAAGCTAGCTTGGAGGCCATGGCACCGAAGCGGTCGTCAAGGGTAACGACTTTTCTTCCTAGCCATGTGAAGGCTTCATTTTTGGCATATCTTATGATTTCCCCCACCAAGAGGTGGTTGATTTTGGGAATCTTTGGGTGGATACTTTAAATCCCCTTTTGTTAGTATATAGATCCGGAAATGGAGTACGGAATAGGCATGCTGTGTGAAGCCCATCTGGACAGGTTGGTCTGGATTGGTGATGTTGCATACGAACCGGAGAAGACTCCGTGATAAACGTGTAGTGTACGGAGTCTACGGGTTATGCCTGCGAAAAGGAGTAGCAGGAAGTACTGGGGTGGTAGCCCAGGAAAATAGCCATGTGATGGTTTTGGGTCCAACCTGTGATTGAGGCACAGGAAGTACTGGTGGGACCAGGAAAGGCCCTTTTTGTGATGCTTGATGTCATAGGGTGTCCACCTGTGAAGCGAGTAACAGGAAGTACTGGCATGAGAGCTAGGAAAGACCCCTGACATTTGTGCTTGTGCGGTGTCCACCTGTGGAGAGAGTCACAGGAAGTACTGGTGTGCCCAGGAAAGACCCGCTGTTGATGTGAGGAAATGGGTATAGTGAAATGCCCAGGCTTGAATGCTAGAACAGGATCAGTGAGACCAACCTGCGCCTTTGATATAGCCATGAGTACGTTGTACTCGGAGAAGGCAAGGCGATTTGAGCAACGGGGGGTGGAGGATCCGACCTGCGCTATGTCCGTCTGCCGTGAGACCAAAAAGTGCGGTCTGTTGGAGCGCATAACAAGAGTCTTCGGCCTGCGCGCCATGACACAACGGGGGGCTACGGGCCATCCCGGTGTCCGAAGACTAACTCCGGCTGCACGCCATGGAGTAAATGCTCAAGAGATTTACCGTTAGGTTGTGACCCTAATACGGTGGTGGGCAAGAGGTTGCCAAAACACCAAGAATGTGCCCTGAGTGCACGGACCATTGGGCCGGGCGGCGAACGGTTGTGATGGCTTGTGTGCGTGAAAGCACCTTTTGATGATATAGCTTGCCATACTTGTGATTTGCGATGCTTGCAGGGAAGTACCGCTGCCCTGAGAGAAGGGGTAGGGTCGTTATAATTTGGTCAGCTGAATGCTGACCGTTGCTCTTGTTTGCCACCGTTGGGTGGATTGTCCCTGTACAGGTGCTGGAGAGCCGAGCGGGACGCATAGAGGTTGATGTTCCTGCTGGTGTTGCTGCTACTGCTGCTAGCCCTCGAAGGCTATCTGCGTTTTTGTGCGTTTTCTTTTATTGTGGCCGGTCTGCGCGCCAATCTGTTTAGGCCACTGTTTGATAGCCCTGTAAGGCCATAAGGCCAACGCTTTATACTTGTTGTAAGACATTCCTATACTTTATAAAATGTGGAGTTTTATGTTTGGACATTCATGAGGAGTTCCAGGTGTAGTCTAGGCTTCTGCTAGAATGCTTTGTGATAGGTGCGATGTGCTACTCTGGTATCATCCTGTACCTTCACCGACTGTTTTGTGATATATCCTGTGGGGCCCCGGCCGGACCTTCTAGAATATATCATATGAACGGATGGGGTTGTTACATTTTTGGTATCGGTTGT
Source organism: Platanthera guangdongensis (assembly GCA_039583875.1). NCBI lineage: Eukaryota > Viridiplantae > Streptophyta > Magnoliopsida > Asparagales > Orchidaceae > Platanthera > Platanthera guangdongensis. The sequence continues at coordinate 138,751,951 of CM077147.1, forward strand.
CTTGGTCTTTCCCTCTCGAAGTCGTGGCCGACTTCTTTTGTGGGGTGGTGAGCACGTGTTTGTGCAAACCAAAGTCTACGATGAACTCCTGAATGTCCATGATAGGAATGCAAACTTGCTATGTTTGAGGAACCTGCGTGTTCCTATTTTGTGTTGTTTGCTTGGGTACGACCGCTAATGTGTGTGTCTTGTCCACCTTTAGGTGACACGGAGTGGAGCTGGGCCGTCTGAGCCTCAGCGTTCTGATGAAAGTACGGCACCAGCCGCGGTGCCTACACCTCCACCGTCTGCGGAACATGTGTGTTTAGTTGCGGAGGCCTTATTTACCATGATCCAAGGCCAGCCACTTAGGCAGGAGCAAGCGGCTGTGAGGCCAGAACAGGTGGCGGCAAGGCCTGAACCTGTTATGGATGTGGTTCCTCGAGCGGCTGAGAAGCAGCTAACGCGGTTTATGAGCTTCCATCCGCCTACGTTCTCGGGAGCGGGAACCCCGACGCAGGCTGAGGATTGGCTATCGCGCGTTAAGCGAGTGATGACGGCGATAGGAAAGGCGGAGCATCAGAAAGTTACTTTAGTTACCTTCTTGCTTGAAGGAGAAGCGCGATTGTGGTGGGATGAGATGGAGTTGCATCATTTGGCGGGTCGTCCGTTAACCCAAGTATCGATGGAAGAATTATCCCGGCTCTTCCTTGCGAAGCACCTTCCTGTGGCTCAACGGATAGCCATGGAAAATGAATTCTAACGGTTGACTCAAGGTGATGGCAGTGTTGATGCGTACCTGCATGAATTTACTCGCTTGGGGCGGTATGCGGGTTCGATTTTTGCCGATGAACAGAGAAAGACTAATCGGTTCTATGAAGGACTGAGGTACGAGCTGAGGTTCCTTGTGTCAAGTTCTGTGAACCAAGGTTTCCAGGCGTTGGTGGACACCGCAACCGCGTTGGAAAAGGATATGAAAAGGGTGCAAGGGAAGAGAGCTTTGGCTGTGTCGCAACCGGAGTGGAAGGCGCCCCGATCGGGAAAATCATTTTATAAGAAGAGATGGGGTAAGAAGTCCAAGCCTAGTGGACAAGCTCCGTCATCAGTTGCAACGGGAGCAACATCAGGGGCGACCTCCAAGCCAGATACTCGTACCTGCTTCAATTGTGGTCGGATGGGGCATATTGCACGCGATTGTCGGATGCCTCCAAAGAGTGAAAAGAAGGCGGGAGCATCTTATGCGGAAAAAGGAAAGGCGGTGGTGGATTCCTCTGCCTCGCAGGCGCAACCCCTGGTCTACAATCTTGTCCTGCAAGAGGCCATCAAGCAGAGTGACGTGGTCACAGGTATGAGTTTAGTTTTGTATATGCTATTGTTTGTATGCTTAGCCTAGTACCCCTATGTTTGTGGTTTGTGTGTGTGACATGTTTGTCCTAGGCTTTGTTATGATTCGGGACACGCTGGCGCGAGCACTGTTTGATACAGGTGCATCGCATTCTTTTCTGTCTAGTGAGTTTATGACGCGGCTTGGAATACCCAGTCGTGAAAAGGCAGATAGCGTCAGAGTGGTGTTGCCGAATGGTTGTTGGATGCTTGCAGATCAAGCTTGCGATGTGGCTGTTCAAGTAGGAAGTCAGGATTTTTGTTTAACTGCATTTGTTTTGCCAATATCGGAATTCGACGTGATTTTTGGGATGGATTGGCTTGCGGAGCAGCATGCTATGATTAATTGCCAGTCCAAAGAAATCACGTTGGGCTAGAATACCGAACAGGAGACAAAGTTCGCGGGTATGCGAGGAGTGGGCGGGACGTTGATGTCTGCACTCCAGGTAGTCAAGGCTGTTCGGAAGGGTGCGGAGTGTTACTTTGCACTAATTCAGGCTGTTGAGCCTAAGGCCAGTTTGTGCGAGGTTCCGATTGTGGCAGAATTTACAAATGTGTTTCCCACTAATCTCCCTGGGCTACCACCCCAGCGGGAGATTGACTTCACGATCGAGTTGGTGCCAGGTGCGAAACCTGTAGCCCGCTCGCCATATCGCGTTGCGCCAAAAGAGATGGCTGAATTGAAGGTTCAACTCCAAGAAATGTTGGAGCAAGGTTATATACGCCCAAGTATGTCACCTTGGAGCGCGCCTGTGCTTTTTGTAAAGAAGAAAGACGGTGGGTTGCGGTTGTGTATCGATTACCGTGAACTGAATAAGCTAACCGAAAAGAATAAGTATCTGATACCCCGGATTGATGAGTTGTTCGATCAGCTGGTGGGATCGACCGTCTATTCGAAGTTGGACCTGAAGTCTGGTTATTACCAGTTAAGAATTCGGGAAGGTGACATTCCCAAAACCGCATTTGGAACGCGTTATGGGCACTATGAGTTCACAGTCATGCCATTTGGACTGTGCAATGCGCCCTCGGTGTTTATGGATTTGATGCACCGTATTTTTCGTGAGTACCTGGATCTGTTTGTGATAGTGTTCATTGATGACATCCTGGTGTACTCGAAGTCCAAAGCTGAACATGAGATTCACTTGCGGTTGGTGTTGAACACGTTGAGGCAAAATCAGCTCTATGTCAAGTTCTCGAAGTGCGAGTTTTGGCTATCGTCAGTGGCATTTTTGGGACATGTGGTGAGTGGAGCGGGCATTGCAGTGGATCCAGCGAAGTTAAGGGCCATACAAGAGTGGCCAATGTTGTCTTCCGTGGCTGAGGTCAGGAGTTTTCTTGGACTTGCGGGCTACTATCGAAGATTTGTGGAAAACTTCTCGCGGATCGCTTTGCCGCTAACCACACTGACGCGAAAAGATCAGAAGTTCGTTTGGACGCCAGAGTGCGCACGAGCTTTTGAAGAGCTGAAGATTCGGTTGACCACGGCGCCGGTGTTGTCTTCGCCACGTGGAACCGACGGATTTGTGATTTATAGTGATGCCTCAGGAAGCGGCTTAGGCTGCGTTCTTCTGCAGAGTGGAAAAGTGATTGCTTATGGCTCACGCCAGCTGAAGGTGCACGAGCGAAATTATCCCGTCCATGATTTGGAACTAGCGGCGGTGATTTTTGCACTCAAGTTGTGGCGACACTACCTTTATGGAGTAAAGGTGGAGATCTATACTGATCATAAGAGCCTAAAGTATCTTTTGGAGCAGAAAGACTTGAACATGCGACAACGAAGGTGGTTGGAGTTCCTTGGGGACTACACTTTCGAGATTCACTATATGCCCGGGAAGGGGAATGTTGTCGCGGATGCCTTGAGTCGGCAAGTTCCGGCTAGAGCAAATTGGTTGCAAAGGCATGATAAACGCCTTATCCAGGAGTTGGAGGCGTTAGAGATCTATTGCGTTGACAAGAATTCCACTGCCACTGCATGTTTGAACTGGATCGAGGTGCAATGTGACCTTGTGGACCGAGTTCGACGGGCAACGGAGTTGGATGACGATCTCTTACGCTATGTGAATGAAGGGCCAGAGGGCAAATTCACCTAGATTGACGGTCTTGTACGGAAAGAGGGCCGTTTGTGCGTCCCAAATGTGGGGAAGCTGAGGGAAGAACTGATGTATGAAGCGTATTATACAAAGTATTCTATTCACCCCGGGAGCACAAAGATGTTCAACGATATGAAGAAGCTTTTCTGGTGGCCAGGGCTCAAGAAAGATGTTGCCCTTTATGTGGCCAAATGTCAAACATGTGCGATGGTGAAGGCGGAATGCCAAAAGCCGGGCGGTTATTTGAAGTCACTGCCGATCCCAGAGTGGAAATTTGATGATATTTCCATGGATTTTGTGCACGGGTTGCCAAGATCGCAGCGAGGAAATGATTCTATTTGGGTCATTGTGGACCGGCTAACGAAAGTAGCACATTTTCTCCCGAACAGGCGGGATGATTCAGTTGAAAGTTTGGCAAAGTTGTATGTTGACCAGATTGTGCGGCTTCACGGTGTTCCTCGGAGCATCGTAAGTGATCGAGATGGGCGATTCACGTCAAATGATTGGAGGCTAGTTCACCGACTATTGGGCACGAAGTTGACTTTCAGTACGGCCTTTCATCCCCAAACGGATGGCCAAACCGAACGTACCAACAGAACAATGGAGGACATGCTCCGAATGTGCGCCCTTGACTTCGGAAAGAGATGGGAAGATCATCTCTATATGGTTGAGTTTGCATATAATAACAGCTACCAGGCGAGCATTGGGATGACACCATATGAAGCTTTATATGGAAGGAAGTGTCGTACTCCCTTGGCTTGGATAGAAGCGGGCGAGGCTCGGGTTGTTAAACCAAATGAGGTTGATGAAGCAAACTCAACTATCCGGACGATTAGAGAGAGATTGTTTATGGCTCAAGATCGACAAGCGAAGTACTACAACGCCAAGCACCGGAATGTGAACTTTGCGGTTGGCGATTGGGTCTACTTGAAGATCAAGCCATTCAAAGGTGTCTCCAGGATTCGACGGTTGAAAAAGTTGAGTCCAAGATATTTGGGTCCTTTTGAAGTGGTTGAGCGAGTTGGCGAAGCGGCTTATCGGCTAGCTCTGTCGGCGGACTTGGGTGGGTTACATGATGTCTTTCACATCTCGGTGCTTCGGAAGGCCGTGAAAGATCCAGCTCAAGTGATCGCGGATGATCGTGTGCCGGTGGAGTATGGGCTAACAACGAAAGTTAGACCCATTCAGATCGAAGATCGAGCCGAGAAACAGTTGCGGAACATGACGGTCGGCATGGTAAAAGTCCGATGGGACAATTGCGGCCGTGAAGAGCTGACATGGGAGCGCGAACAAACTATGCGAACAAAGTTCCCTGAGCTGTTTGTGTAATCTGTAGCAAGAATGTTGTAACATAAACTTTTATATATGTTGTCACATTTTTCTTGATGATTCTGTTGCTTTCCTGTCTCTGAATTTCGAGGACGAAATTTCTTGTTAGGAGGGGAGGATTGTAACAGCCCAAAGTTCGGAAACAGGAATTTTTGGGTGACACGGCCTGGGACACGGGCGTGTCCCAGGGCGTGTCAGGTGACACGCCCTGCGACACGGGCGTGTCGCGGGGCGTGTCGAGGTTGTGTCGACGATTGGGCTTTGTCTCGATGATTTTTGCTCTCGGCGATGTGTCGAGAGGAGGCACACGGCCCAGGACACGGGTGTGTCCAAGGCCGTGTCGCATGCTCGACGATTTTTGCTCGATGATCGTCGAGTGTCGAGAAGTGAGTGTTGACTGTTGAACACGGCCTATGACACGGGCGTGTCACAGGGCGTGTCAAATCAGGCGACGAACTCAGCCCGCCGAGGATTTCGACAGGGCGTGTCTTTGTGCCGTGTCTGGGCACACGGCCTGGGACACGGGCGTGTCACAGGCCGTGTGAAGTCTCGAGATGATTTGGGATTTTTTTTCACCCAGGTACACGGTCACAGACACGGGCGTGTCTGAAGGCGTGTTGGTGACACGGCCCATGACACGGGCGTGTCCCATGGGCGTGTCACTGGTTTGGATAAGTCGGTTGACCACCGCTTGAGGCACACGGCCTGGCACATGGCCGTGTCAGAGGCCGTGTCGGGTCAAAATCTGTGTTTTTGGCAGAATCGTGGCCGTCCATTCCTTCAGTCTGGATCCAAGGGCTGAAGCTTCTTCCTCTTTTTCCTTAAGGGCCGAAATCAGAGAAAGAATTATCATTTCTTTGGCCTTGAACTTTCTTCAAGTGAAGATAGAAAGAGAGAGAGAAAGGAGGAGGAAGAAGGAAAGGGGGCTGCTGGTGGTGGTGCTGCGGTTTACCGACGAGAGATCCGAAGCCAGCGTTGCGGAGGAGACGATCTTGCGAGTCTTGCAAGCTAGCTTGGAGGCCATGGCACTGAAGCGGTCGTCAAGGGTAACGACTTTTCTTCCTAGCCATGTGAAGGCTTCATTTTTGGCATATCTTGTGATTTCCCCCACCAAGAGGTGGTTGATTTTGGGAATCTTTGGGTGGATACTTGAAATCCCCTTTTGTTAGCATATAGATCCGGAAATGGAGTACGGAATAGGCATGCTGTGTGAAGCCCATCTGGACAGGTTAGTCTGGATTGGTGATGTTACATACGAACCGGAGAAGACTCCGTGATAAACGTGTAGTGTACGGAGTCTACGGGTTATGCCTGCGAAAAGGAGTAGCAGGAAGTACTGGGGTAGTGGCCCAGGAAAATAGCCATGTGATGGTTTTGGGTCCAACCTGTGATTGAGGCACAGGAAGTACTGGTGGGACCAGGAAAGGCCCTTTTTGTGATGCTTGATGTCATAGGGTGTCCACCTATGAAGCGAGTAACAGGAAGTACTGGCATGAGAGCTAGGAAAGACCCCTGACATTTGTGCTTGTGTGGTCTCCACCTGTGGAGAGAGTCACAGGAAGTACTGGTGTGCCCAGGAAAGACCCGCTGTTGCTGTGAGGAAATGGGTATAGTGAAATACCCAGGCTTGAATGCCAGAACAGGATCGGTGAGACCTACCTGTGCCTTTGATATAGCCATGAGTACGTTGTACTCGGAGAAGGCAAGGCGATTTGAGCAACGGGGGGTGGAGGATCTGACCTGCGCTATGTCTGTCTGACGTGAGACCAAAAAGTGCGGTCTGTTGGAGCGCATAACAAGAGTCTTCGGCCTGCGCGCCATGACACAACTGGGGGCTACGGGCCATCCTGGTGTCCGAAGACTAACTCCGGCTGCACGCCATGGAGTAAATGCTCAAGAGATTTACCGTTGGGTTGTGACCCTGATACGGTGGTGGGCAAGAGGTTGCCAAAACACCAAGAATGTGCCCTGAGTGCATGGACCGTTGGGCCGGGCGGCGAACGGTTGTGATGGCTTGTGTGCGTAAAAGCACCTTTTGATGATATAGCTTGCCATACTTGTGATTTGCGATGCTTGCAGGGAAGTACCGCTGCCCCGAGAGAAGGGGTAGGGTCGTTATAATTTGGTCAGCTGAACGCTGACCGTTGCTCTTGTTTGCCACCGTTGGGTGGATTGTCCCTGTACAGGTGCTGGAGAGCCGAGCGGGACGAATAGAGGTTGATGTTCCTGCTGGTGTTGCTGCTACTGCTGCTAGCCCTCGAAGGCTATCTGCGTTTTTGTGCGTTTTCTTTTATTGTGGCCGGCCTGCGCGCCAATCTGTTTAGGCCACTGTTTGATAGCCCTGTAAGGCCATAAGGCCAACGCTTTATACTTGTTGTAAGACATTCCTATACTTTATAAAATGTGGAGTTTTATGTTTGGACATTCATGAGGAGTTCCAGGTGTAGTCTAGGCTTCCGCTAGAATGCTTTGTGATAGGTGCGATGCGCTACTCTTGTATCATCATGTACCTTCACCGACTGTTTTGTGATATATCCTGTGGGGCCCCGGCCGGACCTTCTAGAATATATCATATGAACGGATGGGGTTGTTACACAAGCACTCCGCGCATGATTACATAACAAGATATCAATTCCTTGTCATGTGCGCGGTGGTTAACAAGCGTCATGTTGATTGGGGAAAGATCTTCTTTGATTTGATAAAGAAGAAAAACAGTAAGAAAGAGTTATGCTTTGGAAGGATCCTGGGGATTTGCCTTCAAGCAAAAGCTGGTGAATTCATGGTCTCCTCGACCATATTCATCAATGCCAGCAAGCGCCTCACATGCGCTTTGTTTGGCAGGTGGGAGAGGACGATCTCTAAGCCATCCAAGGCTTCCTCCTCTTCCACCCCATATTCTGAGAGCACAAGGGCCGTGAAGGCCACTCCCCACCCTGCAGAAGAGGCCATCCCATCTCAACAACCTCTTCCAGCAATCCATCTTCCATCTTCAACCAATCTTCCATCTCCTCCAGCACCCCAATCATAACAACATTCTCATGTTCCTACTCCTCCTCCATCTCCACCACTTGACATCACTGATAATCCATCTACCCCCCTTCAAAAGAATCCACACCCAACTCCTCCAGCATCACCTCCTCTACCTCATCTATCCAACATTCCACATTTTCATATACCATCCCCTTCTCCACCTCCACCAGACACCACCATGACAGATACTATTCCACATGTATCTCCTCCATCTGTTCCCCTCACTTCATCTACTTCTCTACCCTCACCAAGTACCTCTCCATCTTTGGACCCCCCCCCCAATGTATCTACCATCATAACCCTACTCACTCCCCTTCTCAAATCCCTAATCACAGAGGCCATTACACCTCTTGTAAATTCTATCAAATCTTTATCTGCCCAAGTATCTCTTCTTTCTGCTGCCCCCTCTTCATTCAGGGGCCTGGCTCCAGGTTCTCCTGAAACCAGGCAGGGGGAGATGCTCTGTGATGAAGCAGCAGCAGATATAGCAGCAGTTTCAGATGTAGTAGCAGTTTCTCCTACACTAGTCTCAGATGCTGAAGCAGCAGCAAGTTTGACAGAATTTGATTCAGATTTGATTGAATTGATTCATTTCATGGATACTGACATTGATTTAGATGAGTCAGTTCCAGAGCAGATCAAAACTGTTTGGTGATTTCCATTTGAATCCCACAGTTGATTTGGCTAGTTTGTGGAGATATTTTGATACAATTTATGTGCAGTTCCCTTCAACTAAGCCATCCTTGGCTATTATTCTTATCACCTCTCCAATAAGTCCGACAGTAGCTAAGCAACTTAAGGATAGTTTTTTTGTTCCAGAGCAAGTCATCTCTTCCCCCCAGAAGAGATTTCTGCCCCTATTTTTGTTATGGATGATTCCCCAATGCCTGACCTGGATGCATTAATTCTGGCAGACATTGAGGAAGAGAATAAACCTCAAGAAGAGTGCTCAGTCTTAATCAGCTCTCCAACTCCAGCTTCTAAATCTTCTGCTCCTTCTATAGAAAAGCCTGCTATTTCTGATAGAGCCTTGAAAGCATTGGATGCTATGTATGACAATCCTCAGGGTTCTGCAAGCGACGATGATGAAGATGATGATGAAGATGATTCAGATGAAGAAGCTGCCAAGAAGAAAAAGCAATTGCTGTTAAAGAAAAGGAAAGCCCCTCCTCCTCCTGCTCCTAAGCCCAATCCAACAGCTGACACTCCCTACTACATCTTGCTTAATGTTACTCCTTATAAAGGAATGCCAGCTTGGATGTGGCTGTCAAAGAATCAACAAAAGGAGAGAAAAAGAAGTAGGAGATATTCTCCACCACCAGTTCAGAGATACAGAAGAGATCCACCTCCTCCACCTCCTCCAGCAGCTGGTGCCACTGGATCTAGCTCTTAGAGATCTGCCCCTATGCAAACTTATCAGAGAAATCTAGGGAGATCTTTTGGAAGCAGTCAGCAAGGGCATCATTCTTCAGGAAATCAACATCAACAGCAACAACCTCAGCAACAACAATAAAATGTATCTGTAGAATAGAAGGCTGACAGTCCCAAAAGACCAGAATCACCTCCTATTACTTTTGAGGATCCTGAAACAGCTAACACTGCTAGAATGGCCAGATTCCAGGAACTGATTGGCCTCTCATTGATTAATAAAGCTAAAGCTGAAGGAAAGGACATTTCAGGATACACAACTATGTCAAAATATAGAAAATAAGAACTTAAAAGGTTTGACAAAGCAAACAAACTCTTCAGTGTTGATGACTATATGAAGCTCCATCCAGAGGCTGTTGTTCCCAGAGCCTCTTCTCAGAATATGCTTGGTATAACTGATATGACAATGACTATGGCTTAGGCAGCTAATCCAAACAGAGAAATCAAATTCTCAAAGTCTGGAGCTAGCAGCAGCAACAGCAAAGAGAAAGACAAAGACAAATCCAAGAAGAGCAAGATTTGATCTAAGTTTTTCTTTCTTTTCCTATTTTTGCTTTTACAACTCTCTGGTTATGTTTCTGGACAAAGCTTTCATATATCTGCTACATGTGTTTTAAATTCTCTGTCAGATACATGCTTTTACTGCTTTGTTTTGATTTAGACTGTGTCTTCACTTAGTGACCTCACCCAAATAGGGGGAGATTGTTGGATCCCTAGTTTGGTTTGGGCTAGGTTCACTGAGTTAGGATGTCTTTGACCCACCTTGTACAGTCAGGGTCATTGGTTGTGTCCTATAGTCTAGGGTTTGTCCTTAGAACATCATCCTATGTACCAGCCATCCTTTAGACTGCCAGAGAAACTCAAGACTTAGAGATATTTTCAGCTCAAGGAAATCTGTTTGACGTTCGTCGATCTCAGCTCGACGAACCAGCGACGTTCGTCGATCTCAGCTCAACGAACCATACTCTTTGGTCGACGAATTCTAGTCTACGATTTGAATCCTTCTCAGCCATAGACTTCTTAGATTCTAAGTCCACAATCATTCTTCGGTCGACGAATTTGGATCTCTGTTCGACGAATGATGATTGTCTGTTCGACGAATGATGAATGTCAATTCGACGAAGATGAAGCAGAATTGACAAGTTTCCCTTGAAGACTAATTGCTATTGTCTGGTGGACGAACTCATCAGCTCAGCTCTATGAACAATGAACTCAGCTCGACGATATCTGTTCTTCGTTCAACGATTCCAGACCTAGGTCTTCTCCAGTTTTCCGTCCCTTTTTTTGGTGATGATTCCTGAGTAATTAATGCCCAATCTTTTCGGAATATTACCGTTAGAACGAGCATTGATCATGGATTATTACATGCTGTTTTTCCATGGGACAGTTAGGGAATTCATTCATTGTCGCTTCCTTCCCAGGCCGACTGCATTTACTGCTCAAGGATTCTAATTTCGAATGTGTTCTTCAGTCAGTTAACAAAAAAGAAGAAAAGATTAAGCAGTGATACACACAGACAGACATTACATTCAACAAGACTTACAGAAATCAAAAAGTTTTCACACTACAAATATCCAAGGACAGAGAACATTCTCATCAAGAAGAAGAAGAACATTCAATCTCCATCAAGAGTCTTCTTCTTTCAACCCTACAAGACACTTCAGAAGGACAACAAAAACTCTATCTTTCAAAGAAGTTCCTGAAGCAATCTCTGTTCAAGGAAATCAAGTTTTTGAAGACCTATCACCCTGAAGCAGTGCTCCAGATTTCCTGATCCCTTCAAGATCTCAGGGGGAGCAATCTGCTGAAATCAATCCACTAGTCTTCTCAGTTGTTATTGAGAAAGAGAAGGCACCATCACCTTTTTCATCCTCTGTACATGGTTTTAAGTCCCTTCAAAATTATTCCTGGTTGCAAGTCTCCTACCAAAAGACTTGAGGTATTGGTTTTTGAGCACCTGAACAAAAGCTCATTGGTGTCAGGCACCTGATCAAAAATCTGAGTGGATTCCTATCAGGGTGGTAGAAGAGTGGATGTACCCAGGTTGGGGGAACCACTATAATTTCTTGTGTCGTCTAGCTACCCTTTTCTTTTGTTTTGGCTGTGTTCTGTGATTTATTAGGTTGTTGTGCTTATTACTTTGTTTGCTAACCTGTTCACCTAGCTTTACAGTAAAAGTTGTAAAGATTTTTTAAGAGACCACAATACTCTATTCACCCCCCTCTAGAGTATTTCAGATCTAACCTTCACTTTCACTCCCTTCAGCGTAGAGGATAGCATTGGATAATGAGTTCCTGAAACTGGTACAAGGAGAGAGTAGCGTGGATGAGTATCTCCACGAGTTCACTCAGTTGGGTCGGTATGCTAGCTCTACGTTCACGGATGAGTAGCATGAGACTAACCGTTTCTACAATGGTCTAAGAGATGACTTGAGGCTACTACTCTCGGGGCCGATGACGCAGGGCTTCTTGACCCTGGTCAACACGGCTCGGTCTTTGGAGAAGGACTTGAAGAATGTACAAGCGAAGAAAATCTTTGGTGACAAAAGACAGAGTTCAAAGTGCCGGCTAATGCGAAGTTTGGGTATCGCAAGTTCAACAAGAAGGCTAGGACTTCGGGTCCACCCCTTCTTCTAGTGCTTCTGGGGCGACTACGGGTCGAACCCTGGGTGCATGTTTTACTTGTGGGAAGCCGGGGCACTTTGCCCGTGACTGCTGGAGCGGACGTCCCAAGTCAGAAAGGAAGCCGGGAGAAACATATGAAGAGAAGGGCAAGGCGGTGGAGTCAACAGCGTCCCATTATGCTCTGGCTCAACCGAGAGTTTATAATCTTGGCCAGCAGGAGGCCATTAAGCAAGCGGATGTGGTGATAGGTATGGTTTAAATTTATAGCAAGTCAATTGTTTTAAATACTAGTTATTCGTATCTTACCTTACCACTGCTTGTTTATGATTTGTTTTGATTTGTGAGAATCCGGCAAGAGCGCTCTTTGATACGGGAGCTTCGCACTCCTTTTTGTCTGAAGGATTCATATCGCGCATCGGAGTACCTTCTTCGATGGTGAAGGACAAACTGGATGTGTGTTGCCAAATGGGTGTTCGATGCGCGCTGAGAGAATCTGTGGCATTAAGATTCATATTGGGAGTCAGGAGTTCCATTTGCTAGCGTCGTTACTACCGCTGGTGGAGTTCGATGTGATATTCGGCATGGACTGGCTCTCGAAGAAGCAAGCTTTTATTTATTATGGTCGCAAGGAAGTTAAGTTGGGAACAGGTCGTGAGACGACTTTTACGGGCATGAAACGGTCGAGCAAGACTTTGATGTCTGCTCTTCAGGTGGTGAAGGCAGTTCGTGCTGGAGCAGTGCTGTTCTTTACGCTAGTGGAGGTTGCAAAGCAGAAGCCTTCATTGGATAGGATTTCAATGGTAGCTGAGTACCCTGATGTGTTCCTTGCCGATCTTCCTGGAGCCCCGCATCAACGGGAGATAGATTTCAAGATTGAGCTAGTGCCAGGTGTGAAACCTGTGTCAAGATCTCTATATCGGCTAGCGCCTAAGGAAATGGCGGAGCTGAAGATTTAACTATAAGAGTTGTTGGAGCAGGGGTATGTGCGTCCAAGTTCTTCGCCTTGGAGCGCACCGGTCCTCTTTGTTAAGAAGAAGGATGGAAGCTTGATTCTTTGTATTGATTATCGGGAGTTGAACAAGCTAATGGAGAAGAACAAGTACCCAATCCCGAGGATTGATGATTTGTTCGATCAGTTGGTCGGGTCAACGGTGTACTCAAAGTTGGATCTTAAGTCTGGTTACTATCAGCTGAGAATAAGGGAGAGTGATATCCCTAAGACAGCGTTCAGTACAAGATACGGGCATTACGAGTTTACGGTCATGCCATTTGGGCTGACGAATGTGCCGTCGGTGTTCATGCATTTGATGAATAGGACGTTCAGGGAGTACTTAGACCACTTTGTGATCGTCTTCATCGATGAAATTTTGGTGTACTCGTAAAGTGAGGAGGATCACTTTAAGCATCTGTATTTGGTGCTGGAGACGCTGAGGAGGAATCAATTATACGCCAAGTTCTCCAAATGCGAGTTTTGGTTATCCTCAGTGGCGTTCCTTGGTCATATAGTAAGTGGAGGGGGCATTGTGGTGGATCCGGTGAAGATTGTTGTGATACGTGAGTGGCCTGTGCTGTCTACGGTAGCGGAAGTGCGGAGTTTTCTGGGGCTTGCCAGCTATTACAGGCGCTTCGTGGAGAATTTCTCGCGGAGAGCGTTACCCCTCACTACTTTGATGAGGAAGGAGTAGAAGTTCGTTTGGACGCCGGAGTGCGCACGAGCTTTTGAGAAGTTGAAGTGTTGGTTGACGATGGTGCCTGTGCTGAGTTCGCCGAGTGTGACCGAAGACTTTGAAATCTATAGCGATGCTTCGGGCAGTGGCTTGGGTTGTATACTACTACAGCACGGAAGTGTGATAGCGTATGGCTCGAGACAGCTGAAAGTGCACGAGAGGAATTATCCGATCCATGACTTGGAGTTAGCGGCCGTGAGTTTTGCCTTGAAGCTGTGGAGGCACTACTTGTATGGGGTAAGGGTCGATATCTATACCGACCACAAGAGCCTGAAATACTTGTTGGATCAGAAAGGTCTAAACATGCGACAGAGGAGATGGATGGAGTTCCTGGGGGACTACACATTCAAAATCCATTATGTTCCTGGGATAGGCAATGCGGTTACGGACGCGTTGAGTCGCCGGGTCCCAGCTCAAGCCAATTGGCTATCGGTCCATGACGAGCGGTTGGTTCAGGAGTTGGAGGCATTGAAGATCTCTTGTGTAGACAAGCACTCGAGTGCTGAAGCGTTATTGAACTGGACAGAAGTTCAGTATGACCTGGCTGATCGGATTCGGCAGGCTTTGGATGTGGATAGCAGTATGAAGCAGCTCATGGTCGAGGCTCTGGATGGGTCAAATTCCCAATATGAGGATGTGGATGGATTGCTTTGGAAAGATGACATCTGTGCGTGCCAAATATGGGCACTTTGCGGGTGGAATTGTTGTACGAGGCGCATCATACCAAGTACTCGATTCACCCGGGGAGAACAAAGATGTACCGCGATGTGAAAAATTGTTTTGGTGGCCAGGACTAAAGAAGGATGTGGCACTGTATGTGGCGAAGTGTCAGACATGCGCCTTGGTGAAGGCAGAGTGCCAAAAGCCGGAAGGATTCTTGAAGTCCTTGCATATTCCAGAGTGGAAGTTTGATGACATTACTATGGACTTTGTTCATGGGTTGCCAAGGTTGCAAAAGGGGAACGACGCCATTTGGGTGGTCGTAGATCGTCTAACGAAGGTGTCGCACTTCATTCCACATAGGAAGGATGATCCGGTTGAGAAATTGGCAAAGTTGTATGTGGACAATATTGTACGGCTTCATGGTGTGCCCCGTAGCATCGTGAGTGACCGGGATGGGCGGTTCACATCCAATGATTGGAGGCTGGTGCAGCATATATTGGGAACAAAGCTGAGTTTCAGCAAAACCTTTCATCCCCAGATAGATGGGTAGACCGAGAGAGTCAATAGGAAAATGGAAGACATGCTTCGCATGTGTGTCCTGGACTTCGGGAAGCAGTTGGAGGATCACCTATACTTGGTGCAGTTCGCATACAACAATAGCTGCCAGGCGTGTCCAAAACCCATGTGTGTCTCAGGTTGGTGTTGGTCCTGTGTCGATGGAGGAACATGACCGGGAACACGGCCGTGTATAGGATGACACGGGCGTGTTAGGTCAAACATGAGCGTGTTGGTTACCCGTGTTCTTTCGGTACGCGTCGATTTCGACGGCGAATGGGGAACACGGCCCTGGACATGGGCATGTCACAGGCAGTGTTCGGCCCAGATTTTGCATTTCAGCTCCGAATCTTGGCCGTTCATTTCATTATTTTGGGATCCGACGGCTGGGGGTTGTTCCTGGTGAAATATACCCGGGAATAGGGTTGTAAATCCTTCATTTCAACCTACCATTCTCTTTCTAAAGATCTAGAGAGAGGGGAGAGCAAGGAAGAAGAAGGAGGCTAGATCCGATCACCGACGGAGCTTCGGGGCTCCAAATCGCGGGCCGACTTGGGAGCTACGGAGGCAAGGAGATTACGGTGCTTTTCATCCGCATATATTTCCATGGCGCCAAGGAAAAATGGTAGGGTAACGATTCTCATCCTAGGACATGTGAAGACCTCTTTTCCTTTGCATAGGAAGCCCGCTCTCGCGAGTTTGCGGTGAGTTTGAAGCATTCCTCTGGGTAGACATGAATAGTCCCCATTGTATACATGTAGAGTCCGTAATCGAGAACGGATATAAGCATGATGTGTGAATCCTACCCGGACAAGTTGGTCTGGATCGGTGATGTTGCATTGCATGAATGGCCGGAGAAGACTCCGCACGAATGTTTGTTTTTCGGGTTTTCTATGTGGCAGATTTCAACAGGGAGCCTTGGTGTTGGGTACATTGGAATATATGTACCTGATTTGAATAAGCCTCACCCTACTCAATGAATACATCAAGGTGTATTTGATGTGCTTTGAGTTTATGTGTGCAGGTTAGGTAATTGCAGGGAAAGCATAAAAGATTCTAAGTACATGTGTCGACACCTAGAAGAAAAGTGTCGACACTTAAGAAGGCTTGTGTCGACACCTAGAGAAGCTGTGTCGACACTTGGAGTAGTTGTGTCGACACCAGGAAGGCAGAGTCGACACAAGAAGAAAAGTGTGGACACATATAGGTTGTGTCGACACACAGTGAAGAATTATCAACATTATCTGTGTCGACAGTTAGAGGCAGTGTCGACACCCAGAGAAACTTTGTTAACAGCAAAAGTGTCGACACTAGGAGACTGTGTCGACACTCAACAAACTTCAACAAAGTTCAAGTACATGTGTCGACACTAGGAGGCTGTGTCGACACTCAGCAAATATCAACAAAGTTCAAGTACATGTGTCGACACCAGGAAGCTATGTCGACAGTCAGCAAACTTCAACAAAGTTTAAGTACAAGTGTCGACACAAAGGAGATGTGTCGACACTCAGCAAAGTTTCAACACATGAAGGATTGTGTCGACGCAAAGGAGATGTGTCGACACTTAGCAAAGTCTCAACACAAGAAGATGTGTCGACACAAAGGAGTTATGTCGACACACAGCAAAAATCAACTAAGTATTGAAGAAGTATTTGTGTCGACACACTCTACCAATGTCGACACATTCAACAGAAGGCTTATGTCGACACACAGGATCAGTGTGGACACATTCTGAAGAAGCAGTGTCGAGAAGATGTTACATCAACACAAGGAGTTGTGTCGACACCATGAAGGCTAGTTTCGACACTTAGTCTACTTGTGTCGACACTTAGTCTATTTGTGTCGATATATAAAGACTATCTGTCTCGACACTTTCAGACAGTGACAGAGATTTCAAGAAGTGAGTGGATGACTTGACAGCTGCCATTTCAACCGGTCTACTGCTACTGTCAGAGCTGTCAGAAGGTTGTTAGAAACCGGATCAGCCGGTCACCATGGAGAAAGCTTATATAAAGGCTTATTCCTTCAACATCAAAGTACAGAGAGACATACAACAACAACAAGTGAAGTAATCAATCAGAAGATTAAAACTAGAGAAGATCTTCAATAGAAGATCTAAGAAGTTGGTGAGAGAGAGCTCCTTCTAAGAAGTGCAGTTGCTGAACCGGGCTGCTAAGTTAGATTCTGATTGAGATCTGAATCTCAAGACAGAAGTTGATTAAAGATCATCTTTAGGAGATTCAATCCTACTGTGTTCTAATTCAAGAAGCTTTGAAGAAAGCCAAGGGAGGTTGATCTCAGCCAAGTTCTTCCAAGAACTTATCAAGAAGCCAGTCAACTCATCTCTCTCTATCAGAGTTGTGGTTATATACTTTGTATTTTCTAATTTCTGTAGGATCTTGTATAGATCTGAGTTGTAAGCCTAAATATATAAAGGCTGAGGTAGGGCCTGTGAGCCTGAGTGTAGGAGAATCATTTCTCTGAGTGTAGGCCTTGTTGAAGGCTGAGGTAGGGTTGTTGTGCCTGAGTGTAGGTCTTGTTGTAGACTGAGTGGTAGGGCTTTATGCCTGAGTTGTAGGAGTGGGATCACTCTGAGTTGTAGGAACCTGTTTGGGGTTCTGAGTTATAAGATCTGAGGATCTGAGGAGAAGTGGAGAAGTTAGGCCGAATCTAGTACACTACTAGACAGGCGAAGGGGGAGAGTAGATGTACCCAGACCTTGGGGAACCACTATAAAAATCTGTGTGCACTCTGTGAATGTATGCTTGTATGGTTGCTGTGCTGTGATACTTGTTGAATTGCAATTACTGTTCAGTGTTTCTGCCTTTAAAGTTAAAAAAGATTAAGTTCACCTATTCACCCCCCCCCCCTCTAGGTGATTAGGCACTAGTTCTTTAAGTGGTATCAGAGGGAGGTTACTCAAAAAGGACATAACAGTCTGAGTAAAGATCCTGTAGGCAGAATCAGAATAATCAAGAATCAAGAAAATGGGTTCTACTGAGAATCACAGAGAGCTAGGATCCATGAAATTGCCAATCTGCAGAAAAGAAATTTTTAGCATATGGAAAGAGAGAGTTTGACTCTTTATGGAAGCATCTGGCCCAAGAATATACATCACAGTCAAAGAAGGGTCATATATGCCAATGAAGATTTCCATTCTAGATGCAAATCAGAGAACTCCCAAAGACTATTCAGAAATGAATAAAGATGAAATAATGCTAGCCACTATGGACAAGAGGGCCCAGAATATTATTGTAAGTGCAACTGATGATGCCACATTTCAGAACCTAATACATTGTAAAACCTCAAAAGAAATGTGGGACACTCTAATAGTTTACATGGAGGGATCTGAAGAGGTAAGACAAGACAGGAAGTCCTTATTAAATCAAGAGTATGAAAGCTTCATACAAGGAAAGTCTGATAGTATTATTGAATGCTACAAGAAATTCTATAGGATTGTTAATGAGTTGATGTCCTATGGAAGAGAATTCAGTAACTATGAGTTGAATGACAAGTTTTTAAGATCCCTGACTAAGGACTGGGATACCAAGATCCGTGTCATTAGGGAAATGACCAAATTAGCTGATATACCTCCTCCAACCTTGTTTGGAAAACTTCTATCTTATGAAATGCATTTAATGGTTAGAAAGGAGGAAGAGAAGACTACAAGAGGGGAGCATAAGGAAAGAGCTATGGCCTTCAAGACTGAAGCCACTAGGAAGTATAGAAGCAAGTCTCCATCTCCACCACAAATAGTTGCTGATACTGCTTCAGAAAATTCAGAGAACCAGAACTCAGACAGCAGTGAAAGTGATGAGGATTTTGCTGTCTTTACAAGACAGTTTCAAAAGTTTCTGAAGAAGAAGCAGTGGAGGTCTAAGCCATCCACTTCACAGACAAAATATGACTATTATCAGAACAGGAAGTCATCAAGGAATGACAAAAGAAAGTCCAAGCCAAGTAAAAATACATCCTCAAAGATAGTATGCTATTGTTGCAATAGACAAGGACATATAGTAGCTGACTGTACAGAAAAGAGGAAAGAGTCAACTGACAAGAAGAAGACTCAGTTCAAGGGCAAAAAGGAAAGGTCCTTTGTTGCCAAGAAGGATAAGAGTTTGAATGATCAGTCATCTTCAGAAATAGATTCAGAAGTTGAAGCCTATATTGGACTGTTTGCTGAAGAGGAGGAAGATGAGTTCATGCAGTTAATGAACTCAATTTATGAGCATGAGGACAATCAGTGCAAAGGGCAGATGGCCTTATCTGAAGGAGACAAAATCCAGGATCAGCCTGGACCAAGTAAGGTACTAAGTTGTTCTTCAAGTTCAATTTCTAGTACTGAGTCAGAATCAGATACATCTGAATCAAGTGATGTGGGTGGGTCTGAATCTGAAGGAGATATTCATCAGTTAATTGATGAATATAGGGACTTGTTGCAGGCCTTGAAGAGAAGCAAATCCTTGGCCAAAACTCAGGCAAAGGAGATTGCTTGTCTTAAATTAGCTGCTGCTGATTCAGACAAGTTGCTTGATCAGAAACTAAATGAAATAGCCAGGCTGAAGAACATTACTGTTATTCAGATGGGTACTATTACATTTAAGAATGATCAAATTAGGAATCTGGAGGTTAGACTTCAGAAGGATAAGGATATTATAGCAAGTTTTTCTAAAC
Organism: Platanthera guangdongensis; assembly: GCA_039583875.1. Lineage (NCBI taxonomy): Eukaryota > Viridiplantae > Streptophyta > Magnoliopsida > Asparagales > Orchidaceae > Platanthera > Platanthera guangdongensis. Next base: position 138,771,433 of record CM077147.1, read on the forward strand.
CAAAATCTGTTCTACCTTTGATAGATGAGTTTGTACCTCATAAGTGTAAAACTGGATTGGGGTTTACAAAACCTGCCTAGACAGTAAAGTCCAAATCTAAGTGCAAAGCCCCAGTACTCAACAAGAAGCCTGCTGTAGATAAAACAGCCAGGGTTATACCTAAACAAAGGTACAACAGATTTGAGTGCTGGTGTTGTGGCAAGGTAGGCCACATTGCCATGGATTGCTGTCACAATTCAAGTGTCAAGGAGAGCAGCAAACTGCCTGCTAGAAAAGCTACAGGTAGTTTTGTTAAAAGTCAGACTAACTTGCACCAAGGACCCAAGAGTTATTTGGGTTCTAAGGTTAAGTAATCTGTTTTGCGGGTGAGTCCAAGTGGCCATGCCCCTATATGGTACTTGGACAGTGGATGTTCCAAGAACATGACTGGAACTAGGGGATTGCTGAAGGACTATACACCAATCAAGGATGGTCCTAAAGTTACCTTTGGTGATTCAGAAAAAGGAATGATCAAAGGCTTTGGTAACATTTCTAGCAACCTAATTACAATTACTCAAGTGGCTTATGTAAAGGGTTTGAAACATAACCTCATTAGCATAAGTCAGCTGAGTGATTTGGGATATGACATCTCATTTGTCAAGGATGGTTGTCATATCAGTAGGTCAAGTGATCAAAAGATCATTCTGACAGGATATAGGAAGAGAAATGTCATTGTCTAGACATTATGTTTGAGAACATTGTTTCTCCTATTTGTCTTGTAGCTGATGAGAAAGTCTCACATTGTATTAAATGTCACAAGAGGCTGGATCATCTTAACTATAAGACAATTGGTCAACTCTTTAGCAAAGAGTTAGTGAGGAATGATACTCAGGTTATGTGTATAAAGGTTGGGATATGCTCAGCTTGTCAAAAGGTCAAGCAGACCAAATCCACCTTTCATAGCCTTGAAAACAAAGATGCTGTGAGGTGTCTATACCTCTTGCATATGGATCTTTTTGGTCCTATGCCAGTTCACAACATAGGTAGGAAGGTCAATACATTTGTGGTAGTTGATGACTACTCAAGGTATTCCTGGGTGTTCTTCCTAAGGCAAAAATCTGAAACACCAAGTATCTTGTATAGTTTTGTTAAACAAATTCAGAATGAATTGAACAGTACAGTGGTCAAAATTAGAAGTGACCATGGTACTGAATTTCAGTCTGAAAGTATGACAAAACTGTGTGAAGAGTTTGGAATTTTTCAAGAATTTTCCTCACCAAGAACACCTCAGCAAAATGGTATTGTTGAAAGGAAAAATAGAACCTTGATAGAGGCTGGTAGAACCCTATTGAGTGACACTTCTCTCCCAGAATATTTCTGGGCTGAGGCAGTTAATACTGCATGTCATGTAATCAATAGGGCTACTATCACCAAGAGCCACAAGAAGACCCCCTTTGAGATTGTGAAGGGTAGAAAAACAAATCTATCCTATTTCAGGATCTTTGGTTGCAAGTGCTATATCATTAACAATGGTAAGTCTTATCTAACTAAGTTTGCTGCCAAATCCCAAGAGGGATCTTTGTTGGGTACAGCAACAACAGTAAGGCTTATAGGGTCTACAACTTGATTACTCAAGTTGTAGAAGAGTCAGTACATGTAGTTTTTGATGAAGCAAGGCTCATTAACAATGAATTGCCTAGAAGTGTTTGCAGCTCTACAGGTGTAACTGAGAGAATGGAGAAGCTTACCTTAATAGAAGGTTCTTCTGCAATTCAGCAAGTGGAAGATGGTGGCTGCTGTCCAGGGGGAGTACAAGATACTCTTGTTGCTGAAGAAGACCAAGAGGTACAGTTTAATGAAGAAGCTGAAGGTGTACAACCAGAAGACAGGCTGCCTCCAGCAAATAGGCATTTAAAAGATCATCCAGCTAATCAAATTATTGGAGATCTCAGACAAGGGGTACAAACAAGGAGCAGGAATCTAAGTTCAGTTCTCTACTCCAGCTTTCTATCCCAAGTAGAGCCAAAGAAATTTGAAGAAGCAATCCTAGACCCTCTTTGGATTGAGGCCATGCAAGAGGAGTTGAACCAGTTCAAAAGATGCAAGGTCTGGGAGCTAGTTCCTAAACCAAAGGACCACAATATTATTGGAACTAAGTGGATCTTTAGGAACAAGTTGGATGAGAATGGAAATATTATTAAGAATAAAGCTAGACTAGTTGCAAAAGGATATAGGCAGGAAGAAGGTATTGATTTTGATCAATCCTTTGCTCCAGTAGCAAGACTGGAAGCAATAAGGATGTTCCTTGCCTATGCAACATATCAAGGATTTAAGGTATATCAAATGGATGTTAAGTCAGCTTTTCTGAATGGAAACCTGAAGGAAAAAGTCTATGTAGAGCAGCCATCAGGTTTTGTAGATTCTCTTAAACCTAATTATGTATTTAGACTTAGGAAGGCTTTGTATGGGTTAAAACAAGCCCCTAGGGCTTGGTATGAAACCCTGTCTAGTTTCCTCATTGAGAACAAATTCTCAAGGGGGAAAATAGACAAGACTCTATTATTTAGGGAATCCATAGGTAAGATTATCTTACTCCAAATATATATAGATGACATCATATTTGGGTCTACAGAAAGTAGTCTTTGCAGAAAGTTTGCAAAACTCATGCAAGGACTATTTGAAATGAGCAGTATGGGGGAACTTAAGTTCTTATTGGGTCTCCAAGTTAGACAGACTGAAGATGGATTATCCATATGCCAGTCAAAGTTCACCCTAGAATTGATAAGGAAGTATGGTATGGAATCATCAACTACCATGAAAACTCCTATGGGGTCAACAATGTCTTTAAGCAAGGATGATGCAGGGAAACCTATAGATGAAACTTTGTATAGAGGGATAGTTGGCTCCCTACTATATCTGACTGCTAGTAGACCAGATATCATGTATGCTACATGTGTCTGTGCTAGGTACCAAGCTTGCCCTAAAGAATCTCATTTGACAGCAGTCAAAAGAATTTTGAGATATCTTAAGGGCACACCTTATCTAGGCCTTTGGTACCCTAGAAATGGAGATTTTGAACTGACAGGTTATTCAGATGCAGATTTTGCAGGCTGCAAGGAAGATAGAAAGAGTACCACAGGAACCTGTCAATTTCTAGTTGGAAGGCTGGTGTCTTGGAGTAGCAAGAAGCAGACCAGTGTGGCTATCTCCACAGCTGAGTCAGAGTATGTTGTTGCAGGAAGCTGCTGTGCACAACTACTATGGATACAACACCAGCTAGAAGATTATGGTATTCAAGTAAGTAGAACACCTTTATTTTGTGATTCTACTAGTGTCATTTCTATTGCAAATAATCCTGTCTCTCATAGTAGGACTAAGCACATAGAAATAAAATACCATTTTCTAAGAGAACATGTAGAAAAAGGAGACATTTCCTTAGAGTATATAAATACAGATAATCAGTTAGCTGATATGTATACTAAGCCCTTAGATGAAACCAAATTCAATAAGTTTAAAATTGAATTAGGGATGATAAACTTAGAATAGTTTACAAAAATTGGCTAAGTTAAATAGTGTCGACACACAGAGTTGTCTGTGTCGACACATAGAAGTGGTGTCGACATTTCAGAGAAATGGTGTCGACACATCTAGAAAGTCAGTGTCGACACTTCAGAGAATTAGTGTCGACACATGCAGTATAGGTGTCGACACATCCAGGGTGGTGTCGACACTTAGGATTTACACAGAATTAGTTTAGTAGAGTCTCGACGAAGTGTCGAGCTGAGATGTATAAGTGTCGACACATATATTCTGTCGACTATATTTGTGTCGACACATAGTTGTTGAGACATTTTAAGTAAGTGTCGACACTTTTCAACAGTGTCGACACAATTCAAGTATTTTGACGCGCCTTTTCACCTTCAATTTTAGAAAGGTATAAATAGGTTTTCCCCATTGTTTGTCGACACGCTCACTTTAGTTTCGAGACCAAACTTGTGTGTCGACATCTCTCTTCTCTAAATTCAAAATTTCTTCAAACCCTAATGGCGCCCAAGCTAGAAGAGAATATTAACGAAGGATATGAGCTCGTGCGTCACGCCTTTGATGACGCGGAACTAGAAATCAAAGGTATGGTAACCCTAATTGCCGAGACTGGACTAGAGTATCTTATATCAGAACCTATCAAGATCTAGAAGAAGGAGGTCCTTGAATTCTTGGGTGCAGCTACTCTTGATGACTCAGGACTCAAGATTAAGTCCAGGGTCCATGGGACAAAAGTCAAGATCACACAGAAAAGTCTAAGAAAGGTACTTCAACTACCAAGAACAAAAGAGGAAGAAGATGTATCTGCTTCTAAGACTAAAGAGGCATTAAAATAGTGTGGATTAGACTCAAACCTGAAAATTGGATCAGTTTTCAACAGAAAAGGGATGAAAATACAAGGAAAGTTTCTGTCTGAAATAGTAGGAAAAGTAATACTGAGCAAGCCTGGTGGGCATGATAGAATATCTACTCACATGTTCAGTCTAATGACAAGGATAATTTTCAACCTTAATACTGATTGGTCTGCAATCATGTTTGATAATTGTTGGGTACATTGGTTAAATGTACCTGATTTGAAGAAGCCTCACCCAACTCAATGATATACATCATAATGTATTTGATGTATGTTGAGTTTACTTGTGTAGGTTAAGTAATTACTGGACTGAAGCAAAAAGTTTCTAAGTCCATGTGTCGACACCCAGAGGGAAAGTGTCGACACTTAAGAAGACTTGTGTCGACACCCAGACAAGCAGTGTCGACACTTGGAGTCATTGTGTCGACACCTGGGATGCAGAGTCGACACCAGACAGAAAGTGTCGACACAAGGAGCTGTGTCGACACTCAGTGAAGAAAAGTGCAGACAGAAAGTGTCGACACAAGGAGCTGTGTCGACACCTAGTGAAGCTGTGTCTACACCAGAAAGTGTCGACACTTGGAGCTGTGTCGACACTCAGCAAAAGTCAGCAGAAACTAAGTTAAAGTGTCGACACCAAGAACAATGTGTCGACACACAACAAGAAGAGTCAGCACTTGAAGAAAGTGTCGACACCAAGAACAAAGTGTCGACACTCAACAGAAGAGTCAACACATGAAGTAAGTGTCGACACCTAGAACAATGTGTCGACACTCAGCTGAAGACTCTACACTTGAAGAAAGTGTCGACATATGGAGCAGTGTCGACACTTAGCAAAGAACAGCAAGATCGTCAAATTATTCTCAGTGCAAGTGTCGACACTAAGGGAATGTGTCGACACTCAGCTGAAGTCTCAACAAAAGAATCAAGTGTCGACACAAGGAGCTATGTCGACACTCAGCAAGTATCAACATAGAAGACTATGTGTCGACACCAAGGAGCAGTGTCGACACTTAACAGATTCAACACAAGAAGTTGTGTCGACATAAAGGAGATGTGTCGACACTTAGAAGAATTCAGCAAGTTACAGAAGATCAAGTACTTGTGTCGACACTCAATTTCAGTGTCGACACATGCAGAAGAAACTGTGTCGAGACATACAAGGAGTTGTGTCGACACCTTGTATACTAGTGTCGACACTTACACAACTGGTGTCGACACTTGGTCTATAAGTGTCGACACTTAAAGCCAGAAAGTCTCGACACTTTCAGACAGTTAGAGATTTTCAAGAATTGACTGGATGACTTGACAGCTGCCGTTCCAGCCGGTCTACAACACCTGTCAGAGATGTCAGAATTCAGTTATGGACCGGAGCAGCCGGTTACCATGGAGAAGGCCTATAAATAGGCTCATACAGTTTACAGAAACTGTTGTTCAGATTATTGTTCAATAGTTATTGAAGTGGTACACAGAGTATCAACACAAGAAGATCTAGCCGTCCAAGTGCAGATCTAAGAAGTTGGAGAGAGAGGGCTCCATCCAAGAAATCAGCCTTTGGAACTAGGCTGAGAAGAAGGGTTCAGATATATTCTGTATCTTAAGAAGCAGAGATCAAGGATCAACTGCAGGAGGATTCATTCTTATTCAGTTCTACTCAAGAAGCTTTGAAGAAAGGTAAGTCAGATTGAATCCAGATGAGTTCTTCCAAGAACTCATCAAGAAACTCTCAACTCCCCTCTCTTGTTTCTGAGTTGTAGAGTTAATATTTGTAAAATCATTTTAACTTGTAGGATCCTTTGGATCTGAGTGAATTGTAAGCCTGTATTTATAAAGGCTGAGGGTAGGGCTTGAGAGCCTGAGTGTAGGAGATTGAAATCTCTGAGTGTAGGCCTTGTTGGCTGAGTGTAGGCCTTGATTGGCTGAGTGTAGGCTTTGGGATAAAGCTGAGTTGTAGGGCCTTGAGCCTGAGGTGTAGGAACCAATTTGGGTTCTGAGACAGTGGAGGAGTTTGGCCGAATCTAGTACACTGCTAGATAGGCGAAGGGGGGAAGTGGATGTACCCAAAGCTTGTGGAACCACTATAAAACTCTGTGTCTGTTGTGCTGTGATTGTTGCTGTGTATGTTGTGTGTTTGCTGTGATAAAATAGTTAGAAATCTGTGATATTAACTGTTTGCTGCCATTAAAGTTCAAAAAGGATTAGGTCACCTATTCACCCCCCCCCCCCCCTCTAGGTGTTTAGGTACCATATCTTTCAAGTGGTATCAGAGGGAGGTTCCTCAAAAAGGACTAACAGTCTGAGGAGATCCTATTTGGCAGATTCAGTCTAAGGAAAAGTACAGATTCAAGAAAATCAAGAAACATGGGTTCCTCTGAAAATCACAAGGAATTGTGTTCCATGAAATTACCCATATGCAGAAAAGAGATCTTTGGGATCTGGAAGGAAAGGGTAAGGCTGTTTATGGAGGCCTCAGACCCTAGGATCTACATCACAGTAAAAGAGGGGCCATATGTGCCCATGAAGATATCTGTTCTAGATGCAAATCAGAGAACCCCAAAGGATTTCTCTGAAATGACTAAGGATGAGATTGTCCTAGCTAGCATGGACAAGAGGGCACAAAACATTATAGTGAGTACCATAGATGATGCAACATTTCAGAATCTTATACACTGTAAGACAACCAAAGAGATGTGGGACACTCTTATAGTGTATATGGAAGGATCTGAAGAAGTTAGACAAGATAGAAAATCCTTGCTAAATCAGGAGTATGAGAGTTTTAGACAAGGAAAAGGTGATAGCATAACTGAGTGCTATAAGAAGTTCTACAGAATAGTAAATGAACTCATGTCTTATGGAAGAGAGTTCAGTAACTATGAACTAAATGACAAGTTCCTAAGGTCCCTAACCAAAGATTGGGACACAAAGATCTGTGCCATTAGAGAAATGGCTAAGTTGGGAGAAATTCCTCCACCTACACTGTTTGGCAAATTGTTGTCATATGAGATGCAGTTGACAGTGAGGAAAGAGGAGGAGAAATCAACAAGAACTGAGCACAAGGAAATAACAGTAGCCTTCAAGACAGAAGCCTCCAGGAAGTGCAGGAATAAGTCACCAACTCCACCTCCAAAGGTAGTTGAATCAGAGACAGATGAGTCAGTCAGCACCAAGTCTGAAAGCAGTGAAAGTGATAAAAACTTTGCTGCCTTCACTAGACACTTTCAGAAATTCTTGAAGAAGAAACAGTGGAGGACAAAGCCCTCTACTTCAAAAGGAAAAGAAGCTTCTTATCAGGATAAAAAGGATTCAAAGAAGGACAGAAAGAGGACAAAATCTAGCAAGGCAACTAGTTCTAAGATAGTGTGTTATTGCTGCAATAGACAAGGCCATGTTATTGCAGACTGTCCTGAAAAGAGGAAAGAATCTAGTGACAGGAAAAAGACTTATTTCAAAGGCAAGAAAGAAAAGTCTTTTGTTGCCAAGAAGGAGAAGACTCTATCAGATATCTCTTCTTCAGAAACTGAGTCTGATGCTGAGGCATACATAGGGCTGTTTGCTGAAGAAGAAGAAGAATTTATGCAGATAATGGAGTCTATTTATGAACAAGAAGACTGTCAATGCCAAGGGCTAATGGCTTTGACAGAGCAAGACAAAAACCTGGAACAGCCAGGACCCAGTAAGGTACAATGTTCAACTCTAAGTTCAGTTTCTTGTTCTAGTACAGAATCAGATTCATCTTCATCAAGTGATGGAAGTGTATCTGAGTCTGAAGATGATATTCATCAGCTTATAGATGAATATAAAGTGCTGTTGCAAGCTTACAAGAAAAGCAAGTCCCTAGCCAAAAGTCAGGCAAAGGAAATTGCTGATCTTAAAGCTGCAGCAACAGATTTTGAGAAGTCTTTTGATCAAAAACTGAATGAGATAGCCAGTTTGAAGCACATAACAGTGATTCAAATGGGTACTATATCATTTAAAAATGATCAAATCAAGAGTCTGGAGATCAATCTTCAGAAAGAGAGAGAGCTTGTTGCTAGGTTTTCTAAACCTAAGTCAGTGCTACCTTTAATTGATGAATTTGTTCATCATAAAGGCAAGGCTGGACTGGGCTTTATTAGACCTGCAAGAACTGAGCAGTCCAAGCCCAAGTCCAAGGGCAAAGCTCCAACATTCAACAAGTCTGCTGTAGATAAGACAGCAAAGACAGTACCTAAGTAAAGGTACAATAAGTTTGAATGCTGGTGCTGTGGCAAAGTTGGCCATTTTGCAGTGGACTGTTGGCACAATGCTAGTGCCAAAGTGAGTACCAAACTACCTGTTGGAAAGCCAGTAGGTAGCTTTGTCAGATTGCAAACTAACAAGTACCAAGGACCCAAGAATTCTTTGGGTTCTAAGGTTCATTAATCTGTTTTGCAGGTGAGTCCAAGTGACCATACCCCAACATGGTACTTGGACAGTGGATGTTCCAGACATATGACTGGAACTAGAGGATTACTAAAGGACTATATACCAATAAAAGATGGTCCAAAAGTCACCTTTGGTGGTTCTGAAAAAGGAATCATCAAAGGATTTGGTAACATTTCTAGCAACTTGGTTACCATTACTCAAGTGGCTTATGTTAAAGGGTTGAAACACAACCTAATAAGTATAAGTCAATTAAGTGATGTAGGGTATGACATCTCATTTGTTAAAAATGGTTGTCATATCAAGAGGTCAAGTGATCAAGAGATCATTTTGACAGGTTATAGGAAGAGGAATGTCTACTGCTTAGACATTATGGTTGAGAACAATGGTTCTCCAGTTTGTCTTGTAGCTGATGAGACAGTCACTCATTGTGTCAAATGGCACAAGAGGCTAGCCCATCTTAACTACAAGACTATTAGCAAACTCTTTAGCAAAGAGTTAGTGAGGAATGGTCCTCAAGTTAAGTGTGTTAAAGATGGTATTTGCTCAGCTTGTCAAAAGGGCAAGCAGACTAAATCCACCTTTAGAAGCATAGAGAACAAAGATGCTGTGAGGTGTTTATACCTCTTGCACTTGGATCTCTTTGGTCCAATGCCAGTTCACAGCTTAGGTAGGAAGGTCTATACCCTTGTAGTTGTAGATGACTACTCAAGGTTTTCCTGGGTGTTCTTCTTAAGACAGAAATCTGAAACACCTAGTGTCTTCCATAGCTTTGTCAAGCAAATTCAGAATGAACTAGACAGTACAGTGGTCAAGATTAGAAGTGACCATGGTACTGAGTTTCAGTCTGATAGCATGACAAAACTTTGTGAAGACTTTGGGATATTTCAAGAATTCTCTTCACCTAGAACACCTCAGCAAAATGGCATTGCTGAGAGGAAAAATAGGACCTTGATAGAGGCTAGTAGGACCCTACTAAGTGATACATCACTGCCAGAGTATTTCTGGGCTGAAGTAGTTAACACTGCATGCCATATTATAAATAGGGCTACCATCACTAAAAGGCTTAACAAGACCCCCTATGAAGTTGTGAAAGGCAGGAAACCAAACCTATCCTACTTCAGGATCTTTGGTTGCAAATGCTTCATACTTAACAATGGGAAGTCTTACTTAACTAAGTTTGCTGCCAAGTCCCAAGAGGGAATTTTTGTTGGGTACAGCAATAATAGTAAGGCTTATAGAGTCTACAACTTGACTACACAAGTTGTAGAAGAATCTGTGCATGTAGTTTTTGATGAGACTAAACTTATTAATAATGAGTTGTCTAGTAGTGTATGCAGCCTCACAGGTTTAACAAAGAAGATGGACAAGCTTACTATAGAAGAAAAACCTGCTGCAAGACAGCACGTAGAAGACAGTAGCTGTTGTCCAGGGGGAGAACTACATGTGCCAATGGCTGAAGAAATACAAGGAGTACAGCATGATGGAGATGCTGAAGAGGTTCAACCAGAAGTTAGGATGCCTCCAGCCAACAGGCATCTAAGAGATCATCCAGTAGAGCAGATTATTGGAGATCCAAGACAAGGAGTACAAGCCAGGAGCAGATACATGAATGCAGCAATCTACTCCAGTTTCCTGTCTCAAGTTGAACCTAAGAAGTTTGAAGAAGCAATACAAGATCCACAATGGACTGAAGCAATGCAAGAAGAGCTTAATCAGTTCAAGAGGTGCAAGGTTTGGGAACTTGTTCCTAAACCTAAAGACCACAATATAATAGGAACTAAGTGGATCTACAGGAATAAGATGGATGAACAAGGGGTCATCATTAAGAATAAAGCTAGACTGGTTGCTAAAGGATATAGGCAAGAAGAAGGTATTGATTTTGATCAAACCTTTGCTCCAGTAGCCAGACTGGAAGCCATATGGATGTTCTTGGCCTATGCAACCTATCAAGGATTCAAGGTTTACCAAATGGATGTCAAGTCAGCATTCCTAAATGGTAATCTTAAGGAAGAAGTCTATGTAGAACAGCCTTCAGGTTTTGTTGATCCAACTCTACCTCATCATGTCTATAGACTTAGGAAAGCTTTATATGGGTTAAAGCAAGCCCCTAGGGCTTGGTATGAGACCCTATCTAGTTTCCTCATTGAGAACAAGTTCTCAAGGGGGAAAATAGATAAGACTCTATTCCTTAGGGAATCTAGAGGCAAAGTCATACTAGTCCAAATATATGTATATGACATTATATTTGGGTCTACTGAAAGCAGCCTTTGCAAAAAGTTTGCAAAACTTATGCAAGGTCAGTTTGAGATGAGTAGTATGGGAGAGCTGAAGTTTTTCTTGGGTCTCCAAGTTAAACAGACTGAGAGTGGTTTATCCATATGTTAGTCCAAGTTCACCCTAGAACTCATAAGGAAGTATGGTATGGATTCATCCAGCACCATGAAGACTCCTATGGGGTCAAGTATGTCTCTCAGCAAGGATGATGCAGGGAAACCTGTAGATGAAACCTTGTATAGAGGGATAGTTGGCTCCCTATTATACTTGACTGCTAGTAGACCTGACATCATGTATGCTACATGTGTTTGTGCAAGGTATCAAGCCTGCCCTAAAGAGTCTCATTTGACAGCAGTCAAAAGAATATTGAGATATCTTAAGGGCACTCCCTATCTAGGCCTCTGGTACCCTAGGAATGGAGATTTTGATCTAACAGGTTATTCAGATGCAGACTTTGCAGGATGCAAAGAAGATAGAAAGAGCACTACTGGAACCTGTCAATTCCTAGGTGGGAGACTAATTTCATGGAGTAGCAAGAAGCAAACCAGTGTAGCTATCTCCACAGTAGAGTCAGAGTATGTGGCTGCAGGAAGTTGCTGTGCTCAACTTCTGTGGATACAACATCAGCTAGAGGACTATGGATTTCAGGTAAGTAGAACTCCACTTTTCTGTGATTCTACTAGTGCTATTTCAATAGCTAATAACCCTGTATCCCATAGTAGAACAAAACATATTGAAATTAAATATCATTTTCTTAGGGAGCATGTAGAAAGAGAAGATATTTTTTTAGAATATGTTAAAACTGATAATCAAGTAGCTGATATGTATACTAAGCCCCTAGAAGAAGCTAAGTTCAATAGATTCAAAATTGAACTAGGAATGATAAACTTAGAGTAAGTTTACAGACTTAAAAATGGCTAAGTAAACAGGTGTCGACACATAGACAAGTCTATGTCGACACAGAATAGTGGTGTCGACACTTCAGGAAAAAGGTGTCGACACATCTAGGAAGTTGGTGTCGACACTTCAGAATATTAGTGTCGACACATGTCCAGTAGGTGTCGACACATCCAATGTGGTGTCGACACTTAGTATTTACTCAGAATTTTCTAAGTAAAGTCTCGATAATATGTCGAGTTATGTTGTGTCGACACATAACCAAGTGTCGACACATAACATCTGTTGACTAAAACTTGTGTCGACACATATGTGTCGAGACATTATAAGTCAGTGTCGACAACTATTGCCAGTGTCGACACATTTTCAGTTAGCTGTCCCGCCTGTTCATCTTCAAAATCAGAAAGGTATAAATAGGGTTCTGTCTTTGTTTGTCGACACGCTTTCAACGTTTCGAGACTCAAACTTCTGTGTCGACACCTCTCTTCTCTCAAGACAAATTCTACAAACCCTAATGGCACCTAAGCTTGAGGAGAACGTTAACGAAGGATATGAGCTAGTGCGCGGCGCTTTCGACGATGCAGATCAAGAAATCAAGTCGGTCGTAACCCTAGTCGCCGATTCTGGACTAGAATACTTAGTTTTAGAACCTACTAAGATATGGAAGAAGGAGCTTCTTGAATTCCTCAATGGAGCCAAGGTGGATGAATCTGGATACAAAATCAAATCCAGAGTTCATGGTGCAAGGGTTAAGGTATCTCTTAAAAGTCTGAGGAAGATTCTCCAGCTATCAAGAACTCAAGAAGAAGATGAGGTTCCAGCTTCAAAGACCAGGGAAGCTCTAACCTGGTGTGGACTTGATTCCAAGATGAAGATAGGTTCTGTTTTCACCAGGAAGGGAATGAACAATCAAGGAAAGATTCTTTCTGAGATAGTTGGAAAAGTGTTACTCAGCAAGCCAGGAGGGCATGACAGAGTGTCTGCCTATATGTTTGGAATAATGACCAGGATTATCTTCACTTTAAAAACTGATTGGTCAGTTATAGTATTTGAGAAAATCAAGGAAAGTCTGAAGAAGCCCAACCTGGGCAGAATCATTAGTCTATACCTAGCTGGTATGATACCAGAGGTAATGAGTACTGCTGCTGGAAGCAAGATAAATCACATGAGGAAGATGGATCTGAGGATCTTTTCTAGATGGGATAGGGTGTTGACTAAAGAGATGCCAACCCCTGAGAAACCAGTTGTTGAGAAAGACACTCCTCCAAAGAAGAAAAGGAAGACAGTTCCAGTAGCATAAGAGTCTACCAGTAGTTCTGATAGTGAAGAACAGGTTGTCTTCACACCTGATGAGCCAGAGGAAGAGCCTGCTGTGAAGTCTCCTGCTCCTCCAGCTGATGCTGAGATCCAGGGGGAGCTACCACAAGCTAGCCCCATCCACAGGGATCAAAGCAAGGGGGAGCTTCCAGGTGTAGAAGAACCCTCTACACTGGAAAGTGAATAAGCCACCACCATCATACTAGAGGTACTCACTGACCTAAATACTTTAGAATTTCTTATAGAAGATGCTGATTTGTCTTATGAATGACAACTTGACTGCTTCTCATAATGCTATAGTCACTGAATTGAAGAACAAGGCTGCTGAACCCTCTACTTCTACTGCTGCTAAAGCTGAATTTGATAAAGTCTTTCAAGAAGAAATCTCTGCTGTTCAGACTGCTATCCAAGCATCCCAGAAAGCCATATCTGACCAACTTCAAAATCTCAAACCTTACTTTAAAGATGGAATCAGATACTTGGATAGTCAAATCCGATTTCAGAAGGATGATGTCAGAGATCATATGGCTAGAGAAGTCATAAAGGGGGAGAGAGTTTTAGTCAAAGCTAGCTCTGATCATGCCAAATGGATATCTAATTCCATCAGAGCTACACTGGGCTATCCTCCACTTTGTGATGATGACAATGTTGCTGAATCTGGAATTCAACCTGCATATCTTGGAGGTGAGCAACCAGAAGTAGCTCAGGTCATTTATCCACCTCCAGATTTTGAGATGATTCATGCTGAGGTACAGACCATGTACAGCCCGTCTGGGGGCAAGGACAATGTCCATATTGAAAAGGTTGTTCAGCCTATATCAGAAGCTATGCAAGAGGCATTGCAGAAAGAGGAAGAGACAAGGTTGTCTAAGAAGAGGTTTAGGGAACAAGCAGAACAAAGGCCAGACTTTGAACAGTGGAGCCCTACCTCTAGAAACATAATATTAACTGCCTGGAAAGCTGCCAAGGATAACACTCATGACAGGAACAAATGGTTTTCTGAAGCTGAATGGAGAAAACATGAGATCAGGCAGGAGGCAATAGTTCAGTATAGAAGGAAGGCAAAGATGAGAAAGCTACCTCCTACTGCAGTGGAGCCTAGCAAGTACTTTCCAAAGCCATATCACTATTTTGAGAGGCAGAAGATCAAAGCTGAAGAGCTCAAAAAGAAAGATCTGAAAGGCAAGAAGCCTGCTGATGCTGAAACTGTTGATGCCCCTGTCAAAGCTCAAGTTCAAGCTGGCAAGGGAATAGTTATCAAGGAACCTGAACAAAAATAGATTTAGAATTTTCTTGAAGTCTATTTTGTAATCTTTTGAATGTAAAATATTTAGTGAACTTCTGAAAATGTATAAGACAAATGTTAGAACAATATATGATTAATATATTTCATGTTTGTTCTGTGAATATGTCTATTTATTATTTGTTCTGTAATGATGAATTTGTATACATGTGAGATTGATACATGTTTATGTTTACCCTGCTGAACATTGTCCTGCTTTACATCATTTTGTAATTTTAATTATGAATGGTGTATATCATTGACTAAGGGTTATGACTTCTCCAAATAGGGGGAGATTGTTGGGTACATTGGTTAAATGTACCTGATTTGAAGAAGCCTCACCCAACTCAATGATATACATCATTATGTATTTGATGTATGTTGAGTTTACTTGTACAGGTTAAGTAATTACTGGACTGAAGCAAAACGTTTCTAAGTACATGTGTCGACACCCAGAGGGAAAGTGTCGACACTTAAGAAGACTTATGTCGACACCCAGACAAGCAGTGTCGACACTTGGAGTCATTGTGTCGACACCTGGGATGCAGAGTCGACACCAGACAGAAAGTGTCGACACAAGGAGCTGTGTCGACACTCAGTGAAGAAAAGTGCAGACAGAAAGTGTCGACACAAGGAGCTGTGTCGACACCCAGTGAAGCTGTGTCTACACCAGAAAGTGTCGACACTTGGAGCTATGTCGACACTCAGCAAAAGTCAGCAGAAACTAAGTTAAAGTGTCGACACCAAGAGCAATGTGTCGACACACAACAAGAAGAGTCAGCACTTGAAGAAAGTGTCGACACCAAGAACAAAGTGTCGACACTCAACAGAAGAGTCAACACATGAAGTAAGTGTCGACACCTAGAACAATGTGTCGACACTCAGCTGAAGACTCTACACTTGAAGAAAGTGTCGACACATGGAGCAGTGTCGACACTTAGCAAAGAACAGCAAGATCGTCAAATTATTCTAAGTACAAGTGTCGACACTAAGGGAATGTGTCGACACTCAGCTGAAGTCTCAGCAGAAGAATCAAGTGTCGACACAAGGAGCTGTGTCGACACTCAGCAAGTATCAACATAGAAGACTATGTGTCGACACCAAGGAGCAGTGTCGACACTTAACAGATTCAACACAAGAAGTTGAGTCGACATAAAGGAGATGTGTCGACACTTAGAAGAATTCAGCAAGTTACAGAAAATCAAGTACTTGTGTCGACACTCAATTTCAGTGTCGACACATGCAGAAGAAACTGTGTCGAGACATACAAGGAGTTGTGTCGACACCTTGTAGACTAGTGTCAACACTTACACAACTGGTGTCGACACTTGCTCTATAAGTGTCGACACTTAAAGACAGAAAGTCTCGACACTTTCAGACAGTTAGAGATTTTCAAGAATTGACTGGATGACTTGACAACTGCCGTTCCAGCCGGTCTACAGCACCTGTCAGAGATGTCAGAATTCAGTTATGGACCGGACCAGCCGGTTACCATGGAGAAGGCCTATAAATAGGCTCATACAGTTTACAGAAACTGTTGTTCAGATTATTGTTCAATAGTTATTGAAGTGGAACACAGAGTATCAACACAAGAAGATCTAGCCGTCCAAGTGCAGATCTAAGAAGTTGGAGAGAGAGGGCTCCATCCAAGAAATCAGCCTTTGGAACTAGGCTGAGAAGAAGGGTTCAGATATATTCTGTATCTTAAGAAGCAGAGATCAAGGATCAACTGCAGGAGGATTCATTCTTATTCAGTTTTACTCAAGAAGCTTTGAAGAAAGCTAAGTCAGATTGAATCCAGCTGAGTTCTTCAAAGAACTCATCAAGAAACTCTCAACTCCCCTCTCTTGTTTCTGAGTTGTAGAGTTAATATTTGTAAAATCATTTTAACTTGTAGGATCCTTTGGATCTGAGTGAATTGTAAGCCTGTATTTATAAAGGCTGAGGGTAGGGCTTGAGAGCCTGAGTGTAGGAGATTGAAATCTCTGAGTGTAGGCCTTGTTGGCTGAGTGTAGGCCTTGATTGGCTGAGTGTAGGCTTTGGGATAAAGCTGAGTTGTAGGGCCTTGGGCCTGAGGTGTAGGAACCAATTTGGGTTCTGAGACAGTGGAGGAGTTTGGCCGAATCTAGTACACTGCTAGATAGGCGAAGGGGGAAAGTGGATGTACCCAAAGCTTGGGGAACCACTATAAAACTCTGTGTCTGCTGTGCTGTGATTGTTGCTGTGTATGCTGTGTGTTTGCTGTGATAAAATAGTTAGAAATCTGTGATATTAACTGTTTGCTGCCATTAAAGTTCAAAAAGGATTAGGTCACCTATTCACCCCCCCCCCCTCTAGGTGTTTAGGTACCATATCTTTCAATAAGATAAAAGAGAGCCTGAAGAAACCCAATCTGGGTAGAATTCTGAGTCTATACCTTGCTGAAAGTATTCCTGAGGTGATGAATCAAGCTGCTGGTTCAAAGATAAACCACATGAGGAGAATGGATGTAAGGATTATCTCTAGGTGGGATAGAGTGTTGACAAAAGAATTGCCAACTCCAGAAAAGGACACACCACAGAAGAAGAAGAAGAAGAAGAAGAAAGCCATTGTGGCTTCTGAATCCTCCAGCAGCTCTGAAGAGCAAGTGGTCTTTAGTCCTGATGATGAAGAGACTGGAAATGCTGGACAATCACCAGTAAGACAAGAAGATGCACAAAGGCAGGGGGAGCTACCCTCAGCAAGCCCAATTCACCTGGATCCACTCCAAGGGGAGCCTCTACATGTAGAAGAGCCAACTCAACTAGAGAGTGAAAGGGCTACCCAAACCATTCTAGAGGTAATCACTGAAATTAATCAATTAGATTTCACTATTGAGGATGAAGTTTTGATTGATTCATTACCTGATGTTAATCAGCAAACACAGATACATAGTCAACCCTAGGATGTGGTCATGGAGGACACATCAGTTGTAGATAGAGAGGTCTTAGATGCTCCTGAGCACAGAGATTCACCAATCCAACCTCAACATGAGTTTACTCTAGAGGAGGTATTCCCTGATCTAATACAGACTGACTTAGAGGGGGAAAAAGCAGCTGTTGAGGGGGAGCAGGTAAACCTTGAGAGGGAGCATGCAGAGGAGCTGTCTAGACAAGAGACTGTGGAGCCAAAGGATGCTGAGCAAATACAAAGGACTGAGAAGGAACTACCTACTAGTCCTAAGGATAGAGTAGATATTGCTAGCACTTCTGCTTCAGAGGATGAAGAGACTGCTAGAGCCAAGAAAAGGAAGTTCCAGGTCTTCAAGAGAAGAAGCCAGAACTACAAGAAAGCACTGCAGACAATTACTCCACAGCCTGCCCCATCTACTGATTATAGTTTACTGATGGTGGCTTTGTAGATTAAGCTAGATGAGCAAAGAAAAGCTTTAGAAAAGTATATGGATGAAGGGCATAAATCCCTGTAATTTGATCTGGCACAAGACATCAAGTCTATCAGATTTGAAGTAAATCAAAACAAGAAGGAAATGACTGATTGTTTCCATAAAGGAGGCAATGCAGTGGTCTATCTGGCTACTCATCAAGAGAACATCAAGAAACAGGTTGATGAAATTGTAGTGAAGCAAGACTATGTCCTGGAAAACCAGATAAGGATGAATGATAATCTCACTGCTTCACATAATGCCATTGTAACTGAAATGAAAAATATAACTACTGCACAGCCTGCAGTAAGTGCAACTGCCAAAGAAGAATTTGATAAGAAATTACAGGAGAGTCTCACTGCTGTGAAAACTGTCATTGAAGATTCTCAAAAAGCTATTTCTGCCCAGCTTCAGAAGTTCAAACCTTTTAATAAGGATGGAGTAAAATATTTGAATGCTCAAATCCGATTCCAGAAAGATGATCTTAGGGATCACATAGAGAGAGAAGTCATAAAGGGGGAGAGCGTTTTAGTCAAGGCAGGCTCTGATCATGCCAAATGGATTTCCAACTCCATCAGAGCCACCCTTGGATATCCACCTTTATGTGATGATGACAATGTGGCAGAGTCTGGAATAAATCCTGCATACTTTGGAGGAGAGCAAGCTGAAGTGGCTCAAGTGATATATCCTCCTGCAGATTTTGACATGATACATCAGGAGGTACAGTCTATGTATAGTCCTCCTAAGGGTAATCAGAATATTATTCATGAGAAAGTAGTACAGCCTGTGCTAGAGGCAGTACTAAAAGAGCAAGAGGCTTTATTAAAGGAACAAGAGGCTCAATTGTCTAAGAAAAGATTCATAGAGCAAGCTGAATTAAGGCCCGTTTTTGAATAATGGAGCCCCACATCCAGGAATATCATATTGACTGCTTGGAAGGCTGTTAAGGACAATATCCTTGATAGAGGCAAATGGTATTATGAACAGGAGTGGAGAAAACATGAGAATAGGCAAGAGGCCATAGTACAATATAGAAGGAAGCCTAAACTGGGAAAGCTACCTCCTAATGCACAGGAGTCTAGCAAGTATTTCCCTAAGCCTTATCACTATTTTGAAAGACAGAAGATAAAGGCTGAAGAGCTGAAAAAGAAATATCTCAAAGGGAAGAAGCCTGTTGATGACAATGATGCTCCAGTTCAAGCAAAGATTCAATCTAGAAAGGGGATTATTATCAAGGAGCCTGAGCAGCCATAGGATAGAAATTTTCTTAAGTTTACAATTTGTAATCATTTGCTTTTAACTCTATGTAAACTTTTGATTAATGAAAATGTTTGGAGTTATAAGAACAATGTTATATGTTCAATCTATTACATTAATTGTTCTGAGATAATTGATTATACATATTTTGTTTATACATGTTTAATATTTTCCCTGTCATATAATACTGCTTTACATCATACTGAGAATTTGTTATGTATGGTGTATATCATTGACTAAGGGTTATGACTTCTCCAAATAGGGGGAGATTGTTGGGTACATTGGAATATATGTACATGTTTTGAAGAAGCCTCACCCTACTCAATGATATACATCAAGGTGTATTTGATGTGCTTTGAGTTTATGTGTGCAGGTTAGGTAATTGCAGGGAAAGCATAAAAGATTCTAAGTCCATGTGTCGACACCTAGAAGAAAAGTGTCGAAACTTAAGAAGGCTTGTGTCGACACCTAGAGAAGCTGTGTCGACACTTAGAGTAGTTGTGTCGACACCAGGAAGGCAGAGTCGACACCAGAAGAAAAGTGTCGACCCATACAGGTTGTGTCGACACACAGTGAAGAATTGTCAACATTATCTGTATCGACACTTAGAGGCAATGTCGACACCCAGAGAAACTTTATCGACAGTAAAAGTGACGACACTAGGAGACTGTGTTGACACTCAGAAAACTTCAACAAAGTTCAAATACATGTGTCGACACTAGGAGGCTGTGTCGACACTCAGCAAATATCAACAAAGTTCAAGTACATGTATCGACACCAGGAAGCTATGTCGACATTCAACAAACTTCAACAAAGTTTAAGTACAAGTGTCGACACAAAGGAGATGTGTCGACACTCAGCAAAGTTTCAACACATGAAGGATTGTGTCGACACAAAGGAGATGTGTCGACACTTAGCAAAGTCTCAACACAAGAAGATGTGTCGACACAAAGGATTTGTGTCGACACACAGCAGAAATCAACTAAGTATTAAAGAAGTATTTGTGTCGACACACTCAACTAGTCTCGACACATTCAATAGAAGGCTTGTGTCGACACACAGGATCAGTGTTGACACATTCTGAAGAAGTAGTGTCGAGAAGATGTTACATCAACACAAGGAGTTGTGTCGACGCCATGAAGGCTAGTGTCGACACTTAGTCTACTTATGTCGACACTTAGTCTATTTGTGTCGACATATAAAGACTATCTGTCTCGACACTTTCAGACAGTGACAGAGATTTTAAGAAGTGACTGGATGACTTGACAGCTGCCATTTCAACCGGTCTACTGCTACTATCAGAGCTGTCAGAAGGTTGTTAGAAACCGGATCAGCCGGTCACCATGGAGAAAGCTTATATAAAGGCTTATTCCTTCAACAGCAAAGTACAGAGAGACATACAACAACAACAAGTGAAGTAATCAATCAGAAGATTAAAACTAGAGAAGATCTTCAACAGAAGATCTAAGAAGTTGGTGAGAGAGAGCTCCTTCTAAGAAGTGCAGTTGCTGAACCGGGCTGCTAAGTTAGATTCAGATTGAGATCTGAATCTCAAGACAGAAGTTGATTAAAGATCATCTTCAGGATATTCAACCCTACTGTGTTCTAATTCAAGAAGCTTTGAAGAAAGCCAAGGGAGGTTGATCTCAGCCAAGTTCTTCTAAGAACTCATTAAGAAGCCAGTCAACTCATCTCTCTCTATCAGAGTTGTGGTTATATACTTTGTATTTTCTAATTTCTGTAGCATCTTGTATAGATCTGAGTTGTAAGTCTAAATCTATAAAGGCTGAGGTAGGGCATGTGAGCCTGAGTGTAGGAGAATTATTTCTCTGAGTGTAGGCCTTGTTGAAGGCTGAGGTAGGGCTGTTGTTCCTGAGTGTAGGTCTTGTTGTAGACTGAGTGGTAGGGCTTTGTGCCTGAGTTGTAGGAGTGGGATCACTCTGAGTTGTACGAACCTGTTTGGGGTTCTGAGTTGTAAGATCTGAGGATCTGAGGAGAAGTGGAGAAGTTAGGCCGAATCTAGTACACTACTAGATAGGCGAAGGGGGAAAGTGGATATACCCAGACCTTGGGGAGCCACTATAAAAATCTGTGTGCACTCTGTGAATGTATGCTTGTATGGTTTTTGTGTTGTGATACTTGTTGAATTGCATTTTCTGTTCAGTGTTTATGCCTTTAAAGTTAAAAAAGATTAAGTTCACCTATTCACCCCCCCCCCCCCCTCTAGGTTATTAGGCACTAGTTCTTTCACTTGGGGACTAACTCCAAGGTGCACCCGGAAAATTGGGCAGATGCGTGATTCTGCCAACATGATGGCCTGGGAGCCAACTTGAACATAACCGGGTTATGTGAATTGTGTGATGGGAATAGGACTCGGGGAAGCTTGACCCGCGCAAACGGCTTAAGCTGACGTTGCGGTGTGAGCAACGAGTTAGGTGGAACCGTACCTGATCTATGTGGTTCGGTTAGAGAGAACTAAAGTACGTGGTACTCGTCATTGGCATAGATGGAGGGTCTTAGGCAGTGGCCAGAAAGACCAAATGCTCCCGAGATATTGTCGTACAGGGGGCGGTGGTGAGTCAGCGGACTTTGACTGTGTTCATTAAGAATGTGCCATGAGTGCACGGGGTATGTGGTCGTGCGTGCCCACACCTGTGATGAAGTGTTTATTCACTATACTGCATGGTTATGCCAACAAAGTGCAGGGAAAGAGAACGGCCGCCCCGTTTATGGGGGCGGGATCGTTATAATTTGGTCAGCATAGCTGACCGTTGCTTCGTTTGCCACTGTTATGATCTATTGTTGCTTGCAGGTGCTGCGGAGTCGAGCGGTAAATAGCAGGCTAAAGCCCAAGTTGCTGAGCCGGCCCTCGAAGGCCAAATTTTGAGTGTTTACTTGTTTATTCATGTGTGACTGGCCTGCGTGTCGTGGTATGGAAGACAAATTTTAATTTGAGTGAACAACTGTAAGACCTTAAGGCTATTGTACTTGTGTATTGTACTTCATTCCTATTGTGTTTTGTAGTGGACATTCATGCTTATGGCTGGGTTCTTTATTTTGCAACTTTTAATAATTGCTTCTGCTAGAATGACTCTGTGTATGACGTTGGTTATTAGTTGTATGGTATTCTATTGAGTAACCACCCGGTCTGTCTGTGGAATATGGCGTCAGGCCACGGTCAGATCTACTGCTATATACTATACGATGGATAGGGGTCTTACAACTCCCACGTAATATTTGATGCCCTCCAGGTCCTTGATAAAGTCCTCCGAGATGAAGTTGTGTGATGCCCCCATGTTGATTACAGTATGGGAAGGGTTGCAGCACACCATAACTACCGCTGAGTTTAGTTAATTTTTTCCTGTTAGATATCTAGTTTCAGATTCTTCCCTAATTCTACAGTTCTACATCCATGTAATCTGCCTTCTAGGAAAGAAAAGAACTTTAAATCACCGGCATACCTGCTATCACCCACTCCAGGTTCCGGGGCTGAACCAGATCCAAGGCATATACCTGCCCTCTATCCTATATGGGGTCAACACCCTGAAATCCACATCCTCGGTCGCGTCCTCGACCACTAAACTGTTGAGCAGCTGGGGCATCCTGAAGTGTTGGTGGGGTACTTCCCTCATGGGGCACTTCCTCCGAATGTGCCCCGGCTGGTTGCACCGAAAGCATGTCGGTGCCTCCTCCACTACCCTCGGCATCACCAGCATCTGTAAAGGCTTAGAATCCAACACCACTGGTTACTCTACTCATGCATGTCCTCCTGGCGGGGTTGATCCCCATTCCTTCTTTCCAAAATGACCCGTCCTCTCGGCTGGTCTCTCCTGCTACCGATCACAGAGTCATTAGCTGGTCTCTTCAGGGCCCGGACTGTAAGCTGGTCTGCTTCCAGCTTCTTGGCCATCTCCAAGATCCTAGACAAGCTCTCATCAGAAATAAAGAGGAAGGCCTACCTCATATCATCATGAAGTCCCTTGTAGAACCTCTTCATGTAGCTCGTATCATCCAGCTGGTACGAGTTCGCAAAGCGGGCTAAATGTGTGAACTCCTAGTAGAACTCCAACACCTTCCTGCAGCCCAGCCTCAACTACAGGAACCTGTCCTCCAACTAATCCATGTCCAATTGTGGTACAAAATGCTCCAATGGAGCTGCTCTGAACTACTCCCAGGAAATGTCCATGCAATCCACTCCAGCAAAGGTTGTGTCTAATAGTGAGTTCCACCATCTCTTCGCATGCGACTAGATGTAGGAAACTGCCAAGGCTACTGCCTCCTCTATCTGGCAGTGAATCCAAGCCAGAATCTCGTAAATAATGTCCATCCACTCTTCTGTACAGACTTCTGACTCTGTACCAAGGTAGGATGGAGAAGAAAGCCCCTGAAAGACGCTCAGCCAGTTAGCCCCAGGATTTGGCTGTGGAGTTGGGCGATGCTGAGCCCTGAAGGCCTCCAAGTGGTCGTCGGTGTCTGTCCCATCTCTATCTGCTGGAATGGAGTCGGAGCCAGTGGGGGTGGGACCATGTTCTGTTCCTAGGATGTACCCTTGTGAGGGTTAGGTTTTGTCGCAGCCTACACAAGGAAAAGCCAATAGTTAGGTGGTTTACACATAAATTAGTTGAAGAGTGGACTACTGCATATGATTTCCCTTATGGGCACACCATTGCTACCGCTACTAGTTTGTCCTCAAACTAAGCGTGGCCTATGGATTTGTGGACTTCTTTTCTCTAATCAAGGTTGCCTCTAATACCAGTTTGTAAGACCCCGCCCCTTTGTTTGCTACACTACCGGGTCTTAGGCTTAGAACCGCCGTTTTGCGGTGACACCGACATTCGAGAGAGTCTCCACTACAAAACACTGATCCTGTCGGCATTAATGATCACCAAATAAGTAAAAGTACAATAGTGATGACAATCAAGTCAAGTCCACAAAAATCACAATATATATATATATATATATATATATATATATATATATATATATATATATATATATATATATATATATAAACATGAATCACAGCAAAGTCTACAGAGATAAAGGTATTAAAACAGAACAATAAAGTAGAAATATAAAAGGGCTCATGCCCGGTACATCATGACCTCACTATAACACTCTCGCAGAAGCTAAGAAAAACTAACACTCACGGAGCCAGAGGCTGGTTCTCTTGTACTAGACTGGTCCACCTCCATGTGCACCGTACTTCGCTGGTGCTGCATCTCCTATTGCTCCTCCCTGTCTCCCATCTGGAGCCCCTGAAATGTTTGGTCCACCAAACGCTGGTCAAAAATACTAAGCTTGATTTCCCCCACCCCTCCCCCAGTGGCTCGTAGGCATCGTGCGGGAGGAATGATAGGAAAGCTATGATGGTGGAGAGTAAACAAGAGCAGGTGACAGTGGTCCTAATCTAGCAGTTATAATGTAATGTTCACAGTGCTACAAAAATGCGAGCTAGCAATACTATAGTGTCACAACCCGCATTTTCACTGCATAGAATAACTTATCAGAGTAAGGGAAAATGCGCGTCATGATGCCACGTCAGCAAGGGATAACTGCGGACACTCAGGCAGACACCTACTTAAACATGAAAAAAGATTCTTTCAGTTATTTTAAGGAAAATCAGCTAAGTGCAATAGTTAGCCGTATCCCTCGGCTTAGTGGCTCACTTAGTCCACGAATCAAAATATAGTTATACGTTGTGGAAAAATACTTGTTTCGATTGACTCAAACATCCTACGTGAGTATAAATGTCCCCAAAGGACAACTCATACTATGCAAGACTCTAAATTTATAATAGTATTAAGTATAGCTTTTACGATCGCCAAATATAATAAGCTAGAGTTTTTTAAATTAAGCAGTGCATGAAGTAGTAGTAATAGATTTTATAGTTGAAAATACGAACATGCATTCCTAGCATAAATCATCCCAGAGAGCAAGTAGTACACATCCATATATAGAAAACTAAGCAGCTAGCAAGTATCTAAAAGCAACAATACTATGGGCGTCAACAAAATGACACGAACCCACATACAGAAAAGTATGTCTGAACCAGTAACTAAATAAATAACAACTATCTCGTTGAGAAAAGGTAACAAGCACGGCCAATACTGCCGCCCAGAAACTCCAAAACTAGCTCTGCTATCTGCTAGTGCTCTGAACCTGAGGCATTCTAAAGAGAGAACACCTCAGCAAGAGGGAACAAATGGTGGCAGAAATAAAAATAATAAACCCAAATAAATAAAGGTCAAAGGGGTACCAACTCAAGACTAACAGTACTGAAATAAAGTACAAAAAGAGGAACAAGTCATCATCATGAAAAAGAACTCTTACGTG
Source organism: Platanthera guangdongensis (assembly GCA_039583875.1). NCBI lineage: Eukaryota > Viridiplantae > Streptophyta > Magnoliopsida > Asparagales > Orchidaceae > Platanthera > Platanthera guangdongensis. The sequence continues at coordinate 138,796,975 of CM077147.1, forward strand.
ATTCGTCACGTACAACCATAGTATACCAGATGCACGAGGCTATAAGTTGACAAAATGAATAATTCGTAAGGAAGAAATACAAATTCTTTATTAGGCACCCGTGGTCGACTTTACCCAAAAACATGGGCGAGGTGGTCACTCATGGACACACCACCCAAAAACACGGGCAAGGTGGTCACTCTTGGACACACCACCCAAAAACCCGGATATAAAATATGTCTAACTGCGAGGGATTCTCATACTCTCCACCATACACCGCACACATCCAAAAGCCGGGTAGACCTCCACAGGGCACTAATGAAGGAAACAACCACTGCAGAGGTGGAATCGTCCACTAACTCCCGTAATCAAGAAATCCAAAGAAACCATAACACAAATATCTCGAGATTTCGCTCGACAGATTCTACTTGACATTACCAGATTCAAGACGCAGTTGATCAACCTCTAGGGGCAATTTACAATCGTAGATAAACTCTAACGCGTGTAATAACGAAAGCTAAGACATTTATAGTCATCATTAAGACACATCAGGAACAATTAAAAATAACCAGACAAGATCGAGCTTACCATGACAAAACCTTACAACACCATGTGATTGTTGAAACGGTTAATTATAACAATAACTTGGAAGAATAAGAACAGAAAATTTTAAAGACATGAAATATAGCCATTACCATCAAATCGGACAAGGAGAAACGAGGGGAAACCCCACTTGCCTTGGTTTAACTGAAAAAGTCCACTAAATCACTCCACGTCGTAGATCGGGGCAAAAGGATGCGGGAGGAGTTGAAATCTGAACAAGAACGGCCGAAGAGGAGGTTAGGGCAGAAAAACCCTAACGAGAAATCTCTAGAAACGGGGAAGATATTACCACGATGGCGTAGCTCTCGGCGAGAGCTTTCCAGATCTATACTCGGTTGAAGATTTCGAGCACCGGAGCACCGTCGGCGGCCACCGGAAGAAGTACAGACGGACGACCTATTTCTCACACGCCACTCTGGTTCGGGAAGAAGAAGAAATTCTCGGTCGGTTTAATGATGATGATGAAGAATAAAGTATTTATACTCAAACTGTAGAAATTAACCGGGTTCAGCTAAAACCAGTTTTCCGAGACAGAAGAAACGAGCCACTCGAGTATTATAGGGGTACTACTCGGGTACAATAAGGGATACTCGAGTACAAGAAAAGGACTACTCGAGCAGTAAGGTGACTACTCAAGTACTCGAAAAAAAACTACTCGAGTTGTAAGATCACTACTCGAGTACAAGAAAAGACCTACTCGAGTGCCAGGAAACTACTCGAGTACTGGAAAGGAACTACTCGAGTAGTAAGGTAACTACTCGAGTACAAGAAGAGACCTACTCGAGTGCCAGGTGACTACTCGAGTACTCGAAAGGAACTACTCGAGTAGTAATGCAACTACTCGAGTACTCGAAAGGAACTACTTGAGTAGTAAGGTAACTACTCGAGTACAAGAAGAGACCTACTCGAGTGCCAGGCAACTACTCGAGTACTCGAAAGGAACTACTCGAGTAGTAAGACAACTACTCGTGTACTCGAAAGGAACTACTCGAGTAGTAATGCAACTACTCGAGTACTCGAAAGGAACTACTCGAGTAGTAAGGCAACTACTCGAGTACTCGAAAGGAACTACTCGAGTAGTAAGGCAACTACTCGAGTACTCGAAAGGAACTACTCGAGTAGTAGGGCAACTACTCGAGTACTCGAAGAGAACTACTTGAGTAGTAAGGCAACTACTCGAGTATAAGAAGGGACCTACTCGAGACGCAGGAATTTCACTCGAGTCAAGCCTTGCAGGAAAAACAATTTCTTTGCAAATGTAACCTTTTGATCAAACTATATGAATGAATAGTAAAAGACATTTTTCAATAGTACTATAATATTAAAATAACCATACTTATATATCTTTGAACAAGGAAACTACGAGATCAAAATGGAGGCCCAAACGACCGCCGAATTAAACGAAACTCACGCCGTAGATGAATACTGACGCTATGAACACATCGACAAATTCAAAACCAAAATCCGGCGAGCCATTCCCAAGATATTAATCTTCAAAGTATACGGCGAACATAAACAATCCAAAATTTCAATCGTGTGGCGAGACACCAAAAATGCTCGGATTGCGACGAAACTTGACGAACAAGCCCAAAATTACATAACTTAAATTCCAAAAGCAAAATTTTTCATAACAATAAGAATTCGGCCGACTCGACGGCACGGACGAGTAAATTCCTTAACGGCATTGCGCCGTCAACTCGATGCTAAAAGTAACGCCACGGCGTCATAAATATGACGTTTCCCATTCGAATAAAATCATCGAAAAAAAATCGGGGGCGTTACAGTCACTCCCCCTAAAAAGAAGTTTCGTCCCGAAACTTAACACAAGTCCAAAACCAAAACAAAACGATGAAATCCAACATGACTGAAAACATAAAGACATACCCAAAATTACGAGAATAGGTGCGGATGAGATTCCCTCATTGCCGATTCCAATTCCCATGTCGCGCTCTCGACGTCTTGATTTCTCCAAAAAATCTTGACCATAGGGATGGTCTTTTTCCGCAACACACGCTTTTGAGAATCCAGAATACTAATAGTTTCTTCCACATACGTAAGGTTGGGTTGAATCTGGGGTATCGAGTCGAGGACTTGACGATCATTACGAACATACTTCCCCAAATGGCTCACATGGAACACATCATGGACACCAGGGAAGGTTGCAGGCAACTCCAGCCTATAAGCTGACACTCCAATGCGCTCAAGAATCTGGAAAGGTCCCACATACCGGGAGTCTAACTTGTGGTTCCTTCCAGACCTTTTAACGCCAGACATCGGAGAAAACTTCAGAAAAACCAAGTCTCCAACGGCAAACTCCAGATCGACCCTTCGTTGATTAGCATACTTCTCATAGCGCTCCTGAGCCACACGGAGCTTTTCTCGAATATGAGTCACAACACAATTCATCTCCTCAAGGGCTTCCAGGCCTAGCAACGGTCTCTCACCGACTTCAGCCCAAAACAAAGGAGTTCTACATCGGCTCCCATATACCTCAAATGGGGCCATCTGCAGACTCTCTTGATAACTATTATTGCAAGCAAACTCCATGAGTCTAAGACTCTCATCCCAAGCACCACCATGATCCAAAATATAACACCTGATCATGTCCTCTACGATCTGATTTACACTTTCCATTTGTCCATTCATCTGCGGATTGTAGGCGGTGGAATACCTTTAATCGGTACCCAACCCCTCCTGTAAACTCTTTCAAAAGCGAGATGTAAATCTGGAGTCTCGATCTGATACAATGCTAACAGGCACTCCATGTAATCTTATAACCTCTTCAAGATATAGCTCAGCTATCTTCTTCATCGAATACCAAATCTTAAATGGGACAAAGTGAGCACACTTTGTCAATCTGTCAACTATCACCCAAATAGAGTCGTGCCCCCAGGGAGATTTTGGTAGACCGGTGATAAAATTCATTGAAATACTCTCCCATTTCCAACTTGGAATATCAAGCGGTGTCAATTTACCACCAGGCCTTCTATGATCAGCCTTAACACGCTGACACGTATAACATTCTGATACAAACTTCGCGATATCATTCTTCATCCCTGACCACCAAACCATTTGCTTTAGATCCTTATAAATCTTAGTGGAACTAGGGTGGTAGGCTACACTGGAACCATGAGCTTCAGTACAGATCTTAGCCCGAATATCGCCGAAGGCGGGGACACAAAACCTACCCTGATACTTCAAGGTGTCCAACTCATCCACAGAGAAATCAGGTAACTCTCCCTTCATAGTTCTATTACGGAGGTGTAACAAATCCGGATCATCCTTCTGATATGCTCGAGTAAGGGAAATCCAAGAGGGTTCTTCTGCTTCTAGACTAGCAGGCACAGTACTACTACCAACCTCAATATCCGTCAACAAAAATTCTTCTACCAAGGACTGTACCGACAGGTTAAAAATTTTAGCGGTCTTTCTACTCAAAGCATCGTCTACTACATTGGTCTTTCCTGGATGATAAAGAATTTCCACTTCATAATCAGCCACATATTCTAAGCACCGACGCTGGCGCAGATTTAGTTCCTTCTGAGTGAAGACATACTTCAAAATCTTATGGTCCGTATAGATCTTGCACAACGCGCCATACAATAAGTGTCTCCAAAGCTTCAGCGCATAAATTACAGCAGCAAACTCCAAATCATGCGTAGGATAGTTCCTCTCGTGAATCTTTAGTTGCCTCGATCCATACGCGATCACTTTACCATCTTGCATTAAAACACAACCAAGTCCGATATGTGATGCATCAACATACACAGCATACTCAACTCCTTAAGTTGGTAAGGTTAAAATTGGAGCAGTACATAATCTCTTCTTCAGTTCCAGAAAAGCCTCTTCACACTTATCACTCCAAATGAACGCAGTATTCTTCTGAGTAAGTCTAGTTAGAGGAGCAGACAATACTGAAAATCCTTCCACGAATCTTCTATAATAGCCAGCCAGGCCTAAGAAGCTTCTAATCTCCTTAGGTGTAGAAGGTCTCTCTCATTCCATCACAATAGAAATCTTGGTCGGGTCTACAGAAATACCGCCCTTGCTTACAACATGACCCAGAAAGGACACCTGAGGTAGCCAGAACTCACATTTGCTCAACTTCGCATATAGCTTATGCTCCCTCAGGGTTGACAAGACCGAACGCAAATGCTGAGTATGCCCCTCAACATTGCGGGAATACACCAAGACATCATCTATAAATACAATAATGAATCGGTCCAAGAAATCCTTAAACACCTTATTCATCAAATCCATGAAAGCAGAGGGTGCATTGGTTAAACCGAAAGACATCACCAAAAACTCATAATGTCCATGCCGCGAACGAAACGCGGTTCGGGGAATGTCTGCCTCACGAATCCTCAACTAGTGGTAGCCTGAGCGAAGATTGATCTTTGAAAATACCGAGCTACCACGCAACTGATCCAACAAATCATCAATCCTTGACAGGGGATATCTATTCTTAATGGTTACCTTGTTCAATTCCCTATAATCGATGCAAAGCCTCATCGATCCATCTTTCTTCTTGACGAACAAAACAGGAGCACCCCATGGAGAAGAACTTGATCTAATAAAACCACACCTTAGCAACTCATCGAGCTGAGTACGCAACTCATCAAAATAACACAGAGCCATACGGTACGGTGCTTTGTCAATAGGATAAGTACCTGGCTGGAGGTCTATCACAAACTCTATCTCCCTTTCAGGAGGAAGTCCTGGAAGACTATCAGGAAAGACATCTGGAAACTCTCGCACCACCGAGACATCCTCAAGATGTGGTGTAACAAAAGTTGTTTCCAGAGCATAAATAGAAACTTAAAATGCCTCGCAACCAGACACTATAGCACGACAAGCACGTTCCACAGAAATGACAGGGGAAACTCTGTCCTGAAATCCATAGACGCTCATAGGTTGTCTGTCGTCCATCCTTAAATTTAGTCGCTTATCCTTGCACTGGATGACCGCATCATACTTGGACAGCCAGTCTATGCCCAGAATCACGTCGAAATCAGCCAGATCCAAAATCATCAGATTCGCAAAGGCCAGAAAATTGCCAAGATAAATAAGGCATCTCAGAACTCCTTGATTAGATATCACAAAATCACCGGAAGGGAGCTTGACATTGAAGGAGTCTCCTAATTGATCCACACCCAGGCGATGTTTATCAATAAACCTCCGGGCCACGAAGGAATGGGTGGCACCCAAATAGAAAAGAACGCGCGCCCACCTATTCCGCACCTTAAACTCCCCTAAAACCGTAGCATACATAACTAAACGAACGATAACTAGGGCAACAACGATAAATAAAAAGTATATTTTAAACTTCGACTAACTTGATATCATTTACGGAGAGGTTTGGGGTTCCTCGATGGTCATCACGTTCAGGATTCCTTTTCCTTTATCCAGGTTCGGTGGCTGCGGCAGAGCTCGAAGTGGGGCAGGCTGCAGTGGGGGCTGAGCCTAGGGGCACGAAGTCTTCTGGTGTCCCTTCTTCCCGTACTAGAAGCAAATCCTTTTCTTAATCCAGCACCGACTCACATCATCACCCTTCCTTGCACAGAATGAGCACACTAGCTCTCCCTTGGGTGCACCTTAGATGGCGTGCACCTGCTGCTGCTTCAGGGTGGCAGTCCTCTTGAAACATCTTTCGTAAGGGTGGCCGGGACGACCACAGAAACTACACACTTCCTTACTTTTCTTCTTCGAAGAAAGGCCAGATACCCTGCAGCTACCATCCTCAACGCCTTTCCTTTTCTCCTTCCTCACCGCAGAACCGCGGTTCTTAGCATTTTCAATCGCCTCCACTTTCAAAGCGGCTTCCACTTCTTCAGCATAACTTTCAGCTCGGTAAGCGCATGCCAACTGCTTGACATCGCTTCTTAGTCCTCCAAGGAAATGCTTCAATCTACCCTCCTCAAAAGCTACCAAATCGGGAGCAAACCTGCTCAGTTTGCTAAACTCAATCTCATACTCGCTCACGGTGAGCTGTCTCTGCTTCAAATGTAGGAAGTTATTCGTTAGACGGTCCTGCTCGATCGAGGGTAGAAACTTTTTCAGCAGCATCTTCTTAAAAGATTCCCAAGAACATCCTTCCTTCAGACCCTCTCTTTCCCGAATCCACCAACCTTTTTGCCAGGCCTTTTAACTGATAGGATGCAATCATCACCTTTTGGGCTTCTAGAATTCCGGAATATGAAAACATCTCCTCGATGGAGATGATCCAATCATCTATAATCAGAAAGCCGACACTCCCGTCATAGGTGGGAGGTCCCAACCGCTGGAAGTGCGATATGAAATTCATTTCTGGTGGTATCGCCATCGGGGGCACCAGAGGAACAGGGGTATCGGGCATAGCTTGGCCCAAGGCAGGCTCTTGCACTAAAGGTTGCTGCGCGGGAGCGGCAGACAACAGAGACTCAATTTGCGATTGCATCGCAACTAATTGCCTTGGCAAAGCCTCGTTGCTCTGACGTAGGCTCTCGATAATCGCATCATTTTGTGCACCTGATGACTCACCCTCCGATTGGGGAGTCGACCTCATCGTAGGACGCTTTGGCGGCATTCTAAAAAGCAAACGGACAACTCATCAAAATCCTAGCTTACAACAAATCCACTCAACTAGTTCAGACCATACTTATAAGACACTTGCTTATGCTGTAACTTGCTCTGGGATTTTATAATGATGTTATGTCCTACTTAGGATGATATCCTCTCATCCTATTGACTCTTGTGCCTATGATATGAATGCATGGATTCTTTATTCTTATTTAAAATCATGTGTGTACATGTGTCATCATGTAGACCTTAACTTAGTAAGCGTGCTTATGCGATGATATGTAATGTATGTAGTGTTATGCATTCTATAAAAGGCCCTAATGCATAATATGAGCGGAGTATACATGAAATGTTATTCATATCATACTATATAACATCGCATGCAACGAGGAAAAGAAAACGTGCTAATGGGTACCCATGTGATGGTGGTTATGCATCCCATACTACATAACCGTCACATGTTGCCACCTATGGTAGATCCATATACAAACACATATTATGCATCTCATGCTACATAATATGCCCCGTATACTTCTTATCATGTTATGAGTGTAGTGACTATGCTTCGGCTAAGATGTACTGATGACACATCGGTGTGTGCATGAAATGTCACTAAACAACACACACTAACAAGGAAAGGTTGACTGACCAATTGTCAAGCAACCTCCCTCTGATACCAACTGTCACAACCCGCATTTTCATCGCATAGAATAACTTATCAGAGTAAGGGAAAATGTGTGTCATGATGCCACGTCAGTAGGGGATAACTGTGAACGCTCAGGCAGACACCTACTTAAACATGAAGAAAGATTCTTTCTGTTACTTTAAGGAAAATCAGCTAAGTGGAATAGTTAGTCGTATCCCTCGGCTCAGTGGCTCACTTAGTCCACGAATCAAAATATAGTTATACGCTGCGGAAAAATACTTGTTTAGATTGACTCAAACATCATACATGAGTATAAACGTCCCCAAAGGACAACTCATGATATGCAAGACTCTAAATTTATAATAGTAGTAAGGATAGCTTTTACGGTCGCCAAATATAACAAGCTAGAGTTTTTTTAAATTATGTAGTGCATGAAGTAGTAGTAATAGATTTTATAGTTGAAAATACCTAACATGCATTCCTAGCATAAATCATCCCAGAGAGCAAGTAGTGCACATCCACATATAGAAAACTAAGCAGCTAGCAAGTATCTAAAAGTAACAACACTGTGGGCGTCAACAAACTGACACGAACCCACATACAGAAAAGTATGTCTAAACCAGTAACTAATAAACAACAAACTACCTCGTTGAGACGAGGTAACAACCATGGCCAACACTGCCGCCCAGAAACTCCAAAACTAGCTCTGCTATCTGCTACTGCTCTGAACCTGAGGCATTCCAAAGACAGAACACCTCAGCAAGAGGGAACAAATGGTGGCAGAAATAAAAATAATAAGCCCAAATAAACAAATGTCAAAGGGGTACCAACCCAAGACCAACAGTACGGAAATAAAGTACAAAAAGAGGAACAAGTAATCATCATGAAAAAAAACTTTTACGTGATTCATCACGTACAACAATAGTACACCAGACGCGTGAGTCTATAAGGTGACAACATGAATAATTCGTAAGGAAGAAATATAAACCCTTTATTAGGCACATGTGGTCGACTTTACCCAAAAACACGGGCGAGGTGGTCACTCGTGGACACACCACCTAAAAACACGGGCGAGGTGGTCACTCGTGGACACACCACCCAAAAACACGGGCGAGCTGGTCACTTTTGGACACACCACCCAAAAACCCGGATATAAAATTCATCTAACTGCGAGGGAGTCTCATACTCTCCACCATACACCGCAGACATCCAAAAGCCGGGTAGACTTCCACAGGGCACTAATGAAGGAAACAACCACTGTGGAGGTGGAATCGTCCAATAACTTTTGCAATCAAGAAACCCAAAGAAACCACAACACAAATATCTCGAGATTTGGCTCGACAGATTCTACTTTACATTACCAGATTCAAGACGCGGTTGATGAACCTCTAGGGGCAATTTACAATCCTAGATAAACTATAACTCGTTTAATAATGAAAGCTAAGGCATTTATAGTCATCATTAAGACACATCAGGAACGATTAAACATAACCAGACAAGATCGAGCTTACCATGACAAAATCTTACAACACCATGTGATCGTTGAAACGGATAATTATAATAATAACTTGGAAGAATAAGCGCAAAAAATTTAAAGAAATGAAATATAGTCGTTACCGTCAAATCGGACAAGGAGAAACGAGGGGAAACCACCACTTGCCTTGGTTTAACCGGAAAAGTCCACCGAATAACTCCACGTCGTAGATCGGGGTAAAAGGATGCGGAAGGAGTTGAAATCTAAACAAAAACGGCCGAAAAGGAGGTTAGGGCCGAAAAACCCTAACGAGAAATCTCTAGAAATGGGGAAGATATTACCACGATGGCACAGCTCTCGGCGAGAGCTTTCCAGATCTATACTTGGTTGAAGATTTCGAGCACCGGAGCACCGTCGGCGGCCACCGGAAGAAGTACGGACGGACGACCTATTTCTCACACGCCGCTCTGGTTCGGGAAGAAGAAGAAATTCTCGGTCGGTTTAATGATGATGAAGAAGAAGAAGAAAGTATTTATACTCAAACAGCAGAAATAAACCGGGTTCAGCTAAAACTAATTTTCTGAGACAGAAGGAACGGGCCACTCGAGTACTATAGGGGTACTACTCGGGTACAACAAGGGATACTCGAGTACGAGAAAAGGACTACTCGAGTAGTAAGGTGACTACTCGCGTACTCGAAAAGAACTACTCGAGTTGTAAGATCACTACTTGTGTACAATAAAAGACCTACTCGAGTGCCAGGCAACTACTCGAGTACTCCAAAGGAACTACTCGAGTAGTAAGGTAACTACTCGAGTACAAGTAGGGACCTACTCGAGTGCCAGAAAACTACTGGAGTACTCGAAAGGAACTACTCGAGTAGTAAGGCAACTACTCGAGTACACGAAAGGAACTAATCGAGTAGTAAGGTAACTACTCGAGTACAAGAAGAGACCTACTCGAGTGCCAGGCAACTACTCGAGTACTCGAAAGGAACTACTCGAGTAGTAAGGCAACTACTCGAGTACTCGAAAGGAACTACTCGAGTAGTAAGGCAACTACTCGAGTACTCGAAAGGAACTACTCGAGTAGTAAGGAAACTATTCGAGTACTCGAAAGGAACTACTCGAGTAGTAAGGCAACTACTCGAGTACTCGAAAGGAACTACTCGAGTAGTAAGACAACTACTCGAGTACTCGAAAGGAACTACTCGAGTAGTAGGGCAACTACTCGAGTACTCGAAATGAACTACTCGAGTAGTAAGGCAACTACTCGAGTACAAGAAGGGACCTACTCGAGACGCAGGAATTTCACTCGAGTCAAGCCTTGCAGGAAAAACAATTTCTTTGCAAATGTAACCTTTTGATAAAACTATATGAATGAATAGTAAAATACATTTTTGAATAGTACTATAATATTAAAATAATCATACTTATATATTTTTGAACAAGGAAACTACGAGATCAAAACGGAGGCCCAAACGACCGCCGAATTAAACGAAAATCACGTCGTAGGCGAATATTGACGCTACGAACACAACGACGAAGTCAAAACCAAAATCCGGCGAGCCATTCCCGAGATATTAATATTCAAAGTATACGGCGAACATAAACAATCCAAAACTTCAATCACGCGCCGAGACTCACAAATTGCTCGGATTGCATCGAAACTTGACGAGCAAGACCAAAATTACATAACTTAAATTCCAAAAGCAAAATTTTCCATCACAACAAGAATTCGGCCGACTTGACCGCACGGACGAGAAAATGCCTTAACAGCATTGCGCCGTCAACTCGACGCTAAAAGTAACACCACGACGTCATAAATATGACGTTGCCCATTCGAATAAAATCATCGAAAAAAAATCGGGGGTGTTACATATAGTAATAGAGCAGTAAAAAGTATAAAGTAAGTGCATCATAAAAAAAGTAACGGATAACCACGAGAAAGTAACCATAGCTTATAAGCACGCCCATACAAGCTTATAAATAATGGGGTCGTTTTGCAAGGTCTAACGTATAAAAAGTCTCATACCATTTTTGACGTTAGGGGTAAGGGTTGAAGTATGATAATGACATGATATGCAATGTGAGGTGGGTTTAATGATATGTTCATATAAGTGCAACACACACACACACGACTCTATGCACACAGACCTTTAGTTCCCCGGTTTTGGAAGCTAGCATCACTCCCAGGAGTCTCCGTAGTGGCCAACGGAGACAGTGGGTTAGGCCACGCCACTCGTAGTCGGGTATCCAAACTACCAGGCCTAGCCCTTACATATGGCTCTGAAGGACACACCGGAGTCACCACGTACTAATGCTGACATACCCATCAGTCTTTTCCTTGGTTAAGTGTAAACCACACCAGCCGAGTCATCGTATCGACATCGGTGTGAACAACCATCCAGTACCAAAGACCGCCACCTTATGTACATGCAGCTATGAATTTTCGAGCCATCGGCCCCCCGGACTGACCTATCCGTTACAACTACCTTTTGAGCCTTCGGCTCGCCTAGCTAGCTTGCCCATTTCCACATCCACCGAGCCTACCGCTCGGACAACCCAACCAAGCTAATCTTCCGAGTCATTGGTGTGAGTGAAGGTGAAGCCCTAGATTTTACTAATTGCACTTTAACATTTTAGTCTTACGGTTTAAGGTTAACCTTGGACTGCCGAGGGCATTCCCTGTGAAAGACTCTCGATAGCACTGACAACTATGATGGGCTGAAGACCAAAGCTCCATTTCATAAGGTACTTATTATTATTGGTATCTACCCATGTCCAAATTTGTTATCATTACTCTTGAACTAGATCTAATCATATTTAGACTTTCCCTCTTTAAGGAAGGACGGTCCACCGTCGATCCCGAGCACAACTTTGTCCTTACACAATAGGGTTCACACAACCTACCTTCTTTTGGTGATCCTATATATCCCAACTAGACCAGATACACCAACTAACCTTTCCCATACAAATTCCAAATGCTTCCATAATTTTATAGTTTCCACTAAGTGCGGAACAAATAACCTACATGATGTGTATGAACGGTGACTCCTTCAATTGTTCATCCAAATGAACTAAGATAATTATTGGGGGTTTATCATGATATTTGAGGAGCAAATCCAGAAAATTACAATATTCCTACTTCATTTGTTATTTATTTTAATTTCTACAAAATCAGGCCTCACGAGCCCTTGAACACCAGGTGCACTTTTATGACTAAGTATGGCCTTAACAAAATTATGATAAACTAATATCTTCAAAATAATAGTATATAACAAAAATCCCATTTTTCTAATGTGGATTTGACCTTCAACAAATTATGGAACAAAAAAGCACAACATTAATTTAATTAGGGGAAAATTAGAATCATCCATCCAAAAATTATGAGAAATTTACTAGATGATAAATATATCAAGAAAAGGCTACTGGCCATGAATTATGATTTTATAACTCAAATTGATCACATAAATGAATTATATTATAATATTCAACAAATGGGCACTTATGAAGGAGCCTACATGAAATGTCTTCCAATATTTTTATAAAATTTCACATAGCATTATTTGTCCTAAAATTTTCCCTAACCAAGTTTCATCATTTTCCAGGAAGCAAATAACCCTAAAATAATTATCTTGTGAATAAATCAAAATTAGGGTTTATGAATGAAGTACTATGATTAACAACCCAAAATTCACAATAAAATTTCTAGGGAACAATATCATTTAATTAAGAAGACCGCCTAAGTTTCATGTGTATCCAAATTCATTTGAGTACGTAATTAAATATTAGACCAAAGTTCCAAAAACTATCCATAACTATTACAATGAGGGTATATATTCCAAAAAATCCTACAACTACTCTTATAGAGCATATTTTTACCCTGGGAACTCAACAACTATGTTTCAAGACCATCAAATGACATATAGTCCCATGTCCTCACTAGGCCCAAAACTGCAACCCTAAGGCCTATACTTGGGTCCTTGGGCATCTCCAACCCAAACCACTCAAAATCTCTTGAGTGGGTGCTTTAGAGGACTTTGAGGCAGTGGCCAAAGTTTCAACTCTTTTGGATGAGGATTGCCACTCAACCCACCAAATTTACTCTTTCCCTAATTTACCCTTCAGGGACCAAAATTTGGTCACATCATTCCCTACTCAAATCAACCTTAATTGGGCTGAGATTTTTACCAGAGTCATGACATGACCCTAATGGTCACCCACCAAACTATTGGATGATTTTGAGGTCATTTTGTAACACCCCAAATCCCAAAATCGGGTTCAGGTCGGGTTACACGTCCTGTGACATGGGCATGTCATAGGCCGTGTCCTGCTCGGGTGAGCAGCCCGGGGTCTGGTCGACGAAAAGTTGATCGACGTAATTTTGAGTATACACGCCCTATGACATGGGCGTGTCAAGGTGCGTGTCTTTCCCAAACTACTCGAGTGATTATATCGAGTAGGTCTTGAGTGGGTCTCGAGTACTTGTGACACGGGCGTGTCATCCTTTGGCCACGGGCGTATCCCGTTTTGTGTCGACTCGAGTAGATATCGAGGAAATGTCTCGAGTAGATAGAAAATGTCTCGAGTACCTAAGGGACACGTGTGTGTCAGCTATGTGACACGGACATGTCAAGACCAAATACTCGAGTAGTTCCCTCGAATAAGTCTCGAGTATGACTCGAGTGGGGTACACGCCCTGTGTTACGTGCGTGATTGGGCCGACATGGGCGTGTCACCTTTATGTGTCCTATTTTTGATAAGTCGGTTCGTGTGCCGCTTAAGGTACACTCCCTGTGACACGGGCGTGTCACAGGGCGTGTTAGACCCGAAAAGTCAATTTTAGAAATTTTTGTGGCCATTCATCTCCTTCCTCTGGGATCTGATAGCCCATGTGTCTCCTTGCTGCTTTAATGCCGAGAGTGAGAAGAAAAATCTCATTTCTTCACTTATCCATTATCTTTCTAACATGCTTAAAAAAGAAGAGAGCAATGAGGAGGAGGAGGAGGAGGAAGAGAAGGGATCCGTCCGTTAGTGGAGCTTGAGAGTTTTGATCTGAGATCTGAGGCCATATTTGTGGAGGCAAAGCTGCTGCAGTGCTTTCCAACCGGCTAAAAGTCCATGGCGCCAAAGAAATCGTCAAGGGTAACGATCTTCCTTCTTAGACATGAGAAGGCTTACTTTTTGACATGTGTATGGGATTCCCTCACAAGAGGGTGGATTATGAAGGGATTCCCTTGGGTGGATTCTTAGAATCCCCACTAATTTGGCATATAGATCCAGAAATGGAGTACGAAATAGGAATGTTGTGTGAAGCCCATCTGGACAGGTTGGTCTTGATTGGTGATGTTGCATATACACACCGGAGAAGACTCCGCTATGAAATTGTAATTTATGGAGTCGATGGGTTGGTCCTGCGAAGGGTAGTAGCAGGAAGTACTGGAGTGGTAGTCTAAAAAAACACCCTTGTGATGCTTATAATGCTTGGTGGGTTGTGCATGTGAAGGGTAGTAGCAGGAAGTACTGGTGTGGAAGCCCAGGAAAATACCCACAAGTACTTGTGTTTCTAGTACTGCACGTGGTTGCAGGAATGGCTGGTCGAGTAAACCAGCTAAGTTTTGGGCTACGGACGGAAAGTGAGTTCTGTTGCTCACGCTGGGCGTGGCTCCTAGCTAACCTGTGGTTATGAAGCCAGTCTATGGTGGACATTGTGGCTATTGTGAGCTTGATGAGCTCTTGGAAAAGTCCTGGTGCCGAACAGGAAAGGTGAAACGGACTCGCGCCTTATATTTAGCCTCGGGTACGCTGTACTCGGTGATGTTAAGGCAACTTGAGCAACGGGGGTGGCTGATCTGTACCTAAGTTATGTCCGTCCGACTCGAAGACCAGAAAGTGCGGTCAGTTGGAGCGCATAATGAGACTCTTAGGCCCGCTCGCCGGAAAGTCTAAATGCTCAATTTTACTGTTGGGTTTCGGCTCTGATACGGTGGTGGGACCCTGGTTCGCTGGTACACCAAGAATGAGCCCAGAGTGCACGGATCGTCGGGCCATGCGGCTGACAATTGTCATGGAATTTTTGTGCGTGAGTGCACAATATGTGATGAATCTCTATCTGCATATGAATTGATGTGCCTGCAGGGAAGGAATGCTACTGCCCCGAGAAATGGGTAGGGCCGTTATAAATTGGTCAGTTGAATGCTAACCGTTGCCTTATTTGCCATTGTTGGGTGGGTTGTCCTTGTATAGGTGCTGGAGAATCGTGCGGGACATTTAAAGGCTGAAGTCCTTGCTGCTGCTGCTACTAGCCCTTGAAGGCTAAATGAAATATTATATCATGTGTGGCCGGCCTGCACACCGATGTTGGAAGCCACTTTTGTTAAGAGCAACTGTAAGGCCATAAGTCCAACTGACTTTGTATTTGGTGTGCATTCCTATATATGTATATAAATATGGGTGTTTATATTGGTGGACATTCATGGTTGGAGTTCACTTTAATGTTAAAAGCTTCTGCTAGAATGCAATGAGTTAGGATGCGCAACTCTTGTATCATCCAGTGACTTCGCTGCCTGTTTTGTGGTATATGATGTGGGGCCCCGGACGGACCTTCTATTATATGCTATATGAACGGATGGAGTCGTTATATTTTTGGTATCAAAGGGTGGCGAGCACGTGTACGTGCGACCCGCGTTAACACTAATGAACTCTTGAATGTCCACGTAGGAATGCAAATACATGTGTTTGGGGAACCTGCACATTCCTATCTTTTTGTGATTGCTTGTGTACGGTCTCTAATGTGTGTGTGTCTTGTTCACCTATAGGTGACGTGGAGTGGTGCTGGGAAGTCGGAGCCCTAGCGTTCTGATGAAAGTATGGCACTGGCAGAGGTGCCTACAACTCCGCCTTCTGCGAAAACTGTGCGATTAGTTGCTGAGTCCCTGTTTGCCATGTTTCAAGCACAGCTTCATGTACAGGCGCAAGGGCATGCGCAGCCGGCATTGAGGCTAGAACAGGCTACGGTGGGGCCAGAAATTGTTGCGGTTGTGGATCCTCAAGCAGCTGAAACGCAGCTAAAGCAATTTATGAGCTTCACTCCGCCTACATTTTCGGGAGTGGGATCTCCTACGTAGGCAAAGGATTGGTTGTCATGCGTCAAGAGGATAATGACGGCGATCAGGATGGCGGAAGATCATAAGGTCACCTTAGCCACCTTCTTACTAGAAGGAGAGGCCCGTGTATGGTGTGACGAGATGGAGTTACACCACTTAGCGGGCAGACCGTTAACACAAGTGTCGATGGAGGAATTGTCTCGACTGTTCTTGGCAAAGCACCTACCAGCAGCAAAGCGCATTGCCATGGAAAACGAGTTCCAAAGGATAACACAGGGAGAAGGGAGTGTAGAGACGTACCTACATGAGTTCACGAGGTTGGGATGATATGCGGGTTGTATCTTCGCCGAAGAACAGCGGAAAACCAATAGGTTCTATGAAGGATTGCGGGACGAGTTGCGATTTCTGCTGTCAAGTTCGGTGAACCAAGGATTCCAGGCGTTGGTTGACACAGCGTGCGCGCTGGAAAAGGACATGAAAAGGGTGCAAGGAATGCGGGACTTGGCTGTGGCAAAGCCGGAATTAAAGCGCCCCGGCCTGGGAAATCATATTATAAAAAGAAATGGTGCAAGTGGTCCAAGTCGTCAGGACAAGCTCCTTCTATGGTTGCATCGGGTGCAACGTCGGGGGCCACGTCACGACCAGAAACTCGTACGTATTTTACTTGTGGACGAGTTGGGCATATAGCCCGTGACTGTCGGGTTGTTCCGCCGAAAGGAGAAAAGAAGGTGGGAGCATCTTATGCTGAGAAGGGAAAGGAAGTGGTGGAGTCCTCTACATCACAGCCGCAGCCCCGAGTCTACAACCTTGGCCTGCAGGAGGCCATTAAGTAGAGTGATGTCATCACATGTACGAGTTAATTTATTGCAATGTTTTGCTTATTGCATGCTTTGTCTATTGTATGCTATGTATTTGTCTTGTGTGTGATACGATTACCACAGGCTTTGTTATAATTCGGAACACGCTAGCGCGAGCACTGTTTGATACGGGTGCTTCGCTGTCATTTCTGTCTAAGGACTTCGTAGCTCAAATTGGAGTGCCTAGCCATGTGAAGACAAGGAGTATGAGGGTATTACTACTGAATGGTTGTTTGATGCTTTTGGATAGGACTTACAATGTGGCGGTTCAAATTGGAAGTCGGGATTTCTGTTTAACTGCATCTGCACTGCCGATATCGGAGTTCGACGTGATCTTTGTTATGGATTGGCTCGCAGAGCAGCATGCCATTATTGATTGTAATGTCAAAGAGATCATATTGGGCCAGAATACCGAGCATGAGACTAAGTTCACAGGGATGCGAGGTGTAACACCCCCTATCCGTCGCATAGCATATAGCAGTAGGTCCAGCCGGGGCCCGACGTCGTATGCCACAGACAGACCGGGTAGTTACTCATGGAAACCATCCAACCAATCATAATGTCCTACGCAGAGCATTCTAGCGGAAGCAATTTTATAAAAGTTGCAAATAATAACCCAGCACTAAAGCATGAATGTCCACTAAACCAAAATAGGAATGTTATATAAGTACCAACACAAGCCTTAAGGCCTTACAAAATCTTTCACTTGATATTACATGATTTACAAACCATGACACGCAAGCCGGTCATACATGAAGAAAACAGTAAACACTTCCAATTAGGCCTTCGAGGGCCGGCTTCGCACTTGGGCTTTAGCCCGCTATTGACCGCTTGGTCCAGCAGCACCTGCAAACAACAAACCACAACATGGTGGCAAAACAAGGCAACGGTCAGCAATGCTGACCAAATTATAACGATCCCGCCCCCAGCTCGGGGCAGCGATGCTCCTTCCCTGCATTTCATTAGCATAAGCGAGCAATATAACAACTCAATGCATCACAGGCGTTGGCACGCATGGCCGCACGCCCTGTGCTCTCAGGGCACATTCTCGGTGATCGCAGTCTAAGCCGCTAACTCACCACCATCTCCAGGACGACAATAACTCGTGAGCAAAATGGTCTTTTAGGCAGACGTTACGACACTTTAATGTCATCAACAGTCTATATCACTATACTTTAATGTCATCGACATAAAGACTCGACTTCTATGCCCTCGGCATAATGCAGGAACGGTTCCCACTTAACCCGTTGCTCACTTGCCACGACACTTAAATATCATCGGCACGAGTTAAGTTTCCCCGAAGCCCGTGAATCGAACGTACAATGTTACATAACCCAGTTATGTACTAGTTGGCACCTAGGCCCACAAGTTGGCAAGATCACGCATCCGCCCAGTTTTCCGGGTGCACCTTTGGGTTAATCCCCAAGGATCCCTGTTGCAATCTACCGTGTAGAAAACCCGAAAAACAACCAATAGCACGGAGTCTTCTCCGACATTTATGCAATGCAACATCACCGATCCAAACCAACATGTCCGGATAGGCTTCACACATCATGTCTATGTCCATTCTCGCTTACGGACTCTAAACTACGGGGACTTCACATATCTACCCGAAGGAACGCCTCCAACTCACCGCAAACTCGCGAGAGCGGGCTTCCTATGCAAAGAAGGACAGCTACTCATGCTCAAGAAGAGAATTGTTACCCTTGCGTTCCTCTTTAGCGCCATGGAAAAGTAAGCGGATGAAAAGCACCGCACTAGCTTTGCCTCTGTAGATCCGGAGTCGGCTCGCGATTTGGAGCTTCGAAGCTCCTCCAATGGCCGGATCTAGCTCCTTCTTCCTTCCTTGGCTCTCCTCTCTCTCTAAGCTTTTAGAAAGATAACAACTCATGAAAAGTGAGGGTTTCTAAGGCCCAATCCCAGGTATATCCCTTCAGGAACAACCCCCAGCCGTTGGATCATCAATTAAAGAAATGAACGGCTTTGATTCGGGACTGAAATGCCCAATCTAGACCGCACACGGCCTGGCACACGCCCGTGTCCAGGGCCGTGCGCCTCATTTGCCGTCAAAATCGGCTCGCCTGGAACAACACACGGGCATCGAACACCCCTGTGTTCGATCTGACACGCCCGTGTTCCACCTGACACGGCTGTGTGGCCGGCCGAGTACCCCCATCGTTTTTCCTCGAAAACAACCCGAGCACTGCACGGGTTCTAGGACATGCCCATGTCCTTACCCGTGTCACCTCAAAACGCCTGGGCTCCAGGCCGTGTACATGGTCTCGACACTCGACACTTCGTCGAGCAAAGATCGTCGACCTGATGACACGGCCTTGGACACGCACGTGTCCTAGGCCGTGTGCCTTGTCTCGACACATCGTCGAGCAGAGTGTCGACTTACCGGGACGAGTGTCGACACGGGTAGACACGCCCTGTGACACGCCCGTGTCGTAGGTCGTGTGCCATGTCTCGACACTTCGTCGAACGCAGAGTGTCGACTTTGCGGGCTAAGTGTCGACACGGGTCGACACGCCCTGCGACACGCCCGTGTCGCAAGCCGTGTGCCCAGTCTCGACACAATGTCGAGAACAAAATGTCGACTTCCTGGCTGAGTGTCGACACAAGCTTGATACGCCCTGGGACACGCCCGTGTCCCAGGCCGTGTGTAACATCCCATTTCCAACTAGACCCCTAAGTGTGGTTATTGGCCATGACTAGGTCATGACCAAACCCTAGGAAGCCCAAGAAGACTAAGGAAACCTAAGAATGTGGGTGAGACCACTATGGTCTGCAAATAGTAAATTCCTGAACCTTTGTTTAAGATAACCATGGGGCATCACCAAGACTTCAAGACCCCACCATGTTCTCATCAAACAATGGTAAGATCCATTAGATCAATAAGGACCCATGGATGGCAGTAAAAAGGGTTAAGTTGACCAAAGTCAACTCTAACCCTAAATGGGTCAACCTAGCCTACATTGGGTCAAACTGGCCTACACAAGGGCCAATTGAAGTTCCCTTAGCCAAGTGGACCCCACACATACCTTCATAACCATATTGAGAGGCCAACGGGTCACCAAGGACCCATTGGGGCCAACCAAAAAGGCTAAGTTGACCAAAGTCAACTCTAGCCCTAAAGTAGTCAAGGTACCCTACTTAAGGGTCAAGTGACCTCTAAAGGGCCAATACAACCCTACCTAGGCCTCAGGGGAGGCCAATGGGTCACCAAGGACCCATTTGGGCCAACCTCAAAGACCAAATTGACCTAAGTCAACCCTAGCCTAGGTTTGAGTCAAGCTAGCCCAAATGGGCTAACTCAAGCTCAAGCCCAACTCACTTGGGCTAACCATATTTTGGTGGATGAAATAAACATGTGGGCTGCCAATATGAGATTTACCAGCCAACTTAGTGACTAGGAGAGAGAGAGGGAGAATCTCAAAATTAAAGAATAATTTAGGAGAGAGAAAGGGGTATATTTAAGGGTATTTAGTGGAATAAACTACTTGGACCCATGCCATCAGCCCCCACATGGGCTGGGCGACCCTTGGAAGTCATGAGAAGGAGCTGGAATGGAGTGGGGCCCACCCATGCATGCTTGGTGACAAAAATAAGGCAAACCCACCACCTCTCACATAGGAATTATCACCCCCTTTTGTTACTTCATCTCCCCACTATTTCCCCCTCAATTCACCACCCTCAGGACCAGGAGAGCAGCAGAGAGAGATAGAGAGGCCGAGCCTGGAGCTGAACCCGAGCTGGAGGCTTGAAAACCAAGGATCGCCGCCGCCGCCGCCGCAATGGTTCCCCGCCGCTCCTCACATCGCAAGGCCGCCGGGAAGGTCCTCCCTCACCTCTCTCTTCATGCTTAGATCTTAGGAATATCTAGGTTAGGGTTCTGGATCGAATAAGCCGAGCACCACCTTATTTTTCCGCCATTAATGGCTTATTTGGAGCTCTCGGGTGAGGTGGCGCCGCCACCTCCGGCCGCCCTAGCCGCCGGAAAATGCTTGCCCCCACCACCGTGAGAGGGGAGCTGATGATATCCGGTGGAGGCACCGCCGGAGGCGGCCGGGAAAAGCCCCGTGAAAAGCTCGGGCTGGATTCATGCAATTGGAGACGATGAGCAACTGCCGTCCGATCTGCGTCAAGATCCGTGCCATGCATATATATAAATCCTGGAATTATATAAGTAAATGAATAGTGTATTTTGTGTCCTTTTATACCCGACTTTTGCATGTCCGCTTTTAGGGCCCTTACAGCCATTTTCATAAACTGTTCTCAACATAACAATTGTAGGTCTTGGAGTCACCTTTAATTTGCCATGTTACAAATAATTTTTGGTTAAGTGTACTGCCCTATAGAGCCATTTTCCTAGGGCTGGTCCTAGAGTAGGGCAGAAACTAAAATGTGTGCCCTGCCCAAACCCTAAGTCCAAATGGGCTGATATTTTGGGCATGTGTCCTAATTAAGTATATCTAGGCCCTACCCAAAAATGGGAATTTTTGGGGAAAATAAGTATATAGTTTTAGCCCAAATATGATAAATTAAATTTTGTTGATATTTGGAGCATATCAACTCCAAAATGCCCCAAATTTTGGTGGCCTGCCCTTAGTAGTATATTAGACCTATGGTAGAACTATTAGACAATTTAACCCTCTGCATGTTGAGATATCTCACATGCAAGATCTAAAAATTAAATGGCCTTGGGCTGCAAATAGCAAAATGCAGAAATTTGAAAGTGATGCCCAAGCCCATCCAGAGGCCCAAATGACCTGAGATTTTGGGGAGTAACTGTTTTAGGGCATATTTAGGCCCTTACCAAAAATTGGGATTTATTGTAATTAAAATTATGGTGAAATTACCAAATTACCCCTGGGTTTGTTTAGGTGATTCTTGGGTTAATTCAACTCCAAAATGCCCCAATTTTTGGTGGCCTGCCCTTAGTAGTATATTAGACCTATGGTAGAAATATTAGACAATTTAACCCTCTGCATGTTGAGATATCTCACATGCAAGATCTAAAAATTAAATGGCCTTGGGCTGCAAATAGCAAAATGCAGAAATTTGAAAGTGATGCCCAAGCCCATCCAGAGGCCCAAATGACCTGAGATTTTGGGGAGTAACTGGTTTAGGGCATATTTAGGCCCTGCCCAAAAAATTGGGATTTATTGTAATTAAAATTATGGTGAAATTACCAAATTACCCCTAGGTTTGTTTAGGTGATTCTTGGGTTAATTCAACTCTAAAATGCCCCAAATTTTGGTGGCTTGTCCTTCAGAACATTATAAATATATGTTTTAAATTTCATCAAGTTTGGACCAATGTATGGTGGGTAATCCCACATGCAAATGATGAACATGCTTAGGCTTGGGGTGCCAATAGTAATTTTTGAAATTTTGAGTATTAGGCCCATTTGGATCCTGCTAAATTCATGTAATTAATTTCAGTGGCCTATTAGGATGAGTTTTACCCCTCATTGAAATAATGGGATTTTTGGAATCAAAAAAAAAATCCTATTATTTGGAATTATTGAATTAATAGGACTTTTGAAGAATAAATGTTGAAATTAGGTTTGTCACTTAGTTATTTCCCCAAATTTTGTCAAGAATAATATCATGACATGTTTAACTCCTAAAAATGTTATGTCTCTGTTTGAGGAATATTGATAAGAGGAATGTGGAAATTACATTTTTTCCCTTATTTCATTTAATTTAGAATTATTGCAAATACTCAGTAGAAAATTATGAAAAAACTTATTGATGACATATCTGAGTATAAATAGCCTTGATTAATTTTCTCAGCATTTTTGGATGAACCACAAAGTTTTAAATCTTCATAATGGCATTTTGGTAAATTATTTAGAAATAAAAGTTTATACTCATTGTTACTTGAAAATTAGTGAAATTCTGTTTGTGGCACTCTTTTAACATTATGAGCTTGCTGGAAATTTCTTAGAATTTTTGGAAATGAATTCCTTATACCTCCTTTGAAAAATATCCAATATGTGAATTTTGAATTATTTAGGAGATAAATAGAAAACATTGAAGAGAAAATTATAAAACTTGGCTGACAGTATTATTTTACCATTCTACAACTTATGAAAAATTCCTTGGGTCAGTGGGATCATAATTTAAGATACTTCATGATCAACTTGGCAATAATTGGCATTTGTAAGAAATTATTTAAATAGGAGATTAATTGAGAAAAATATAATATTCTGGAATTTAATCATTTATGTCATGATAGGACACCAGTAATAATTCTAGGTCATTCGAATGAAAACTCGAAGGACATCCTATCATGAACATCACTCAGTATAGGTCGGTCTGCAAATAGTAATTTGGGGAAAAGTTGTATTAGGATAAGAGTTGGAATAGGGTGGAGTTAGTCGTGTTGAATTGTTTGAATAAAAGTGGATGAGTCACCTAGAAAGTTCTAAGGAGTGGTGGGAATCGTGTGGATGTGAGTTAGAAGGTAAGCGAGTTCGACGAAAGATCGTCGTACCCGCGAGAGTGAAAGGTCTAAACTACCTTAGGATTAGCCTATCGCAATATGAGAAGGTAATGAGTAAAGGAAATCAACCAATAATATTAATAAGTACCTTGCGAAAGGGAACGCTGAGCGTAATCCCAACACAGTTCCTAGTGCCCCTTGAGAGCCCTTCACAGGGAATACCGGGGGCAGTCCTGGGTTAACGTAAACCTTAAAGAACAAATCAAAAGAGTAATTTAGTAAATAGGGTTTCACACTGCACTCACTAGTTGGATAAGTATTGGAAATGGTTAAGTCGTTCCGAGGTGTTCAAAGGGGCGCCATCCCGCGGTGTTCAAAGGGATGAGGTTTGGAATAAGAGACGGACGTTTCGGTCCGGCGAGCTTTGGCTCGGTTGATACTTGTGACGGACGGGATGGTCCGGGGAGCTTTGGCTCGGTTGATACTTGTGACGGACGGGATGGTCCGGGGAGCTTTGGCTCGGTTCTGATACGATAAACTTGCATGTGCATAAATCTAGTGGCGGGGCATGCGGTACTGGCCGTTCGTCACACCGATGGCAGTACGGTGCACCAGGCGGTTGTGAGAGTTAGAGGGGCCAGTGGGTTGTTTTACACTGCGGTCTGGAGGACGACCCCCGATAACGCACATCCGACCCAACAAGACTGACGGGTTGTCAGCAAAGTACGTACGCGAGACTCTAGAGTGCACCTTGGACGTGTACAAAGGCGTATGAGAGGGGTCTAAGGCTTGGTAGTGTGCATACCGGCCTAGAAGCGGAGACGCCCGCTCCGCTGCTGCCGTAGCCACAGCGGTGGTACCCGAGAGTGATGCTAGCTCTCAAAAAGTGGGAACTAAAGGTCTGTGTGCACAGAGTCGTGTGTGTGTGTTGCACTTGCATGTCCATCATACCCACTTGCATGTCATAGCATAATCGATTCATTTAACCCTGACACCTAAAGTATAAGTGGTATGGGACGCTTATACATTAGGCCCTGCAAAACGACCCCTTGGTCTATAAGCTTGTGTAGGCAAGTTTATAAATTAAGGTTATTTAAATATTTATATGCTGCTTGTGATATCCGACACCCCAACGTATAAAGTGGTATGGGACATTTTATACGATGGGAGCCTTGTAGAAGATCCCTTGGCTTATGTGTATTCACATAAGTGAAGGTTATATTCCTTTCTTACTTTACTCATTATAACCTGATTATAAATTGCTAGCTAGGTCCCCCTGTCACCTGTTTTTGATTTCTCTCCTCTTTCACGTCCTTTCCTTTCTTCCTCCCCGCTCGGTGCCTAGGAGCATGGGGAAGGGGTGGGGGACGATAGGGCTTAGTCTTTTAGACTAATGGTTTTCGAACCACATCATATTAGGGGATCGTGGAGCCGAGTATGGAGGAGCAGCCCAGGAGACCGGTGCAGTTGGAGATAGGGCAGTCTAGCTCAGGAGTACAGCCAGCTGGGACCGTGAGTTCCGACTTCTAGTAGTTGTTTTGTTTTGCTTCCGCATGAGAGATCTGTAGTGAGGATATTGATGTACCGGGCTTCAGCCCCTTTTTATTTCTGTACACTTTACTATTCTATGGACACTCCCTTCGTGGAGATTTTTATATATATATGTGATATGCTGTGGACTTGTCTTCTCTTGTACTGCTACTTTAGCGTCAGCTGCGATCGATTTGGCCGGCAGGATCGGCGTCTTGTAGTGTCGACCTTCCCGGGTGCAAAGGTGTAACCGCAAGGCGGCGGTTCTGGGCCTAAGACCCCGGAGTTTTAAAGGAAAAAAAAAGAGGGGGTCTTACAAGTGGTATCAGCGCAAACCTCGATCCAAAAGTAACAGTCCACAACCCCTGGGTCACCCCCGCGCGAGTTTAGTTTGGGGACAAACTAAGCAGCGGAAGCAGTGGTATGCCCATGTGGGGATCACATATATAATTGTCCATTTTAGTTAAGGTTGAAAAAGTTCTGACGATAAATTTTGTGACGCAACCTCCAGTACTGCCTACACAGATTCCAGAAGTTGCACCACCGCCGCCGGTTCCCACTCAATTCCTACAGTCTGACATGGGACAGACTCTGACGGCTATCCTGGAAGCCTTTAGGAACCAACAGGCCCCGGCTCCGCAGCCTATTCCGGGAGCCAACTGGCTCAGCATCTTTCGAGGACTCTCTCCCCCGTCCTACTTGGGGACAGAGGGGGTAGTTCGGATAGAGGAATGGCTAGACATCATGGAGGAGATGCTGACAGGGATACGGAGCCTTTGGGAGGAGAGGGTGCCACTGGTTGTTTCCTGCTTGGAGTCCCATGCCAAGCGGTGGTGGAAGACAGTTCTGGAGACTACCTTTGCTGATAGGGAGGCTGCCGAGGTTACGTGGGAGGAGTTCAGGCTCATGTTGTTGGAGCACTTTGTTCCGCAGTCGGCCCGAGATGAGCTGGAGGACCGCTTCTTGCAGTTGAAGCAAGGTTCCAGGATGGTGGTGGAATACCATCGAGAATTCAACCATCTTGCCCGTTTTGCAGACTCCTACCGGCTAGATGAGGCAGCGTACACCAAGAGGTTCTACAAAGGTTTACGGGAAGACATGAGGGATGCACTTCTTTTCGTTTCGGACGGGCTTATCACTCGTATTCTGGAGATGGCAAAAAAAAAAGGTTAGAGGTAGATTGGCTCGCCACCAGAGGCCGGAAACGGCCAACGGAGGATCAGAGCCGGGGAGCCCGAAACGATCAGCGGCGAGGTCGTGCGCCAGAGGTACAGAAGGTGGAGGATCAGCCTCGACAGGAGGTGAGGCAGGAGCCGAGGGGGCAGGTGACGATGGCCCCTCAGCCTATTCAGATGATAGATGTGCAGAGACCGGGAGGTGGGGCTTACACTCCGTCGGAATGCTACCACTGCCATCAGGTGGGGCACATCAAGAGAAACTGTCCCGTGAGAGGGATGCCTCCACCAGCAACGCAGATTGCCCCACCGACTCAGTATTTTGGAGGCCGAGGACGTGGCCAAGGACATAGATATCAGTTTAGAGATCGCAGGCCGGGAGGACAGCAGATTTATGCACTGGACCTGGCTCAACCCAGGAACCCGGAGCAAGTTATTACAGGCATCGTCTTCATTTGCGGCAAGCCCACACACACTCTCTTCGACACGGGTGCTTCGCACTCGTTTGTGTCGGAGACCTTTATCCAAGGGTTAGGAGGCGTGGAGAGGATCACCGCCCAGATGTTACGGATACGGCTACCTGACGGGTCGGAGCTGTTCGCATCATCCCATTGCAACCTGGAGGCATGGATAGGCGGAAAACCCTTCGAAGCTCCAGCGACAATTCTGTTGCTGCCTCCAAGCCCAGACAGATGGGCAAACAGAGCGCACAAACCGGACACTGGAGGACCTACTGAGACTGTGTATTGTGGACCGTGGAGAGCCCTGGGAGAGGATGTTGCCCCTAGTGGAGTTTTCGTACAATAACAATCATCAGTCTAGTATACAGATGGCTCCATATGAGGCGTTGTAGGGGCGGAAATGTAGGACTCCGTTGTCTTGGATACAAGACGAGGGTCCAAAGATTGTGGGCACGGACTTTATCGAGGATACTGAGGTGCAGGTACGACTGATACGGGATAGAATGCTGGAGGCGCAGAGCAGGCAGGCGAAGTATTATGACGCTCAACATCGTCTAGTGGAATTTCAGGCAGGGGATCGGGTGTTCTTGAAGATCCAACCGATGCATGGGGTTTCACGAGTACGTGGTCGGCGGAAGAAGCTTAACCCGAGGTACATGGGGCCGTTCAAGATCCTGGAGCGGATCGGACCATTAGCTTACCGGCTGGAGCTGTCACCGGAGCTGGCCGGCTTACAGGACGTCTTTCACGTGTCTTCACTCAGGAGGGCTCTACTACGCTCGGAGTTGCAGATTACGGCCACTGATGGGCCGGTAGCTTCGGATCGATCTGTACATTTGGAGCCGATACGGATCGACGACCAGGGGATACGAGTCTTGCGCCGCAAGAAGATCCCGCTAGTCAAGGTCCTGTGGAGGAACCACAGACGAGAGGAGCATACTTGGGAGCCACAGGACCTGATGTAGGAAAGGTATCCAGAGCTATTTAGTCAGGTATACCTCACAACCTCTCAACATGTTCATTTTACTTTTTTTTTTAAACTAGTAAGGCTGCCCTAGGAAGAGTAGGGGCTAATCTTTTGTTTATTGGGATCTTGACTTTGCCAATTGGGCGAATTAGTCGTATATTTAGGTTTTTCCCTTTGAACCCCGCTTAGCAACCATGGCGTCGAAATGTAATCTTTCACTTCTTATGGGATGTTACAAGTTTCTTTTCTTCGGTAGAAATCCCCGTAGGCCTAACCTGGATTTCGGGGACGAAATCTTTGTTTTGTTTATTGGGATTTGTAACATCCCATTTCCAACTAGACCCCTAAGTGTGGTTATTGGCCATGACTAGGTCATGACCAAACCCTAGGAAGCCCAAGAAGACCAAGGAAACCTAAGAATGTGGGTGAGACCACTATGGTCTGCAAATAGTAAATTCCTGAACCTTTGTTTAAGATAACCATGGGGCATCACCAAGACTTCAAGACCCCACCATGTTCTCATCAAACCATGGTAAGATCCATTAGATCAATAAGGACCCATGGATGGCAGTCAAAAGGGTTAAGTTGACCAAAGTCAACTCTAACCCTAAATGGGTCAACCTAGCCTACATTGGGTCAAACTGGCCTACACAAGGGCCAATTGAAGTTCCCTTAGCCAAGTGGACCCCACACATACCTTCATAACCATATTGAGAGGCCAACGGGTCACCAAGGACCCATTGGGGCCAACCAAAAAGGCTAAGTTGACCAAAGTCAACTCTAGCCCTAAAGTAGTCAAGGTACCCTACTTAAGGGTCAAGTGACCTCTAAAGGGCCAATACAACCCTACCTAGGCCTCAGGGGAGGCCAATGGGTCACCAAGGACCCATTTGGGCCAACCTCAAAGACCAAATTGACCTAAGTCAACCCTAGTCTAGGTTTGAGTCAAGCTAGCCCAAATGGGCTAACTCAAGCTCAAGCCCAACTCACTTGGGCTAACCATATTTTGGTGGATGAAATAAACATGTGGGCTGCCAATATGAGATTTACCAGCCAACTTAGTGACTAGGAGAGAGAGAGAGATAATCTCAAAATTAAAGAATAATTTAGGAGAGAGAAAGGGGTATATTTAAGGGTATTTAGTGGAATAAACCACTTGGACCCATGCCATCAGCCCCCACATGGGCTGGCCGACCCTTGGAAGTCATGAGAAGGAGCTGGAATGGAGTGGGGCCCACCCATGCATGCTTGGTGACAAAAACAAGGCAAACCCACCACCTCTCACATAGGAATTATCACCCCCTTTTGTTACTTCATCTCCCCACTATTTCCCCCTCAATTCACCACCCTCAGGACCAGGAGAGCAGCAGAGAGAGATAGAGAGGCCGAGCCTGGAGCTGAACCCGAGCTGGAGGCGTGAAAACCAAGGATCGCCGCCGCCGCCGCCGCAATGGTTCCCCGCCGCTCCTCACATCGCAAGGCCGCCGGGAAGGTCCTCCCTCACCTCTCTCTTCATGCTTAGATCTTAGGAATATCTAGGTTAGGGTTCTGGATCGAATAAGCCGAGCACCACCTTATTTTTCCGCCATTAATGGCTTATTTGGAGCTCTCGGGTGAGGTGGCGCCGCCACCTCCGGCCGCCCTAGCCGCCGGAAAATGCTTGCCCCCACCACCGTGAGAGGGGAGCTGATGATATCCGGTGGAGGCACCGCCGGAGGCGGCCGGGAAAAGCCCCGTGAAAAGCTCGGGCTGGATTCATGCAATTGGAGAAGATGAGCAGCTGCCGTCCGATCTGCGTCAAGATCCGTGCCATGCATATATATAAATCCTGGAATTATATAAGTAAATGAATAGTGTATTTTGTGTCCTTTTATACCCGACTTTTGCATGTCCGCTTTTAGGGCCCTTACAGCCATTTTCATAAACTGTTCTCAACATAACAATTGTAGGTCTTGGAGTCACCTTTAATTTGCCATGTTACAAATAATTTTTGGTTAAGTGTACTGCCCTATAGAGCCATTTTCCTAGGGCTGGTCCTAGAGTAGGGCAGAAACTAAAATGGGTGCCCTGCCCAAACCCTAAGTCCAAATGGGCTGATATTTTGGGCATGTGTCCTAATTAGGTATATCTAGGCCCTACCTAAAAAGAGGAATTTTTGGGGAAAATAAGTATATAGTTTTAGCCCAAATATGAGAAATTAAATTTTGTTGATATTTGGAGCATATCAACTCCAAAATGCCCCAAATTTTGGTGGCCTGCCCTTAGTAGTATATTAGACCTATGGTAGAAATATTAGACAATTTAACCCTCTGAATGTTTAGATATCTCACATGCAAGATCTAAAAATTAAATGGCCTTGGGCTGCAAATAACAAAATGCAGAAATTTGAAAGTGATGTCCAAGCCCATCCAGAGGCCCCAATGACCTGAGATTTTGGGGAGTAACTGGTTTAGGGCATATTTAGGCCCTGCCCAAAAATTGGGATTTATTGTAATTAAAATTATGGTGAAATTACCAAATTACCCCTAGGTTTGTTTAGATGATTCTTGGGTTAATTCAACTCCAAAATGCCCCAATTTTTGGTGGCCTGCCCTTAGTAGTATATTAGACCTATGGTAGAAATATTAGACAATTTAACCCTCTGCATGTTGAGATATCTCACATGCAAGATCTAAAAATTAAATGGCCTTGGGCTGCAAATAGCAAAATGCAGAAATTTGAAAGTGATGCCCAAGCCCATCCAGAGGCCCAAATGACCTGAGATTTTGGGGAGTAACTGGTTTAGGGCATATTTAGGCCCTACCCAAAAAATTGGGATTTATTGTAATTAAAATTATGGTGAAATTACCAAATTACCCCTAGGTTTGTTTAGGTGATTCTTGGGTTAATTCAACTCTAAAATGCCCCAAATTTTGGTGGCTTGTCCTTCAGAACATTATAAATATATGTTTTAAATTTCATCAAGTTTGGACCAATGTATGGTGGGTAATCCCACATGCAAATGATGAACATGCTTAGGCTTGGGGTGCCAATAGTAATTTTTGAAATTTTGAGTATTAGGCCCATTTGGATCATGCTAAATTCATGTAATTAATTTCAGTGGCCTATTAGGATGAGTTTTACCCCTCATTGAAATAATGAGATTTTTGGAATAAAAAAAAAATCCCATTATTTGGAATTATTGAATTAATAGGACTTTTGAAGAATAAATGTTGAAATTAGGTTTGTCACTTAGTTATTTCCCCAAATTTTGTCAAGAATAATATCATGACATGTTTAACTCCTAAAAATTTAATGTCTCTGTTTGAGGAATATTGATAAGAGGAATGTGGAAATTACATTTTTTCCCTTATTTCATTTAATTTAGAATTATTGCAAATACTCAGTAGAAAATTATGAAAAAAATTATTGATGACATATCTGAGTATAAATACCCTTGATTAATTTTCTCAGCATTTTTGGATGAACCACAAAGTTTTAAATCTTCATAATGGCATTTTGGTAAATTATTTAGAAATAAAAGTTTATACCCATTATTACTTGAAAATTAGTGAAATTCTGTTTGTGGCACTCTTTTAACATTATGAGCTTGCTGGAAATTTCTTAGAATTTTTGGAAATGAATTCCTTATACCTCCTTTGAAAAATATCCAATATGTGAATTTTGAATTATTTAGGAGATAAATAGAAAACATTGAAGA
This sequence comes from Platanthera guangdongensis, assembly GCA_039583875.1. Taxonomy (NCBI): domain Eukaryota; kingdom Viridiplantae; phylum Streptophyta; class Magnoliopsida; order Asparagales; family Orchidaceae; genus Platanthera; species Platanthera guangdongensis. Next base: position 138,828,486 of record CM077147.1, read on the forward strand.
GAAAATTATAAAACTTGGCTGACAGTATTATTTTACCATTCTACAACTTATGAAAAATTCCTTGGGTCAGTGGGATCATAATTTAAGATACTTCATGATCAACTTGGCAATAATTGGCATTTGCAAGAAATTATTTAAATAGGAGATTAATTGAGAAAAATATAATATTCTGGAATTTAATCATTTATGTCATGATAGGACACCAGTAATAATCCTAGGTCATTCGGATGAAAACTCGAAGGACATCCTATCATGAACATCACTCAGTATAGGTCGGTCTGCAAATAGTAATTTGGGGAAAAGTTGTATTAGGATAAGAGTTGGAATAGGGTGGAGTTAGTCGTGTTGAATTGTTTGAATAAAATTGGATGAGTCATCTAGAAAGTTCTAAGGAGTGGTGGGAATCGTGTGGATGTGAGTTAGAAGGTAAGCGAGTTCGACGAAAGATCGTCGTGCCCGCGAGAGTGAAAGGTCTAAACTACCTTAGGATTAGCCTATCGCAATATGAGAAGGTAATGGGTAAAGGAAATCAACCAATAATATTAATAAGTACCTTGCAAAAGGGAACGCTGGGCGTAATCCCAACACAGTTCCTAGTGCCCCTTGAGAGCCCTTCACAGGGAATACCGGGGGCAGTCCTGGGTTAACGTAAACCTTAAAGAACAAATCAAAAGAGTAATTTAGTAAATAGGGTTTCACACTGCACTCACTAGTTGGACAAGTATTGGAAATGGTTAAGTCGTTCCGAGGTGTTCAAAGGGGCGCCATCCTGCGGTGTTCAAAGGGATGAGGTTTGGAATAAGAGACGGACGTTTCGGTCCGGCGAGCTTTGGCTCGGTTGATACTTGTGACGGACGGGATGGTCCGGGGAGCTTTGGCTCGGTTGATACTTGTGACGGACGGGATGGTCCGGGGAGCTTTGGCTCGGTTCTGATACGATAAACTTGCATGTGCATAAATCTAGTGGCGGGGCATGCGGTACTGGCCGTTCGTCACACCGATGGCAGTACGGTGCACCAGGCGGTTGTGAGAGTTAGAGGGGCCAGTGGGTTGTTTTACACTGCGGTCTGGAGGACGACCCCCAATAACGCACATCCGACCCAACAAGACTGACGGGTTGTCAGCAAAGTACGTACGCGAGACTCTAGAGTGCACCTTAGACGTGTACAGAGGCGTATGAGAGGGGTCTAAGGCTTGGTAGTGTGCATACCGGCCTAGAAGCGGAGACGCCCGCTCCGCTGCTGCCGTAGCCACAGCGGTGGTACCCGAGAGTGATGCTAGCTCTCAAAAAGTGGGAACTAAATGTCTGTGTGCACAGAGTCGTGTGTGTGTGTTGCACTTGCATGTCCATCATACCCACTTGCATGTCATAGCATAATCGATTCATTTAACCCTGACACCTAAAGTATAAGTGGTATGGGACGCTTATACATTATGCCCTGCAAAACGACCCCTTGGTCTATAAGCTTGTGTGGGCAAGTTTATAAATTAAGGTTATTTAAATATTTATATGCTGCTTGTGATATCCGACACACCAACGTATAAAGTGGTATGGGACATTTTATATGATGGGAGCCTTGTAGAAGATCCCTTGGCTTATGTGTATTCACATAAGTGAAGGTTATATTCCTTTCTTACTTTACTCATTATAACCTGATTATAAATTGCTAGCTAGGTCCCCCTGTCACCTGTTTTTGATTTCTCTCCTCTTTCACGTCCTTTCCTTTCTTCCTCCCTGCTCGGTGCCTAGGAGCATGGGGAAGGGGTGGGGGACGATAGGGCTTAGTCTTTTAGACTAATGGTTTTCGAACCACATCATATTAGGGGATCATGGAGCCGAGTATGGAGGAGCAGCCCAGGAGACCGGTGCAGTTGGAGATAGGGCAATCTAGCTCAGGAGTACAGCCAGCTGGGACCGTGAGTTCCGACTTCTAGTAGTTGTTTTGTTTTGCTTCCGCATGAGAGATCTGTAGTGAGGATATTGATGTACCGGGCTTCAGCCCCTTTTTATTTCTGTACACTTTACTATTCTATGGACACTCCCTTCGTGGAGATTTTTATATATATATGTGATATGTTGTGGACTTGTCTTCTCTTGTACTGCTACTTTAGCGTCAGCTGCGATCGATTTGGCCGGCAGGATCGGTGTCTTGTAGTGTCGACCTTCCCGGGTGCGAAGGTGTCACCGCAAGGCGGCGGTTCTGGGCCTAAGACCCCGGGGTTTTAAAGGAAAAAAAAAGAGGGGGTCTTACACCGTGTGCCTGCAGACAGAACCAAAACCTGGCCCAAAACGTCCCCCGTCGCTCCTTTGAAGTTCGGGGCGTTACAACTCTCCCCCTCTTAAAAGAATTTCGTCCTCGAAATTATATAAAGGAAAGATATGTACAAGACCAAAATTTGTACCTGAGCGGAACAACTCCGGATACTCGTCAAGCATGGTCTGCTCTCGCTCCCAAGAAATCTCCTCACGACCGCAATTGTCCCACCAGACCTTGACCATCCTGATCTCTTTATTGCGTAGCTGCTTGACCTCCGAGTCCTCAATCCGCACGGGCTTGACCTTTGTCGTCAACCCACTATCCACCGGCACTTGATCAACCACGATCACTTGTGAAGGCTCTTGCACCGCCTTCCGAAGCACCGAAATATGGAATACATCATGTAAACCACTAAGCTCCACTGAAAGCTTAAACCGATAGGCCGCTTCACCAACTCGCTCCAGAACCTCAAACGTTCCAAGGTACCTCGGGCTTAGCTTTTTCAATCGCTGCACCCACGAGACACCCTTGAACGGCTTGATCTTGAAGTACACATAGTCGCCCACAGCGAACTCTATGTTCCTGTGCTTGGTATTATAGTACTTCGCTTGCCGGTCCTGAGCGATAAGCAACCTCTCCCGAATGGTTCTCACCAAAGAAGTAGCATCCTCCACTTCTGATCGCTTATACAATTTTGACTCACCTGTTTCTAACCAAGACAACGGCGTGCGATATTTTCTACCATATAGGGCCTCGAAAGGCGCCATCTGAATACTCGCTTGGTAGCTATTGTTGTATGCGAAATCCACCAAATAAAGGTGGTCTTCCCATTGCTTTCCAAAATCCAAGACACACATGCGGAGCATGTCTTCCATGGTTCTATTGACCGTCTCGGTCTGCCCATCCGTTTGCGGATGGAAGGCTGTGCTGAATTTCAGCTTTGTTCCCAACATTTGCTGCACAAGCCTCCAATCATTGGACGTGAACCGCCCATCTCGTTCACTCACGATGCTGCGGGGCACACCATGAAGTCGTACTATGTTATCCACATAAAGCTTTGCCAACTTCTCCACCGGATCATCCTTCCAATGCGGAACGAAATGCGACACCTTCGTTAACCGATCCACGACCACCCAAATAGCGTCGTTCCCATTTTGTGACCTTGGCAAACCGTGCACAAAGTCCATAGAGATGTCATCAAATTTCCACTCCGGAATAAGCAAGGACTTAAGAAATCCTCCCAGCTTTTGGCACTCCGCCTTCACCAAGGCGCAAGTTTGGCACTTCGCTATGTATAGAGCCACATCCTTCTTCAAACCCGGCCACCAAAACAGTTTCTTCACATCACGACACATCTTCGTGCTCCCCGGGTGAATCGAGTACTTTGTATGGTGTGCCTCGTACAACAACTCCACCCGCAAATTACCCACACTTGGGACGCATAGATGACCGTCCTTCCAAAGTAATCCGTCCTCCATGACAATTTGGGAATTTGACCCATCTAGAGCCTCTACCATAAACTGCTTCATATGAGCATCTATATCCAAAGCCTGTCGAATACGATCAGCCAGGTCATATTGGACTTCAGTCCAATTCAGAACTGCTTCAGCACTTGATTTCCTGTCCACACAAACAATCTCCAACGCCTCCAACTCCCGCACCAACCGCTCATCATGCACCGATAGCCAATTGGATTGAGCTGGGGCTTGGCGACTCAACGCGTCCGCAACCGCATTCCCCTTACCAGGCATGTAGTGGATCTTGAATATATAGTCCCCCAGGAACTCCATCCATCTACGCTGCCGCATATTCAGATCCTTCTGATCAATAAGGTACTTCAGGCTCTTGTGATCGGTGTAGATATCAATCTTCACACCGTACAAATAGTGTCTCCACAGCTTCAAGGCAAAAATCACGGCCGCTAACTCCAAGTCATGGACCGGATAGTTCCTTTCATGCACTTTTAGCTGTCTCGAGTCATAAGCTATTACACTTCCATGTTGCAGTAGCACGCAACCCAAACCGCTGCCCGAAGCATCACTATAAATCTCATAGCCTTCGGTCCCACATGGCGAACTCAGCACAGGCGTCGTGGTCAACCGACACTTCAACTCCTCAAAAGCTCGCGCGCACTCCGGCGTCCAAACGAACTTATGCTCCTTCATCGTCAAAGTAGTGAGAGGTAAAGCTATCCGCGAGAAGTTCTCTACGAAGCGCCTATAATAGCCGGCAAGCCCCAGAAAACTTCGGACTTCCGCTACCGTAGCAAGCTCAGGCCACTCCCGTATCGCAATGATCTTCGCCGGATCCACAGCAATACCCTCTCCACTCACTATATGACCGAGGAACGCCACTGAGGATAGCAAAAACTCGCACTTCGAGAACTTGGCATACAACTGATTTCTCCTTAGCGTCTCGAGAACCAAATGAAGATGCTTGAAGTGATCTTCCTCACTTTGCGAGTACACCAAAATTTCGTCGATGAAGACGATCACGAAATGGTCCAAGTACTCCCTGAAAGTCCTGTTCATCAAATCCATGAACACTGACGGGGCATTAGTCAGCCCAAATGGCATGACCGTAAACTCATAATGCCCGTATCTCGTACTAAACGCTGTCTTCGGGATATCACTCTCCCTTATTCGCAGCTGATAGTACCCAGCCTTGAGATCCAACTTCGAGTACACCGTCGACCCGACTAACTGATCAAAAAGATCATCAATCAGGGGAATCGGGTACTTGTTCTTTTCCGTCAGCTTGTTGAGCTCCCGATAATCAATACATAGTCTCAAGCTTCTGTCCTTCTTCTTAACAAAGAGGACCGGTGCACTCCAAGACGAAGAACTCAGGCACAAATACCCTTGCTCCAACAACTCTTGCAGTTGAACTTTCAACTCCGCCATTTCCTTAGGCGCTAGCCGATAAGGAGATCGTGACACAGGCTTTGCACCTGGCACTAGCTCAATCGTAAAATCTATCTCCCGTTGAGGCGGGGCTCCAGGAAGATCTGCGGGGAACACATCAGGGTATTCCGATACCACTGAAATACAATCCAACGCGCGCTTCGGCTTTGCCACCTCCACTAGTGTAAAGAACAGTTCTGCACCGGCACGAACCGCCTTCACCACCTGAAGAGCAGACATCAACGTCTTGCTCGACCCCTTTAAGACCGTAAAAGTCGTTTCACGACTTACTCCCAGCTTGACTTCCTTGTTACCGCAATCTATATGGGCCTGCTGCTCTGAGAGCCAGTCCATGCCAAATATGACGTCGAACTCCACCAACGGAAGTAAAGATGCCTGCAGGTCGAACTCCTGATTCCCAATACAAATCATAACATCGCAGATCATATCCGCTCGCATAGAACACCCATTGGGCAACAACACATCCAACTTATCCTTCACCATCGAAGAAGGGACTCCGATGCATGATATAAATCCTTCGGACAAGAAGGATTGTGAAGCACCTGTATCGAAGAGTGCTCGTGCCAGATTTTCACAAATCAAAACAAATCCGAAACAAGCAGTGGTAAGGTAACATGTGCATAACAAGTATTTGAAGAAATTGACTTGCTATAAATTAAACCGTACCTGTCACCACATCAGCCTGTTTGATGGCCTCATGTTGGCCAAGGTTATACACCCTTGGTTGGGCGGGAGTATAGTGGGACGCGGTCGACTGCACCGCCTTGTCCTTCTCTTCATAAGTAGCTCCTGGCCTTCTCTCGGACTTAGGACGTCCGCTCCGGCACTCACGGGCATAATGCCCCAACTTCCCACAGTTGTAACATGCGCCCGGGGTCCGACCCGTAGTCGCCCCAGAAGCACCAGCAGAGAGGGCTAAACCCGAAGTCTTGGCTTTCTTGTTCCACTTTCGGAACACAGATTTTGAGGTGTTCGGCCCTCTGAACTCCGACCTCTTCTCGCCCAAGCTTTTCTTTGCCTGTACATTCTTCATGTCCTTCTCTAAGGACCGGGCCGTGTTGACCAAGGTTAAGAAACCCTGCGTCATCGGCCCCGAGAGTAGTAATCTCAACTCATCTCTCAAGCCTTCGTAGAATCGATTCGTTTTGCGCTCCTCATCCGCGATAGTGGAGCTAGCATAACGACTCAGACGAGTAAACTCGTGGTGATATTCATCCACGCTCCTCTCACCCTGAACCAACTTCAGAAACTCATTCTCCAACGATATCTTCTGCGTCGAAGGGAGGTATCTAGCCAAGAACAATCTCGAGAACTCTTCCATCGAGACATCACCAAGTTGCCTACCTCTCAGTAAGTGCAGCTCCAATCCTTCCCACCACATTGTCGCTTCACCGTCCAGAAGGAACGTAGCGATGGTGGTCATTTGCCACTCATCTGCCTCTGTTGCTGTCATGACTCTCTTCACCCTGGAGAGCCAGTCTTCAGCCTGAGATGGGGTTCCCAACCCCGAGAATACCAGAGGATTAAAGCTCATAACATGCTTAAGCTGCCTCTCGGTTGCCCTCCTTGGCACCACCGGTTCCACAACCACTTGCTCCACTCTCCTCGGCACAGCCTCTTGAATAGGTTCCTGCTCCATCGCAGGAGCGGGATGCTGCATTTGCCTTGCAGGCTACGCATTTATCACGGCCAACACAGCTTCGGCCACCAAGCGTATGTTCTCAGCCGATAGAGGTGTTGCAGGAGCAACATCCGGTGCACAACTAGCCTCAGAAACTCGACGTTCCGACGGCCCAACACCACTTCTGGTCACCTATAGTGGTACAAAACACTGTTAAGTGACCAAATAAATTGCAAACAGCAATTATAGGAACACGCAGGTTCCTCAAACACGTGTATTTTCATTCCTATGTGGACATTCATGGGTTCTTTTACTGTTATAACGATGACGCGCACAATGTGCTCACCACCCCTTAAAAAGAATTCGCCCACGAATTCTTTTGAAGCCCGACCAAAACCAGTAGTCTGATACCAAATTGTAACACCCCCTATCCGTCGCATAGCATATAGCAGTAGGTCCGACCGGGGCCCGACGCCGTATGCCGCAGACAGACCGGGTAGTTACTCATGGAAACCATCCAACCAATCATAACGTCCTACACAGAGCATTCTAGCGGAAGCAGTTTTATAAAAGTTGCAAATAAGAACCTAGCACTAAAGCATGAATGTCCACTAAACGAAAATAGGAATGTTATACAAGTACCAACACAAGCCTTAAGGCCTTACAAAATGTTTCACTTGATATTACATGATTTACAAACCACGGCACGTAGGCCGGTCATACATGAAGAAAACAGTAAACACTTCCAATTAGGCCTTCGAGGGCCGGCTTCGCACTTGGGCTTTAGCCCGCTATTGACCGCTTGGTCCAGCAGCACCTGCAAACAACAAACCACCGCACGGTGGCAAAACAAGGCAACGGTCAGCAATGCTGACCAAATTATAATGATCCCGCCCCCAGCTCGGGGCGGCGATGCTCCTTCCCTGCATTTCATTAGCATAAGCGAGCAATATAACAACTCAATGCATCACAGGCGTTGGCACGCATGGCCACACGCCCCGTGCTCCCAGGGCACATTCTCGGTGATCGCAGTATAAGCCGCTAACGCACCACCATCTCCAGGATGACAATAACTCGTGAGCAAAATGGTCTTTTAGGCAGACGTTACGACACTTTAATGTCATCAACAGTCTATGTCACGACACTTTAATGTCATCGACAGAAAGACCCGACTTCTATGCCCTCGGCATAACGCAGGAACGGTTCCCACTTAACCCGTTGCTCACTTGCCACGACACTTAAATATCATCGGCACGAGTTAAGTTTAACCGAAGCCCGTGAATCGAATGTACAATGTTACATAACCTAGTTATGTACTAGTTGGCACCTAGGCCCACAAGTTGGCAAGATCACGCATCCGCCCAGTTTTTCCGGGTGCACCTTTGGGTTAATCCCCAAGGCTCCCTGTTGCAATCTACCGTGTAGAAAACCCGAAAAACAACAAATAGCACGGAGTCTTCTCCGACATTTATGCAATGCAACATCACCGATCCAAACCAACATGTTCGGATAGGCTTCACACATCATGCCTATGTCCGTTCTCGCTTACGGACTCTAAACAACGGGGACTTCACATATCTAACCGAAGGAACGGCTCCAACTCACCGCAAACTCGCGAGAGCGGGCTTCCTATGCAAAGAAGGAGAGCTACTCATGCTCAGGAAGAGAATCGTTACCCTTGCGTTCCTCTTTGGCGCCATGGAAAAGTAAGCGGATGAAAGTACCGCACTAGCTTGGCCTCCGTGGATCCGGAGTCGGCTCGTGATTTGGAGCTTCGAAGCTCCTCCAATGGCCGGATCTAGCTCCTTCTTCCTTCCTTGGCTCTCCTCTCTCTCTAAGCTTTTAGAAAGATAACAACTTATGAAAAGTGAGGGTTTCTAAGGCCCAATCCCGGGTATATCCCTTCAGGAACAACCCCTAGCCGTTGGATCATCAATTAAAGAAATGAACGGCTCTGATTCGGGACTGAAATGCCCAATCTGGACCGCACACGGCCTGGCACACGCCCGTGTCCAGGGCCGTGTGCCTCATTCTCCGTCAAAAACGGCTCGCCTGGAACAACACACGGGCATCGAACACGCCCGTGTTCGATCTGACACGCCCGTATTCCACCTGACACGACCGTGTGGCCGGCCGTGTACAACCATCATTTTTCCCCGAAAATAACCCGAGCACTGCACGGGTTCTAGGACACGCCCGTATCCTTGCCCGTGTCACCTCAACACGCCTGGGCCTGGGCCCCAGGCCGTGTACACGGTCTCGACACTCGACACTTCATCGAGCGAAGATCATCGACCTGATGACACGGCCTTGGACATGCCCATGTCCTAGGCCGTGTGCCTTGTCTCGACACATCATCGAGCAGAGTGTCGACTTCCCGGGACAAGTGTCGACATGGGTAGACACGCCCTGCGACACGCCCGGGTCGCAGGCCGTGTGCCATGTCTCGACACTTCGTCGAACGCAGAGTGTCGACTTTGCGGGCTAAGCATCGACACGGGTCGACACGCCCTGCAACACGCCCGTGTCGCAAGCCGTGTGCCCAGTCTCGACACAATATCGAGAACAAAATGTTGACTTCCCGGCTGAGTGTCGACACAAGCTTGACACGCCCTGGGACACGCCCGTGTCCCAGGCCGTGTGCCTGCAGCCAGAACCCAAAACTGGCCCAAAACGTCCCCCGTCGCTCTTTTGAGGTTCGGGGCGTTACACGAGGAGTGAGCGGGACTTTGATGTCTGCACTCCAAGTCATCAAGGCTGTTCGGAAGGGCGCCGAGTTATACTTCACGCTGATTCAAGCTGTTGAGCCAAAGGCCAGTGTGAGCGATGTTCCGGTTGTATCGGAGTTTGCAGATGTGTTTCCTAAGGATCTCCCTGGGCTACCACCCCAGCGGGAGATTGACTTTGCTATTGAGTTGATGCCAGGTGCGAAACCTGTGGCACGCTCGCCATATCGCGTCGCGCCAAAGGAAATGGCTGAGTTGAAAATCCAACTACAAGTGTTGCTGGAGCAGGGTTATATACGCCCAAGTATGTCACCTTGGAGCGCACCTGTGCTGTTAGTGAAAAAGAAGGACGGCGGTTTGTGGTTATGTCTTGACTACCGCGAATTAAATAAGCTGATGGAGAAGAACAAGTACTCGATTACACGGATAGACGAATTGTTCGATCAGCTGGTGGGATCAACCCTTCTACTCCAAGTTGGATTTGAAGTCTGGTTATTACCAGTTGAGGATTCGGGAAGGTGACATTCCCAAGACTGCATTTGGAACACGCTACAGTCATTATGAGTTCACGGTAATGTCGTTTGGGATATACAATGCGCCATCGGTGTTCATGGATCTAATGCACCGAACGTTCCGAGAGTACTTAGATCTTTTTGTGATCGTATTTATTGATGATATCTTGGTGTACTCTCAATCAGAAGTTGATCACGCAAGCCACTTGCGGTTGGTGTTGCACACTTTGCAAAGTAATAAACTCTATGCCAAGTTCTCGAAGTGCGAGTTTTGGCTATCGTCGGTGGCTTTTCTAGGCCATGTGGTAAGTGGAGAGGGCATCGTAGTGGATCCGTCGATGATAAGGGTCATACAAGAGTGGTCGGTGTTGTCTTTGGTGGCCGAGGTCCGGAGCTTCCTTGGACTGGCGGGCTACTATAGACGGTTTGTTGAAAACTTCTTGCGGATCGCGTTGCCTCTGACCACACAAATGAGAAAGGACCAGAAGTTCATTTGGACGCCGGAGTCCGCGCGAGCTTTTGAAGAGCTAAAGTGTCGATTGACCACGGTGCCTGTGTTGACATCGCCATGTGGTACCGACGGATATGAAATCTATAGTGATGCTTTAGGGAGCGCCTTAGGCTGCGGTCTTCTGCAAAATGGGAAAGTGATTGCTTATGGATCACGCCAGTTGAAAGTGCATGAGCGAAATTATCTCGTCCACGGCCTAGAGTTGGCAGCGGTGATCTTTGCACTAAAGTTATGGCGACATTATCTTTATGGCGTGAAAGTGGATATCTATACGGACCACAAGAGCCTAAAGTACTTGTTGGAGCAGAAGGACCTGAATATGCGACAATGAAGTTGGCTGGATTTCCTTGGGGACTATAACTTTGCAATTCATTATACTCCCGGGAAGAGAAATGTGGTTGCTGATGCCTTGAGTCGGAGGGCTCCGGTAAGGGTAAATTGGTTGCAGAGGCACGATAAACGTCTAATCCAGGAGTTGGAAGTGTTGGGGATTTCTTGTGTTGACAAGAATTCTACAGCTGATACATGTCTGAACTGGACGGAGGTGCAATATGACCTTGTGGACAGAATTCGACGAGCAACAGAGCTGGATGAAAGTCTCCAACGCTATGCAAAGGATGGGCCAGAGGACAAATTCTCCTGGGATGATGGCCTTTTGCGGAAAGAGGGGCGGATGTGCGTCCCGAGTATGGGTAAATTATGAGAAGAGTTGATGTACGAAGCTCACTTTACGAAGTACTCAATTCACCCTGGGAGCACAAAGATGTTCAGGGACATGAAGAAGTTGTTCTGGTGGCCAGGACTAAAGAAAGATATCGCTCGTTATGTGGCAAAATGACAGACTTGTGCCATGGTAAAGGCGGAATGCCAGAATCCAGGAGGTTTCTTGAAGTCATTGTCGATTCCGGAATGGAAGTTTGATGATATTTCAATGGATTTCTTGCACGGGATGCCGAGATCTCAATGCGGGAATGATTCAATCTGGGTGATTGTAGACTGGTTGACGAAAGTGGCTCATTTCCTTACGAACAAACGGGACGATTCAGTGGAAAGTTTGGCAAATCTCTATGTGGAGTAGATTGTACGACTACATGGTGTTCCTCATAGCATCGTGAGCGATCGGGATGGGTGCTTTACTTCGAATGATTGGAAGCTAATCCATCAGCTGTTGGGCACGAAATTGACGTTCAGTACGACCTTTCAACCCCAAACGGATGGCCAAACTAAAAGGACTAACAGAACTATGGAGGATATGCTCCGCATGTGTGCCCTGGACTTTGGTAAGAGATGGGAAGATCATCTCTATCTGGTGTAGTTTGCCTATAACAACAGCTACCAAGCGAGCATCGGTATGGCACTGTTTGAAGCTCTGTATGGTCGGAAGTGTTGTACACCGTTTGCTTGGGAAGAAGCAGGTGAATCCATAGTTTATCACCGTAAAGAAGTCGATGAAGAGAACTCGACGATACGCGCAATTCGAGAGAGGCTACTGATAGCCCAGGATCGTCAAGCAAAATACTACAATGCCAAGCACCAGAACATGGAGTTCGCGGTGGGCGATTGGGTATACCTTGAGATTAAACCCTTCAAAGGCATGTCCAGGATTCGGCGACTGAAAAAGGTTGAGTCCGACGTATCTTGGTCCGTTTGAAGTGGTGGAGCGAATTGGAGAAGCTGCCTATCGACTAGCTCTTTCGGCGGACTTGGGTGGCTTACATGATGTGTTTCACATCTCGGTGCTTCAGAAAGCCATCAAAGATCCAGCTCAAGTGATCAAGACTGATCGTGTGTCGGTGGAGTATGGGCTAACGACAAAGGTTAGGCCTATTCGGATCGTGGATCGCGCCGATAAATAGTTGCCGAACAAGACAATCGGGATGGTCAAAGTCCGGTGGGACAACTGTGGCCGTGAAGAACTAACATGGGAGCGCGAGCAGACCATGCAAGATGAATTTCCTGAGTTGTTTGTTTAACTGTTATACAATGTATCTTTGTTGTAACAAACATTTTTGAAGTTATAACATTTTGCTTGCTGCATTCCTCACTGTGCACAAATTTCGGGACGAAATTTTTATAAGGAGGGGAGGGTTGTAACACCTCAAATCCCAAAATCGTGTTCAGGTCGGGTTACACGCCCTGTGACACGGGCGTGTTACAGGTCGTGTCCTGCTCGGGTGAGCAGCCCGGGGTCTAGTCGACGAAAAGTCGATCGATGAAATTTTGAGTGAACACGCCCTATGATACGGGCATGTCAGGGGGCGTGTCTTTCCCAAACTACTCGAGTGATTATCTTGAGTAGGTCTCGAGTGGGACTCAAGTACTTGTGACACGGGCGTGTCATCCTTTGGCCACGGGCGTGTCCTGTTCTGTGTCGACTCGAGTAGATCTCGAGGAAATGTCTCGAGTAGATAGATAATGTCTCGAGTGCCTAAGGGACACGAGCGTGTCTGCTATGTGACACGGGCGTGTCATGACCAAATACTCGAGTAGTTTTGTCGAGTAGGTCTCGAGTATGACTCGAGTGGGGTATATGAGCTGTGTCACGGGCGTGACTGGGCCGACACGGGCATGTCACCTGGCCGTGACCTATTTTGGAAAAGTATGTTCATATGTCGCTTAAGGTACATGCCTTGTGACACAGGCATGTCACAAGGCGTGTCAGACCCGAAAAGTCAATTTTAGAGATTTTTGCGGCCGTTCACCTCCTTTCTCTGGGATCTGATGGCCCATCTGTCTCCTTGCTGCTTTAAGGCCGAGAGTGAGAAGAAAAATCTCATTTCTTCACTTAGACATTATTTTTTTAATAAGCTTAAGAAAGTAGAGAGCAAGGAGGAGGAGGAGGAGGAGGAGGAAGAGAAGGGATCCGTCCGTTGGTGGAGCTTGAGAGTTCCGATCTGAGATCCAAGGCCATATTTGTGGAGGCAAAGCTGCTGTAGTGCTTTCCAACCGACTAGAACTCCATGTAGCCAAAGCAATCATCAATGGTAATGATCATCCTTCTTGGCCATGTGAAGTCTTCCTTTTTGATATGTGCATGGGATTCCCCCACCAGAGAGTGGATTATGAAAGGATTCCCTTGCGTGGATTCTTGGAATCCCCATTAATTTGGCATATAGATCCAGAAATGGAGTAGGGAATAGGCATGCTGTGTGAAGCCCATATGGACAGGTTGGTCTGGATTGGTGATGTTGCATATAAACATCGGAGAAGACTCCGCGATGAAATTATAATTTATGTAGTTGATGGGTTGGTCCTGCGAAGGGTAGTAACAGAAAGTACTGGAGTGGTAGTACAGGAAAACACCCTTGTGATGCTTGTAATGCTTGGTGGGTTGTGCTTTTGAAGGGTAGTAGCAGGAAGTACTGGTGTGGAAGCCCAGGAAAATACCTACAAGTACTTGTGTTTCTAGTACAGCACGTGGTTGCAGGAATGGCTGGTCGAGTAAACCAGCTAAGGTTTGGGCTAGGGATGGAAAGTGAGTTCTGTCGCTCACACTGGGCTTGGCTCCTAGCTAACCTGTGGTTGTGAAGCCAGTCCGTGGTGGACATTGTGGCTATTGTGAGCTTTATGAGCTCTTAGAAAAGGCCTGGTGCCGAACAGGAAAGGTGAAACCGACCCGTGCCTTATATTTAGCCTCGGGTACGCTGTACTCGGTGATATAAAGGCGACTTGAGCAACGGGGGGTGGCTAATCCGTACCTGCATTATGTTCGTCAGACTCGAAGACCACAAAGTGCGTTCAGTTGGAGCGCATAATGAGAGTCTTAGGCCTGTGCGCCGGAAAGACTAAATGCTCAATTTTACCATTGGGTTTCGGCCTTGATATGATGGTGGGACCCTAGTTTGCCGGTACACCAAGAATGTGCCCTGTTTTGAAGTTAGTGACCGGGCGGTCTGGCGGTTTGTCTTGGCGGGTTGAAGACCGCGCGGTCTGGCGGTTTGTCTCAGCCGGCTTGGAGACCGGGCGGTCTGGCGGTCTACCCTGGCAGTCTCTCTTCCTCTCTGGTGGTAGCCGTGCGGTTAGCCCTGCTGTCTAACCGCGCGGCTTGTGCGGTTTGTTTTGTATAGTCCGCTTAGTCCTGTAAATTTTTAGTCCCACATCTCTTATTTGTATTCTCTCATCTCTCCTCCATTCTATATAAAGGAGGGCATACCTTTGTAATAGATACCTTTTTCAGATAATAAAATTTCAGTTAAAACCATTTCGGTTTGTTTTCTGTTCGATTTCTACATGGTATCAGAGGACACGGTCGTTTCCTCCTGATTGTGTGCGCTCTCTGATTCTCGCGGCTTATTTTCCGCTCTCCACGACCTGTCTTGCGGCTTGCACTCTCCTCTGTCCGCCGCCCTATTCGCGCGGCTTGTTTCTGTCCGCTGCCCTGTTCGCGCGGCTTGCTTCTCTTTGGTTCTCTTCTCCTGCTGCTATTCGCCGCCGCGACCTGTCTCGTTGTCGCCGCGCTCTACTTGTTGTTGCCTTCTACCCGCTCCTGCTTGCTAGTCGCGCCGGCCTCATCTTTTGCCGTGCGACCTGTTCTCCTCTATTCGCCCGACTTTTTCAAGCTGTGCGACTTCTTTCCCTCTGCTTTGCTCTGCTTCTTGGTAGCGGCCTTCCTAGCCGCACGACCTGTTTTCTGTTCGCCCGGCTTGGTGCTCTTTTCTCTTCTCGCGGCTTGTTCTTATCGTCGCGGCTTGCTCCTCTCTTGCTTCCATGGCTTTCCCCTCCTCCAGCCTGTCCGCCTCCGTGGTCACCTCTTCTGGTAGTGCTCATGTTGTTACTCGCGGAAGATGGCTAATCGACTCTGGTGCAACCAATCATATGACAAACAATCCTCAATGTTTCTCTCTTCTTGACACACATGCTCAGTTGCCCCCGGTCATTGTTGCTGATGGATCTCCCTCCCTGGTCCATGGGACGGGCATGGTTCAAGTCACTCCATCTCTCTGCCTGGCTGATACCCTCTATGTGCCCAAGTTTTCGTGCAATTTATTATCGGTTACTTCTTTATGCAAGCAACTACGGTGTTCTGTCATATTCACCCCTAGCTCTTGTGCTTTTCAGGATCCGGACTCCCAACGGACGATTGCTACCGGGACTGAGAGTGGTGGCCTCTACTTCCTCGACAACATTTCTGCTCTATCCGCCTTCTCCTCCTCCTCTACAGATCCTCTCCAATGGCATCTTCGCCTTGGACATGCTCCTCCCCGAATTCTACGCCAGCTCCTACCGCACCTCCCTCCTCATCATCCTCCTCTAAACTGTGATGCATGTCAACTTGGCAAATATCACCGCTCATCCTTCCCACCAACGCAAAGTCGGGGCTCTTCCCGTCCGTTCGACCTCGTTCACTCTGACATATGGGGTCCCGCTCCTAACCTCACCATCGGTCGGGGTAGTTCCTATTTTATCACCTTCATTGATGATTTCTCTCGATGTACGTGGGTATATCTTCTCAAAGATCGCTCCGAGCTGTTCTCTGTTTGGACCTCCTTTTATTCTATGGTTAAGACTCAGTTTGATACGTCTATTAAACTCCTTCGTTCTGACAATGCTAAGGAGTATCTTATCCACGACTTCTCCTCCTTTTGTATTCACCATGGTGTTATTCGTCAAACAAGTTGTGTCTACACCTCACAACAAAATGGGGTGGCGGAACGCAAAAACCGTCACCTCCTTGATGTCGCTCGCACTATGATGACTCAAATGCATGTTCCTCGCTCCTATTGGGGCTATGCTGTCCTCCTCTCCTGCTATCTCATCAATCGCCTTCCCTCCACAGTTCTCCACAGTGCGACCCCCTTCTCCATTCTTTATCCGGACAAGGATCCCTTTCCTCTTCCTCTGCACATCTTTAGGTGCACCGCTTTTGTGCACTCTCCCACTGCCACCTGTGATAAACTCTCACCACGTGCCACCAAATGTGTCTTTCTGGGCTACTCTCCCACTCAGAAAGGATATTGCTGCTTTGACCCTGTTACCCGCAAGCAATTTATCTCTGCGGATGTCACCTTCTTTGCCAATGCCTCTTACTTCTCTCCTGCTTCCTCTTCTACTCCTCCTGATCCTACTTCTCATACCAACCCATCCATTCCCTCTGCTCCCACTGATGTTCCGCTCTCTCCACCCACTCCACCGTCTTCCCCATCCTCATTATCTCCACCCTCTACTCCGCTTTCTCCCTCCACTCCGCTGCCATCTCTCTCTACTCCCGGGCCAGCTCTCTCCACCACGGATACTCCGGATACTGAGGCACCTGCTGACCTGGATCTCCCGATTGCTCTTCGCAAAGGGGTTCGGGCCTGTACCCAACACCCGCTTGCTGCAGTTATTTCCTACGATCGTCTTACCCTTGCTCGCAGAGCTTTTGCACTGGCTATCTCGGCCACTGCCACCCCCCGTTCCTACCAGGAGGCCCTTACTATTCCTCATTGGAAAGTTGCCATGGATGAGGAGATTGCTACTCTCACTGAACGGGGTACCTGGACCCTTGTTCCTCCTCCTTTCAGCACAGATATTGTTGGTTGTCGCTGGGTCTTCGTGGTGAAGTTTCTCCCGGATGGCAGTATGGATCGTTATAAGGCTCGCCTGGTTGCCAAGGGTTTTACCCAAACTTATGGGATTGATTACTTTGACACTTTCTCTCCCGTGGCTCGTCTCAGCACTATTCGGGTTCTTCTCTCTGTGGCTGTCAACAGGGATTGGCCCATCTCGCAGCTAGATATTAAGAATGCCTTCCTCTATGGTGATCTGCAGGAGGATGTTTACATGGAGCAATCTCCTGGGTATGTTGCTCAGGGGGAGACACGGGTATGCCGGCTAAAGAAGGCTATCTATGGCCTCAAGCAGAGTCCTTGTGCCTGGTTTGACAAGTTCAGTGGCATTGTTGCGACCATTGGTTTTACAAGAAGCTCAGCAGATCACTCCTTGTTTGTTCGGAAAACCGCCTCTGGTCTTGCTGTTCTTGCGGTTTATGTTGATGACATTCTTCTTACTGGCGATGACCAGGATGGGGTATTGATGACCAAGAAACACCTTCGTCAACATCTGGTCACAAAGGATATGGGCTCCCTGAAATACTTTCTGGGGATTGAAATCTCTAGAAATCCCAACTCCATGGTCCTTTCACAACGGAAGTATGCTCTTGATCTTTTAAAGGAGGCAGGACTGACTGGTGCTAAACCTGCACGTTGTCCTATGGCTATTGGAGAAGACAAAACTTGGATAGATGACTCACCTCTTCTCTCCGATCTTACGAGATACCGGCGTCTGGTGGGCAAGCTCATATATCTCACGGTAACCAGACCCGACATCTCTTATGCTGTTGGCAAGGTGAGCCAGTTCATGCAAGCTCCGAGGGAGTGTCATCTACAATCTGCTCTGAGGATATTAGAGTATATTAAAGCTGCTCCAGGGAAAGGACTCCTATTTCAGAAAAATGGTCACCTTAGGGTTGAAGCGTACTCTGATTCAAGCTATGCGGATGACAAAGGGGACCGCAAATCGACTTCAGGTTTCTGCACATTTGTTGGAGGCAATCTTGTGAGTTGGAAGAGCAAGAAACAGTCTGTCGTTTCCAGGTCTAGTGCAGAGGCTGAATATCGCAGCATGGCATCTACTACATGTGAGTTGAAGTGGTTGCGGGCTCTCATGCTTGACTTAGGAGAGGTTTATAACTATCCTCTTCCTATGTTCTGTGACAATAAGGCCGCGATACACATTTCCAAAAATCCGGTCTTTCATGAGAGAACAAAACACATAGAAGTCGACTGTCATTTTGTTAGGGAAGAAATATTGAAGAAACAGATTTGCACTCCATTTGTCACTTCCGACAACGAGTTGGCAGATGTCTTCACCAAGCCGGTGTCCGCTTCCTTTTTCCACATCTGCGACAAGCTGGGCATGATCGATATATATGCTCCAGCTTGAGAGGGAGTGTTGAAGTTGGTGACCGGGCGGTCTGGCGGTTTGTCTTGGCGGGTTGAAGACCGCGCGGTCTGGCGGTTTGTCTCAGCCGGCTTGGAGACCGGGCGGTCTGGCGGTCTACCCTGACAGTCTCTCTTCCTCTCTGGTGGTAGCCGTGCGGTTAGCCCTGCTGTCTAACCACGTGGCTTGTGCGGTTTGTTTTGTATAGTCCTCTTAGTCCTGTAAATTTTTAGTCCCACATCTCTTATTTGTATTCTCTCATCTCTCCTCCATTCTATATAAAGGAGGGCATACCTTTGTAATAGATACCTTTTTCAGATAATAAAATTTCAGTTAAAACCATTTCGGTTTGTTTTCTGTTCGGTTTCTACACCCTGAGTGCACGGATAGTCGGGCCGTGTGGCTGACGATTGTGATGGAATGTTTGTGCGTGAGTGCACAATATGTGATGAATCTATATCTGCATATGAATTGCTTTGCCTGCAGGGAAGGAATGTCACTCCCCTGGAAAGGGGTAGGGTCGTTATAAATTTGTCAGTTGAATGCTAATCGTTACCTTGTTTGCCACCGTTGGGTGGGCTGTGCTTGTACAGGTGCTGGAGAACCGAGCAGGACATTTAAAGGCTGAAGTCCCTGCTGCTGCTTCTATCCCTTGAAAGCTAAATGAAATATTATATCATGTGTGGCTGGCCTGTGCACCGATGTTGGAAGCCACTTTTGTGAAGAGCAACTATAAGGCCATAAGGCCAACTGACTTTGTATTTGGTGTACATTCCTATATATGTATATAAATGTGGGTGTTTATATTGGTCGACATTCATGGTTGGAGTTCACTTTAATGTTAAAAGCTTCAGTTAGAATGCAATGAATTAGGATGCGCAACTCTGGTATCATCCCGTGACTTCGCCGCCTCTTTTGTGGTATATGATGTGGGGCCCCGGCCGAACCTTCTATTATATGCTATATGAACGGATAGAGTCGTTACACATTTGACCCTTAATTAAATCATACATGGTTTATAAAATGTTTTCTAAAACTATAGAAAACTTTATTTGAAAAATTCTCATTTTTGGATATGTCTGAGTTATAGATTTGTCTAAACTATGATCCAAATTTCAAAGTATTTGGATTAGTAGATTAGTGGGGGCACACAAATTTATGTCTGGTTAACCCTATGTACAGCTTGCACCATTTGGTGTGTTGTTGTCAAACTTTTGACCCAAATTGGTTGAGATTTATTTTAAAATAAACTAGATTCAAAATACTACAACTTTGATATAGAACATTTCCTCTGATTTAATCACTAAGTATTTTAATAATTAAAACTAAATACATTATTATATGTTACAAAATATCATTTAAAATAAATTAATAAATAAATCACAGAACGAATCTTAAAGCGCCATCCGACAACATCCCATCATCATCCCCAGTGTGCCAATGGCCCAGATTAACCCGTCCTGGACAGTTTTGGCTGGCGAATTCCCGGCCACCCGCGTCTCCTCCCGGCCGGCGACCGCCACCACCACCTTTGTTGAGGTGGTGGTCAGCGATTCACAGTGGTTGGCCAGCTGGATGTGGCCGGAACAAAGATCTATATGTGGTGGAAAAAGCGTGGAATCCAAGATCTTGGACAGCTTGATATGGGGCCAATTGTACACAAACCTTGCGGCCAACAGATCTGGATCTATCCACTGAAGAAAGGGAGAGGAACAAGACCTTCTGGAGTGGCTGGAGTCTAGACGATCGTCGGGTTGCCATTGACGGTGGTGGCGCCGCTCGGTGCTCTGTAACAACACTATCAGAGGGTTCGGTTGCTTCAGGGAAAGAGTGGAAATGATAACTCTGGTTCTGGGGAAGCTTTTAAAATGCTTAGATGGGGAGAAAAGAGGTTATAGCTTGATTACACCATTAATGGCTGTGGAAACCACCCGTCACCACACATCTTCCCAAAACCTCGAGGTAGTAGGAAGGGGGGACGGGGGTACATAAACACCAAGGACCACCCGCTGCAGGAGATGTGGAACTAATCCATCCACGGGATGACGGGGATATTCCGCCACACAGGGGGCCCACCGGGGTCAACACCCAGACCTGAAACGCGATGGGGAAGCCCAAATATGCGGTCCCACACACACCCAATCCCGCTGGACCTTGGTTCTCAACACACCCCCACAGCGGGATGGCTCTGATACCATGTGGAAACCACCCGTCACCACACATCTTCCCAAAACCCCGAGGTAGTAGGAAGGGGGGACGGGGGTATTAAACACCAAGGACCACCCGCTGCAGGCGATGTGGGACTAATCCATCCACGGGATGGCGGGGATATTCCGCCACACGAGGGTCCCATCGGGGTCAACACCCAGACGTGGAACGCGATGGGGAAGCCCAAATATGCGGTCCCACACACACTCAATCCCGCTGGACCTTGGATCTCAATAATGGCCATGAAGGAGGTTTTTCGGCCAACTAAAATTCCACTCACCTAGCCACTTCCATGGCCTTTAAAACCCTCTGGTCTTCTCCTAACTGACCAAGTGTGATGAATCCATCCATGGGAATTGAGTGGAGATGCTCTTGGACTCCCTTGGCCATGAATGGTTTTCCTCCTTACTTTTTCTGTCCTCCATTAATGGGGAATTTATGGATTCTCTCTCCTAGTCACCCTTTCCAGAATTTTAATGGCAATTTAGGTAATTCTTATCCTCCTAAGGTTAATGGGCCACTCAAATTGGGCTTAGACTAAGTGGATTGGGATAGGTTAGGTCAACTTGAGTTAATTTGACCTAAACTAGGGTTGCGTTGACTTTTGTAAAATTGACTTTTTGGGTTGACCCCTATGGGTCCTTGATGACCCATTGGCCTACCCTAAGGTCTAGGAAGGATTAAGTAGGATTGGTTTGGCACCTTGGAGGCCACTTGACCCATAATTAGAGCATGTTGACCACTTTAGGGTTAGGGTTGACTTTAGTGAACTTGACCTCTTTAGTTGACCCCAATGGGTCCTTGGTGACCCATTGACCTCCCTTAAGGGTTAGGAAGGTTTAGGTGGGGTCAATTTGGATAAGGGAAGGTCAATTGACCCTATGTTGGTTAGTTTGATCCATTTAGGGTTATGGTTGACTTTGGTACGACTTTGATTGACCCCAATGGGTCCTTTGTGACCCTATTGAACTCCTAAATGATTTTTCTTTCAATCAGGTTGGGTTGTGCCGACGTTCTCCCGACCAGAGGAGTTTGTTCGCTGGAAACTACCGCCTCCGGCGGCCAAGTCAGCGCCAAACGCTTGCCCCCACCTCAATGGAGGAAGTGGTGGTGGTGGATAGCTGTGGAAGTGACTGGATGGCCGGGAAACACCAGATCAAGGTAGCCCAGGTAGGGGAAATCTGGACCATCGGCTCATTGGAGAAGTTGAGCTGATGCATCCATATTGATGTATTATTAACTATGGTATTATTTCCTATCTGTCACATTAATTTATGTACTTCGCATGTTAATTTTATACACCTTAGATGCAGATTCAGAAAAGGTGTTCAACATACAACATGTAGCCCTATGTCTTAACTTTAACTTGACATCTTAATCAAGCAATTTGGAGCAATGTAGCTCCTTGTAGTGCTATTCTCATAGGACTTCTCCTAAACTAGGTTAGAAATTCAAATGAGTTCCTAGGATAACATACACCTCCACATGTAGATAAATTTGGGTCATGCATGTGTGTATACTAGACCTAGACATTGCCAAAAACTCAGAATTTTTGGAGGACATTTTTCTATAGTTTTAGTCAAAATTTGATTTTTCAAATAAAGGCAATTTATGGAGATTTTCAACTCCACCTCCACCAAATTTGGGTGACATGACTCTAATTACATGTTAGTACCCTAGTAAAAATTTAAAGTCTTTTGGACCTATACATGTTAGAGGATCCAAATGCATGATGATGGTATAATGAATATGGTGTGCCAATAGTAGAAAGGGTCAAAATGGGAATTAAGCCCATTTGACCATTCGGCGCTTCTGCCAGCAACTAGCTGGGAATGTTCCATATCGCCTTGTATTTCCTCCAGCAGCTCAATGAGGATGATGACAAGGTCGAGGATGAGGACCACAAGGTAGGAACCCCATACCTGCTCGAGAGCAAGTGTTCGCTTTAGATATGACTCAAGCACGGGACCCGCAAGACGTCATTGTAGGTATCTTGTGGTCAAACTCATTATGATATGCATATAAACATTCGTCCTTAGCATGCCTGAAATTGCGCTGAAAATCTAGTCTTTAAATTGTTATAACTTAGTATTTAGGTATCATGACTGTTAGTGGGAGGCCTGTCTATACTAAATTTGATACCGGTGCCACTCATTCATTCGTATCAGCGGACTTCATGAAGGATCTGAATGGTGTGATACATTTCACTAGAGTCACTCGGAGAGTACGCCTTTTAGAAGGCTTTGAGATGACCTCTTCCGCCACGTGCGACTTGGATGTGTATATTGGAGGTAAGCTTTTTGAAACCCTTGTGATGGTATTAGGAATTCTGGAATTTGTGTAGGATCGTGTGGCCAACTGTAGAGGGGGTGAATAAGGTTTTCAGATTAAATTGAAAACTAAATGAGTTTCACATAGGAAGACAGGTTCTGGATGCAACTGCGGGGCGCTAGCTTTCTTGCATGCGGCGGTAGGTCACAGAACTCATATTAAAGCATATACTTCAACTTGGAGACACACACACCATTCAAGGATCTACCAGCATACAACCAAGAAATTATATTACGAATGAACAACAAGTAATAATTTTATTCAGAAGAAATTAAAGTGGTTTACAATAACAGACAACTAGATCTCCATGATGTCGTAGATCGGAGGCGATGATTGACGAAGATTTCCTTTTTGTTTCTACACCGACCCTATCCCCGGACTGGTTGGCTCTCTCCCTTTTCTCCACGAAAAGGTCTTAGAGCCGACTCCTCAACTTCATGCAAGGAAGTGTCTTAGAGCCCCTCTAGATCCGCTAATCAAGACATCCCTTCCTCAGGCGATTTCTCACGGAATCCTTCCCAGATTTCAAAGACCTTCATCGGTCAATTTTCTTCACACTAGTTCCCCCGGTCTAGGCGTCCCCTACCGAGACGATTTATCTTGAAACCCTTCCTAGATTTTGATGACCCTCTGGTCGATCTCCCACACACAAACAACTAGAAAATAAAAAGAGCTGATGTAACGCCCGCATCCGTCATATAGCATATGATAGAAGGTCTGGCCGGGTCCCGATGTCATATACTACGGACAGGTGAGAAGATTACATATTGTTTCTAAATCCAAACTCATTTATGAACGCTTCCTAACTTAGAGCATTCTCGCGGAAGCATTTAGGTTAAGAACACATAACAGTAGGATTGTACACTACAATAGATTGAACAAGAATGATATATAGATATAATACACAACATATGTTTTGGCCTTTCAGCCTTACAACTATTTCATTTAGATCAAGTGACTTCATCCATTGGCAGGCAGGCCGACCACACATGAAAATAGTAAAAAGTTCGCCTTTGGGCCATCAAGGGCCAACCAATCGCAGCTTAAGGGATTCAGCCCGCTACTTCCCAATTGGTTCTCCTGCACCTACACAAATGACCCACACAAATGTGGCAAACAAAGCAACAGTCAACAATTTGCTAACGAATTTATAACGACCCCACCCCTTACTCAGGGCGGCGATTCTCCTTCCCTACAAACAGTAGCATATATATATAGTGTGAAAGTGAGGGATAGATCTAACTTAACTCTAGAGGGGGGGGGGGGTGAATAGAGTATTTACAAAACTTTGATTAGTTTTTATAGCGGAATTAAAATAAGTGATATCTATATGTATAAAGAAAAATTAAAACAAAAGACAATCACAACAAATAAAAAATAAAGGCAAACCAGACGACACAAAGATTTTATAGTGGTTCCCTAAACTTGGGTACATCCACTCTTCTAACACCCCGGTAGGAATCCACTACAGGTTTTTGATCAGGTGCCCTGCCACCAGAATATCTATTTTCTAAGGGAGATATAGCAACCCTTTAAGCTTTTGACCAGGTACCCAAAAACCAAACCAAGTCTTTTGATCAGGAGACTTGACAACGAAAAGGAATAATTTTTGAAGGGAGTTAAGAAACCCTTTGTACAGTGGTGAAAAAAAGTAAAAGATGATGTCTTCTTTGTCAACAGTCAGAGAGAAGACTAGTGGATTTGATGTTGTCAAAGCTCCCCCTAAGTTACAGATCTGATCTGGAGTGTTGAAGCTTTCCACAGGGTGTAGGCCTTCAGAATGATAAAGATCTTCAGGAAACTCTTAGATTGATGCAGATTATTTTTCTCTTGAAATTCCTGAAGCAAAACTGATGAGTCCACTTTATATACCTATTTTCAGACTCATCTGGGTTAGTTTTCACACGGTTGCACTTCACTTTTAGTTCTTTATCGTTCCTATTTCATCTAATCTTTATTTCCATAGGAAGTGCACATTTATGCATGTGGTTGTGTATTTTGTTGTTTTTATAGTTTGTACTCCCTTTTGTGATTGTCTGGAATGTCCGCACAGATTAGTGATTTGCTTTTCCTTTCGGTACAGGGGTCGTGTGCGTGTTCCGGGATGGTTGTGTAACAGGAATACTGCGCACGATCATGGGATCTAATGCGCACGACCACTGGTCGTGCGCCCCTGATCGTGCGCACTACTCTTCGTTTTCCAGAATCAGCCTGGGGTAAGCGCACGACCACTGGACATATTGCGCACGACCACTGGTCGTGCGCCACTGATCGTGTGCATTTATTCCTCTTTTCTGGTGTCCTGTATGGGGTAATCGCACGACCATTGGACTTAGTGCGCACGACCACTGGTCGTGCGCCACTACTCGTGCGCGTTATCCCAGTTCTTCTTCCTCATATTCCATGCCAGTGCAAACGAGCATAGGACATAGTGTGCACGACCACTGGTCGTGCGCCTGTGATCATGCGCATTGTTCATTTCTGCTTTTGTATAAATAGTGCAGGTCTCGCCCTAATCAGGAAAAGGATCCGGAGATCGCTCATTTTTCCTCCGCCGTTTTCGTCTCCGAGGAGGGATTCTGCCGTCCTACTTCAATCTCCACACTAGGGAGGTGCTCCGGGCAAGATTTCACCGCCAAATCCAAGCCGGAGCTTCCTCTCGGCCTCCTCCTTCATCCTTGAGCTTCAAGAAGGGCTTGACCTAGCTTTCTCCACCAATCTAGGAGAAGTTGTGCCATCCTCCACCGGATCGTGACACGAATAAGACGGGCCATTGGAAGGTGGTGATAGCCCTTCTCTACCCCGGACGCAGTTTCGGATCGAGCTTGGACGCGGATTGACAACCCGATGATTCCAACCATGAATCCTCAGCAAGGCTTCGGATCCGGTCGATTTCACACACTTTTCTTCTCTTGTTGTTGATAGTTTAGTTGAACTCTTTGTATTTGATGAAGCTATGCTTAGTGTAATATACATTTATGTGTAATCATGTCTATGTGATTGTATATTTTCGTTATATTTACTTGAGGTGCGCCCATATTCCATCCACCACCATCCACCCTTGTCGTTCTAGCAATTGCTAGAAGCGTGCATAGAGAATAGGTGCTCACGACCCTCATTCTGCTGTTCTAATCACCTCATTCGCAAGCCTACTCGTCCATCCACCTAGCGATTCGGTGCATAGCGGCCCGACTAGTCTTCCATCCCGCCTGGCGAAGCATCGCATAGCGGTGTTGCATAGGAGTAGTTGTTAACCTTTTATTTTCTGTTTTCGTAACATCAAAACCCCCCCTTAGTTAGCTCTGACCTGAGGACTTCAATCTCAAGTCCTCCTCGAAATTAACTCCACCTTACTGTGTTCCTTGTGAGATCGATACTTGGGAAAACCCCCATTTTATATTACTTGTGCGACCGGTTCACTGCCGTGATCTTAAGCATCAAGTTTTTGGCGCCGTTGCCGGGGAACACAGTCGTGTGAGTTTTTATAGAGAAGGATAAGAGATAGAAGCCCTTTTTCATTTGTTCATGTCACTTTCTTCTTTATTTTAGTTTTTAGCATTTGTGTTTGTTTTTATTTGTTCCTATTCTAGTTTTAATTTTGCTATAGCAGGTTTTCCTATTCTTTTATTTGTGTTGTGTAGTTAATTGTTGCTTAGAACCTTTCTGTTGGTGAATTATTCTTGTTGCACCATGTATTCTTATATGAATATCTGTTGCCGATAGTGCGGGGATTATAGGCATGGTAGTGATGAGTGCCCCACTGAAGAATGGGAGCATAATTCTCGTGGTTCTGTGTATGGAGCACCGTCTTCTTATGGTACTTCATACACCCAACCCAGGTCTTATGGTCACTCCTCTTCTACGCCTTCATCTTTTTCTTATTCCTCTGCGGTCCCACCTGTACCGAGGAGTAATGGAAAACGATATTTGTGTTGTCGTAGCACCGACCACGTGTTGAAAGATTGCGCAGAATTTCAGCGCCAGTTGGAGGAGGATGATGAACCGGGCATCTGATTCATTCCATCCACCTCTCAATCGGCTGTCCCTTCTGATTCTGATGATATGTTCGCAGCACTACCTTGTCTATGGGGGACTGTTGCGCATATACCCATCAGACTTTCTGCTGATCGCTGTGACGATAGTGTGGTACCGTCTCTCCCCATGCACTCTTCCCCTCTTGTTGATTCACCCCCGGAGGAACCTGCACATATTTTCTCTGATGCTGTTGTTCCTCCGCCTTCTTTGCAAGAATTATCTATCCCTATTTTTAGTGAGTCGGTTGATGATGTTCGGCCGAATTGTGATTCTGAGCCTGAGGATGTGCCCATGTTTGACGAGGATATTATTTTCATTAATGGACAGTTTTACGTCTTGGAACCTGTGGACGCACCGAGGTGTGTTGATGAGGAGATACTCTTTGTTGAGGAAGTTTCCACTTCCTTGATGGATGAGGAGGTCCAAACCACCACCGAGGACCTCGAGCTCGTGGATTCCCCTCGCCATGACTCATATGACACCGTCGATGATCTATGTCAGGATCCTGCTGGGAGTGCGACCAGGACCACTCCTCCTATTGCAGATTATTTTAGTTATTCTTCTCCTTTATTTCTTGATCCCTCTTCTATATTTGAGCCTGTGCGGGTTGAGTCTCCGCAGGAGCTTCAGGAGGACTTAGAGCTTTCAGCTCGAGCCATCGATGGTAGCATCCTCTCTCGCGAGGAGGTTGATTTCTCCTCTATTGAGAAAGCTCCATTGATTACTTTCTCCTCTTGCCTTCTCCCTGTAGTAGACGATACCTTGCTAGGCAAGGATTTATTTTGTGGTGAGAAGAGTGAGGACCAGCGCTCCTTCTCATCTTACTTCCTATGTCCTCTACCTGTGTTGGGCAGGTATTACTATTTAGGTAGAGGGGTAACTGTTCTATCACCGTATCGGTACCCGTTACCGAAACGTATTTTGGAAAAGTTACCTGTGCATTTTTCTTTTCATAGGCCCATTAGCTAGAACCTTTTCGTAGTCGAATAAGTCATGCTGGGATGACAATAACCCCAGTACTTATCTTTCATTTTCTGCATTTTCTTTTTTATGTCTATTTAGTTTTAGTATTGCTTTGTAGTTTGTATATTTTTTCTTTTGTTTTTGCGGAGCTCACCCCTGCAGGTATTCATAGCAAATTACATTGGCGGGGTTGTGATTCTTCGTATGGCGGGCCTGCTTCAAGTTTCCACGCGCCTTCTGGTATGCTCACTAGCTGAGCATTGGGTAACCTCTTCCCTTAGCTCTTTATGATTTTAATTTCTCTATCATATGCTGTGTAGTTTAGTTTAAGTCCGGGGGGAGAGCCAGTTTTGTTACCTTTTGCACGCGCACATTTCATGTGCATACTAGAAGCTTTTATAATTATATTTTGATTAGTTCATTGAACTGCACACCACTACACCCACATGAGCGCATGCTTAGCTTTTTGCGTGCTGCGAGTTAAACTCGTTTCTTTTGTATGATTTGGAAAAATTATGGTGTTGACATAGGATTGTGAGACGGAGTAAAATGTTGGCCTTGTTGTGTTTCTAGTCAACTGCTCTCGTCTCGTGTAGAAATTTGAGTAGATTTAATTTTTCTGTATGCTTTTAGTTTTATATTTTTCTAATTGTGTAAATACTTTTTATTCTACTCAAAAGTTGGTGAATCCGGTGTGAATCCGACGGTAGCTTAGGGATGTGTGTAGACGGCCGTTAGTTTTGTATTGCTCGAGTCGGGAGGATGGATAGTCTTTCTCGTTGGCTAATAACTTGCCCCAAGCTATTCTTGAAGCATGGGTATAGGTTAGTCATGCATGAGCGTGATGTAGGCCATCATTTTGGCCCGGTTGAGCTTTGTACCATTCCTAACATCATATCCTCGCTAGCCCCGTTGTGCCTACCCTTTCTTTTGATTCAGCTCCATCATGATTTCACCAAAGCCTCATAGCCAATCCTAGTCGCACACCCAAGTCGAGTTTAGTGTTTTATATTTTCATGTTGGGATGTGATGTGGTGTTATTACATGTGAAAATGTGGATGTGCTCCAAATCTTATATTTGCTGAATTTGTGAAAAGAAAAGTAATTTGAAAAAGAAAAAAAAAGAAAAGTTAAAAAAAAATGATGTTAAAGTGAAAAAGTGAAAAGGAAAATTAAAAATTGAAAATCCTATTTGGAAATGTGATTATTTTTGGAGTATGCGGTGCACACACCACATCACATCTGGGGGTGTGGTTATCCTATTTGCTGAATTTGGAAATGTGATTATCTTAAAAGTTAAGTCTGGGGGTGTGGTGTACCCGCGTGTATTTTGCTTAGTAGAGGGATTCCTTTTATACAAGATCATTTGGGTTTGGTGCATAGTCATTCTTGTTTATCCTTGTTTACCTCATCGAAACCCAAGCCCCATCTCTTCACCTATAGTCCTACTGATTCGTGTGTAAACCAAACCAGTGCCGTGTAGAGAATGCGAAAGGGAAAGCATATGGTCACCGACATTGGTGGATTCATTTGGAGGTTATCCGGAGCCCCGATCTTTGACAATGCTCGCCTAGCGATTAGTCTACTTTCTCCCTACGCGCGACCGAATGATTCACCGTGATTCCATTTTTGAGTAATAATAAAATTTTGATACGCATTGTGAAAAGTATAAACTATTTTGTATACTTAGAAATTTCTTCTATTATATTTTTCCGCGCGCGAGCATGCGACTTCGCATCGTACTTCGTATCGCAATTTCTTTTTTAACTAGTATTTTTTCCCTATCTGCTTAGATTTTGTTTGCTCGGGACGCGCAAACAGTTAAGTCTGGGGGTGTGATGAGTCCACTTTATATACCTATTTTCGGACTCATCTGGGTTAGTTTTCATACGGTTGCACTTCAATTTTAGTTCTTTATCGTTCCTATTTCATCTAATCTTTATTTTCATAGGAAGTGCACATTTATGCCCGTGGTTGTGTATTTTGTTGTTTTTATACTTTGTACTCCCATTTGTGATTGTCTGGAATGTCTGCACAGATTAGTGATTTGCTTTTCCTTTCGGTACAGGGGTCGTGTGCATGTTCCGGGATGGTTGTGAAACAGGAATACTGCGCACGATCATGGGATCTAATGCGCACGACCACTGGTCGTGCGCCCCTGATCGTGCACACTACTCTTCGTTTTCCAGAATCAGCCTGGGGTAAGCGCACGACCACTGGACATATTGCGCACGACCACTGGTCGTGCGCCACTGATCGTGTGCATTTATTCCTCTTTTCTGGAGTAATGTCTGGGGTAATCGCAATACCATTGGACTTAATGCGCACAACCACTGGTCGTGCGCCACTACTCGTGTACGTTATCCCAGTTCTTCTTCCTGATATTCCATGCCAGTGCGCACGAGCACAGGACATAGTGCGCACGACCACTGGTCGTGCGCCTGTCATCATGCGCATTGTTCATTTCTGCTTTTGTATAAATAGTGTAGCTCTCGCCCTAATCAGGAAAAGGATCCAGAGATCGCTCATTTTTCCTCCGCCGTTTTCGTCTCTGAGGAGGGATTCCGCCGTC
Source organism: Platanthera guangdongensis (assembly GCA_039583875.1). Lineage (NCBI taxonomy): Eukaryota > Viridiplantae > Streptophyta > Magnoliopsida > Asparagales > Orchidaceae > Platanthera > Platanthera guangdongensis. Next base: position 138,859,067 of record CM077147.1, read on the forward strand.
CTCCTTCAATCTCCACACTAAGGAGGTGCTCCGGGCAAGCTTTCACCGCCAAATCCAAGCCGGAGCTTCCTCTCGGCCTCCTCCTTCATCCTTGATCTTCAAGAAGGGCTTGACCTAGCTTTCTCCACCAAGCTAGGAGAAGTTGTGCCATCCTCCACCGGATCGTGACACGAAGAAGACGGACCATTGGAAGGTGGTGACAGCCCTTCTCTACCCCGGACGCAGTTGTGGACCGAGCTTGGACGCGGATTGACAACCCGACGATTCCAACCGTGAATCCTCAGCAAGGCTTCGGATCCGGTCGATTTCACACACTTTTCTTCTCTTATTTTTGATAGTTTAGTTGAACTCTTTGTATTTGATGAAGCTATGCTTAGTGTAATATATGTTTATGTGTAATCATATCTATGTGAATGTATATTTCGTTATATTTACTTGAGGTGCGCCTATATTCCATCCACCACCATCCACCCTTGTCGTTCTAGCAATTGCTAGAAGTGTGCGTAGCGAAGAGGTGCTCACGACCCTTATTCCTCCATTCTAACCACCTCATCCGCAAGCCTACTTGTACATCCGCCTAGCGATTCGGTGCATAGCGGCCCGACTAGTCTTCCATCCCGCCTGGCGAAGCATCGCATAGTGGCGTTGCATAGGAGTAGTTATTAACCTTTTATTTTCTGTTTCCGCAACATCAAAACCCCCCCTTAGTTAGCTCCGACCTGTGGACTTCAATCTCAAGTCCTCCTCGAAATTAACTCCACCTTACTGTGTTTCTTGTGAATCGATACTTGGGAAAACCCCCATTTTATATTACTTGTGCGACCGGTTCACTGCCCTGATCTTAAGCATCAAAAACTGAAGAAGACTGTGAATGTATGAAGGCTGTGTTATTCTTTAGTTCTCTGTTTTGTATCTGTATGTCTCCCTTTTTTATTGAAGATAAAGAAGAAACCATATATATCATTTTCAGAAAATAATCTTTTGAATTTTGAATCTTAACCTTGATTTCCTACCAAAATCCTGGGAGTTGAATGGCTAGAAAAAGGCATTGATTTATTATCATAACTGTCCCAGTAAATAAGACAATTACTCTGTGAATACCATAATTAATGGTGCCTTAGAATGGATATATTCTTGAGAATATATAGCATTAATTATCAGAGTATTATAGGCATATAATAATAAATTTGAAACCAAATTGCCTTGGAAAATACTGATAAACTGTATGGAAAATAGTCGAACAGAATTTGTCATAGAATAGTCGAACTCAACATATTTCGTCGACCTAAGATCCAATATCATCGAGCTGAATAAGGCAGACAAGCAGTATAAAAATAGTCGAACAGAACCTCTCTTTCGTCGAGCTGAGCTCCAAGATCTCTGAACAGAGAATTCATTTTCCAATCTGAGCGCCAAAATAGTAGAACTGAGATAGTCATTTCGTCGAGCTGAACTTCTGGGAAGAGATGGAAGTTCGTCGATCTTAGCTAAGATTTCGTCGAACTCAGCTCAAGGAAGTAGTCTGAGTTCGTCGATCTCAGCAGGGATTTCATCGAACACAGCTCAAGGAAGAACTGAGTTCGTCAATCTCAGATCGACGAAAGTCGAGCATAGTTCAGCAATCTTTGAACGACTTTTCTGCTCTAAGAAAAATTACATTTCACTGAAAGTGTTCTGTCTCTATGTCTTCTGAAGGTTGATCCAACCAACTAAGTTTGTTGAGCTAACCTAGACCTAGAAAAAGACTTATGACCCTAGACTATACATGTGAGTCATCAGGGAAAAACTAATAGTGAACCTAGCCCAAATCAACCCTAAATGAGGTGGGGTTCCAACAATCTCCCCCTATTTGAGTGAGGTCACTATTTACACAGAAATATAACAAAATGCAAAGAGATATATCATGTAGAAATAACACATTCAGTAGATATATTATAGAACTATGAAAGTTTTAAAACAGATAGTAAAAATAGATAGTTCAAAACCAAAAATAAGAAAGTCAAGGATCTTTCTTATGCACTTCAGAAGAAGAGACAGAAGATGGATTAGTGAATATAATTTTTCTTGTAGGATCTTCTGCTTCTCTTTTAGTCATCTTTAGGTCTTGAATGCCAAGAAATTTACGAGTAATGTGGGCACAACTGCATCTGGATGTAGCTGCATATAAGAATTAGGATAAAATAAGTTTTTCTTTACATGGAATTTATCAAATTATTTTTGCCTATAGGAAGATATTTTTGTAAACTGATAAATATCCTTTCCTTCTGATTTGGCTTTGTTAATTTCAGATAGACCAATGAGTTCCTTGAATCTTGCCATTTTGTAATCTGGATCTAGCTCTGGATCATAAGCAGGAGAAAAAGGCCTTTCTGGGCTTGATCCTTGCTTTTGCTGAGAGCTGCTTTGTGATATTCTTTGTTGTTGTGAGCTTCCTTGAGAATAAAACATAGAAGGTCTGTCTTATTTCTGAGAAGATCTGGAGGGTTGTGAATAATATGAAGACATTTGATACTGAGAAACATTTCCTGAAGCACCTGCAGCTGGAGGAGGAGGAGGAGGTCGTCCTATCCAAGACTGCTTACATGGAAAATCATTTCTCTTCTTCTTCCTTTCCTTTAGCTCAATTTTTGAGTATCTCATCCAGTTAGGAGATTCTGGAGTGAGCTTTATAGTGTGGAGAACATAGTAGGGAATATCTGATATAGGATTTGTCTTAGGGGCAACTTTTGTTGGAGCCTTCTTCTTAGCTTTCCACTTCTTAGAAGTAGTATCTTGAGAATCATCAGATTCTTCATCATAATCAGAAGAGGAGTTAGCTGGATTATCATATAAATCATGAATCTGTTTGAGCATATCTTCAGAAAGAAGAGGATGAGGCTGAGGCCCAATAGATTTAGCCTGAGACTGTACTGGAACAATAGGCTCTGCTTGAATTTCTGAAACAATTTGATCCTGAAAAGACTCATGTTCTTCTTCCATATCAGCAAACATAATCTCATCAATGTCTGGCATTGGGGATTCACACCAGCCATATGTTGGTGGAGAGAATGCTTGAGGCTCAGTTATTGGCTCTATAGCAGTATTAGAAACAAATAAGCTTGACCTGAGTTGATCCAAAATTTTAGGATTTATTGGGGATGAATAACACACTATAGCTTTGGACATATCTAAACTGAAACAGTTGGAACTGGAAGATTGTTGTTATATATAGAATCAAAAGATTGTAATAAAGAAACCAAATCAACTGTGAGATTTATCATGAAATCACCAACAGTGCTTCTGTCATTACCAACATCACAAATCATATCAGTATCTGAATCATCATCAATAGTATCAATAATTTCTGTTGGAACTTCTGCTAATACAGAAACTGCTACTGCTGCTACTGCTGGAGGAGGAGCTGGATCTTCTTCATTGAACATCTCCCCTTGCCTAGTTTCAGAGAGTCCTGAATCCAGGCCCCTAGAAGAAGAAGGCACAGAGGAGATGGAGGCAATTTTAGCAGATAGACGAGAGATGGTGTCAGTAAGAGGTGCAATGTCTTCATTTATGAGTTTTATGAGAGTAAGAGTAATGAATTTTAGCAATTCATTTGAAATATAAGAAAAATTCAGATATACCTATTCTGAATCAGGAGTGGCATAGGGTTATGTATGTCCACTTTTGGGACAGAGAGAAAAACCTAACGGGATATCTATAAAAGGAATGTCAGGTAGATGGAGGGGATTATCTGAGGATGAAGGGATGTCCTGAGTGGATGAATGATTGGACATAGTCTTGGAGATGGAATGTTGGATGGAATTGTGGTAGGAATGGTGGTAGTGATGGTTTCCTGGATGGGGGTTTAAATTGGAGAATGGTGGATTGGAGAATGATGCAGAGATGGTTAAGGAGGTGGCAGCAAGTTGAAATTTGGATATGAAGAGGAGGAAGGAATTTCATCCAGATGATGATGAATAGGTGATTGAGGAGGTGAAGATGGTGTATCCTCATGGATAATGATTGGTGAATGTAGAGTTGATGGTGGTGGAAGAGGTGAAGTAGGAGGGATGATAGTGGATGGTTGTTGTTGAGGAGGTGAAGGAATTCTGGTGGATGGAAGAACATCTTCTGGAGGTGGGAGATTGGCTATGACTGCCCATGTGTCCTCTGAAGCTCTGGAGGAGGAGGCCCTAGAAGGCTTTGGGATAGTCCTCTACCATTTTCCAAAGAGAGCTGATGTAATCCTCTTGGAAGCATTGATGAAAGTGGTCTGGGAGGCCAACAGTTCTGGGCACTTAGCTTGAAGGAAGATTGTAACGCCCCCGATTTTTCGATGATTTTATTTGTTTGGGCAACGTCAGATTTATGACGTCGTGGCGTTACTTTTAACGTCGAGTTGACGGCGCAATGCCGATAAGGCATTTTCGCGTCCGTGCGGTCGAGTAGGCCAAATTCTTGTTGTAATGTGAAGATTTTGTGTTTGAAATTTAAGTTAAGTAATTTTGGACTTGCTCTTCAAGTTTCGTCGCAATCCGAGCATTTTTGGAGTCTCGCCGCGCGATTGAAGTTTTGGATTGTTTATGTTTGCCGTATACTTCGAAGATTAATATCTCGGGAATGGCTCGTCTGATTCTGGTTTTGATTTCACCGTTAGATTTGTAGCATTAGTGTTCGCCTTCGGTGTAGGTTTCGTTTAATTCGGCGCTCGTTTGGGCTTCCGTGCTGAGTCTTCTCGAGAAGCTATGGTTCTACTCGATTAGCCCGTTTTAGATTTTACTCGGGCGCTGTTTTGAGGGTCAAAACGGCATTGTATCAAAGAATGGTCAACATAAAATTCGTTCGTCTCGACGATATCTACAACTTTCATGTTGACCACGTTTCGAATTGAAACCGTTTTGAACCCCTAATTCTGTTGTTTCCGCAATAACTCGAGTGGCGAGCTGCTACTCGAGTATATGCTGCTTCTACTCGAGTAATTCATGTTTTAACTCGAGTAATGAGCCTATAATCGAGTATATTATGTTATTACTCGAGTAGGTATGTTACTACTCGAGTAGGTATTCTGTTACTCGAGTAGGTATGCTGTTACTCGAGTAGGTATGCTGTCACTCGAGTAGGCTATTTCATTTTACGTTCAGACATGTTTTGAGGGTCAAAACGACGTCGTATCAAACAATGGTCAACATGAAATTTGTTTTCCTCGACAAGATTTACAACTTTCATGTTGACCACGTTTCGATTTTAAGTCGTTTTAAACCGCTAAATTCATTTTTTCCGCTATAACTCGAGTGGTGAGCTGCTACTCGAGTATATGCTGCTTCTACTCGAGTAATTCATGTTTTAACTCTAGTAATGAGCCTCTACTAGAGTATATTATGTTACTACTCGAGTAGGTATGTTACTACTCGAGTAGGTATGTTGTTACTTGAGTAGGTATGCTGCTACTCGAGTAGGTATGCTGCCACTCGAGTAGGCTGTTTGTGTCTGTGCTCAGAGGCAGTTTTGAGAGTCAAAACGACATCGTATCAAAAAATAGTCAACATGAATTTTGTTCGTCTCGACGAGATCTACAACTTTCATGTTGACGCCTTTTTGATTTGTAGTCATCCTAGACCTATACTTTGGATTCCCGCAAAACCGCTCGAAATAAATCGTTTTTGACAAAACTTTTTATAAACATATATATATATATATATATATATATATATATATATATATATATATATATATATATATATATATATATATATATATTCTTGGACTTATGTTTTAGAACCAAACTACATCTTCTCCGTTATTTTTCTCCCGAACCAGAGCGGCGAGCGAGAGAGAGAGTTTCTTTTTCGTGAATCTTCCGGTGGCCGCCGACGGTTCTCCGGTACTCGAAATCTTCAACCGAACTTAGATTCGGAAAGCTCTCGCCGAGAGCTACGCTATCGTGGTAATTTCTTCCCCATTCCTTGAGTTTTTTCGTTAGGGTTTTTCGGCCCTAATCCCTTTTTGGCCATTTTTTTCTACATTTCAACTTCCCCCGCATCCTTTTGCCCCGATCTATGACGTGTAGTGATTTCGGAGGACTTTTCTGGTAAAACCAAGGCAAGTGGTAGTTTCTTCTCGTTTCTCCTTGTCCGACTCGATTGTAACGACTATGTTTTTCACATCCCCTAAAATTTTCTACTATTATTCTTCCCAATTATTGCTATGATTAACCGCTTTGTTGATCACATGTTGTTATGATGTGTTGTCGTGCTAAACTAGATCTTGTCTACTTATGTTTAATCATTCTTGAAGTGTTTTAGCGATGGTTTAAGTGCCTTAGCTCTCGTTATCAAATGTTTTAGAGTTTAATTAGGGTTGTAAATCGTTCCTAAGGGTTGATCAACCCCGTCTTGAGTTCGGTAATGTCTAGTAGAATCTGTCGAGCCAAGTCCCTAGATGTTGGGGTTGTGGTTTCTTTGGTTTTTCATTGGTTTCAGGAGTTAGTGGGCGTGACCACCTCCGCAAGGTTGTTTCCTTTATTAGTACCTTTTGGAACTCTACCGGTGTTTTGGGCATCTGCGGTGTATAATGGAGTGTATGAATCTCTCCCGCAGTTAAACAGATTTAATCTTCGTGAGGGGTGTGTCCAGCTAAGTGACCATCTCGCCCGTGTTTTTAGGTAGAGTGACCACAAGTGGTTAATAAAGGTTATGTATTTTCTTCCTTATGATTTACTCATGTTCGTCACCTTATTGCCTTGAGCTTATGGTGTGTTTGCATTGTACGTGATGATTCACGTGAGTGTTCCTTTTTTGTTTGATGCTTAATTCGTACTTTATGTCAGTATTTTTGGTCTTGGGTTAGTACCCCTTTTGACCTTTGTTTGCCTTTGCTTAATTTTTCTGCCACCATTTGTACCTACTTGTTGAGGTGTTCTGTTTTTTTGGAATGCCTCAGGTTCAGAGCAGTACCGGTTAGCAGTGCTGGTTTTGGAGTTTTCTGGGCGGCATCGTTGGCCGTGTTTGTTGCCTCGTCTCAGCAAGGTAGTTTGTTGTTGGTTTAGTTTTACTCGTTCAGACATACTTTTTGTTCGTGGGTTCGTGTCAGCTTGTTGGCGCCCACTGATTTGTTAGTTGTTGATACTTGCTAGCTGCTCATTTATTTAAAAGTGGATATGGCTTCCTTGCTCTCTGGGAGGATTTATGCTAGGAATGCCTGTTAGGTATTTTCAACTATAAAATCTACTACTATTACTTCATACATTACGTGATTTGAAACTCTAACCCGTTATTTTTAGCAACCGTAAAAGCTATCTTTCCTAATATAATAAATTTAGAGTTCTGCATGGCATGAGTTGTCCTTTGGGGACGTTTATTCTCATGTAGGATGTTTGTGTTAATCTAATCAAGTATTTTTCCGCAGCGTATCATATATTTTAATCCGTGGACTAGATGAGCCACTAAGCCGAGGGATACGACTAACTTCTACTCGTAACTGATTTTCCTTAAAATAACTTTAAAAGAACCTTTCTTCATGTTTAGTTGGTGTCTGCCTGAGCATCCGCAGTTATCCCCTGCTGACGTGGCATCATGACGTGCATTTTCCCTTACTCTGATAAGCTTTATTTGCGGTGAAAATGCGGGTTGTGGCAAAGATCCCTAGGATCAATCCATATCCTCTAGATTTTCCTATTAGCTTCTTCTGATATAATTAAAGAAAAGTATTCCCCAGTTCACTGACTTCTTATTGACCAGGGCACATATCAGTTTGAATTGGTGCCTAGTGATATGGTCATGAGCAGAATGTTTGCCCAATAACACTTTGCCTAATAAATCTGCCAAAAACATGTATTCTAAGGATAGATTCTTCTTGAGTAAATGGTTAGGGTTTCCCTGGGAGTGACCCAACCTATCTATCATATCAGTAAATTTACTACTAGATAACTCAATATCATCTTCCCCATTAACAAATCCAAAAACCTCAGTGAAAACATCTGGAGTTAAGATAACTTGATTACCAGAAATGGTGCCAACAATGGCTGAGGTATCCTGAAGCTTTTCAGTAAACATCAATTCATTTATCTCTGAAACAAGGAATTTGATTCTGGTTGTCATGAAGTACTGTAGAATATGAGCTTCGAACAACTGAAGGATATCCTTGAATATTTGATCCGAGTGACTGAAAGATTCAAGGTCGATATCAAAACCAACATCAAATTTCAGGTTTGAGAGGAGGGATGGATAAATCGTCATTGCTTTGCAAAAAAGAAACAAGAGATCAAGAGCAAGAGAACTGAAAAGTGCGGGATGAAGTTCGATGAAAACCCTATTATAAGTTTTCAGAAGGCAAAACGGCGAACTCCGTCCTGCAAAAAAGAAAAGCTTCGAGCTCAAGTCGACGAAAAAATTTCATGAAGAAATGATATCGTAGATCTCAGTTTAAAGCGAGGAAAAATAGATCGTCGATCTCCGTTCGACAAAATATTTTCTAACGCAAGATCGTCAATCTCTGTTCGATGAAAATGACTTCACAGAGAGATTTCATCGATCTCAGTTCCACGAAAATTCTCAGTAAGAGTTCACAGATCGTCGACCTCCGTTCAACGAAAAGTGACCAATTCTTGAAAACGCAGACAGAAATCAAATTAGACCTTCTCCATTAATCATGTCTAGCTGATTTAAAAACAACAGATGTTTCTTCTCATATAATGGTTTAGTGAAGATGTTTGGTCTTTGCAAATTAGTAGAGATAAAGACAAGGTTAATTTTTTTTTGTTCACAAAATCTCTAATGAAATGATGTCTTATTTCTATATGCTTGGTCCTACTATGATGCACTGAATTTTATAAAATGGAAATTGCACTGGTACTATCACAAAATATAGTTGAATTATTTAAATTGTAAGCATAATCTAGGAGTTGGTTTTGAATCCACAATATTTGTGAACAACAACTGCCAGCTGCTATGTACTCAGCTTGTACAGTTGAAGTTAACACAGATGTCTGTTTCTTACAAAACGAACACACAAGCCTATCACTAAGGAACTGACATGTTCCTGATGTCCTTTTTCTATAAACTCTACATCCAACAAAGTCAGCATCTGAGAATCCAGTTAATTCAAATTTTGACTCAGTTGGATACAAGAGTCCTAGATTTGGGCAACCCTTTATATATTTCAAAATCCTTTTTAAGAAAATAATGTGAGATTCTTTAGGGTTCACGTGGAACCTAGCACAAAGGCATATAGCAAACATAATATATGTCCTACTAGCTGTGAGATACAACAAGGATCCAACAATAGCCCTATCTGTTTTCTGATCAACTAGCTTGCCCTGTTCATTAGAATCAATCACAGCATTGGAAGACATGGGTGTTCTCATTGCTGAGGCATCAGACATCCCAAATCTCTTAATTAGCTCCTTAGCATATTTAGACTGGGATATAAAAATGCCATTAGGGGATTTCTTCACTTGTATACCAAGGAAGTAGGAAAGCTCAGACATGCTACTCATTTCAAACTTGGAATGCATCAGGTCAGAAAACCTTTTGCATAGTTTGGAATCAGTAGAGCCAAAAATGATGTCATCTACATATATTTATACTAATAATATTTTATCTTTAGGATGCCTAATGAACAAAGTTCTATCTACAATGCCCCTAGTGAGCTTATGTTATAAAAGAAAACTAGCTACGGTCTCATACCAAGCTCTTGGAACTTGCTTTAAATAATAGAGAGCTTTATGCAATTTGAAAACAAAAGAGGGATGAGTTAGAGAGATAAAACCTGATGGTTGCTCCACATAGACCTCCTCTTTGAGTTCACCATTTAAGAAAGCACTATTGACATACATCTAGTAGACTTTGAACTTCTTATAGGCTGCATAAGCAAGGAATATTCTGATAGCCTCCAACCTTGCAATAGGGGCAAAGGTTTGATCATAGTCAATTCCTTCCTCCTGAGAATAGCCTTGAGCTACCAATCTTGCTTTGTTCCTTGCTATAGCTCCTTGTGCATCCAATTTATTTCTGAATACCCATTTAGTCTAATGACTGGGTAGTCTTTGGGTCTTGGAACTAAATCCCAAACTCTATATCTCTCAAACTAATTGAGCTCCTATTACATTGCAATAATCCAGTGTGGATCTTGCTCTGCATCTTTTATGGATTGGGGCACAAGTTGAGATATGAAGTAAGCATTCATTAAATCCTGGTTGAGTTGATTCCTTGTTTGCACAACAACTGATATGTCTCCAATCACTTGAGATATAGGGTGATCTCTATGTAATGACTCCATCTGTTCATATAGTATATATTAGAATATCCGGCCGGGGCCCCACAGCATATACCACAAAATAGGCGGCAAAGTCACAGAGTGATACCAAAGTTGCGCATCCTAACTCATTGCAGTCTAGCGGAAGCCTATAACACGAAGCTGAACTCCAACCATGAATGTCCACCAATATGAATATCCACTTATATATATACTAGCATCTTCGAACGGGCTCCGCCCGTTCTCGATGCGTCGCTGCGGGCTTCGCCCGCTTGGCATTAACGCGGGCGAAGCCCATCGGGGCGGGCTTTGCCCGCCCCCCGACGGGCGAAGCCCGTCCCCACCGGCGGGCTTCGCCCGCCCCCGACAAAATTTAAATAATTATATGATTTAATAAATAATTAGTGTTTATCAAATTATAATTTAATAAATAATTATATAATAATAATATTTTAAAAAAAATGAAAAAAAACGAAAATCCACCCCCCGCCCTGCTTCGGCCGGCTCCGCTTCCCCGCCCTCCTCTGCCGTCGGCGGCGGAGCCGCCGGCCCCCGACAAAATTTAAATAATTATATGATTTAATAAATAATTAGTATTTTTAAATAAAATTCTAATTTCATAAATAATTATATAATAATAATATTTTAAAACAAAATGAAAAAAAATGAAATCCCCCCTCCCCCCGCCCCGCTTCGGCCGACTCCGCTTGCCCGCCCTCCTCTGCCCGCCGGCGGCGGAGCCGCCGGCAGCCTGCCCGGCACACCCCGGCGGGTTCGCCGGAGGCCGGAGAACCCGCCGGGGTGCGCCGGGCAGGCTGCCGGCGGCTCCGCCGGCGGCGGCAGAGGAGGGCCGGGAAGCGTGAAGGCGGTATCGGGATTTTTCAGAGAGTGAACAGTAACTCATTTGGTTTTTTTTTATTTGCAGGCCGCCTTTGATTAATCCAACGATCAGATTTGCTTTTTTGGAGATCGGACGGTCCAGATGAGATTCATGGTGTGCTTGAGATATGCATATTGTATTATATAATAAAGATATATATAAATATAGGAACACCAAATACATAGTCAGCTGGCCTTATGGCCTTACAATTATTCTTTATAAAAGTGGCTTTCAAACATCGGCGCGCAGGCCGTCCACATATGAAGAACAAAACACAATATTTCAGCTTAGCCTTCACGGGCTAATAACAACAGTAGCAACAACAATAGCAGCATGGAACTTCAGCCTTTAAATGTCCCGATCGGCCCTCCAGCACCTGTACAAGGACAGTCCACCCAATGGTGGCAAACAAGGCAACGGTCAGCATTCAGCTGAACAATTTTATTATAACTCTACCCCTTTCCCGGGACAGTGGTATTCCTTCCCTACAGGCATAACAAATCACAGGCAGATATATATATATATATATATATCATACATTGTGCTCTCACGCACATACATTCCATCACAACCGCCAGCCACCCGGCCCAACGGTCCATGCACTCAGAGCACATTCTTGGCGTACCGGCGAACCAGTTGCCCACCACCGTATCAGGGATGGAACCCAACAGCAATATTGAGCATTTAGCTCCATGGTGTGCAGCCGGAGACTTTAGTCTTAATGACCCGGGATTGGCCCGTAGCCCCCATTGTGTCATGGCGTGCATGCCTAATACTCTCGCTATGCGCTCCAACAGACCGTACTTTCAGGTCTCACGTCAGATGGACATAACGTAGGTCGGATCATCCACCCCCCCCCCCCCCCCCCCCCGTTGCTCAAGTCGCCTTGCCATCACCGAGTACAGTGTACTCGCGGCTTTCCAATCATCGGTTATCTAGGTGTCACGCCTCGTGTTAGCGATAGTACTCATCTTCCATCCCTAGCCTTAACCATACATTCATAGCATCCACTTGAGGGTATTTTCCTTGACTGCCAAGCCAGTACTTCCTGTTACTACACTTCACAGGCACTACCCATCAAGCGTCATAAGCATTACAAGCATGATCCGAGGGTCTTTTCTTGGATCTCAAATCCAGTACTTCCTGCTACCACCCTTCACAGGTTTAACCCATTCAGCATCACAAGTATCACAAGAGTATTTTCCTGAACTACCACTACAGTACTTCCTGCTACTACCTTTCACAGGTTTAACCCATTGACTCCTTAAACTACGTGTTTAATCACGGAGACTTCTCCGGTGCGTATATGCAACATCACCAATCCAGACCAACCTGTCTAGATGGGTTTCACATAGCATGCCTATTCCATACTCCATTTCCGGATCTATATGCCAACCTATTGGGGATTCCAAGAATCAACCCAAGGGAATTCCTTCAAAAGCCACCCTCTTGTTGGGGAATCCCATGCATATGCCAAAACAGAAACCTTCACATGGCTAGGAAGAAAGATCGTTACCCTTGAAGATCGCTTCGGAGCCATGGACTTTTAGCCGGATGACACGTACCGCAGTGACTTTTCCTCCACAATGCTAGCCTCGCATCTCTAACCGGAACTCCGCAGCTCCAACGGTGGCCAGCTCCTTTCCTCCTCCTCCTCCTTCTTCTCTCTTTCTCTAGGTTTTTGGAAAGAGGATGGCCAAATCAAAAATGAGGATTTCAATCTCATCTTCGGCCTTAAGGAAGGAGTGAGAGACCTGAGCCATTGGATCACAGCTGAGAAAATGGACGGCCATGATTTTGCCATAAAAGGATAAGTTTTACGTGCCACAGCATGTGACATGCCCGTGTCACTGGCCATGTACCTTAAGCAGCACACAACCGAGTCATCCAGACCAGTACACGCCCATGGGACACGCCCGTGTCACGGGCCTTGTCACCTGACACGCCTTTAGACATGCATGTGTCTGTGGCTGTGTACCTCAGGCTGTACAAAAAAGAAAATTCAACCCGATCGGGACACGGCCAGTGACACGCCCGTGTCACAAGCCGTGTACCCCAAGACACGGCCGTGCCCTGCCCATGTTCACCCGGCCTCAAATGCCCGGGGCACATCTAGCAAAGTACACGGCCAGTGACACGCCCGTGTCACTGACTGTGTGCCCTCACACGGCAACAGACACGCCTCCAGTGTAACTTCGTCGAACAAAGTTCGTCGACCAAAGGAGGATACGACCTCTGACACGCCCATGTTAGAGAGCGTGTTCCCTTATTTTTTTCGTAGAATGGACACAAGAAATCTCTAACGCTTCCAACTCCTGGATTAGACGTTAATGGTGAAGTTGTAGACACTTTACCATTGACGGAACTCTCCAACTCAAGGCATCAGCGACTACATTTCCCTTTGTAGGAGTATACCTCTATGTACTTTAGGCTCTTGAAGTCCGTATAGATCTCCACTTTCACGCCATAAAGATAATGCTGCCATAACTTTAGTGCAAAGATCACCACTACCAACTCTAGGTTGTGAACGGGATAACTTCTTTCATGCACCTGCAATTAGTATGAGCCATAGGCAATCACTTTCCCATTTTGCAGAAGAACGCAACCTAAGCCGCTTCCTGAAGCATCACTATAGATCTCATATCCTTCGATACCACATGGCGATGTCAACACATGCCTTGTGGTCAATTGACTCCTTAGCTCGTAAAAAGCTTGCGCGCACTCCGGCGTCCAAACAAACTTATGATCCTTTCTCGTAAGTGTGGGCAGAGGCAAAGCAAACCACAAGAAGTTTTCAACAAACCTTCTATAGTAGCCTGCCAATCCAAGGAAACTCCAGACTTCGGACTCTGAAGACAACACCGGCCACTTCTATATGGCTCCTATATTTGACGGATCCACTGCTATGCCTTCTCCATTTATCACATGGCCCAGAAAAGCCACTGACAATAACCAAAACTCGCACTTCGAGAGCTTGGCATGGAGCTTGTTCCTTCACGAAGAATGCAACACCAACCACAAGTGGTTTACATGATCAGATTTAGATTGATAGTACACCAAAATATCATCAATGAACATGATCACACACAAGTCCAGGTACTCTCAGAATGTTCGGTGCATTAGGTCCACGAACACCAAGGGCGCATTGCACAACCCAAACGGCATTACTATGAACTCATAATGACCGTAGTGTGTGCCAAATGCGGTCTTGGGAATGTCATATTCCCGAATTCTTAACTGGTAATACTTAGATTTCCACGCCAACTTGGAGTAGTCGGTTGATCCCACCAGCTGATCGAACAATTCATCTATTCGTGGAATCGGCTACTTAATCTTTTCTGTCAGCTTAGTCAATTCAAGATAATCCATACATAATCACAAATAACCATCCTTCCTTTTCACAAGAAGAATAGGTGCGCTCCAAGGTGACATACTTGGGCGTATACATCCCTGCTCCAGCAACCCTTGCAATTGGATTTTCAACTCAGCTATTCCTTTGGCGTGGCGCGATACAGCGAGCGGGCCACAAGTTTCGCACCTGGGACCAATAGAGTACAGAAGTCAATCTCTCGCTGGAATGGTAGCCCAGGAAGATCCTTAGGAAACACAACACATCCACAAGCTCTGATATCGGCAGCGCAGATGCGTCCAAACACAATTCCCGACTTCCAATTTGCACCGCCATATTGCAAACTCTATCCACCAACATCAAAGCATTCATTCAGTAATAACACCCTTACACTATCATAAAGTGCTCTCACCCGTGTGTTCCGAATCATAGCAAATCCTGTGGCGCACACATCACACACACAAGCTACATACATAATATGCAATCAGAAAAGCAATCAACGATGTTATCGCACACTTGTGACACTTCACTGTTCTTAATGGCCAGGAGTAAAGACTTAGGATGGTGCCTGGGATGCAGAGGACTTCACCACTTCTTTTCCCGTTTCAGCATAAGTCGCTCCGATATTCTGCTCAACCAGTTGTCAACCACTCCTGATAATGATGGGCGAAATTGTCCCCATGTAATATAAAATCAACTTTCTATTTGTGTTCATGACTACCGTACAAACATGTTTATTCCACACATACATGTATTGTACTCACATAGCACAAACGTAGCAGTGGAAACTGCCATGCAACACTGATTGTTATACATACAATACATGCATAGTCCACAAATACATGAGTAATATAGTTATTTTTGTACATCAAGTCGACATTGCCTTCTTATTTATTGCCCTCTAAGAGCCACCTCGACAATCTCGGGCTTTATGTCCTGCTTCACCACACAAGTAACACTTGTATTGCCTCTTTGGCTGCTTAGCACCAACCCAACAGTTTCGAGCAATATGTCCTTTCTTGCCACAAGTATAATAAGTACGAGTCTCGCGTCTCTGCCTCTTGCGGTGTGCAGACTTTCCAACCATTGGAGCTCTCACTTCCCTGATCGCAAACATTTGCTGGGCTCTCGCTGGCATTTGCTGGGCACTTGTCAAGTTCATCTCCAAGAGTCTAGCTGACTCCACCAATGGTTAGAATCCCAATAACTTAGGACCCATCAACAAAAAACGGAGTTCCTGACATAGCCCATCGTAAAACCGATTGATCTTCGTCTCCTCGGTTTCAAACACAAACACTGGTTGTTGTCTTATTGTTGTTTTTTAAGTTTTTTTAGATTTTTGGATTTTTTAGTTTTTAAGTTTTTAGATTTTTGGATTTTTTAGTATTTAAGTTTTTTAGATTTTTGGATTTTTAGTTTTTTTAGTTAGTTATTTTTTGTTAGTAGAAAACGACGTCATTTTATTTATATGTTTTTATAGATAATAATAACATAATTTTTTGTAAGTTTTTGTTTATTGTTTTTTTTTCTATTAAGTAAAAAAGGTTACAATAAACCAAAAAAAACACAAATACATAAAAGAGGGGAGAGAAAATTCCCTTACATTACATAAAAAGCCCCCCTAGTACATCCCTAACCTAAGCAAAGTGGTCCAAAAAAGGGAACAAGAATTCATACAACAGCTGCTTATTTATAAACAAAATTTTCATGGAACACGCTCTCTGACACGGGCGTGTCTGGGGGCGTGTCGACACTGTTCAAATGGCGGCCGATGATTCAACTAGAGATATGAAATTGCGGCTGAAAACGCGGCGGTCACGCCCCAGGTCACGGGCATGACAGTAGGTGTGTCGGCACTATTCATCATCTGATTTTGGCGATTTGACGGCGTTGTTGACTTCGGGAGGTCCACGTGGAAGTCACGCCCCTGGTCACGGGCGTGACAGTGGGCGTGTCAGGGAGGTTGAACTGGGCGTCGTTTGCGTCAAAAAGTCGCCGGCGGTGGTTTGTCGGGCCAGGTAGAGGAGTCACGCCCTAGGTCACGGTCGTGACGCTAGGCATGTCGAGTTGGTCGTCGATCGTTGAGAGCAATTTCGTCGAGCTGGATGGTCACGGGCTTCGGCATGGGGCGTGTCACATGACACGGGCGTGTCGCTCATGGGAGACTGGCGTGTCTTTGTTGGGTCGATGAACTTCGAGTGCAAAACATCGAGCGCGGTGACACGGGGGTTGGTCATGGCCGTGTCCCATTTGACGCGGCCGTGTGACAGGGCGTATCACAATTTTTCTTCACTTTTGCGGCTTATTTAACGGGTTTGAATTATCATGCCCTGGTCACGGGCGTGACCCAGAATACACGGGCGTGACCCATGATTATTTTGCAATTTTTCCTGCAAATTTCAGGAAATCAAAATAAAATTAATTTAGCATAATATTTACAAAATAGTAGCATTTTATTGAAAAAAATAAGTAAAAATAATAAAATAAATTAAAACGACTGATTTAATCCACAAAAAACTAGATATATTTACAACTCATCACAAAGCATGCGTGACCATTATTTCTAACTTCTCTATTTAAGCCGCATGTCTCATTCACCCAAGGGATCCAGTCCGCAATTTCCGCTCCCTTTAGCAGGAAAACTTTCCTCCTGCCATTTTCTTCTCTCTACTCCTTGGAGAGCTCGTCCGAACACCGTTCTCCCTCCAAAATCTCACAATAGCTTCATCTTCGGCCGCAATCATCTTCTCCAACCTCAAAGCCTCATTTCAAGCTCTTAGGTGCTGCATACGTGGAGTTCTCCGGTCAGGTTTAACCCGATGGCTATTCACGAAGAAGACGGACTATTAGAAGGAAGTGACAACCCTTCTCAACCACGGACGTCGTCTGTAGACCGAGCACGTATAAGTCCCGACAACCCCTTACTCCGGCCTCAAATCTCGGAAAGTCTTCGCATGTTTGGTTGTATCTCTACCCCTTCTCTTGTAGTAACTTTGCTCTTGATTGCTTGGTTGTTGGATTGATGAGAAAGAACTTGATTTACTTAATGATTTCAGCATGTCTATCTGTTGGCATATTTTAGTTCTTGATTGTGTTGGTGCGCTTCCATCCTTTATGTTCTTGACACGATAACGTCGTCCCAACAATTGTTAGGAGTGTGCGTGGCAAAGAGGTGACTGCAACCCTCAATGGTTTGTTCATCCTCCTTATTACTCACTTGAGTAATCCACCCAAGCGACGCGGTGAAGGCGACTCATATTAGTTTTATTGGTGTTAAAATTAGGAAACCAAAAAATCAAAATCCTTTATTATGTTGGCCCTTGCAATTCCTCTTTCAATAGTGAAGTCACACTCCCTACCTACACTCCTCGAGGGATCGATATTTGGGGATTCAACTCCTCAAATTTATTACTTGACTACGATCGGTACACTTGCCAAGATTGCATCAAGTTTTTGGTGCCGTTGCCGGGGACTGCAACCGTTGTGGGTATTTTTTCTATTGGTAAAGTTATTGCAATTTTTTTTGGTATTTTGATCAGTTTTTGTGTGTTGTATGACAGATCCAAACCCCATGGATTTTGGTGAAGATCTTGGTGTTGATCTTGAAACCACATGAGCGAGGCGAGCTCATCGTTGTGGTGCTGCTACTGACGGAAGAGAAAGAATGGAAGAATTAGGTCAAGAAGGAAATAACATTGGTGAACGGGTCGGTGAGGACCTGGAGGTGGTCCGACCACGAATTAGGACAATGCGAGACTTCACGACCCCTACCGCGGGAAGTGTTTACCCTGGCTTCGGCCCAGCCTTCGTAAACAACCACTTCGAGATAAAGCCTGCCATCCTCAACATGATCTGAAATAACATGCAGTTTTTGGGCTTGCCAAGTGAGGATCCACAGCTCCATCTGGCGGAATTCTGGAAGATCTGTGGTACCTTCCGCTACGCAGGAGTTACTGATGATGTGGTGAAGCTTAGGTTGTTCCCTTTTTCGCTAAGGGACAAGGCGAAAACCTGGATCCACACTATTGCTCCCTGGATTGCGACTACATGGGAAGCTCTTTCCTCGAAGTTCTTAGCTAAATTCCA
This sequence comes from Platanthera guangdongensis, assembly GCA_039583875.1. Classification (NCBI taxonomy): domain Eukaryota; kingdom Viridiplantae; phylum Streptophyta; class Magnoliopsida; order Asparagales; family Orchidaceae; genus Platanthera; species Platanthera guangdongensis. Next base: position 138,877,612 of record CM077147.1, read on the forward strand.
CCTGGTGGACAAAATAGTGAACACCCCAAGGGAGATAGCCACCTTCTGGCAGCTGGACCGGGAAACTTTGTCTGAGGCCTGGGAGAGATTTGTTGATCTGCAGTGTCGATGCCCCCAACACGGCTGTGAGCCGTGGAATTTAGTTGAAATCTTTTATTTTATTGTTGAGCCCAATTACAGGGCTATGATCGACGCGGCAGCTGGAGGCACTATCATGATCCTGACTCCCGATGAGGCGTTGCAGCTCCTTCGTGACACTGCTTATCATTTCACATATTGGACTGCTGGAAGAAATGCATCGAGGGGTGCGAGAAATTTGTTTGTCGTAAATATGGTGCATCCGCAAGCTGAGGTGATCCATCCTATGATGGATGGAATGATGATGCTGACTAAATCGACCCCTCCTCCGGCTCGGGTGATGGCTATTTCATGCCATGGTTACGGAAACCCCGGCCATCATACATATGAGTGCCTAACTGGAGAAGCTTTTGCTAGTCCCTCAGGTATATCTGCTGACGAGAATGTAAATTTTATAAGTATTCAAAACCGCACTGGTCCTAATAATAATCCCTATAACCCGAATGTGAGAAATCATTTGAATTTGTCCTAGAACCAATATGCGCCAGGTCAAAGGTGGCAGGGAGGCCAGCATCAGTTTGATGCTCAAGATTCTAATAGCCAGCCACGACCGCCGTAAGCGGGTTATAATCAGAACGTGCAGGGGACGGGAAAGAATGTGTTAGAAGAAATGATGGAAAAGTTTGTGGAGATGTCCCAATCCAACATGGCCACTCAGACCGCCTCCATGAGAAACTTGGAGACGCAGCTAGGTCAACTGGCCCATGTGTTCTCTGAGCAAACTCGCATCGCCCACCCGAGCAACACGGAAAAAAATCCCCGTGAGCAAGGGAAGTGTGTTGGGGAGAAGGATGAGTGTACTGAAAATGAAATGGCTGTGATATGTGAAATAAATGAGGTTGAGACTCTGGCCTTATGTGATTCCAGATCTTCTTACAACCTTCTTACTTTGCAAGATGTTGAGAAATTTAATTTAAATATTGAGTCAAATGTCCGAAAATTGCTCGTTTTGTCTGATGGGTCGGTAGTGGAGACCGACGGTGAGATAAAGGAGGTGGAAGCGATATTGAACGGGATTGAAGTGATCACTGATTTTCAGGTTTTGGGACCAATGGGGAATGCTTCAAAACTTATCTTAGGGTCCCATTCCTGAAATCTAGTGGGGTGATGTTGCAATTTAATGCGAGTGGCATCACCTTGGCATCCAAAGTTGATTCGCCTTTACCGCCATCCCTTCCCTCTATGATTCCGAATGAATCCGGAAAACCGCCGGACATAAATGTTGTGTTATCTGATGGTTTTCCAAGTATTGCTGAGACAGGTATGCTGAAGAAAGCTGAAGGAGAAACAATATCGGTGTTGCTTGGAGTGCAACTAGTTGTGGATGAAAAAGGTTGTGAGCATAGTGAAAGTCAAGTTGTTGATGCAAAGGAGCAGAGCACGACTGATGAAAGGGTGCTTAATTTGGAACCAAAGACTTATATTGATTCGAATAAATTGTGTAAAACTATGAAGCAGGTTACTTGGGTTGATCTATCACCCGTCGCGGGTGAGGAAAGGACGCTTCTGTACGGAAAAACTGGGAATACCTATTGATGCACTCTCGATAAGTGTACCGATCGCTGTCAAGTAATAAAAGTGAGGAGTTTAATCCTCGGATACCGATCTCTTGTGGAGTGCAAGAAGCGAGTGTGATTTCGCTATAAGAAAAAGAGATTGCAAGCGGGAAAGTAACCAAAGGGGGTTTTTGAATGGGATTCCTAAGTTAACAACAAAAAGAAAACTATAGAGGGTCGTCGTCACCGCGTCGCTTGGGTGGAGTACTATGGAGAGTAGTAAAGATGATGGACGAACAGTGAGGGTCGCAATCACCTCTCCACAACGCACGCTTCTAGCAATCGCTAGAACGGCACAATCACAACAAACACAAGAAAAACTGAAACTTAACGACACAAGCAATGATTAAGACATAAAAACATAAAGACATGCTGAAACCTTAAGCAAAAATTGTTCTCAAGCAACAATCTCACAATTACAAGTTCAGAATGAAGTAACCACAAGAAGAGGTGGAGAAATACAACCAAGCGCACGAAGGCTTTCCGAGATTCACGACCGAATTCAAGGGTTGTCGGGCCTTGTCCGAGCTCGGTCTTCGAATGACGTCCGGGAACTAAGAAGGGCTGTCACTTCCTTCGATTATCCCGTCTTCTTCGCGAATGATCGCTGGGCTAGTTCTGACCGAAGAACTCAACAAGTGGAGCAACAAAGAGCTTGGATGGTAGCTTGGAGTTCGTAGAATATGAAGGTGGACGGAGACGCAACTATTGCAAGCTTTCTGAGGAGAAACGGTGGCCGGATCAACTCTCCAAGGAGGAGAGAGAAAATGGAGGTTGAAGGCGAGTTTTCCCACTCAGAGGAGAGGAAATGGCGGGGGAAGCGCAGCTGGATCCTTTGAAAGAGGAAATCTACAACTTAAATAGAAAAGTCAAAAAAATGGTCATGCATGGTTTGGTGCACGGCCGTGCGCAAAATATGCGATAATAACTTTCAGGATAGAAATGGGGATGGAGAAGCGTTGACCCGTGCGTTTTCCTTCGCGCACGGGCAGTTCCGCCCGTGCTTGAAGGACATCGCACAGGTAGCGACAAAGTGCTGGAAAATAGAAACATACAGGAAAACGGTGTGTTTTACTCGCGCATGGGCGCAGCAGCCCGTGCGTGAACAACTTGAACGATTAGCCACAGAACGGAATAAACTGGGAAGCTACAGGAAATCCGTGTGTTTCCTTCGCACACGGTTTCGACGAAACCATGCGTCAACCGTGCGAGAGGAAATTCAATGACCTCAGCTCGACGTCCTTCCAGCTAACTACAACGCACGATTTCACGCAAACGGTGCATGAAAGAAACGCACGACCGTGCATTTTCCTTGAGACAGAATTCCTGCCTTGGGGGAAAATGCACCACCTGCCAAACAAAAGCAAAGCTGGAGCACAAGCTCCCAGCACTAATAAAACAAACAAACAAACAGAACCATGGGGAGCACAATGTGCATACCCCCAAAATAGAATGTGCATTTGCACACCTTCTGGCCAAAACAGTGCACAAAATGGTCCAAGACCGAATGATGAAAAAATAACCGATTTCCGGTTGAAATGTAGTGCACGAGTGAACAAACCAGCCCAGATGAGTCCGAAAAACCCAATAAATATTGGACTCAGCACACCACCAGACTTAAACAATTGCTTGTCCCGAGCAAATCATCCCTCAATGGACTCAAAAATAGCTAGCTGGCTTAGAAAATTCAGAAATAAGGTAAAGCGAGAAAACGAATACTCACGGGTACAAAAAATATAATAGATAAACTTTTTAATTATGCTACGAAGTTTATAAATTTCGACAAGTGTAAATAAGTATTATAACTACTCAAAAATAGAATTCTGGAGAATCGTACAGTCATGCATAGGAAGAAAGTAGGCAGGCCACTAAGTTGAGCATTGTCAAAGACCGGGGCTCGGGACCACCTCCAAAGGAATCTACCAATGTCGGGGACGATATGCTTGCCCGTTCACACTCTCTCTACAACGTTAGTTTGACTCAAGCGCGAATCCGCAGGACTTTAGGAAGATAATGGGGCTTAGGCATATACATAGATAAGGATGCAAAGGGTAAATTATGTCGACGCACAACCCAAATGAGCTCATACAAAAAAATCCTCTCGCCAAGCAATACAAATAGGTGCACCACACCACCAGACTTAGACTTGACAAACGGGTGCGTGCACCGCCTACCAATCATAAAACCTCAAATGGAATTTTCATTTAAACTTTTTCTTCTTTCATTTCAATCTACTTTCTTTTTCTCTTTTTCTTTTCTTCTTTTTTTTCAAAACATTTTTTTACATTCAGCCACAATATCATGACATTTGCACCTCGCAAACACAAAACAGTACCTCAGCAACATCACCAAATGCAAGAAGTGAAATACTAATAGCTCGAGCAAGGGGCATGCTACTCGGATAGGGTTTTACACTTTGGTGATCACGAAGTGGGGCTGAATCAACAGGAGGGGTAGGCTCAAAATAGGCTAACAATGATTACGTTAGGAATGGGTACAAGGCTCAACCGGGCCAAAATGATGGCCTACATCACACTCACGCTTGACTAACCATGCACCAAAGCTTCGAGAGTAGCTTGGGGCAAGTTCTTAGCCATTGAGAAAGACAACCTTTCCTCCCGACTCAAGTAATACGAGGCTAGTGGCGGCTACACACATTCCTACACAACCGTTTGATTGCTCCAGCTTCCACAGTTTTGAGTAGTACAAATATTTTTTACAAATGCAGAAAAGCATAAATCTATGATCATAAAGAAAAATGGAATCTATACTATTTCTATACATCATGAGTCCTCGATAGGAGCACTGCACGAGTTTCACACTACCTTCCTAAAATCCTAAGCCAACACCACTATCTTAATGGTAACACAAAAGAAATAAATTAAACTTGTGTCGAGCGCGTGCTTAAGTGCGCGCTCATGAGGTGTAGGTGCACAATGCTGTAATGATTAAACTGAAAATGAATATACTATGGTGGTATGCAAGTGCATGTGCAAGGGTGACTCACAAAACTCTCCCACACCAGACTTAAACTAAACAATATATCCATGATTTGCAACAAAATTAAAGAAATGAAAGTTGGGGGAAGAAGTTACCCATGCTCAGCTAATGAGCATACCAGAAGATTGGTGCTAATCTTTAGCAAAACGTCCATTGCCTAAACAGATTCAACTTGCAAAATAGAATATCTCCAACCACAAAAAACTAAACAAAATTAAGCACAATAACTAAATTGCATCAAATTTAAAACAAGCAGCAGTATTGGGTCGTCTCCCATAAGCCCTTTTCTTTACCGTCCTTAAGGTGGACCAAATACCTGTATCAACAGTTATATAGATATTGTTTTAAATCAAAGGTTCAGAATGCATGAAAAAGTGTCCAAAGTTACACACAACATGAAGATAAATAAAACAAGAAGCAGAAAGAAAGGAGGCCCCGAAGATCCTTCACACTTCAGCTGAACGCTGACTTGTGATAGATCCCTCAGTCACGCAAGATGAGGGCGAGGTGAAGGCTTTAGGGTCCAGGGAAGACGAGTCTCCCCTAAACCTAGCCTCGCCCTTCTCGTGTCGGCGGGCAAAATCAGAAGCTTTAAGTATAAGAAGTTCTTTTCTTTTCAGATAATAGAAGGGGATCACCAGGGTGGTATATCCACCCCAACTAAATCAGCAACATACCTATCTTTCTAATTGGGGGCATCCTTTCCTCACCCACGATGGGTGATAGATCAGCCCAAGTCACCTGTTTAACAGTTTTATAGCATTCATTATGCTTAATCATAATTTTTAAAGCTGTTTCCTGCACACTCCCAATAGTCGTGCACAGCCCTCGTTCCTTTTCTTCGGCAACTTGTTTAACGTCAAACAATTCCTCTTTCGCTTCTCTGTCCACAATCTTTAGCATGTCTTTTACTTGCACAACCCGGTCTTGCTTATTCAACACAACATTTATCTCATCAGCTCTAGATGAATCATCAGATAATAAAACATTTAATTCCAGCAGTTTTTTAGATTCATTCGGGATTAGAGTGGGAGGTGAAGGCGATAATGACAAATCAGCCTTGGAAGCCAAGGTGATGTCGTATGCGTTAAAGCACAACGTCACTTCACTGGCTTTCAGGAATGGAACCCCAAGAATAGGCTTTGAATCATTTTCTATGGGTCCTAACACCTGGAAGTCGGTAACAACCACAACCCCGTTAAGTTTCACATCCACCTCTTTAATCACCCCATCAGTTTTAACCACCGACCCATCAGCTAGCACATGCAATTTCTGGATATTAGTTTCAACATTTAAATTAAGCTTCTCAACATCTTGCAGAGCAAGAATGTTGCATGACGAACCTGAATCGTAAAGAGTTACCGTCTCAATTTCATTAATTGCGCACTTGACAGCCACTTCATTAATACTACACTCCTCTACCTCCCCAGCACTCTTCCCTTACTCACGGGGATTCTTTTCCATGTTTCTTAGGAGCGTGCCACGAGTACGCTCAGAGAACACATGGGTAAGTTGCCCCAGCTGTGTCTCTAAGTTCCTCATAGAAGCAGTTTGAGTGGCCATGTTAGATTGGGCCATCTCAACAAACTTTTCCATCATTTCTTCAAGAGCACACCTACGTGCCCCTCGCCCGCTCTAATTATAACACGGCTGCGGCTGTCGCGGTTGGCCATTGGAAGCTTGAGATTCAAATTGATGCTGGCCTCCCTACTATCTTTGACCTGGAGCATTTTGATTCCACGAGAAATTCGGACAATTTCTCGCATTTGGGTTATAAGAATTATTATAGGGCTCAACGCGGTTCTGACTGTTTATAAAATTAGCACTTTCATCAAAGGTTATACATGTTGGTTCTGCAAATGACTCTTCAGCTGGGTATTCAAAAGCATGGTGGCCGGGATTTCCACATCCCTGTCATGATATGCCCCTAATCGGAGCCGAAGGAGTAGTCGATCTGGTCAGCATCCTTCTTCCATCCATCATATGGTGGCTTGATTCGGCTTGTTGCATCATCGCATTAACATCAAACAGATTTTTTGCCCCCCTAGGGGCATTTCTTCCCGCAGTCTAGTATGTACTATGGGACGCCGTGTATCGAAGAAGCCGCAAAGCCTCTTCGGGAGAAAGGTTCATAATTGTGCTGTCGGCGGCTGCATCGATCATAGCCCGGTAGTTCGGCACGACACCAAAATAGAATATTTCTACAAGATTCCATGGCTCGTAGCCGTATTGCGGACAACGACGCTGCAGGTCAGCAAAACGCTCCCATGCCTCAACCAATGTCTCTTGGTCCAGCTGCCGAAACGTAGCAATTTCCCTTCGTGCATTCACAATTTTGTCCACCTAGTGGAACTTCGCCAAAAACATAGAGGACAGAGCCTCTTATGTCGTAGCGGTGTAAGACCCCCTTTTTTTCTTTATAAAACACCGGGGTCTTAGGCCCAGAACCGCCGTTTTGTGGGGACACCTTCGCACTCGGGAAGGTCATCACTACAAAACGCCGATCCTGCCGGCCAAATCGATCACAACTGTAGCAAAATAGTAAAACATGTCCACAAAAATCACTTATATATGTAAATAATCTCCACGAAGGGAGTGTCCGCAGATACACAGAAATATAAGATCTTGTGCTCATGCCCAGTACATCATGTCCTCACTACAAATCTCTCAACATGGAAGCAAATACTATAACTAATAATGATCAGGACTCACAGTCCTTATCATCTGAACTCCGGTACTAGACTGGCCCATCTCTATGCGTGCCGACCTCCGGGGCTGCTCCTCCATGCTGGGCTCCATGGTCCCCTAAAATGATGCAGTTCAAAAACCGTTAGTCTAAAAGACTAAGTCTTATCATCCCACGCCCCTTCCCCCATGGCCCCTAGGCACCGAGAGGGGAGAAGGAAAGGAGAGGACATGAAGGTGGAGAATAGCAAATAAGCAAGTGGCAGCAAAACTAATCTAGCAGTTCTACAGTATATATGGTAGCAAAATAGGTATGAAAAACTGAATGAGAATGTAACCTTAACTTATATAAAAACACATAAGCTAAGGGATCTTTTGCAGGGCTCCTGTTGTATAAAAAGTCTCATACCAATTTATACGATACAGTGTCAGTTTTCTAGCAAGCATAATATGTAATATCAAATAAAACCTGAAAGTGCAGCTAGATCTGATATACTCTAGAGGGGGGGTGAATAGAGTATATGGTGCTTTAAAACTTTTTACAACAATTGTTGTAATATGAGTGAGCAGGGAAGCAATTAAAAATCTAATTACAGAACTAAACTAATCAAAAACTAATCACAGAATAATCAAGGCCAGAAACGAAATAAAGACAAGCAAAACCAGAAGACACAAGGAAATATAGTGGTTCCCCTAAACTTGGGTACATCCACTCTTCTACCACCCTAGGTAGGAATCCACTGCAGAATGAGTTGATCAGGTGTCTTGGGCACCAATGAGCTTTTAATAAGGTGCTCAAAAACCAAATCAAATTTTTTGATCAGATGTCTTGCCACCAATGAGCTTTTGACAAGATGCTCAAAAACTAAGTTCAAACTTTTGAAGGGAGTTTGAGAAACCCTTTACAGAGAGGGGGTGAGAGAGTGATGGCAGTCTTCTCTTTCTCAGATCAGCTGAGAAGACTATGTGGATTGATGGTGTCAAAGCTCCCCCTGAGTGCTTGAGATCTTCAAGAAAAGAAGCTTTGTTGTAGGGTGATAGGCCTTCAAAAGTTGAACTCCAGCAATAGATGATTTCAGCAATAACTGAAAAGTTGGATGTCTGGAGTCTTGAAAGATGTTGGCCTTGAACACTTGAAAACTAAAGAGATCTGAAGATTTCAGAAAATGTTGATCTCCTTGGATGTGTGTTCTTGAGAATTCTTTGAGACAGAATATTTTGTTCTTGTTCTAAAGAATACTGATGTCTGTCTATGTATCTCTGTAATCTGTGTGTCTCTCTCAGAGATTCAAAAATTCTTCTCTTTTATTCTCTGGTACTGAATGGAAAGACATTCTCTGAGAAGTATAGCCGTTGGTCTGCATTAATGCATCCTTAATTGCAAAATCTCTTCTGGAGGAAAGTCCATAGAAATATTCCTTGAAAATCCCTTGAAACTTGGTCCAGAAATGAATGAAAACGGCTAGGAAATCTTCAGAATTAATTGCAAAATAACTCCTTAACTGATTTGAATTTGAATCTAGAAACATCCTTGAAGTTATCTAAAAACGTCGAACTGAGCTCTGCTATCGTCGGACTGAGCTCAGAGATATGGACTTATACAGCAGCAAAATATCGTCGATCTGAGCTCAAAGATCGTCGAACTGAGCTCAGAGATAGAGATCCAAAGCTGAGTCAAGATGGTCGACCTGAGCTCACCGATCGTCGAATGGAGTTCGACGATATGATGAAGTTGAGCTCATCGATCGTCGAATGGAGTTCGACGATCTGTCGAAGTTGAGCTAGATGATCGTCGATCGGAGTTCGACGAATCGTCGTGCTGAGCTCGACGATATGACTTAGTCTCCAAACAGAAAATCTTGGTCTTGAGGGCAGCTTCCAAACCTAGACTTCTAACCCTTAGACTCAATTCTAATTGACCTTTTGAGCTATAGAGGAGGTCAAACATTTGTTTCCTAGAGACATAGTGATCCTGACCCAAATTAGTAATAGGGTGTTCCAACAATCTCCCCCTATTTGGGTTAGGATTACTATTTACAGACTTTGGAAAAATTTTATTAACAACATACAAGCAGCAATACAGAAAGACAAAAAGAAAAGCTGGACAAGCAGAACCACAGAGATATATATATATATATATATATATATATATATATATCATCCCAGATAATAATGAGAAATCACAGAGATTGTCACCTTACATTATCATTTCTTTTCCTTGCCCTTAACAAGTTTGATTTCTCTGTTGGGATTGAGGGCTTCCTTCTTTGATCTAGTGTCATCTGCTGCACATAAAAATGTTTGTTGTTTAGGCCTGGGAACTACAACTTCAGGATGCAGTTCCATGTACTTGTCAGAATCAAAAAATTTGCTTGATGCATATCTTTCTAGCTCTTTCTTTCTCTATTCAGACATTGTTGAGATATTAGAGGGATCTCTTCCTTGCTCTTTAGCCTTTTTGATCTGATCCAGTGCAGCAAGTTCTTTCATCCTTGCAGTCCAAGCAGCTGGATTGTTCTCAGGGTGCTCAAAAGGTACTGGTGGCTCATATCTGTTAGAAGGATTGTCCTGAGGAGGCCTGGATGACACAGTTTCCCTTAATTTATATGGAAAAGGACCAGATGTGGTATCAGTAGAAATTTGTCCTCCCCTGGAGTATGGGCGTTGCCTTGAGTATCCTTTGGAGTAGACCTGGAAATCTCTTTGGTTGCCTCTGTATCCTCCTCTCCTAGATTGAGAATTGCTGGATTGGCTTCCCCTATGGTAAGATCTAGCATGAGGCTGATAGGGGGCCTGACTTCTGGCAGGGGGTTGAGCTGCAGAGCTTCCACCTGCACCTGCATCAGGAGGAGGTGGTGGAGAAGGATGAGAGTGTTGGAATTGTGAAGAACCCTTTTCATATTTCCTCTTCTTTTTCATTGCTTTCAGTTGGTTCTTAGAGTACTGCATCCAGTGCTCAGTGATAGGGCAATCATGAAGAATGTAGTATGGAATATCATTGTTATCTTTGACCTTGGCAGGAGGTACTCTCTTCATGGCTTTGCTCCTTGCCTTTCTTTTCCTGGCAATGGTAGCAGAAGAATCATCAGAGTCTGTTTTGTACTCATCACTTTCAGAACTCTGGTCATCATACAGGGCATCAATTCTCTTCATCAAATCCTTCTTGAGCTGTACAGAAGCAGATGAGGCAACAGAGGGTGTAGCAGCAGATGTTGAAGCAGTAGCAGAAATGACCGCAGCAGATACAGAAGGTGTTGCAATAGAAGTAGAAGCAGTAACAACAGCAGCAGATATTGCAGGTTCAGTAACAACAGCAGCAACAACAGATTCTGGAGAAGTGACAACAGTAGCAATAGTTTCACTCACAGTAACATCAACAGTAGAAATATCATCAGAAAATGCAGAAGGCTCAAACTCAGGTGACTCTGTCATTGATTCATCAGCAGTAACAGAAATATCAGCAGTAGTAGAGGCAACAACATCAACAGCAATGCTTTCATCAGAATAAGCAGCAGCATATACTGAGTGGACAAAAGAGGTAATGATGCTTGGGTCACAGTAAGAGAATGACACAAGTGCCTTGGATAGATCCTCTGGGGGCTGGACAGCAACTGGCTCTGGCAGACATCTGAAATATATAGAATCAAAATTTGAAAGCAAAGACCTGAGGTCTATTGCAAAGACTGCAGCAGGAGGAATTTGTTCTTGAGACACAGCATCAGCAGCAAGAACAGGAGCTAAAGAAACAGCAGCAACAGCAGCAGCAGACAGGCTCATAGAAACAGCAGCAACAGCAGCAGCAGGAAGACTCACTTCATAGGGCATCTCCCCCTGCCTAGATTCAGACAAGGCTGGATCAAGGCACACTGCTGTAGGGGCTGCCTGAGGGAATAGAGATGAGAGCCTGGCAGAGAGAGCTGCCACTGACAGGTGTAATGGAGCCAAGGAGCTCTCCAAAATAAGAGATAGCCTGGGGGCTAGTAATTCATACAGCCTGTCAGCAAGGGCTGGAATGTCCACTTGCTCAAGGGTGACTGGAGCAGAGGTAGAAGATGGAGGAGCAGCTGTTGGTGATGGTAGTGGAGAGCTGGTGAATGGGGGAAGAGATGGCTGAGGTGTGGGTAAGGTGGATATGGAGGATAGTGGGATGGAGATGGATGGGGTGAAGGTGGGTTGGTCAATGATATCTTGTAGAAGATCTTGATAGGAAGTTGAGGATGAGGGTAGCTCAGGAGGAGAGGATGGAGAGTCATCCATGAAGGAATCATCAATGAGGATGAAGGAAGGATGGGAGGGTGATGAAGTGGAATCAGGTTCAGGGTAGGAGAATAATGGATGGAATTGTTCTTCTGTGAGTGGAAGAGTAGGGACTGGAGATGGTGTAGATGTTGGAGAGGGGCTGGAGATGATGATGGTGGATGGAGTTGGAATGGTAGATGGTATGGGAAGAGATGGAATTGGAGGAGGAGGAGGAGCAACATCAGTAGGCAGGTCATCTGCAGGGGCAGAGACCTGTGGGGAAGTGACTCTGAGAGTCCTTATGCCTGAAGGAGTGCTGGAGGAGGGCCTGCTGGGCTTGATGATTTGTCTGTCCCATTTACCAAACAGGGCACAAGACAGTCTCTTGGATGCATTGATATGGATTCCAGAAGAGACTAGCAAGGCAGGGCACCTATGCTGCAGAAACACCCCTAAGATTCTTCCAAAGTTTACAAAACTTTTGTTTACCTTTTTCTTGATAAGGTCAAAGAATACTTCTCCCCAATTCAAATTCTTCCTGTCTACAAGGGCTCCCATGAGGCAGAGCTGATACCTTGAGATTGTATCATGAGCAGAGTGCTTAGCCAGTAGCACTTTCCCAACTACATCTACCAGGAATCTGTATTCCACAGAAAGGTTCTTTTTCAAGAGCTTGCTAGGGTTGTCCTCAGAATGACCCATTCTGGCAAGCAATTCAATATACTCTTCTCCAAACAAGTTAGCAGTATCTCCACCATTTCTCAACTCAAAAACTTCTGATAAAATTGCTGGGGTTAGAGGTACCTGTGTGCCAGATATTGACCCAACAATGGTGGAGTTGTCTTGATTGTGGGCAATGTAAACCCATTCCTTAATCTCATCAGATGCAAGCTTGATCCTTGTAGTCATGATTGCTGTAAGGTTCTGCTCTTTGAATAACCCCAAAATATCCTGAAAGACTTGGTCGGTTGTGCTGAAGGAGTCCATGTCGATGTCGAAGCCAGCATCAAACTTCATGGCGGCGAGAACAGCAACAGACACATCCATGGGTACCTGCAAAAATTCAACAAACAAAACGACCAAGTGCAGAACTGTTTGGAGGGAAAGAGAGTTCTTGCAGAGAAATCGAAAGCGCAAAGGAGAACGACGGCGAAAAATGAATTTTATATTAGGGTTCGACGCAGAATTAGAAAGATCGTTGAACTCAGTTCGACGATCGAGGCTTCTAAAGGAATCTGAAGAGTCTTCAACATCGTCGATCTCCGTTCGACGATATTGGAGAGCGTCGAGCTCGGTTCGACGATCGTTCTGAGAACAACATCGTCGAGCGTCGTTCGACGATTGTTGACCGGAAGAGATAGTTCATACTATCTGAGAAACGCTGAACTCAGGTCGACGATTTCAGATATCGTCGATCTCCGTTCGACGATCTGGGGGAACATCGTCGAGCGCAGTTCAGAGATCAGAAAAACTCTATACACTAAGAAAAATCAGGATGTTTGCCTAGTCTTGGTCAATTTTTAAGCTTTCAAAATCTTGGATATTATTTAAGACTTCCTCTATCTAACATTCCTAACTGATTTAGGAAGAAGGTGTGTTTCTTTTCATCCAAGGGCTTGGTGAAAATATCTCCCCTTTGTAAATCAGTTGGGATATATTGTAGTTCACTTTTGTTCTTTTCAACATTATCCCTTAAGAAATGATGCCTAATCTCTATGTGTTTTGTCCTACTATGGAGGACTGGATTTTGAGCTATAGAAATAGCACTGGTATTATCACAAAATATTTTAGACTTCTCTAAGTTGTAGCCATAGTCTAGGAGTTGGTTTTGAATCCACAACATTTGTGAACAACAACTGCCTGCAGCCATATATTCAGCTTCAGCAGTTGAAGTTGACACAGAAGTTTGTTTCTTACAAAACCAAGAGACAAGTCTGTCACCAAGGAACTGACAAGTTCCAATGGTGCTTTTCCTGTCTGAAAGATATAGTACCTAAACACCTAGAGGGGGGGGGGTGAATAGGTGACCAATTTCTTTTTAACTTTGTATGGAAGCAAACAGTTTTTATCACAGAATCTAATATACTATTACACAGCATTCACAGCAAATCACAATCACAGCAGACACAGAGTTTTATAGTGGTTCCCCAAGCTTTGGGTACATCCACTTTCCCCCTTCGCCTATCTAGCAGTGTACTAGATTCGGCCAAACTTCTCCACTATCTCAGAACCCAAACTGGTTCCTACACCTCAGGCCCAAGGCCCTACAACTCAGCTTTTCACAAAGCCTACACTCAGCCACAAAGGCCTACACTCAGCCAACAAGGCCTACACTCAGCCACCAAGGCCTACACTCAGAGATTTCAATCTCCTACACTCAGGCTCTCAAGCCCTACCCTCAGCCTTTATAATTACAGGCTTACAAACACTCAGATCCAAAGGATCCTACAAGATAAAAATGAATTTACAAATGATAACTCAGTAACTCAGAAACAAGAAAGGGGAGTTGAGAGCTTCTTGATGAGTTCTTGGAAGAACTCAGCTGGATTCAATCTGACTTAGCTTTCTTCAAAGCTTCTTGAAAGTAGAACTCAATTAGATTGACTCCTTCTACAGTTGATCCTTGACCTATACTTCTTAAGATCCAGAATATATCTGAACCCTTCTTCTCAGCCTAGTTCCAACGGCTGATTTCTTGGATGGAGCACTCTCTCTCCAACTTCTTAGATCTGCACTTGGACAGCTAGATCTTCTTGTTTTGATACTTGATCAATAACTTGAACAACTCTGTGAACCACTTTTTGAATAACTTCAACAACAACTTCTGTAGACTGTATGAGCCTATTTATAGGCCTTCTTCATGGTAACAGGCTGGTCCGGTCCATAACTGAATTCTGACATCTCTGACAGGTGCTGTAGACCGGCTGGAACGGCAGCTGTCAAGTCATCCAGTCAATTCTTGAAAGTTCTCTAACTGTCTGAAAGTGTCGAGACTTTCTGTCTTTAAGTGTCGACACTTATAGACCAAGTGTCGACACAAGTTGTGTAAGTGTCGACACAAGCCTACAAGGTGTCGACACAACTTCTTGTGTTGTAGATTCTATGTCTCGACACAGTTTCTTCTGCATGTATCGACACGGAAACTGAGTGTCGACACAAGTACTTGATCTTCTATCTTTTGCTGAATTCTTCTAAGTGTCGACACATCTCCTTTGTGTCGACACAACTTCTTGTGTTGAATCTGTTAAGTGTCGACACTGCTTCTTGGTGTCGACACATAGTCTTCTATGTTGATACTTGCTGAGTGTTGACACAGCTCCTTGTGTCGACACTAGATTCTTCTGTTGAGACTTCAGCTGAGTGTCGACACATTCCCTTAGTGTCGACACTTGTACTTAGAATATTTTGTTGATCTTTCTGTTCTTTGCTAAGTGTCGACACAACTCCATGTGTCGACACTTTCTTCAAGTGTTGAGTCTTCAGCTGAGTGTCGACACATTGTTCTGAGTGTCGACACTTACTTCAAGTGTTGACTCTTCTGTTGAGTGTCGACACATTGTTCTGGGTGTCGGCACTTACTTCAAGTATTGACTCTTCTGTTGAGTGTCGACACATTGTTCTTGGTGTCGACACTTATACTTAGTCTCTGCTCACTTTTGCTGATTGTCGACACAGCTTCTTCTAGGTGTCGACACTGTTGTTAAGTGTCGACACAGCTTTACTGTACTTTCTTCATTGAGTGTCGACACAGCTCCTTGTGTCGACACTTTCTGTCTGGTGTCGACTTTGCATCCCAGGTGTCGACACAATGACTCCAAGTGTCGACACTGCTTGTCTGGGTATCGACACAAGCTTTCTTTAGTGTCGACACTTTCCCTCTGGGTGTCGACACATGGACTTAGAAACTTTTTGCTTCAGTCCTGCAAATACTTAACCTGCACAAGTATACTCAACATACATCAAATACATTTAGATGTATATCATTGAGTTGGGTGAGGCTTCTTCAAATCAGGTACATTTAACCAATGTACCCAACAATCTCCCCCTATTTGGAGAAGTCATAACCCTTAGTCAATGATATACACCATTCATAATTAAAATTACAAAATGATGTAAAGCAGGATAATGTACAGCAGGGTAAACATAAACATGTATCAATTTCACATGTATACAAATTCATCATCACAGAACAAATATGAAATAGATTTAACATATAACATACAGTTCTAATATCTGTCTTATACATTTTCAGAAGTTCACAAAAATGTTTTACATCAAAAAGATTACACAGTAAACTTTAAGAAAATTCTAATTCTATTTCAGTTCTGGTTCCTTGATAACTATTCCTTTGCCAGCATGAACTTTAGCTTGGACAGGAGCATCAGCAGCTTCAGCATCAGCAGGCTTCTTGCCTTTCAGATCTTTCTTCTTAAGCTCTTCTGCTTTAATCTTCTGTCTTTCAAAATAATGGTATGGCTTAGGAAAGTACTTGCTATGCTCCTGGGCAGTAGGAGGTAGCTTTCCCATCTTTGCTTTCCTTCTGTATTGGACAATTGCCTCTTGTCTAGATTCATGTTTTCTCCATTCAGCTTCAGAGAACCACTTGTTCCTGTCTTGAATGTTGTCTTTGGTAGCTTTCCAGGCAGTTAATATAATGTTCCTAGAGGTAGGGCTCCATTGCTCAAAATCTGGTTTCTGTTCAGCTTGTTCCCTAAACCTCTTCTTTGACAATCTAGTCTCTTCTTCTTTTTGCAATGCCTCTTGCATGGCTTCAGAAATAGGCTGAACAACCTTTTCAATAATAACATTGTCCTTGCCCCCAGGTGGCCTGTACATGGTCTGTACATCAGCATGCACCATTTCAAAATCTGGAGGAGGATAAATGACTTGAGCTACTTCTGGTTGCTCACCTTCAAGATAGACAGGGTTAATTCCAGATTCAGCAACATCATTGTCATCACACAGAGGAGGATATCCAAGAGTTGCTCTGATAGAATTTGATATCCACTTAGCATGGTCAGAGCTTGCCTTGACTAACACTCTCTCCCCCTTTATGACTTCTCTAGCCATGTGATCTCTGACATCATCCTTCTGAAATCTGATTTGATTATCCAAGTATCTGACTCCATCTTTAAAGAAAGGTTTGAGCTTTTGAAGTTGTTCAGATATGGCCTTCTGGGAGGCTTGGATAGCAGTCTTAACAGCAGTGATTTCTTCTTGGAATACTTTGTCAAATTCAGCTTTAACAGCAGTAGTAGAGGTAGAAGGTCCAGCACCTATATTCTTCATTTCAGTGACAATAGCATTATGGGAAGCAGTCAAATTGTCATTCATCCTTATCTGATTTTCAAGAACATACCCTTGCTTCAATGCTATGTCATCTACTTGTGCTTTTATCTTTTCCTGGTGTGTAGCCAAGTACACTACTGCATTTCCACCCTTGTGGAAACAGTCTGTCATCTCTTTCTTGTTTAGGTTCATTTCAAACCTTATAGATTTTATGTCCTGGGCTAGATCAAATTGCAATGATTTCTGCCCTTCATCGACATACTTCTCTATTTCCTGCCTGTGCTCATCCAGTTTAATTTGCATTGCCACCATTAAAGCACTATAATCAACTGTTGGTGTTTGCTGAACTATAGGCTGTGGTGCAATAGATTGTAGAGCCTTCTTATAACTTTGGCTTCTTCTCTTGAGTACAAAAAGTTTCTTTTGCGTAGCCCTTGTAGCCTCCTCATCTTCAGATTCTGAGGAGCTGGCTATGTCAACCCTCTCCTTAGGGCTTGGAGGCCTCTCAGTTTGCACATCTGGTGCCTTCTCAGTTTCTTGCCTCACAGGATCTTCCAGAATCTGCACTTGCTCCCCCTCAACAGCAGCATTCTCTCTTTCAGCAGCAGCCTTGTCCATGTCAAAATCTTGTTGGTCTAGATTTAAAAATAAATCCTCCATAGTGTACTCTTGTGGTGAAGGAGCTGGAGTAATTCTAGGCTCTTCAACCACTGGATCAGGAACCACTTGAACAACAGCAGATGTGTCTTCTATAACAGCATCTGGAACTTGGCTATCCAGCTGAATTTGCTGATGAACATCAGACAAATCAGTATCTTCTATAGGAAAATCCAAAGTATTTAGTTCAGTGATTACCTCTAGTATGATGGTGGTTGCTTGTTCACTTTCCAGTGTAGTTGGTTCATCTACAACTGGAAGCTCCCCCTGGCTTTGATCCTTGTGGAGGGGGCTTGCTTGTGGTAGCTCCCCCTGGATCTCAGCATCATCTTGAGGAGCAGGAGACTTCACTGCAGGCTCTTCCTCATGCTCATCTGGAGTGAAGACAACCTGTTCTTCACTATCAGAGCTGCTAGTGGACTCTTGTGCCACTGGAGCAGTCTTCCTTTTCTTCTTTGGAGGAATTTCTTTCTCAGACACTATCTTCTCAGGGGTTGGCATCTCTTTAGACAACACCCTGTCCCATCTAGAAAATATTCTCAGATCCATCTTCCTCATATGATTGATTTTGCTTCCAGCAGCCTGTTGCATAACCTCTGGTATGGTACCAGCTAGGTATAGATTTATAATTCTGCCCAGATTTGGCTTCTTCAAGCTTTCTTTGATTTTCTCAAATACTATAACAGACCAATCAGTTCTTAAAGTGAAGATAATCCTGGTCATGATATTGAACATAGAGGCAGACACTCTGTCATGCCCTCCTGGCTTGCTGAGGATGACCTTTCCAACAATTTCAGAAAGAAACTTTCCTTGATTGTTCATGCCTTTTCTGTTAAAAACAGAACCAATCTTCATTGTAGAATCTAGTCCACACCAGGTTAGAGCTTCCCTGGTCTTTGATGCAGTAACTTCATCTTCATCTTTAGTTCTTGGAAGCTGTAGAATCTTCCTCAGACTTTTTGGTGATACCTTGATCTTCTCACCATGAACCCTGGATTTGAGTTTGAATCCAGTTTCATCTATCTTGGCTCCATTGAGGAATTCAAGTACCTCTTTCTTCCATATCTTAGTAGGTTCAGAAACTAGATATTCTAACCCGGAATCTGCTACTAGGGTTATCACGTGCTTGATTTCTTGCTCAGTATCCTCAAAAGCACCGCGCACCAGCTCGTATCCTTCGTTGACGTTCTCCTCTAGCTTAGGCGCCATTAGGGTTTGTAGAATTTGTCTTGAGAGAAGAGAGGTGTCGACACTGAAGTTTGGTCTCGAAACTTTGAAAGCGTGTCGACAAACTAAGACAAAATCCTATTTATACCTTTCTGATTTTTGAAGATGAACAGGCGGGACAGCTAACTAAAATTATGTCGACACTGGCAATAAGTGTCGACACTGACTTATAATGTCTCGACACATATGTGTCGACACAAGTTTAGTCAACAGATTTTATGTGTCGACACTTGTTTATGTGTCGACACAACATAACTCGACACATAGTCGAGACTTTACTTAGAAAATTCTGAGTAAATACTAAGTGTCGACACCACCTTGGGTGTGTCGACACCAACTTGTCATGTGTCGACACTAATATTCTGAAGTGTCGACACTAACTTTCTAGATGTGTCGACACCTTTTCCCTGAAGTGTCGACACCAACTTTCTGTGTCGACACAGAAATCTCTATGTGTCGACACATTTTTACTTAGCCAATTTCAATTCTGTAAACTTACTCTAAGTTTATCATTCCTAGTTCAATTTTAAATCTATTGAACTTAGCTTCTTCTAGGGGCTTAGTATACATATCAGCTAATTGTTCATCTGTTTTAACATATTCAAGTAAAATATCTTCTCTTTCTACATTCTCCCTAAGAAAATGATATTTAATTTCAATATGTTTTGTTCTACTATGAGATACATGATTATTAGCTATTGAAATAGCACTTGTAGAATCACAGAAGAGTGGAGTTCTACTTACCTGAAATCCATAGTCCTCTAGCTGATGCTGTATCCATAGAAGTTGAGCACAGCAACTTCCTGCAGCCACATACTCTGACTCTGCAGTGGAGATAGCCACACTTGTTTGCTTTTTGCTACTCCATAAAATTAGTCTCCCACCTAGGAATTGACAGGTTCCAGTAATGCTTTTTCTATCTTCTTTGCATCCTGCAAAGTCTGCATCTGAATAACCTGTTAGTTCAAAATCCCCATTCCTAGGGTACCAGAGGCCTAGATAGGGAGTGCCCTTTAGATATCTCAATATTGTTTTGACTGCTGTCAAATGAGACTCTTTAGGGCAGGCTTGATACCTAGCACAGACACATGTATCATACATGATATCTGGTCTACTTGCAGTCAGGTATAATAGGGAGCCAACTATCCCTCTATATAAGGTTTCATCTACAAGTTTCCCTGCATCATCCTTGCTAAGAGACATACTTGACCCCATTGGAGTCTTCATGGTACTGGATGAATCCATACCATACTTCCTTATGAGTTCTAGGGTGAACTTGGACTGACATATGGATAAACCACTTTCAGTCTGTTTAACTTGGAGACCCAAGAAAAACTTCAGCTCTCTCATACTACTCATCTCAAATTGACCTTGCATAAGTTTTGCAAACTTTTTGCAAAGGCTGCTTTCAGTAAACCCAAATATAATGTCATCTACATATATTTGGACTAGTATAACTTTGCCTCTAGATTCCCTAAGGAATAGAGTCTTATCTATTTTCCCCCTTGAGAACTTGTTCTCAATGAGGAAACTAGATAGGGTTTCATACCAAGCCCTAGGGGCTTGCTTTAACCCATATAAAGCTTTCATAAGTCTATAGACATGATGAGGTAGAGTTGAATCAACAAAACCTGAAGGCTGTTCCACATAGACTTCCTCTTTAAGATTACCATTCAGGAATACTGACTTGACATCCATTTGGTAAACCTTGAATCCTTGATAGGTTGCATAGGCCAAGAACATCCTTATGGCTTCCAGTCTGGCTACTGGAGCAAAGGTTTGATCAAAGTTAATACCTTCTTCTTGCCTATATCCTTTAGCAACCAATCTTGCTTTATTCTTAATGATGACCCCTTGTTCATCCATATTATTCCTGTAGATCCACTTGGTTCCTATTATATTGTGGTCTTTAGGTTTAGGAACAAGTTCCTAGACCTTGCACCTCTTGAACTGATTAAGCTCTTCTTGCATTGCTTCAGTCCATTGTGGATCTAGTATTGCTTCTTCAAACTTCTTAGGTTCAACTTGGGATAGAAAACTGGAGTAGATTGCTGCATTCAGTTTTCTGCTCCTTGTTTGTACCCCTTGTCTTGGATCTCCAATAATCTGCTCTACTGGATGATCTCTAAGATGCCTGTTGGCTGGGGGCATCCTTACTTCTGGTTGAACCTCTTCAGTTTCATCATCTTGTTGTACTCCTTGTACTTCTTCTGCATTTGGTACATGTAGTTCTCCCCCTGGACAACAGCCACTGTCTTCTACTTGCTGTCTTGCAGTAGATTCTTCTTCTAAAGTGAGCTTGTCCATCTTCTTTGTTAAACCTGTGGGGCTGCATACACTACTAGACAACTCATTATTAATAAGTTTAGTCTCATCAAATACTACATGTACAGTTTCTTCTACAACTTGTGTAGACAAGTTGTAGACTCTATAAGCCTTACTGTTATTGCTGTACCCAACAAAAATTCCCTCTTGGGACTTGGCAGCAAACTTAGTTAAGTAAGACTTTCCATTGTTAAGTATGAAGTATTTGCAACCAAAGATCCTGAAGTAGGATAGGTTTGGTTTCCTGCCTTTCACAACCTCATAGGGGGTCTTGTTGAGGCCTTTAGTGATGGTAGCCCAATTTATAACATGGCATGCAGTGTTAACTGCTTCAGCCCAGAAATATTCTGGCAGTGATGTATCACTTAATAGGGTCCTACCAGCCTCTATCAAGGTCCTATTCTTCCTCTCACCAATGCCATTTTGTTGAGGTGTTCTAGGTGAAGAGAATTCCTGAAATATCCCAAATTCTTCACATAGTTTTGTCATGCTATCAGACTGAAATTCAGTACCATGGTCACTTCTAATCTTGACCACTGTACTGTCTAGTTCATTCTGAATTTGCTTGACAAAGTTATGGAAGACACTAGGTGTTTCAGATTTCTGTCTTAAGAAGAACACCCAGGAAAACCTTGAGTAGTCATCTACAACTACAAAGGTATAGACCTTCCTACCTAAGCTGTGAACTGGCATTGGACCAAAGAGATCCATATGCAAGAGGTATAAACACCTCACAGCATCTTTGTTTTCTATACTTCTAAAGGTGGATTTAGTCTGCTTGCCCTTTTGACAAGCTGAGCAAATACCATCTTTAACACACTTAACTTGAGGACCATTCCTCACTAACTCTTTGCTAAAGAGTTTGCTAATAGTCTTGTAGTTAAGATGGGCAAGCCTCTTGTGCCATTTGACACAATGAGAGACTGTCTCATCAGCTACAAGACACACTGGAGAACCACTGTTCTCAACCATAATGTCTAAGCAATAGACATTCCTTTTCCTATAACCAGTCAAAATAATCTCTTGATCAGTTGACCTCTTGATATGACAACCATTTTTAACAAATGAGATGTCATACCCTACATCACTTAATTGACTTATACTTATTAGGTTGTGTTTCAACCCTTTAACATAAGCCACTTGAGTAATGGTAACCAAGTTGCTAGAAATGTTACCAAATCCTTTGATGATTCCTTTTTCAGAACCACCAAAGGTTACTTTTGGACCATCTTTTATTGGAATGTAGTCCCTTAGTAATCCTCTAGTTCCAGTCATATGTCTGGAACACCCACTATCCAAGTACCATGTTGGGGTATGGCCACTTGGACTCACCTGCAAAATAGATTAATGAACCTTAGAACCCAAAGAATTCTTGGGTCCTTGGTACTTGTTAGTTTGCAACTTGACAAAACTACCTACTGGCTTTCCAACAGGTAATTTACTACTCACTTTGGCACTAGCATTGTGCCAACAGTCCATTGCAAAGTGGCCAACCTTGCCACAGCACCAACATTCAAACTTATTGTACCTTTGCTTAGGTACTGTCTTTGCTGTCTTATCTACAACAGACTTGTTGAACGTTGGGGCTTTGCCCTTGGACTTGGACTTGGACTGCTCAGTCCTTGCTGGTCTAGTAAATCCCAGTCCAGCTTTACCCTTGTGATGAACAAATTCATCAATTATGGATAGCACTGACTTAGGTTTAGAAAACCTAGCAACAAGCTCTCTCTCCTTCTGAAGATTAATCTCCAGACTCTTGATTTGATCATTCTTATAGGTGATAGTCCCCATCTAAATCACTATTATGTGTTTCAGTCTGGCTATCTCATTAAGCTTTTGATCAAATAGCTTCTCAGAATCTGTTGCAGCAGCTTTGAGATCAGCAATTTCCTTAGCCTGACTTTTGGCTAGGGACTTGCTCTTCTTATAAGCTTGCAACAGCACTTTATATTCATCTATCAGCTGATAAATATCATCCTCAGACTCAGATACACTCTCATCACTTGATGATGATGAATCTGATTCTGTGCTGGAACAAGAAACTGAACTTAAAGTTGAACTTTGTACCTTACTGGGTCCTGGCTGCTCCAGGATTTTATCACTCTCTGTCAAAGTCATTAGCCCTTGGCATTGACTGTCTTCTTGTTCATATATAGACTCCATAATCTGCATGAATTCTTCTTCTTCTTCTTCAGCAAACAACCCTATGTATGCCTCAGCATCAGACTCAGTTTCTGAAGAAGAGATATCTGATAGAGTCTTCTCCTTCTTGGCAACAAAAGACTTTTCTTTCTTGCCTTTAAAATGAGTCTTCTTCTTGTCACTAGACTCTTTTCTCTTTTCAGGATAATCTGCAACAACATGGCCTTGTCTATTGCAGCAATAGCACACTATTTTTGAAACAGTTGTCTTGCTAGATTTAGTCCTCTTCCTGTCCTTCTTTGAAGACTTTTTGTTCTGATTGAAGTCTTCTTTTCCTTTTGAAGTAGAAGGCCTTGTCCTCCACTGTTTCTTCTTCAAGAATTTCTGAAAATGTCTAGTGAAGGCAGCAAAGTCTTCATCACTTTCACTGCTTTCAGATTTTGTGCTGACTGACTCATCTAACTCTGATTCAGCAACCTTTGGAGGTGGAGTTGGTGACTTATTCCTGTACTTTCTGGGGGCTTCTGTCTTGCAAGCTACAGCTCTTTCCTTGTGTTCATTTCTTGTTGATTTCTCCTCCTCTTTTCTCACTGTCAACTGCATTTCATAAGACAACAATTTGCCAAACAGTGTAGGTGGAGGAGTTTCTCCCAACTTAGCCATTTCTCTAATGGCACAAATATTTGTGTCCCAAAATTTAGTTAGGGACCTTAGGAACTTGTCATTTAGTTCATAATTACTGAACTCTCTTCCATAAGACATGAGTTCATTCACTATCCTATAGAACTTCTTATAGCACTCAGTCATGCTATCACCCTTTCCTTGTCTAAAACATTCATACTCTTGATTTAGCAAATATTTTCTGTCTTGCCTAACTTCTTCAGATCCTTCCATATACACAATAAGAGTTTCCCACATTTATGGCACTTACAATGATGTTTTGAGCCCTTTTGTCCATGGTGGCTAGGACAATCTCATCCTTAGTCATTTCAGAGAAATCCTTTGGTGTTCTCTGATTAGCATCTAGGACTGACACCTTCATGGGCACATATGGCCCTTCCTTTACTGTGATGTAAATTCTTGGGTCTGAGGCCTCCATAAACAGCCTTACCCTTTCCTTCCAGATCCCAAAGATTTCCTTTCTGCATATAGGTAATTTCATGGAACCCAATTCCTTGTGATTCTCAGAGGAACCCATGATTCTTGATTTTCTTGAATCTGTAATTTACCTTAGACTGAATCTGCCAATCAGGATCTCCTCATACTGTTAGTCCTTTTTGAGTAACCTCCCTCTGATACCACTTGAAAGATATAGTACCTAAACACCTAGAGGGGGGGGGGGTGAATAGGTGACCAATTTCTTTTTAACTTTGCATGGCAGCAAACAGTTTTTATCATAGAATCTAATCTACTATTACACAGCATTCACAGCAAATCACAATCACAGCAGACACAGAGTTTTATAGTGGTTTCCCAAGCTTTGGGTACATCCACTTTCCCCCTTCGCCTATCTAGCAGTGTACTAGATTCGGCCAAACTTCTCCAATATCTCAGAACCCAAACTGGTTCGTACACCTCAGGCCCAAGGCCCTACAACTCAGCTTTTCACAAAGCCTACACTCAGCCACAAAGGCCTACACTCAGCCAACAAGGCCTACACTCAGCCACCAAGGCCTACACTTAGAGATTTCAATCTCCTACACTCAGGCTCTCAAGCCCTACCCTCAGCCTTTATAATTACAGGCTTACAAACACTCAGATCCAAAGGATCCTACAAGATAAAAATGAATTTACAAATGATAACTCAGCAACTCAGAAACAAGAGAGGGGAGTTGAGAGTTTCTTGATGAGTTCTTGGAAGAACTCAGCTGTATTCAATCTGACTTAGCTTCTTAAGATCCAGAATATATCTGAACCCTTCTTCTCAGCCTAGTTCCAACAGTTGATTTCTTGGATGGAGCCCTCTCTCTCCAACTTCTTAGATCTGCACTTGGACAGCTAGATCTTCTTGTTTTGATACTTGATCAATAACTTGAACAACTCTGTGAACCACTTTTTGAATAACTTCAACAACAACTTCTGTAGACTGTATGAGCCTATTTATAGGCCTTCTTCATGGTAACAGGCTGGTCCGGTCCATAACTGAATTCTGATATCTCTGACAGGTGCTGTAGACCGGCTGGAACGGCAGCTGTCAAGTCATCCAGTCAATTCTTGAAAGTTCTCTAACTGTCTGAAAGTGTCGAGACTTTCTATCTTTAAGTGTCGACACTTATAGACCAAGTGTCGACACAAGTTGTGTAAGTGTCGACACAAGTCTACAAGGTGTCGACAAAACTCCTTGTGTTGTAGATTCTATGTCTCGACACAGTTTCTTCTGCATGTATCGACACGGAAACTGAGTGTCGACACAAGTACTTGATCTTCTATCTTTTGCTGAATTCTTCTAAGTGTCGACACATCTCCTTTGTGTCGACACAACTTCTTGTGTTGAATCTGTTAAGTGTCGACACTGCTTCTTGGTGTCGACACATAGTCTTCTATGTTGATACTTGCTGAGTGTTGACACAGCTCCTTGTGTCGACACTAGATTCTTCTATTGAGACTTCAGCTGAGTGTCGACACATTCCCTTAGTGTCGACACTTGTACTTAGAATATTTTGTTGATCTTTCTGTTCTTTGCTAAGTGTCGACACAGCTCCATGTGTCGATACTTTCTTCAAGTGTTGAGTCTTCAGCTGAGTGTCGACACATTGTTCTGAGTGTCGACACTTACTTCAAGTGTTGACTCTTCTGTTGAGTGTCGACACATTGTTCTGGGTGTCGACACTTACTTCAAGTGTTGACTCTTCTGTTGAGTGTCGAAACATTGTTCTTGGTGTCGACACTTATACTTAGTCTCTGCTGACTTTTGCTGAGTGTCGACACAGCTTCTTCTAGGTGTCGACACTGCTATTAAGTGTCGACACAGCTTTACTGTACTTTCTTCATTGAGTGTCGACACAGCTCCTTGTGTCGACACTTTCTGTCTGGTGTCGACTCTACATCCCAGGTGTCGACACAATGACTCCAAGTGTCGACACTGCTTGTCTGGGTGTCGACACAAGCTTTCTTAAGTGTCGACACTTTCCCTCTAGGTGTCGACACATGGACTTAGAAACTTTTTGCTTCAGTCCTGCAAATACTTAACCTGCACAAGTAAACTCAACATACATCAAATACATTTAGATGTATATCATTGAGTTGGGTGAGGCTTTTTCAAATCAGGTACATTTAACCAATGTACCCAACACTGTCAATTCTGCATCCAGCATAATCAGCATCAGAAAATCCAGTTAAATCAAATGCTGAATATTTTGGATACCAGAGACCTAGATTTGGACAACTTTTAATATACCTGATAATCCACTTTACTAGTGTTAGGTGTGACTCTCTAGGGCTTACTTGGAACCTAGCATATATACATGTAGCAAACATTATATCTGGTCTACTAGCTGTAAGATACAGTAAAGAGCCAATCATTGCTCTATACGTTGTCTGATCAATAGGTTTCCTATGTTCATCAGCATCCAATACATCATTAGTAGGCATGGGTGTTTTCATACAAGATGCTTCAGACATACCAAATTTCTTAACCAATTCCTTTGCATATTTGGTTTGAGAAATAAAGATGCCTTCAGCATGTTGCTTGACTTGCAATCCTAGGAAGAAGGATAGCTCACCCATGCTACTCATCTCAAATTTAGAATGCATTAGGTTGGAAAACCTTCTGCACAATTTGGAGTCAGTAGAACCAAAAATAATATCGTCTACATAAATCTGTACTAGTAGGGTATGGGACTTATGAGTTCTAATGAAAAGAGTTTGGTCTACTCTACCCCTTATAAAACCATTTTCTAAGAGAAATCATGATAGGGTCTCATACCATGCTCTAGGAGCTTGCTTGAGACCATATAATGCTTTGTTCAATCTAAAAACATAATCAGGATAAGTTGGAGAGATAAAACCTGGAGGTTGTCTGACATATACTTCCTCTTTGATATCTCCATTTAGAAATGCACTTTTGACATCCATCTGATATACCTTGAAGCCTTTATGTGTTGCATAAGCTAAGAATATTCTGGTGGCTTCCAATCTTGCAACTGGTGCAAAAGTCTGGTCGTAGTCTATTCCTTCTTCTTGAGAGTATCCCTGAGCAACTAGCCTTGCCTTGTTTCTTACAATTACTCCTTGATCATCCAGTTTGTTTCTGAATACCCACTTTGTTCCAACAATGGATTGATCCTTAGGCTTTGACACTAGTTCCCATACTTTGTTCCTCTCAAATTGATGCAACTCTTCTTGCATTGCAATGATCCAGTGTGGATCTTGCTCTGCATCTTGAATGGACTGAGGTTCAATTTGAGATAGGAAGCAGGTGTGCAACAGGTTTTGGTTGACCTGATTTCTGGTTTGCACACCAGCTGAGATGTCTCCAATTATTTGGGAAATTGGATGGTCTCTTGATGTTACTAAATCAACAGGGGGTGTTGATTGTTCACCAACCTCTGTTGTTGTTTCCTCTTGTGGTACAACAACTGGCTCTTCAAGTTGTTCTTCAATATGTTGAGCATTTTCTTCATCTTCACTGCTTTCATCCCTTTGGGTAACCTGTAACTTGTTCAAGTCTTCAACTAGAGAATGTTCCTGCAAGGGTTCTATGGTAGAAGGGATCTTCTCCTTGGAAGACATGTTAGATTCATTAAATGATATATGAACAGATTCCTCAATTTTTAGAGATGATTTATTATAAACCCTATAAGCCTTACTGATCATGGAGTATCCCAGAAACACTCCTTCATCAGCTTTGGCATGAAATTTTGCTAAATATTTCTTGTCATTATTATGTATGTAGCAAATACAACCAAAGACTATAAAATAATCAACTTTAGGTTTCTTCCCTTTGAGTAATTCATAGGGAGTCTTTCCCTTTAGTTTATGTATCAAACATCTATTCAGCACATAGTTGGAGGTGTTCACTACCTCTGCCCAAAAGGATAGAGGTAGATGACCATCTGACAACAATGTAGTGGCAGATTCAATAAGGATTTTATTTTTCCTTTCAGCTACCCCATTTTGTTGAGGAGTTCTAGGAGCTGAGAAAGTATGCCTGATCCCTTCACTCTGACAGAACTCTTGCATAAGAAGAGAATCAAACTCTGTCTCATGATCACTTCTGATCAGGGCAATGTGAGTATTGAACTCAATCTGTATACATTTGAGAAACTCTGTCAGACACTTAAAGTTATCAGACTTCTTCCTTAGAAAGAACACCCAAGTGAATCTAGAGAAGTCATCTATAACTACTAAAGTGTAAGATTTCCCTCCTAGGCTTTGTACTGTGATGGGTCCAAAAAGATCCATGTGTAACAGATACAATATCCTAGGTGAATCACTCTTATCAAGTGACTTAAAGCTGTTTTTAGTTTGCTTGCCTAATTGACAAGCCCTGCAGAGTCCTTCCTTCTTGTAGGGGCCAGAAGGTAGTCCTCTAACAAGGTTGTCCTTGGATAGCCTAACAATAGTTCTAAGGTTTAGGTGTCCTAGTCTCTTATGCCATAAGATATTTGGTCTACAGACAGAATTAAACAGGCAAATATCTACATCAGTTGAAAGAAAATCTACTAGATAGATGTTACCTTTCCTTTTACCTGTCAGCATAATTGTTTTGTCCTCTGACTTGATTTTGCATAATGCTTTGCTGAAGGTCACCTGGTAGCCTTCATCACACAGCTGACTGATGCTTATTAAGTTGTGCTTCAGTCCTTCCACATAAGCTACCTTTTTGAATGTTACTGATCCAATCTGGACTGCACCATATCCTTTAGTCTGTCCAAAGTTTGAATCTCCAAAGATAACTTTGGGTCCAAGCTTGGCTCTAAAGGAAGTGAGGTTGTCCTTGTTCCCTGTCATGTGCTTAGAGCACCCACTATCCAAGTACCATTGTTGGTTAGATGTTGGATAGGTCTTCACCTACACATAAGACAATTCATTTGTTTTTGATCCAGTTTACCTTGGGCCTAAGTTGATAACCTTTAAATTATGAAATAAAAGACATCCCAGGTTGACTCTTATATCCTTCAGGATGATATCTCCTTGGAGGTATAATCCATTCAGTATAAGGGTTAAAGATTTGGGATGAAGGACCCTTAGGATTGGATTTTGATTTGCCCTTGAAAAAATTTCCAGAGCTCTGACCTCTATTCGACGATCTTGGAGCTGCATTCGACGATCTTGGGTCAGATCGTCGAGCTCCGTTTCGACGGTCGATGATGGCTGAGTTCAGGTACTTGAGATCGTCGACCTGCGTTCGACGATTTTGCCTGAGATCGTCGATCTGCGTTCGGAGATCGTCGATCTCCGTTTGGCGATCGTCGACCTCTGTTCGACGATTTCTGCTGGGACTTAGTTTTCTGGGGCAAATCAGAATTTTTCCTAGCTACCTCTACAACTCCCTTTCCTTTATCAGAAATGAATTTGATTGGAGTTGTTAGAACTATGAGTTGGCTGGATGAAGTACCCAAGCCCAGTGTACTATTAAGTCTGGAGTTCACTGTGCTTGTGATGTCCATCAGCTTGATGCTTCTCCCGTTAAGGGATTCTTCAAGCTTCTTGGCCTCAGACAGCTCACTTTTCAGTGAAGCTATCTGCTCCCTAAAGCACTCCAACTCCTGAGAGAGTTTGAGGTTTTCTGATTTTAAAGTATTATGTTCAGATAAATGATTTCTGAGAGAGATAATTTCTTTCTCAGATTTTAGCAGATGTAAACACAATGCTTTAAATTCAGATTTAAAGTCCTCTGAATTAAAATTAAAAGAACCAATTACCTGATCTTTTTCAGGTTGAGTATCTGAGTCTGACTCTGACTCCTCTTCTTCTGAATTGTGTTGTGAGGCATTGATTGCCATCATGCAGAACTCTTTTTCTTCTGCATCATCTTCATCATCACTGGAGCTGGATGAGGCTTCTGACTCCTCTTCAGTCTCACTCCAGGATTCAGCAACAAACCCCTTTCTTGTATGCTTATTTTTGCTTGATGAAGGTTTGCCATTGCCATTCCTCTTGGAGTCTTTCTCCTTTCTTCTTTCTTTCTTGTCCCTTCTGTCCTTGTTTTTGTTTTCTGGACAGTCAGGAACTATGTGCCCTGGTTTCCTGCAACCAAAGCAAACAATTTCTTTATTATTATTAATGGACTTGTCATATCTTGGCTTATCATGCTCCTTGTATGATCTCCTTCGGAAGTCCTTTCTGGGCATCTTGTAAAATCTTTTGGCCAACAGACTGAGCAGTTCAACATTTCCCGTGACTTTGTCTTCAGGCTGATCTTTAGTTGCCTTGAAGGCTATGGTCTTCTCTTTTCTTGTGGCTAGTGAGGCAGCCTTCTGTTCTTCTTCTCTATTCTTGATGAGTAGCTCATAAGATTTGAGCTTACCCAATAGAGCTTCAGTAGTGATCTCATTCAGACTTCTGGCATCCTTAATTGGCCAGATTCTTGAATCCCAAGTGCTGGGAAAGTACATTAGAATTTTGTCATTAAGTTCAGTTAGTGAGATCTCTTTGTCCAATGTCCTGAGTTCACTGACAATTAGACTGAGCCTGTTGTACATATCTCCCACTGACTCAGTTTCTCCCTTCTTGAAATTCTCATATTGAGATATGAGGTGGGATCTCCTATCCTTTCTCTCATCAGCTGAGCCTAAGACTATTTCAGAAAGTTTGTCCCAAATTTCCTTTGTTGAATTGCATTCAGCCACCTTTTGAAATATGTCATCAGACATTGTCTGGGCTAAGATGTTCATAGCCTTGGCATCAGCTACCTTCCATCTCTTGATGTCAGCATCTATTACTGATGGTGGTGGAACAACATTTGTACTGGAGTTCTCTGGAGGTCTTGGACATACTGTCAAAACAGAGTTAAAAATATCTTCGTCAATAGAATTCATGTACAGTCTGATCCTTGCTTTCCAAAGTGCAAACTTGGATAGATTGCACACTGGAGGTCTGGTGCTAACATAATCTTTGTTTTGGGCCATGATTTGTGAAAACAGAATCTAATAATAAAATACAACAGAAAACAGATCTAACTAGGGATCTTTGGGTTCAGGTGTTAGCCTGTGCAACCACCAAGGTGTGGTATGTTTAACCAACCTCTGATACCAATTGAAAGTGCAACTAGATCTGATATACTCTAGAGGGGGGTGAATAGAGTATATGGTGCTTTAAAACTTTTTACAACAATTGTTGTAATATGAGTGAGCAGGGAAGCAATTAAAAATCTAATTACAGAACTAAACTAATCAAAAACTAATCACAGAATAATGAAGGCCAGAAACAAAAATAAAGACAAGCAAAACCAGAAGACATAAGGAAATATAGTGGTTCCCCTAAACTTGGGTACATCCACTCTTCTACCACCCTAGGTAGGAATCCACTGCAGGATGAGTTGATCAGGTGTCCTGGGCACCAATGAGCTTTTGATAAGGTGCTCAAAAACCAAATCAGATTTTTTGATCAGGTGTCTTGCCACCAATGAGCTTTTGACAAGGTGCTCAAAAACCAAGTTCAAACTTTTGAAGGGAGTTTGAGAAACCCTTTACAGAGAGGGGGTGAGAGAGTGATGGCAGTATTCTCTTTCTCAGATCAGCTGAGAAGACTATGTGGATTGATGGTGTCAAAGCTCCCCCTGAGTCCTTGAGATCTTCAAGAAAAGAAGCTTTGCTGTAGGGTGATAGGCCTTCAAAAGTTGAACTCCAGCAATAGATGATTTCAGCAATAACTGAAATGTTGGATGTCTGGAGTCTTGAAAGATGTTGGCCTTGAACACTTGAAAACTAAAGAGATCTGAAGATTTCAGAAAAAGTTGATCTCCTTGGATGTGTGTTCTTGAGAATTCTTTGAGACAGAATATTTTGTTCTTGTTCTAAAGAATACTGATGTCTGTCTATGTATCTCTGTAATCTGTGTGTCTCTCTCAGAGATTCAAAAATTCTTCTCTTTTATTCTCTGGTACTGAATGGAAAGACATTCTCTGAGAAGAATAGCCGTTGGTCTGCATTAATTGCATCCTTAATTGCAAAATCTCTTCTGGAGGAAAGTCCATAGAAATATTCCTTGAAAATCCCTTGAAACTTGGTCCAGAAATGAATGAAAATGGCTAGGAAATCTCCAGAATTAATTGCAGAATAACTCCTTAACTGATTTGAATTTGAATCTAGAAACATCCTTGAAGTTATCTGAAAACGTCGAACTGAGCTCTGCTATCGTCAGACTGAGCTCAGAGATATGGACTTATACAGCAGCAAAATATCGTCGATCTGAGCTCAAAGATCGTCGAACTGAGCTCAGAGATAGAGATCCAAAGCTGAGTCAAGATCGTCGACCTGAGCTCACCGATCGTCTAATGTAGTTCGACGATATGATGAAGTTGAGCTCAGCGATCGTCGAATGGAGTTCGACGATCTGTCGAAGTTGAGCTAGACGATCGTCGATCGGAGTTAGACGAATCGTCGTGCTGATCTCGACGATATGACTTAGTCTCCAAACAGAAAATCCTGGACTTGAGGGAAGCTTCCAAACCTAGACTTCTAACCCTTAGACTCAATTCTAATTGACCTTTTGAGCTATACAGGAGGTCAAACATTTGTTTCTTAGAGACATAGTGATCCTGACCCAAATTAGTAATAGGGTGTTCCAACAAAACCTTTAACTTATAAGCACGCTTGCGCGAAGTTATAAAATAACGGGTCACCTTGCAGGGCCTATTGTATAGAGCGTCCCATACCACTTATATAATAGGTGTCAGGTTATATGCAATGATTATGCTATGTAATATAATTATGCCATGATGTGAACATGCAAGTACAACTCACCCACTCGACTCTGTGTACACAGACCTTTAGTTCCCCCTTTCTGGAGCCGAACCTCCCAGGATACCTATATAGTGCCAAACGGAAGCGGTGGGTTGGGCCTCGCACACCTCTAAATCGGTAATTGCACTACCAGTCAGACCTATCGTACGCCTCATCGGTGGTGCACAGAGCGGAGCGCCTGCGTAACTTGCCGGCTGGCGCACCGAACTTTATTTGGTCAAGTGCTAAACCACACACGCCGAGTCAACGTGTTGGCATCGGTGCATCGACCCTCCAATAACGAAGACCCACCACCTTTTCATTTATGCACATGCAATCTTATGTATCAGCTACTGAGCCAAAGCTCCCCGGACCATCCCGTCTGTCATAAATAACAACCGAGCCAAAGCTGGCCGGGCCAACCCGCCCATCACAAACCATTACCGAGCCAAAGCTCGCCGGGCTAACCTGCCCATCACAAACCATTACCGAGCCAAAGCTCGCCGGGCCAACCTGCCCATCACAAACCATTACCGAGCCAAAGCTCGCCGGGCTAACCTATCCTTTTACCAAACCACTGGGCTTACTGCCCGAGTGACCAAACCTATCTCCCCGAGTCATCGAGGTGTGAGAAAGTGAAACCCTAGACTTACTAGCTACCCTTAAATGTTGTGTTGGATCTAACCCTAGTGCAATTGACAATTCCTCCCCACGGGAATGACGATCTTTCGTCGATCCCGGGCACCGCCTAACTCTAGCCAATCCATCCCTCTACTCATCCTACTACCAATAATAAACTTTTTTTTTCTATCCAAACCAGTAGACCACTAATCCCAAGACATGCATCAAATTATACTCCAACATAATTTCTGCAATTTTTACTATATGCAGACCACTAAAGCTATATGACCCATAAAATGGGAGGTACAATAAATAATCATCCAATACTCCTATAATAATTATTGGAGGGCAATTATGAGCTTTGTGGACTAAATCCAGAATTTCATAATTTTCTTATTTATCTGATAATTTATTTAATTAATTTAGTAGTCAAAAATCCCATGTTTGAACATGAAGTACCAATTTCAGATAAGATAATATTCCACCAAATTTTTGTTAAATACAATATGAATATATAACCCAAAATCCAAAGCCTCAAACGTTTCCAGTAAGGTTTAGCCCCTTAATTTTAATTTCAAATATATCCCATAATAATTCATTTTAAGAGAATTTACAGCATTAATAATTCCAAAACTTCAGAGAAAATTAATGGATGATTGTAAGGGCATATAAGTGCTCTAGATCAAGTTTCACAATTTATCATTGAATAATAAAGTCTATATTTGATTTGCTCATAATATTCCAGGTTAAGGGTTTAATGAACAAAGTATAGCAATTATTCATCTAAAAATTCCAAATAAATTCCCATATGAGCATACTGAACTAGGAACACTAATTCTCAAGTTTCATAATTTTTCAACAAGTATTGAGCTCTGTAAGAATTATTTTGCAAGTTCTCAAATAATTGAGGTTGTGAAGTAGGTACCCTAATTATGTATCCAAAAATTCCATTAAAATTCACATATGATTAATATGGTCTAAAACTCCATATGCCAAATTTTCAGGATTGTTTTAAGAATCTTGCTAACCTATTCTAGCCTCATAATATTTGTGCCCTAGGTTAGGGTTAGGGTTTTGTGGGCCCTAACCTTTCCAAAATCACTTAAGATTTTTACCAGAGGGTTTAATCTATCCTAGAACCCTCCCTACAAAGTTCCAAGATCATTCAAGCTGTTTTGGCCTCATGCCCTTCACAAGGCACAAAAGTCCTACCTAAGGGCTTGACATTAGATCTTAGGGCAAACCAAATCCAATCTACCCCATCTTTAATGATAATGTGAAATAAGCCATACCAAGCCAGTGTCCCCAATCCCAACCTTTGTTGCGGTGATTTGGCTACTCAAAACCCAAAATACACCTTTTGACCAAAGTACCCCTTTAGGGCAAAGCTAGGGTTTGCATGATTTCTGTTCAAACCACCTTCAAATATGATGAACTTTTAACCAGATATTTATATTGACCCTAAGCACCTCTCCCCAAAATTGGGTGAGTTTGGAGGTGTTGAATTTTCTCAAAGTGGTCAGCAAGGTAGCCCAAACACCAAATTAATATCTTCGGCACTACCCAGTTCACACTCTGAACCAGCGGAAAACCAAGGAACAAAGGTAACACCAACAAATAATGGACGCACAAGCAGATCTCTTAAACATTCACTTCTTTACAAGGCGAAGTATACGTAGCGAGATATAATTTCGCTAGTACACGAGCTATCACAGAAAGTTACACAAAAACAAGTCGGGCGGACAGCACCGAAGTCCGCCGAGACCGCCGAGGTCGCCAAGTCCGCCGAAGCAGCCCGAGCTAAGCTGCAATACGCCGAATAGACACGGATTCCGCCGAAGCCGCGAGGCCACGCGGACACACAGTTATTCGCCTCCTGCTGATGAACTGAGGAACAGACCGCCTACCCGCCTGAGACCGGCGGACAGGTTATTGAAGCTGGCAAAGTTGAAACAGAGAACTAACAAGTCGCAGAGCGACCTGCTGAATCCGCAGAGACCGCACATTTCCAAGTACTTGACCGAAGTCAAAGCCAAACTCCTGGCTCCTTGAAGCTATCCGTGCGACTTGCACACAGCAAACCGTCAGCTCTGAATCAATCCACGCATACAGAAAACTGAGACCGCAGCTCCTTGCACAACCCAACTTACTGTTCACTCAACATACTGTAGATGTGCCAGGGGGGTACTATTTATAGACGAGGTGAGGAGTGTGGTCACCGCCCTAGAGATAGCGACACCGCCCTAGCTCGCGCGATAGCAAAACACCATCCGCCGAGTCCGCAAGGACTTAGACGGATACCAAGGAAAACTGCCAGGAGCAAGGCAACATTGGCGAACCACTTCAGTCCGCCTAAGCTATGCGGACAAGGCATTAGCCCGCAAAGCCTACAACCACTGCAGGACAGCAACCCCCTTCAATGGATGTCCGCACAACCCCGAGGCAGTCCGCATAGAACAAGACAAGCCTCCATCCGCCACAAGTCCACGACTAAAGGC
Organism: Platanthera guangdongensis; assembly: GCA_039583875.1. Lineage (NCBI taxonomy): Eukaryota > Viridiplantae > Streptophyta > Magnoliopsida > Asparagales > Orchidaceae > Platanthera > Platanthera guangdongensis. Next base: position 138,913,876 of record CM077147.1, read on the forward strand.
AGAGTTAGCAACAGTCCACCCGGTCAACAACGGACTTGGCGGATACTGCGGACACCCTAGTCTTGGCATAGAGTGTGACCAAGTCCAGAACCATCAAAGGCCAATGCGAGCATGGCGGACATAAACTTCCGTCCGCCAAACACTCTAGCACACAGACTGCCAGCAGTCCGCAAGCTACTCGCACACCTGCCCAACACAGCAGCCATCTCCCGGACTCCACACACCAGTCCGCCAACGACCTCCACATCAAGCACCTGCTATAACATCAGAGCTCGACAAGGCCACAGCCAAGCTCTAAACACAGTCCGCAACAGCACAACCGCGGACACGTCAGTCCGCAAGCTTCCCGCGGACATGAGCCAAAGCCAATGCACAAGCTTGCAACGCGGCCATTGAGAAAAGCACCAGTCCGCAAGCCCCTATCCGCTCAGGCCGCTCCTTGGCTAAATCAGTCAGCCAACGCCCTATCCGCAGATACCAGGTCGCACAGTCCGCGGACTACTTCCACACAACCCACTCAGAACAGTCGGCTTCCACTAGACTTTCCACCAGGCCGCACACAGCAGTCCGCCCAGTCCGCCTAGTCCGCCAACACTGTCCGCCTAGGCCGCCCGGCCTGTCCCGTCAACCACTTCCACTTTCACAAATTTCAACACTCCCCCTTGAAGTGGGAAGTGGTGACCAGGCCCAGCAAGCTGCGCAACCACTCAAAGGCCACTTCGACAGTGGCTTTATGAAGATGTCAGCAAGATTATCTTCACTCCGAACATGCCCAACCAGCAGAGACCCCTCTAACACCTTCTCCCTGATGAAATGGTGATCAATCTCTATATGCTTGGTCCTAGCGTGACACACTAGATTGTTAACCAGCTTGAGAGCACTCTCATTGCCACCCCGGAGTGAAGTAGGCCCTTGCACTTCTTCATGAACATCCTCTATAAGCCTCCTCAACCAGATGGCTTCCCGAGCAGCCAAGGCCGAAGCCTTATACTCTGCCTCCGTAGTTGAGACGGACACCGAGTCCTGCTTCTTGCTACACCACGAGATGCTAGCTGAACCGCAAGTGAACACATAACCTAAAGTAGACCTCCGATCATCCGAATCACCGCCATAGTCAGCATCCGTGTACCCAAGCAACGCAAACTCCGAGTCCCTTCTATAGAGGAGTCCCACGTCAGAAGTCGTCTTGACATACTTCAGAATACCCTTTGCCGCCACTAGATGAGACTTCCTTGGTTCAGCCATAAACCGACTTACACGGCCAACAGCGTAAGCAATGTCTGGCCTTGTAATCGTAAGGTAGATCAAGCTCCCAACAAGAGCTCTGAACACCAAGGGGTCAGGACGAATCCTTCCCTCATCTCGTCGAAGCTTCAGCCCAGGTTCCAGTGGAGTAGAGCACTTCTTCCCTTCGCCCATGCCGAACCGCTTCACAATGCGATCTGCATACCCTTTCTGGCAAATGAGAATCCCGCACTCCTTCCTCTCCACTTCAAGACCGAGAAAGTGATGCAGCTCTCCCAAGTCTTTCATCTCGAAGCGTATAGCAAGCTCAGCCCTGAGCCTTGCTACTTCCCCCTCCGAATTCCCTGTGATGATCATGTCATCCACATACAGTAGGACCAAGACTTATAGCTCCCCCTTCTTCTTGACGAACAAGCTTGAATCCGAGTTGGAAGCAAGGTTTCCACAGAATTGCAAGTACTCTGCAATCTTCCCATACCACGCTCTAGGAGCTTGCTTCAACCCATAGAGAGCTTTCCTGAGTTTGCAGACATAGTCCAGATGATCTTCAGAAACGAAACCGAGCGGCTGATCCATGAAGATGTCCTTGTCAATCTCTCCGTAAAGAAAGGCATTCTTCACATCGAGTTGCCACAACCTCCATCCCTTGCTAGCAGCCAAGGAGATCACCACTCTAACTGAAGTCATCTTCGCAACCGGACTAAACGTCTCCTCATAGTCTTCTCCATACTGCTGTGAGAATCATCTACCGACCAGGCGAGCTTTGAACCTATCAATGCTCACATCAGCCTTCTTATTCAACTTATACACCCACTTGCAAGTAACCAGAGTAATGCCATCAACCTTGGGCACAAGGTCCCAGGTTTCATTCTTCTTCAGAGCATCAATCTCTTCTTTCATGGCACCTTCCCACTCCTTCACTCCAGTGGCCTCGTTGAAGGTTGCAGGCTATCTCTCATCCAGAGGACCTGCAAAGAAGCAGGAGACAAAGCTCACTGCATTCCCATCACAGTACCAAGCCGGTGGCTTAACAACCCTCTTCGATCTTCGAAGGGTCAGCTCCTTCCTCGCTGCTTCCGTTACTTCTTCGGGCTCAACTCCTACTTGGGGCAAGCATTGAGCAGTTCTCCCTCTTCTTCCTGAGCCAGAAGGATCAGCATCGGAGTTAGAAGTAATAAGAGCTGCTGGTGAAACAGCAAGCTCCTCTTCCAACCCTTCAGCAGCCACCACCGGTGCTTCATCAACTTTGCTACTTCTGGTTAGCTCAACCGAGCCACCTCCATATGACGTCAGCTCGTCAAAGACAACGTCTCTTGACACCACGACTTTCTTCATCGCAGGATCCATGCATTTCCATCCCTTCTTCCGCTCATCGTAGCCAACAAAGACAAGTTTCCTTGCCTTCGCATCTAGCTTAGTACGTGAAGCATCCGGGACATGCACATAGCAAGTTGAACCGAACACCCGAAGGTGTCCCACACTCGGCTTCTCTTTCAGCAACAACTCAAAAGGAGTATTCATGTTGATAGGGCTGAGCGGCATCCGGTTGATGACATATGCAGCACAAGACATCCCCTCTGCCCAAAAGGACCTTGGAACATCTTTCGCATGAAGCCAGCATTTGCAGGTCTCCGTCAAATGACGGATCTTCCGCTCCGCTACCCCATTTTATTGTGGAGTGTGAGCACAAGTAAGCTCTCATTGGATCCCGTGCTTCCTGCAGAAGTTAGGAAACTTGGAGGAGTTGAACTCACCACCGTTTTTCGTTCTAAGCTTCTTGATCCGCAAGCCAAGCCGGCCTTCTACCAACTCCTTAAACTCCACAAACAAACGGAAGGCTTTTGACTTCTCCTTTAAGAAGTACACCCAAGTATATCTTGAGTAGTCATCAATCAAGACAAGCATGTATCTGCTTCCACCAAGGCTGTCAGTAACCGTCGGTCCCATCAAGTCGCCATGAATGCACTCCAATGGTAGCTTGCCCCTTGTTTGTGATTTTTCAAACAGAAGGCGATGTGCCTTACCGTATTGACAGCCTGCACAAACATGCCTTGTCACAACCCGCATTTCCTCAACGAGCATATCGTATCAGAGCAAGAGGAACTACGGGTTATGATGCCACGTCGTGCAGGGGATAACTGCACACGTTCAGGCAACTCTTGACGCTTACTCTACAAGTTGAAATTCAACAGTTATATGCAGGAAAATGTTTGGATTCAATGGCCGTATCCCTCGGCCTTACATAGTAAAACTGTAGTTGTGCGCGACGGAAATACTCTGTTTAGTTATAACGAGCTCCTATATGCAGCCTATAGTGATATTCTTATAAGAAATTCTCTTTGTTTACGTTATTTGAAAATACGTCTGAATTTATCAAGTCATGTATGCATGAGATACAATAATAGTTTTGGTTTAGCTTCAAAATACCTAATACAACCTACCAGAAAACCATCCCAAAAGCAAGTACATTCCATCCAAAGGAGTTACAGTAGCAGTAGGTCATGTTTACATAAGAGAAAGTCCACCAAATGGGCGCCAACAAGCTGACACGAACCCATTGGGGCATATATATGTCTGTACAACAAAAGAAGAACTACCTCGCTTTGAATGCTCGGTTAGCTCCCAAGAAACGCCTCCAACCAACCTAGCCGCTCAACCGGCTACAACCTGCACCAGAGGCATTCAGGAAAGAATACCTCAGCAATCAACCAAACTATACAAAAGAGAGTACAAAGTTCATAATGGATCAAGAAGGGGCTTACCGACCCCATAGCAATGCTTAAGTCAAAAGAGTACACAAAACAAGTGCGTACATGGAGAAAAACAATGTCATTCCAAAGGATCAACCGCACCAAGTGCGTACTCGTTCTTCAAGTCCTGCTCAAACCGCAGAAATAAAAGGCAAAACACATGCCTATTCCATCATTCATAGAACAAGAACCTACTAGACAAGTGAAGCATAAGCAGCGGTTAAGTTCAATTTCACAAGGGTCTTATCGGTGGCGGCCCTAAAGTGGAACACACCAAACAAAACCAGCCCAAATCGGGGCCAAAGTGGTCTCTCTAACCACAAAAACAAAACCAGGTGGCCACAGGCTGAAACCACACCACCCCTTGCAAAATTCTCACACAAACGCTCCCGCCATGCTTCACGAATTCGCCTCGCAAAACACCCCATAACCCAAGGTAATACGTTTCCTTTCAGCGTCCTCACACATGACTCCCAATTGCCAACGTAGACCCCATATTTGGAATACAATCACCTCTCTTGAGAGGTACATGAATATAACAAATTAGCTACATGAATTAAGCTAGCATAGGGCAAATTGATAATTACATGAATCACAAACCTCAACATGGGAGAGCAAAATCGTTTAGCATAATTAGCATAAGGAATTAACTACTTTGAATTTAGCATAGGGACTTTTAGCATAGGACAAACAAGAGGATGCATCATACTTTAAATCAAGAAGATCAACCTAAGCATAGGGGAATTGAAAGACTAAGGCTAATAAAGAAAAATTCAACACAAGATCTCAAGCTAGAAAAATGGAGAATTGAATCAAGTACGAAGATTGGCAAGGGTGGAGGACACCGCTTGCCTGAATCGAGGCGATGCCGCGACGGCTGCTTTTTCTTCCCTTGCCTTGCTTGCTCCCTTGCTCCCTTGCTTTCTCTTGGAGAATGAAGAAGAAGAAGAAGATGAAGAGGAAGAAGATGCAAATGTGGAAAGACAATCTCTGTTTCGGACTTATGTTACCCAGAACAGAGCTGAACCGTTCGATGCAGGATCAAGGAAATGAACGGCACAAAAAAACTGGAAAAAGTCGATTTTCGGGCCGGTCACGCCCTGTGTCACGCCCGTGACACAGGGCGTGTACCATAAGCGGCGCCGAAAGGCGGTAATTCCATGTTTATCCAGACGGTACACGGCCGGGGTACACGCCCGTGACGGGTCGGTCACGCCCGTGACTGGTCGGTCACGCCCGTGACCTAGGGCGTGTAACCCGTGTCTCGACACCTCGTCGACAAAAAAATGTCGACACTCGACCCAGCTTGACACGCCCTGTGACACGCCCGTGTCACAGGCCGTGTCCCTTTCTCGACGACTCGACACTCGATACTCGACGCTCGATACTCGACGATCGACACTCGCCACTCGACGAAGCGGGTCACGGCCCATGACACGCCCGTGTCAGGGGGCGTGTACCCCATTCGTCGAGCTTAACTCGACGCAAGAAAAATCGTCGAGTCAAGGAGGTCACGCCCAGGTCACGGCCTGGGTCACGCCCGTGACATGGGGCGTGTCTAGCACAAAAACGACCATTTTCCCCTTTTGTGCAAAATGTTCCTGGGACGTCCTAGACCATTTTTGCCTGAAGCACTTTTTACCCTTTTTTTGCTTCCTGAACCAGCAACTGATTTTGAGCAACATCCCCCGGGCGCGAAAACGTGCAAGCATTCCCTAAGAGGCCTCACCGAGTCCCTTATTTGGACTACGGTTTGCTGGGGAATCGTGCAACTCGGCAACCAAAACAGCCACTCGCACGCCCGCGAGAAAAACCATGCTCAACTACAATCAAAGCCAACGTAACGCCCATCATGCGTACGTAATAAAAATTCGGGGCGTTACAATCACTCCCCCTAACAAAAAGTTTCGCCTCGAAACTTTTCACAAAACCCAACACACAAGCAAACCAAAACATGAATCCAATCAAACACTAAATCACATACCAGCTTACGGGAACAAATGAGGGTGAGCCGCCCTCATCGTTGACTCGAGCTCCCACGTCGCGCTTTCCACATCTTGATTTTTCCATAACACCTTTACCATAGGAATCTTCTTTTTCCGCAACACACGATCTTGGGAGTCCAATATCCGGATGGGCATCTCCACATAAGAAAGGTTTGGCGCCAATGGCGGCACCACGTCCAACACTTGCGTGTCATTCCGCAGACACTTGCGCAGTTGGCTCACATGAAACACGTTGTGAACACCAGGAAAGTTCACGGGTAATTCCAGTTTGTAGGCAGATGCACCAACTCGCTCAAGAATCTTGAAGGGACCCACAAATCTTGGGTCTAACTTGCGCTCTTTCCCAAATCTTTTAATCCCAACCATTGGGGAGACTTTCAAGAAAACAAAAGCCCCCACCACAAACTCTAATTCCGACCTTCGTCGGTTGGCATACTTTTCATATCTCTCTTGGGCGACTCGGAGCTTCTCCCGAATACCTCGTACTGCAACTTCCATATCCTCGAGCGCCTCTGGCCCCAACAAAGGCCGCTCGCCAACCTCAGTCCAAAAGAGTGGAGTCCGACATCGTCGCCCATATAACGCTTCAAACGGAGCCATTTGCAAGCTTTCTTGATAGCTATTATTATACGCGAACTCCATAAGCCGCAAACGTTCATCCCATGCTCCGCCATACTCCAGAATGTAACATCGAATCATGTCTTCTACAATTTGATTTACTCTCTCGGTTTGGCCATTCGTTTGAGGATGATAAGCCGTGGAGTATCGCAAGTCTGTCCCCAAACCCTCTTGTAGACTGCGCCAAAAACGAGAGGTAAAGCGGGAATCTCGGTCTGAAATGATATTCACAGGCACACCGTGCAGTCGGATGATCTCGTTCACATAGAGCTCCGCTATTGTCTTCATCGGGTAGTTGACCTTAAAGGGTACGAAATGAGCACACTTGGTCAATCTATCCACGATCACCCACACGGAGTCATGTCCTCGGGGAGATCTTGGTAAACCTGTAATAAAATCCATTGCGATGCTTTCCCACTTCCAGGTTGGAATCTCCAATGGTGTCAACTTGCCACCAGGTCTCCCATGATCAGCTTTCACCCGCTTACAGGTATGACATTCCGATACAAACTGCGCTATATCTCTTTTCATTCCATACCACCAGACACTTTGTTTCAAATCACGGTACATTTTTGTTGAGCCTGGATGGTAGGCCATACTTGCGCCGTGTGCTTCCTTACACACCATCTCACGAATCTCCCCAACTGCAGGAATACAAAAGCGCCCGCGATACCTTAACGTGCCTGCACCATCAATCGCAAAATCCGGTAATTCACCCTTTTCCGTTCGAAGAAATAAATGTAAAAGATCCGGATCGTCTTTTTGATGTTGTCTTGTAAGCATCAGCCATGACGGTTCTTCTATTGCCGAATGACTTTGCGGATCATATTTTCCCACAGAAATCTCCATCAATAAAAATTCCTCTACGAGACGATCAACAGAAAGATGAAATAATTTCCCAGTCTTCCGACTCAAAGCATCGGCGACAACATTCGCTTTCCCCGGATGATATTGAATGTCCACATCATAATCAGCTACATACTCAAGCCATCGCCGTTGGCGCAAATTAAGTTCTTTCTGCGTGAAGACATACTTCAAACTCTTATGATCTGTAAAGATTTTACACTGTGCACCATATAGCAAGTGTCTCCACAACTTTAAGGCAAAGATCACCGCTGCGAACTCCAAATCATGCGTTGGGTAATTCTTTTCATGACTTTTCAACTGCCGAGACCCATACGCAATCACCTTCTTGTCTTGCATTAACACACAGCCAAGTCCAACGTGCGACGCATCCACAAACACCTCATACTCTTTTCCTTCCGTCGGCAAGACCAACACAGGAGCGGTACATAATCGATGTTTGAGTTCCAGGAAGGAGGTCTCACACTTGTCATTCCAGTCAAATGCCACGTTATTCTGGGTTAATCGAGTCAAAGGTGCGGCCAACGTCGCAAAACCTTCGACAAATCTGCGATAATAGCCGGCTAAGCCCAAGAAGCTTCGAATCTCCTTGGGTGTTTCCGGTCTTCTCCATTCCATGACCGCAGAAATCTTTTCAGGATCCACTGAAATACCATGGTGATTAATAACATGTCCCAGAAAAGCAACTTGCGGCAACCAAAACTCGCATTTGCTTAGCTTGGCGAATAACCGCTGATCTCGTAAAGTGGCCAATACTAATCGCAGATGCTGTTCATGTTCCTCAGCACTGCGGGAGTAGATAAGAACATCATCAATAAACACCACCACAAATTTATCCAAATAGTCCTTGAACACTCTGTTCATCAGATCCATGAAAGCTGATGGTGCATTAGTCAATCCAAACGACATCACAAGGAATTCAAAGTGGCCATGCCTTGATCGAAATGCAGTTCGCGGAATATCAGATTCCCGGACCTTGAGCTGATGATAGCCCGAGCGGAGATCAATCTTCGAAAATACAGAACTGCCACGCAGTTGATCAAATAAATCATCGATTCTTGGCAGTGGGTACTTGTTTCTAATCGTCACCTTGTTCAGTTCCCGGTAATCGATGCAAAGCCGCATCGACCCATCTTTCTTCTTCACAAATAACACCGGTGCACCCCAAGGTGATGAACTCGGCCGAATAAACCCTTTTGCCAACAAGTCATCCAACTGTGTACGCAACTCTGCTAGCTCACGCGGGGCCATCCTGTACGGCGCTTTCGCGATTGGTCGCGTACCCGGCTCCAAATCAATAACAAACTCGACGTCACGATCAGGGGGAAGACCAGGAAGGTCAGTAGGAAAAACATCTAGGAAGTCACGCACAACAGGAATTTCCTCCAAACGCGGCAAAACAACACTCGTCCCCACAGCTGAGACAAGACAAGCAAAACAGTCGGAAACAAATAACGTCCGAACACATACCGCCGAAAGCCCTGGAGAATCCTGGCAAGAATCACCATACACACTTCCTGGCTGACCATCGTCCTTGACAAAATCCAAGCGCTTCCCTCTGCAATGGATGACGGCGTCATAGCGGGATAACCAGTCCATACCCAGAATGACGTCGAAATCTTCCAAATCGATTACCTTGCAATCAACCCTTGCTATAAACTCTCCCAACAAAATGGGACAATCAAGAAGACCCCAGTCTGCCACCACAGAAGCGCCAGAAGGAAATTTCACCAAAAACGCATTCCCCACCCGCTCTGGGGTCAAATGATATCGATCCAGAAAGGTTCGCGCTACAAATGAATGGGTCGCGCCAGAATCAAAGAGAACACGCGCCCAACAGTTCTTGACCTTAAAGTTTCCTATAAGGTATATATGCTACGCTAAGAACTACACATACTAGGCATACACAAAACGAGAACCAGAGGACTGAATCGAACCTGAGATAACCTGCGGTGAGGTATGCGCTTCCTCTGCAGAGACCACATTCAACTTCCCTTTGCCTTTGTCCAAGCGCGGAGGCGGAGGCAAAGCCTGGAGTGGTGCGGGTTGCAACACAGCTTGAACCTGTGGGCACCTTGCGCGCAGATGTCCTGGTCTGCCACACTGGAAGCATACCTTTTCTTTGGCCCAGCAGCGGTTCACATCATGACCTCTTCTCCCACAAAATGTACACTCCAAGTCTCTGGTTGGCGCACCCTGAATGGCGTGCACCTGCTCCTTCTTCTGCATTCCCAACCGCTTGAAACATGTCTCAAAGGGGTGACCAGCTCGGCCACAGAAGCTACATGTCTCCTTGTTTCTCTTCCTTACGTCTGCGTCTTGGGAGCTTTTCCCTCCCACCAGCTTCCTCTTATCTTTCCTCATCAGTTGTCCTCTTTGTTTTGCAGTTTCGATCGCTTCCACCTTCAACGCAGCCTCAACCACAGCGGTGTAACTCGTCGCTCCATAAGCACTTGCGAACTGCTGTACGTCGCTGCGGAGTCGCCCAAAAACCGCTTGACTCGATCAGCTTCTGTCGTCACCAAGCTCGGGGCAAACCGACTGAGCTTGCTAAACTCAATTTCATACTCACTCACTGTGAGTTTCCTCTGCTTCAAGTATAAAAAGTCATTCATCAGGCGGTCCCTTTCCACTGCCGGTAGGAACTTGCGTCGTACGATTTTTTTGAACACTTCCCACGAGCAGCCCGCCCCTAGGCCTTCCTTTTCTCGCAACCACCAACCTTTCGCCAACCCTTTCAGTTGATAGGCAGCAAGCATCACCTTCTGGTCCTCGGTCACACCAGCATACACAAACATTTCTTCCAACGTAATCACCCAATCATCCAAGATCACGAAGTCTGCTTTTCCATCATACGTCGGTGGTCCAAGTCGTTGAAACTGTGAGATGAAAGTCATCGCAGGAGGAACTACAACTGGGGGTGTCACTGCCACTGAAGGAGTCGAACTAGTGGGGTCTCTGACAGTCTCTTGTCCTCTTGGTGCCAGCCCAGACATCGCGGATGACATAGCTTGGAGCTGGGACTGTACCTCCTGCACCTGCCTCGTCAAAGCCTCATTACTCTGGCGAAGACTATCTATCAGCGCATTATTCTGCGCGCCCGAAGACTCGCCCTCGGATTGGGGAGTTTGCCTTGTCACTGGACGCTTCGACATCCTATAACACGTTCACTCTTGTCAATCTCAAACCCAACAAAACACACAACGACTATGTACAGACCATACATATAAACATATGAACATCAACTGCTAACTTGCTTTGGGAGTTTGCGAATGATGGTATGCCTAACCTAAGGATGACTCACCGTCATCCCACTAATTTGTGCCTAACCGATGGATGCATGACTTGATTTGACCCAAAACCATGTGTGTACAGGTGTCATCATGTAAGTCTTAGTTTGGCACGTTGTGCTCATGCAATGTTATGTTATGCGTGCTGTGCTATGCATTCTAGAAAAGGCCTTAATGCATGCCATGAGCGGTCGTACGCATCACAATGCTATGCATCCCATACTACATAGCATTGCATGCAACGAAGAAAAGAAAACGTGCTAGTCGCATCCATGTGGTGAGGTTATGCATCCCATACTACATAACCCTCACATGTTGCCCCTATGGTGGATCCATATACAACCACATATTATGCATCCCATACTACATAATATGCCCCGTATACTTCTGTTCATGCCATGAGTGTAGTGTACGTGCTTCGGCCAAGACATACTGATGGCACCTCGGTGTGTGTATGAAATGATGCTTACACTTACAAAACAAAAAGGAAAGTTTGCCCGACCAAATGTCAAGCAAACCTCGCTCTGATACCAACTGTCACAACCCGCATTTCCTCAACGAGCATATCGTATCAGAGCAAGAGGAACTACGGGTTATGATGCCACGTCGTGCAGGGGATAACTACACACGTTCAGGCAACTCTTGACGCTTACTCTACAAGTTGAAATTCAACAGTTATATGCAGGAAAATGTTTGGATTCAATGGCCATATCCCTCGGCCTTACATAGTAAAACTGTAGTTGTGCGCGGCGGAAATACTCTGTTTAGTTATAACGAGCTCCTATATGCAGCCTATAGTGATATTCTTATAAGAAATTCTCTTTGTTTACGTTATTTGAAAATACGTCTGAATTTATCAAGTCATGTATGCATGAGATACAATAATAGTTTTGGTTTAGCTTCAAAATACCTAATACAACCTACCAGAAAACCATCCCAAAAGCAAGTACATTCCATCCAAAGGAGTTACAGTAGCAGTAGGTCATGTTTACATAAGAGAAAGTCCACCAAATGGGCGCCAACAAGCTGACACGAACCCATTGGGGCATATATATGTCTGTACAACAAAAGAAGAACTACCTCGCTTTGAATGCTCGGTTAGCTCCCAAGAAACGCCTCCAACCAACCTAGCCGCTCAACCGGCTACAACCTGCACCTGAGGCATTCAGGAAAGAATACCTCAGCAATCAACCAAACTATACAAAAGGGAGTACAAAGTTCATAATGGATCAAGAAGGGGCTTACCGACCCCATAGCAATGCTTAAGTCAAAAGAGTGCACAAAACAAGTGCGTACATGGAGAAAAACAATGTCATTCCAAAGGATCAACCGCACCAAGTGCTTACTAGTTCTTCAAGTCCTGCTCAAACCGCAGAAACAAAAGGCAAAACACATGCCTATTCCATCATTCATAGAACAAGAACCTACTAGACAAGTGAAGCATAAGCAGCGGTTAAGTTCAATTTCACAAGGGTCTTATCGGTGGCGGCCCTAAAGTGGAACGCACCAAACAAAACCAGCCCAAATCGGGGCCAAAGTGGTCTCTCTAACCACAGAAACAAAACCAGGTGGCCACAGGCTGAAACCACACCACCCCTTGCAAAATTCTCACACAAACGCTCCCGCCATGCTTCACGAATTCGCCTCGCAAAACACCCCATAACCCAAGGTAATACGTTTCCTTTCAGCGTCCTCACACATGACTCCCAATTGCCAACGTAGACCCCATATTTGGAATACAATCACCTCTCTTGAGAGGTACATGAATATAACAAATTAGCTACATGAATTAAGCTAGCATAGGGCAAATTGATAATTACATGAATCACAAACCTCAACATGGGAGAGCAAAATCGTTTAGCATAATTAGCATAAGGAATTAACTACATTGAATTTAGCATAGGGACTTTTAGCATAGGACAAACAAGAGGATGCATCATACTTTAAATCAAGAAGATCAACCTAAGCATAGGGGAATTGAAAGACTAAGGCTAATAAAGAAAAATTCAACACAAGATCTCAAGCTAGAAAAATGGAGAATTGAATCAAGTACGAAGATTGGCAAGGGTGGAGGACACCGCTTGCCTGAATCGAGGTGATGCCGCGACGGCTGCTTTTTCTTCCCTTGCCTTGCTTGCTCCCTTGCTCCCTTGCTTTCTCTTGGAGAATGAAGAAGAAGAAGAAGATGATGAAGAGGAAGAAGATGCAAATGGGGAAAGACAATCTCTGTTTCGGACTTATGTTACCCAGAACAGAGCTGAACCGTTCGATGCAGGATCAAGGAAATGAACGGCACAAAAAAACTGGAAAAAGTCGATTTTCGGGCCGGTCACGCCCTGTGTCACGCCCGTGACACAGGGCGTGTACCATAAGCGGCGCCGAAAGGCGGCAATTCCATGTTTATCCAGACGGTACACGGCCGGGGTACACGCCCGTGACGGGTCGGTCACGCCCGTGACTGGTCGGTCACGCCCGTGACCTAGGGCGTGTAACCCGTGTCTCGACACCTCGTCGACAAAAAAATGTATCGACACTCGACCCAGCTTGACACGCCCTGTGACACGCCCGTGTCACAGGCCGTGTCCCCTCTCTCGACGACTCGACACTCGATACTCGACGCTCGATACTCGACGATCGACACTCGACACTCGACGAAGCGGGTCACGGCCCATGACACGCCCGTGTCAGGGGGCGTGTACCCCATTCGTCGAGCTTAACTCGACGCAAGAAAAATCGTCGAGTCAAGGAGGTCACGCCCAGGTCACGGCCTGGGTCACGCCCGTGACATGGGGCGTGTCTAGCACAAAAACGACCATTTTCCCCTTTTGTGCAAAATGTTCCTGGGACGTCCTAGACCATTTTTGCCTGAAGCACTTTTTACCCTTTTTTTGCTTCCTGAACCAGCAACTGATTTTGAGCAACATTCCCCGGGCGCGAAAACGTGCAAGCATTCCCTAAGAGGCCTCACCGAGTCCCTTATTTGGACTACGGTTTGCTGGGGAATCGTGCAACTCGGCAACCAAAACAGTCACTCGCACGACCGCGGGAAAAACCATGCTCAACTACAATCAAAGCCAACGTAACGCCCATCATGCGTACGTAATAAATATTCGGGGCATTACATGCCTGTCACCAAAGGAGGACAACTTAGGCAACCCTTTAACCAAAATTCTACTAGCCATCGCCTTCAGCTTGTCCATGCCTACATGCCCCAGCCTCTCATGCCAGATAGCAGCGTTATCATTGGCCCTCATACGATCAACATAAGAATTGGTGGTAAGAACAAACAAGTTCTTCACTCTCCTTCCAACATGAGCAACGTCAGCCTTCACTACTGATACGTTGCGAAGGAACCTCACGTCTGTTGGCCCAAACAGAACGTGATAACCAGCATCCACCGCATTGGTCACCGAGAAGAGGTTCATCTTCATGCCCGGCACGTGATACACACTCCTTAACATGAGTGGCCCCTGATCACTACCCAAAGACACGACCCCCTCTTTCTCTACAGCATAAACAGTATTATCAACAGTGATAATAGCTTCATTACCTGAGTAGGCTTGCATGGAGTTGGACTTCGACTTGTCTCCGGTGAGGTGATGACCACACCCGGAGTCCACGATGCACTCACCGTTGAAGTCCTCAGCAGACAAGGCCCGGACACAAGTGCCCGTCATGAAAGCTCTGCCTAATCCTGCTTCTTCACTTCTCGAGCAAGCTTCCTCCTTTCCCGCAGCATGCCCAGGCTGCAGTTTGACCTTGCAGTCCCGCTTGAAGTGCCCTCACTGATGACACCGGTAGCACTTCAAATTCTTCTTCCAGTCCTTAGGAGCATTGATCCTCTCCGGCTGATATGAAGTTGAAGACTCCTTCTCACCAGCGACCCGCACCTTCTTGTTCTTCCCTCCCATCCTTTCTTCTTGCCTAAGAAGAGAGCTTCACTGCCTTCCTGATTAAGATTAACTCCAGCCATCTGCCTTGCCAAGCTCTCCTGCGATGCAAGAAGATTCTCCAGCTCCAGCAAAGACGGCTGAGTAGCCCACCCTTGAACAGATGTCACAAAGGCCACGTACTCCTTCCGCAAACCGCGGATTATGTGCCTTTTCATATTAGCCTCAGAGATAGGCTCATAAGGATCCAGTGCCGACAGCTCAGCAAACAAGCTCTTCATCTTTAAGAAGTACTTCGAGATGGAAATGTCTCCCTGAGTTGCCCTGGCCAACTCATTCTCCAGAAACTGAAGCCGCGCCACATTCTTCCTATTGAACAACTCATCAATGGTTGTCCAAATATCAGCAGCTGACTCACATCCAATGATGTGATCAAACAGTTCCGGATACACGGCCCTCTTGAGAATAAACTCCGCCTTAGCATTTGTTTTTCTCCAGAGCCGTACTTACTCAGCAGTACCAAATGCAGTTGTAACTTCCTGCCTGTTGTCACCCCCGACGACATCCCATAACTCCTCACCCAGAAGATAACTCTTCATGTACTACTTCCACTTCTTGAAGTTAGTCGACGTTAAGAGTTTAATGCCCAGACCTCTTGCATAGCTCCCTTCCATTACAACACCTGTTGGCAACCTTTTAGAAGCTCCGAGCAACAACACAGGTTGCTCCCCACTCAAGCCCTGAGTAACAACACTGGTTGACTACCGCTCACACAACTAAACCTGCCTCTGATACCATGTTAAATTTTCTCAAAGTGGTCAGCAAGGTAGCCCAAACACCAAATTAATATCTTCGGCACTACCCAGTTCACACTCTGAACCAGCGAAAAACCAAGGAATAAAGGTTAACACCAACAAACAATGGACGCACAAGCAGATCTCTTAAACATTCACTTCTTTATAGGGCGAAGTATACATAGCGAGACATGATTTCGCTAGTATACGAGCTATCACAGAAAGTTAGCTATCACAGAAAGTTACACAAAAACAAGCCGGGCGGACAGCACCGGAGTCCTCCGAGACCGCCGAGGTCGCCAAGTCCGCCGAAGCCGCCCGAGCTAAGCTGCAATACACCGAATAGACACGGAGTCCACCGAAGCCGCGAGGCCGCGCAGACACACCGTTATTCGCCTCCTGCTGATGAACTGAGGAATAGACCGCCTACCCGTCTGAGACCGGCGGACAGGTTATTGAAGCTGACAAAGTTGAAATAGAGAACTGACAAGCCGCAGAGCGACCTACTGAATCCGCAGAGACCGCACACTTCCAAGTACTTGACCGAAGTCAAAGCCAAACTCCTGGCTCCTTGAAGCTATCTGTGCGACCTGCACACAGCAAACCGTCAGCTCTGAATCAATCCGCGCGGACAGAAAACTGAGACTGCAGCTCCTTGCACAACCCAACTTACTGTTCACTCAAGTTACAGTAGATGTGCCAGGGGGGTCCTATTTATAGACGAGGTGAGGAGTGTGGTCACCGCCCTAGAGATAGCGACACCGCCCTAGCCCGCGCGATAGCAAAACACCATCCGCCGAGTCCGCAAGGACTTAGCCGGATACCAAGGAAAACCGCCAGGAGCAAGGCAAAATTGGCGAACCACTTCAGTCCTCCTAAGCTATGCGGACAAGGCATCAGTGCGCAAAGCCTACAACCACTGCAGGATAGCAACCCCCTTCAATGGTTGTCTGCACAACCCCGAGGCAGTCCGCATAGAACAAGACAAGCCTCCATCCGCCACAAGTCCACGACCAAAGGCAGAGTTAGCAACAGTCCGCCCGGTCAACAGAGGACTTGGGGGATACTGCAGACACCCTAGTCTTGGCACAGAGTGTGACCAAGTCCAGAACCATCAAAGGCCAATGCGAGCATGGAGGACATAAACTTCCGCCCGCCAAACACCCTAGCACACAGAACGCCAGCAGTCCGCAAGCTACTCGCACACCTGCCCAACGCAGCAGCCATCTCCCGGACTCCACACACCAATCCACCAACGACCTCCACAGCAAGCACCTGCTGTAACACCAGAGCTCGACAAGGCCACAGCCAAGCTCTAAACCCATTCCGCAACAGCACAACCGCGGACACGTCAGTCCGCAAGCTTCCCGCGGACATGAGCCAAACCACCAATGCACAAGCTTGCAACGCGGCCACTGAGCAAAGCACCAGTCCACAAGCCCCTATCCGCTCAGGCCGCTCCTTGGCTAAACCAATCAGCCAACGCCCTATCCATAGCTACCAGGCCGCACAGTCCGCGGACTACTTGCATACAACCCTCTCAGAACAGCCGGCTTCCACTAGACTTTCCACCAGGCCGCACACAGTAGTCCACCCAGTCCGCATAGTCCACCAACGCTGTCCGCCCAGGCCGCCCGGCCTATCCTGTCAACCACTTCCACTTTCACAAATTTCAACAGGAGGTACTTTGGCCCTTAAATTAATTAAACCTAGATAAATTAAATATTTTCCAAAACTATAGAAAACTTGTCCCCAATACTTCCCATCTTTGGGCAGCACCTAGATATGGTCTATGGGGACTCCCTGCCAAAATTTCAATTAATTTGGAACAAGGATGACGTGTGGGCACTCAGTTTAATGTCTGCCTAGTCCTAGGTGTAGGTCCCACCAAAATGAGTGCCCTGGTCAAACCAGGCATTCAAATTGATTCAAATCAATTTTGGTGTAAAGTCGATTCTCTAGGTTACACTTTTCATGTTTACCAAAATTTATGAAAGAGCGCCTAAGTATTTTTAAAAATTTAAACCATTAAATACAAAATTTGTGACATAATTAAATAATCAGAATTTTATATCATATAGTTTAAAATCATTTCCCGCACGAATCTTGGCGCAATGTGGATGGCATCCCTTCATCTTCCCCGTTCAGCCAACGGTCCCGATTGGATTTTCTAGGAGCTTATTCCAGCGGCTGCCGCCGGCGATCCGACCACCTCCTCGGCCGGCCACCTCCACCACCACCTCCGTTGAGGTGGTGGCCGTTGCCAGGCGGCGGCTTGGCCGCCGGAGGGGCTTATTCCAGCGGTTCTAATAGGAACTTTCCGGCCCGAAATCCATGAAAACCAGAACTTAATTCGGGTTCAATTCAGCCCGAACCTCAAACCTAAGCATTGATATGATCTACCCATAGAAGAAGGAGTGGAGGAGGACCTTGCTGGGAACCTGTAGCCTTGCTGATCGCCGGGAAGACATTTTGGTGGTGGTGGTGGTCAGATTTCTACAACTGTACAGTGGAACTGCTTGGCTCCTTCAGGTAAGTGGTGGAAATCACTCCTTGGAGTCTAGTGAAGTTTTTAAAAAGGAGAAATGCGGTGGTAGGTGGCTCTAAGCTGCTTTGCCATTATTGGCCTTTAGTCAAGGTTGGCGGCCATGGTAGGTAGGGGGGAAAGCTTGGCTCCAACCAGTCAATGATCAGCTAGTTGCACTGCTCTGGTCTTAGGGAATTGAATGGGGAAGGTTGGGGGAAAGGGAGGGAGGAGCCTAAGGTCTTCCTCCATTACTCCTTATCTTTCTCTCTCCTTCATTTGGATTTCCTCTCTCTCTCTCCTTCCTACTGTAACGCCCCAAAAATTGTATTTGAGTTGGTTGCGTAAAAAGGGATTTTGGTGCCTGTATAGGGATACACGGCCTAGGACACGGGCATGTCCAAGGCCGTGTCTGGAATGGTGTTTCGGCCGATTTTGTCCCTAGAAGGACACGACAAGGAACACGGCTTAATGACACGGGAGTGTCATTTGACACGGGCGTGTGCCTACCCATGTCAGTACCCGTGTTTCCAAGGGTCGTGTCAGTTGGCGTGGCAGTTATATGTGACACGCCCCAAGACACGGGCATGTTGAGAACACGACACGGGCGTGCCGAGTGAGACACGGGCATGTTTGAGCCCGTGTGAGTCTCTGTGTTCGACGATCGTGCCTGGATCGAGGCACACAGCCTGGAACAAGGTCGTGTCCCAAGGCGTGTTCGGCCCAGGTCTGTTGATTATTGAGCGGATCAGAGCCGTTTTATTTCTTTATTTTAAATCTGACGGCCCTAGGGAAACCCTGCTCTGTTAAGGTCGGAAATGGAGGATCACTTCCTCATTTTCTCCCTTAGTCTCTCTCTCTCAAGGAGTTGGAAAGAGGAGGAAGAAGGAGGAGTTTTTCGGTCGCCGGTGGAGCATTAGAGCACCATTTTGAGATCTGAGAGCGGATCTGTGGAGGAAAGTTCGTTGCGAAGATTTCCATCCGTGTAGTTTTCCATGGAGCCAAAGCATACTACAAGGGTAACGATTCTCTACTTGAGCATGTGAAGCTCTTCCTTTTTGCATAGGGAATCCCTCTCCCACGAGTGTGCGGTGAATGTGTGGTGTTCCTTGGGGTTAATATGAATAGTCCCCCTTGAGTTTCATATAGAGTCCGGAATCGAAGTATGGGCATAGGCATTGTGTGTGAAGCCTACCCGGACATGTTGGTCTGGATCGGTGATGTTGCATTTGTTATGATTTGCCGGAGAAGACTCCGTGCTTTGGGTTTTCGGGTTTCTACGCTATAGATTGCAGTAGGGTCCTTGGAGGTTTGCTCCAAGGCGCACCCTTAAAACTGAGCGGAATCGTTGTTCTGCTAACTTGGCGGTCTGGGAACCAGCCTTAAACATAACTGGGTTATGTGATTGATTGGAATATTAGGATCTGAGAGAAGTTTGGCCCATGCGTACATCTTAAGGTGAACTACGCGGTTGAGCAACGGGCAAGTGGAATTGGACCTAGGCTATGTGGTTCAGTGCGAGAGACTTGAAAAGGGGACTGGCCGTTAGAATAGT
Organism: Platanthera guangdongensis; assembly: GCA_039583875.1. Lineage (NCBI taxonomy): Eukaryota > Viridiplantae > Streptophyta > Magnoliopsida > Asparagales > Orchidaceae > Platanthera > Platanthera guangdongensis. Next base: position 138,933,412 of record CM077147.1, read on the forward strand.
CGGGAGCCTTAGATAGTGGTTAGGAAGGCTTAAATGCTCATGTTGTTGCCATCCTGGGAGTGGTGGTGAAGACGCTGAAGTGTCAGGATTCACCGTTAATGTGCCCTGAGTGCACGGGGTGTTTGGTCATGCGAGCCTACACCTGTGGTGAAGTATGTTTTTACATAATTTTTTAGCTGGGCTAATGCTATGCAGGGAAGGAGTACCATCTTCCCGAGAAAGGGACGGGGTCGTTATAATTTGGTAGGCTTTAGCTGACCATTGCCTGTTTGCCACCATGCGGTGGAATGTTGTTTGCAGGTGCTGCAGAGTCAAGTGCAAAATAGCGGGCTGGAGCCCATGTTGTCGTGTTGTCCCTCGAAGGCCTTTGCATATAGTTGTTTTTATTTTGTCATGTGTATCCTGCCTGCGAGCCGATGTATATAAGACACTATTTGATAAGTGAATTATTGTAAGGCTATAAGGCCATGTATCTTCCAGTGTATTGTTATTTCATTCCAGTACTTGCGATTGTGGACATTCATGTAAATTGATTATTCAGTTTGGGTTCTTTCTACTTTAAAAAGCTTCCGCTAGAATGCTCTGTGTTAGGACGAGTAGTCTTAAATGGAATGTTTGGTTATTAATACGTAACCCTTCCCTCTGTCCGTGGTATATGGCGTCGGGTTCTAGCTAGACCTTCTATTATATGCCATACGACTGATGGGGGTGTTATAATTTGGTTTCAGACTTCTGGTTATGGTCAGACTTAAATGAATTCGTGGACGAATTATTTTAAGGGGTGGTGAGCACATGTGTGCGTCATCGTTATAACATCAAAAAGAACCCATGAATGTCCACTTAGGAATGAAAAAATACACTTGTTTTGTGGAATCTGAGTGTTCCAATGATTTCTTTTAGCAATTTGGTTATCGTCTAATCGTGTGTCTTTGCTTCTATAGGCAGCTAGGAGCGGTGCTGGTCAATCAGAGCGTCCGCAATTGGCGGAAAGTAGTGCACCGAGAGACATGCCTACTACACCTCCTTCAGCGGAAACCATCAGGATGGTGGCTGAAGCCGTATTTATGATGATTATTGCCCAACCTGCAGGGCAAATGCACCATGCACCTCCTGTCGTTGAGCAAGAACCGGTTAGGGCAGCAGAGCTGAGAGTGGTGGAGCGCCCATTAGTTGATCTGGTTGAGCCGTGGAGAGCTACGGAGAAGCAGCTTAAGCATGTAATGGGCTTTCATCCCCCAGTATTTGACGGGACTGGAATGCCAACTCAAGCTGAGGACTGGCTCTCTATGATAAAGAGGGTTTTGATAGCCACATTAACTGAGGAGTGGCAGAAGACCACCATAGCGACTTTTCTTTTGGAGGGTGAAGTGAGGCTGTGGTGGGATGAGTTGGAGTTTCATCTCTTCGTGGGTAGGAAGCTTGCTGATGTGCCTATGGAGGAATTTTCAAGATTGTTCCTGGCCAGATATCTACCCTCTGCTCAGAAGCTTGAGATGGAGAACCAATATCTTGGGTTGACTCAGGGATCTAGAAGCGTGGACGAGTACCTCCATGAGTTTACACGGTTGGGTCGGTATGCTGGGGCTATGTTTAAGGAAGAGGAGAGGAAGACCAACCGATTTTATGAGGGTCTTCGTGGTGACCTACAGTTACTCCTTGCTGGGCCTAAGGCGCAGGGCTTCCTAGCCTTGGTCAACTCGGCCCGGTCTCTGGAAAAGGCTATGAAGAGGGTGCAAGAGAAGAAGGACCCTGGAGAAAAGAAGGCAGAGTTCAAAGTGCCTAGTGCAAAGTCAGGATTCCGTAGATGGAACAAGAAGCAGAGGACTTCGAACTCAGCCCCTTCGTCTGGTGTGTCAGGGGCAACCACAAGTCGAGTCCCAGGAGCTTGCTACAACTGTGGGAATACGGGGCATTTTGCTCGTGAGTGTTGGAGCGGACCTGCAAAGTCTGAGAGGAAGTCTGGGGCGACTTATGAGGAGAAAGGGAAGATGGTGGAGTCAACCGCATCCCATCATGCTCCAGTCCAGCCTAGAGTTTATAATATTGGTCTGCAAGAGGACATAAAGCAAGCTGACGTGGTGACAGGTATGAGTTAATTTATAGCAGATTAACTTTTGTAGTTGTTACCTCTTTTATGTGTTAGCTTACATCTGTTGTTGCTAGGATTTGTATTGATTCTCGATTGTCCGGCGAGAGCCTTGTTTGATACGGGAGCTTCACATTCCTTCTTGTCTGAATGATTTGTGACACGCATTGGGGTCCCTCCCTCGATGGCAAAAGACAAGTTGGATTTGTTGTTGCCCAATGGGTGCTCAATGCGCGCTGATAAGGTGTGTGTAGTCAAGGTTCAGATTGGGGATCAGGAGTTTATTTTGCGAGCGTTGATTCTACCGTTAGTAGAGTTCGATGTAATCTTTGGTTTGGACTGGCTCTCGGAGCAGCGAGCTTACATTGATTGTAACCGAAAGGAGGTTAAGTTGGGATTAAATTATGAATGGGAGACTATGTTTGGGGCATGAAGGGGTCAGGGAAAGTTTTCATGTCGTCCATTCAAGTGATTAAGGTAGTTTGGTCTGGGGCAGAGCTGTTTGTCACATTAGTGCAGGCTTCAACGCCTAGGCCTAGTCTGGACAGTATTCCAGTTCTATCCGAGTATCCTGATGTGTTTCCAGATGATCTCCCAGGAGCTCCTCCTCAGCTGGAGATAGACTTTACTATTGAGCTGGTACCGGGTGCCAAACTGGTGTCACGCTCTTCGTATCGGATAGTGCCAAAAGAGATGGCGGAGTTGAATGTGCAAATGCAAGAGTTGTTGGAGCAAGGTTATGTACGTCCAAGTTCATCGCCTTGGAGCGCACCGGTTCTCTTCGTTAAGAAGAAAGATGGGAGCTTGCGGCTTTGTATCGACTACCGGGAATTGAACAAGCTTACGGAAAAGAATAAGTATCCGATCCCGAGAATTGACGATCTATTTGATCAGTTGGTTGGGTCAATGGTATATTCGAAGTTAGATCTGAAGTCCAGTTACTATCAATTGAGGATAAGTGAGAGAGACTTCCCAAAGATAGCATTCAGTACGCGGTTTGGGCATTATGAGTTCACATTCATGCTGTTTAGTTTGACCAATGCGCCATCCGTGTTTATGGATCTGATGAACAGGACGTTCAGAGAGTACCTGGACCGTTTTGTGATAGTATTTATTGACGATATCCCGGTGTACTAGCAGTGTGAAGAGGATCACTACTGTTGGAACACCCTATTACTGATTTGGGCAAGTATCACTATGTCTCTTAGGAAACCTGTTTTGACCTCATTGTATAGATCTAAAGGTCAATTAGAATTGAGTTTAAGGGTTAGTAGTTAGGTTTGGAAGCTACCCTCAAGACCAGAGATTTCAGTTTTGGAGACTAAGTCATTTCGTCGAGCTCAGTACGATGAATCGTCGAACTCCATTCGACGATCGTTGAGCTCAATTCAACGAATCATCGAACTCCATTCGACGATCTCTGAGCACAACTTCAACAAGTCATCGAACTCCATTCGACGATCTTCGAGCTCAGATCGACGATCTTGACTCCAGTTTGTTCTCAGTCTCTGAGCTCAGTTCGACGATAGTTGAGCTCAGATCGACGATCTCTGTTTCTGCCCAAGACTAGTCTCTGAGCTCAGTTCAACGATAGTGGATCTCAGTTCAACATTTCTCTAAAGAGTTCAACGTTTTTCAAGATTCAAATCCAGACAGTTGTGGAATTATTGTCAGTATTTAATTCAGAGATCTTGTAGCCATTTTTAATTAATTTGGAGCAAGTTTCAAGGAATTTCCAAGGAATGTTTTATTGGACTTTCCTCCAGAAGACAAATTGCAATTAAGGAAGTCATTTATTGACAGGCTAACCACTATCTTGGATAGTGGATCAATTCTATTCAGATCAAAGGAATAAAAGAATTATTATTATTCAACAACAATATCTTCAAGAATAACAATTCTCTGCAACAACAAGAATTACAGCTCTTACAACAACAATTACACAAGAGAATGAAAGAGAGTTGCAGACATTCTCAGTCTCAAGAATTCAGACAAGAACACATCACCAAAGCAGATCAACTAACTGAAATTTTCAGATCTCTCTTGATTCAAGTGTTCAATGGCCATCATCATTTAAGGCTCCAGACACCTCACATTTCAGTTGTTGTTGAAATCATCTTTTGCTGGAGATCAAATCATTTGAAGGCCTATCACCCTACTGCAAAGCTTCACTTCTTGAATAACTCAAGATCTCAGGGGGAGCTTTGACAACATCCACTATCTTCTCTCTGACTGTTGACAGAGAAGATCATCTCATCTCTCTCTCTCTCTCTGTTGTAAAGGGTTTTTCAAACACCCTTCAAAAGTTTGTGTTTGGTTTCTGAGACCTTATCAATGGTGGCAAGACACCTGATCAAAAAATCTGGTTTGGTTTTTGAGCACCTTATCAAAAGCTCATTGGTGCCCAGGACACCTGATCAACTCATCCTGTAGTGGATTCCTACCTAGGGTGGTAGAAGAGTGGATGTACCCAGGTTGATTGGGGAACCACTATAGCTCCTTGTGTCATCTAGTTGCTTGTCTTTCTTTTGTTTCTGGCTGTGGATTGTGATTGCTTTGTGATTGATCTTTGATTATTCTGTGTTTAGATTTAGTTTATATTATTTTCTTCCCTGTTCACCTAGAAATACAACAACTGTTGTAAAAAGTTTTTAGCAAGCACCATACTCTATTCACCCCCCTCTAGAGTATATCAGATCTAACTTGCACTTTCAATTGGTATCAAAGCCAGGTTGGTTAAAAATACCACACCTTGGTGGTTGCACAGACTAACACCTGAACCCAAAGATCCCTATAGCTAGATCTGCTTGTTTTGATTTTGTTATTACGATTATTCCTTCACAAAACATGGCCCAAAACAAAGATTATGCCAGCACCAGACCTCCAGTGTGCGATCTATCTAAGTTTGCACTTTGGAAGGCAAGGATTAGACTATACATGAACTCTATTGATGAGGACATTTTCAATTCTGTTTTGACAGTGTGTCCAAGACCTCCAGAGAACACAAGTATAAGTGTTGTTCCACCTCCATCAAGAACAGATGCAGAGATAAAGAAATGGAAAGTTGCAGATGCAAAAGCTATGAACATTCTAGCCCAGACTATGTCTGATGAGATATTCCAAAAAGTAGCTGAATGCAACTCAGCAAAGGACATCTGGGACAAGCTATCTGAAATAGTCTCAGGATCAGCTGATGATAGAAAAGTCAGAAGATCTCACCTCATAACCCAATATGAGAACTTCAAGAAAGGAGAAGCTGAGTCAGTAGCAGACATGTATAATAGACTCAGTCTGATAGTCAATGAACTGAAGACTTTGGACAAAGAGATCTTATTGACTGAGCTAAATGATAAAATCCTAATGTGCTTCCCAAGCACTTGGGACTCAAGGATCTGGCCAATCAAGGATGCCAGAAGTCTCAATGAGATCACAACTGAAGCTCTCTTGGGCAAGCTCAAGTCTTATGAGCTGCTCATTAAGAATAGAGAAGAAGAGCAGAGGGCTACCTCACCAGCCATAAGAAAGGAGAAATCAATAGCTTTCAAAGCCACTGAAGATCAGCCTGAAGACAAAATCCCAGGCAATGATGAGCTGCTTAGTCTACTGGCCAAACGATTTTACAAAATGGCCAGAAAGGACTTCAGAAAAAGATCATACAAGGAGAATGACAAGCCAAGGTATGATAAATCAAATAACAAAGAGATTATCTGTTTTGGTTGCAGGAAACCAGGCCACATTGTGTCTGACTGTCCAGAAAACAAAAACAAGGACAGAAAGGACAGGAAAGAAAGAAGAAAAGACAAGGATTTTAAGAAGAATAGCAATGGCAAACCCTCCTCCAGAAAGAACAAACACACAAGGAAGGGATTTATTGCTGAAACCTGGAGTGAGACAGAAGAAGAATCAGAAGTTTCATCATGCTCCAGTGATGATGAAGATTATGCTGAAGAAAAGGAATTCTGCATGATGGCTATCAATGCCTCACAACACAATTCTGATGCAGAAGAGTCAGAATCTGAATCAGAGACTCAACCTGAAGAGGACCAGGTAATAAGTTCTTTTGATTTTAATTCTGAGGACTTTAAGTATGAGTTTAAAGCACTATGTTTAGACTTATTAAAATCTGAGCAGGAAATCATCTCTCTCAGAAATCAATTATCTGAACACAGTACCTTAAAATCAGATAACCTCATACTCTCTGAGGAGTTGGAGTGTTGTAGGGAGCAGATAGCTTCACTGAAAAGTGAGCTATCAGAGGCCAAAAAGCTTGAAGAATCCCTTAATGGGAGAAGCATCAAGCTAATGGACATCACAAGCACAGTGAACTCCAGATTCAATAGTACACTGGGCTTGGGTGCTTCATCCAGCCAACCTATAGTTCTAACAACCCCATTTAAGTTTATTTCTGATAAAGGTAAGAGAGTTATAGAGGTAGCTAGGAAAAATTCTGACTTACCTAAGAAAACTAAGGTTCAATAGAAATCGTCGAATGGAGCTAGACGATCGTCGAACGCAGATCAACGATCTCAGGCAAAATCGTCGAACTCAGGTCGATGATCTCTAAACCCTGAACTCTGCCACAGTACGATCGTCGAACGGAGCTCGACGATCTGACCCAAGATCATTGAACTCAGCTCCACGATCGTCGAGCAGAGATCAGAGCTTTGAAAACCTTTTCAAAGGTAAATCAAAATCCAAACCTAGTGGTCCTTCATCCCAAAGATTTAACCCTTATACTGAATGGATAATACCTCCAAGGAGATATCATCCTGAAGGTTATAAGAGTCAACCAGGGATGTCATTTATTTCTGAATTTAAAGGTTATCAACCTAGGCCCAAGGTAAACTGGGTCAAAAATAAGTAAATTGCTTTATGTGTAGGTGAAGACCTATCCAACATCAAACCAGCAATGGTATTTGGATAGTGGGTGCTCCAAGCACATGACAGGAAGCAAGGACAATTTCACATCCTTCAAAGTCAAGCTTGGACCCAAAGTCATATTTGGTGATTCAAAATTTGGACTAACAAAAGGATATGGTGCAGTTCAAATTGACACAGTCACATTCAAGAAAGAAGCCTATATGGAAGGACTGAAGCACAACTTGATTAATATCAGTCAACTATGTGATGAAGGCTACCAAGTGACTTTCAGCAAATCCTTATGCAAGATCAAATCAGAGGACAACACAACTGTGTTGATAGGTAAAAGGAAAGGTAACATCTATTTAGTAGACTATCTTTCAACAGAAGTAGATATTTGTCTGTTTAATTCTATTTGTAGACCTAATGAGTTATGACATAAGAGATTAGGACATATAAACCTTAGAACCATTGCTAGGCTATCCAAGGACAACCTTGTTAGAGGACTACCTTCTGGACCCTACAAGAAGGAAGGACTCTGCAGGGCTTATCAATTAGGCAAGCAAACCAAAAATAGTTTCAAGTCACTTAATAAGAGTGATTCACCTGGGATTTTGTATCTGTTACACATGGATCTTTTTGGACCCATTATAGTACAAAGCTTAGGAGGGAAATCTTACACTTTAGTGGTTGTAGATGACTTCTCTAGATTCACATGGGTGTTCTTTCTGAGGAAGAAGTCTGATAACTTTAAGTGTTTGACAGAGTTTCTCAAATGCATACAGACTGAGTTCAATACTCACATTGTCTTGATCAGAAGTGATCATGGGACAGAGTTTGATTCTCTTCTTATGCAAGAGTTCTGTCAGAGTGAAGGGATCAGGCACACTTTCTCAGTTCCTAGAACTCCTCAACAAAATGGGGTAGCTGAAAGAAAAAATAGAACCCTTATTGAATCTGCCACTACATTGTCGTCAGATGCTCACCTTCCTCTATCCTTTTGGGCAGAGGCAGTGAACACCTCCAACTATGTGTTGAATAGAAGTTTAATACATAAACTGAAGGGTAAGACTCCTTATGAATTACTCAAAGGGAAGAAACCTAAAGTAGATTATTTTAGAATTTTTTGTTGTATCTGTTACATTCACAATAATGACAAGAAATACTTAGCAAAATTTCAAGCTAAAGCTAATGAAGGAGTGTTTCTGGGATACTCAATGATCAGTAAGGCTTATAGGGTATATAATAAATCAACTCTCAAAATTAAAGAATCTGTTCATATATCTTTTGATGAATCTAACATGTCTTTCAAGGAGAAGAATACTTCCACCATAGAACCTTTGCAGGTACACTCTCTTGCAGAAGACTTGGACAGGTTAAAAATCATTCAAAAAGAGAAACACAGTGAAGATGAAGAAGACATTCAACATCTTGAAGAGAAACTTCTTGAAGAGCCAGTTGTTGTACCACCAGAGGAAATAACAACACAAGTTAGTGAACAATCAACACCTCCTGTTGATTTAGTAACATCAAGAGACCATCCAATTTCTCAAGTGATTGGAGACATCTTAGCTGGTGTGCAAACCAGAAATCAGATCAACCAAAACCTGATGCACACTTTCTTCCTCTCTCAAATTAAACCTCAATCCATTCAAGATGCAGAGCAAGATCCATACTGGATCATTGCAATGCAAGAAGAGTTGCATCAATTTGAAAGGAACAAAGTTTGGGAACTAGTACCAAGGCCTAAGGATCACTCCATTTTTGGAACAAAGTGGGTGTTCAGAAACAAATTGGATGATCAAGGAGTCATTTTAAGGAACAAGGCAAGGCTAGTTGCTCAAGGGTACTCTCAAGAAGAAGGGATAGATTATGACCATAATTTTGCACCAGTTGCAAGGTTAGAGGCCATAAGAATCCTCTTAGCATATGCAGCACACAAAGGTTTCAAAGTATACCAGATGAATGTAAAGAGTGCTTTTCTCAATGGGGATCTCAAAGAAGAAGTCTATGTCAGACAACCCCCAGGTTTTATCTCTTCAACTCATCCTGATTATTTTTTCAAGTTGCATAAAGCATTATATGGTCTAAAGCAAGCTCCTAGAGCATGGTATGAGACCCTAGCATGCTTTCTTTTGAAAAATGAGTTTATAAGGGGTAGAGTAGACCAAACTCTTTTTATTAGAACCCATAAGTCCCATAGCCTACTAGTACAAATCTATGTAGATGATATTATATTTGGTTCTTCTGATTCAAATTTGTGCAGAAGGTTTTCCAACCTAATGCATTTTAAATTTGAAATGAGTAGCATGGGTGAGCTATCCTTCTTTCTAGGATTGCAAATCAAACAACATGCTGAAGGCATATTTATTTCTCAAACCAAGTATGCAAAAGAATTGGTTAAGAAATTTGGTATGTCTGAAGCATCATGTATGAAAACACCTATGCCTACTAATGTTGTATTAGATGCTGATGAACATGGGAAACCTGTTGATCAGACAACATACAGAGCAATGATTGGCTCTTTATTGTACCTTACAGCTAGTAGACCTGACATAATGTTTGCTACATGCCTATGTGCTAGATTCCAAGTGAGCCCTAGAGAGTCACACTTAACCTTAGTAAAAAGGATTCTCAGGTATGTAAAAAGTTGTCCAAATGTAGGTCTTTGGTATCCAAAAGATTCAGCATTTGACTTAACTGGATTTTCTGATGCTGATTATGCTGGATGCAGAATAGACAGGAAAAGCACCAGTGGAACTTGTCAGTTTCTTGGTTACAGACTTGTCTCCTGGTTTTGCAAGAAACCAACATCTGTGTCAACTTCAACTACTGAAGCTGAATATATGGCTGCAGGTAGTTGTTCTTCACAAATCTTGTGGATTCAAAACCAACTCCTAGACTATGGCTACAACTTAGAAAAGTCAAAAATATTTTGTGATAATACCAGTGTTATTTTCATAGCACAAAATCCAGTCCTCCATAGTAGGACAAAACACATAGAGATTAGGCATCACTTTCTAAGGGATAATGTTGAGAAAAATAAAATTGAACTTTAATATATCCTAACTGATTTACAAAGGGGAGATATTTTCACCAAACCCTTGGATGAAAAGAAGCATACTTTCTTCCTGAATCAGTTAGGAATGTTAGATGGAGGATGTCTAAAATAAGTTCCAAGATTTTCAAACTCTAAAAATTGACCAATACTAGGCAAACTTCTTGATTTTTCTAGTGTATAAGAGTGTTTCTGATCTTTGAACTGCGCTCGACGATTTTCCCCCAGATCGTCGAACGGTGATCGATGCTTTGCGAAATCGTCGACCAGAGTTCAGCGCTTCTCAGATAGTGCCCAACTATCTCTTTCAGGTCAGCGATCGTCGTGCTGAGTTCGACGATTTTGTTTTCTGAACTATCGTCGAACGGAGATCGACGCTATTGATGATCTTTCGGTTTCCTTTAGAAGCCCAGATCGTCGAACTGAGTTCAACGATCTTTCCTTTTCTGCGTCAAACCCTAATATAAAATTCATTTTTTGGACGTCATTCTCCCGTTGCGCTTTCATTCTCTCTGCAAATTTTCTCTTTCCCTCCAAACTTCTCTACACTTGGTCGTTTGGTTGTTTATTGTTTTTGCAGGAATCAATGGTCGTCTCAGTCTCCATCTTGGCCGCAATGAAATTTGATGCGGGATTTGACATCGACATGGATTCGTTCAACAACAGTGATCAAATTTTCCAGGACATTCTGAACCTTTTCAAGGAACAATAGCTAGTTACAATAATGACTACCAGGATAAAATTAGTTGCATATGAGATTAAGGAATGTGTATATACTGCCCATAATCAGGATCAGAATACAGTGGCTGGCACAATCTCAGGAAGCCAGGTATTTCTAACACCTGCTGCCCTGACAGAGATTTTTCAATTGAAATCTGGAGAAGAGTCTGTTGAACTTTCTGGAGAGGAATTTTCTGCTATGCTTGAAAGGATGGGTCACTCAGAAGCAAACCCTAGCAAGTTGCTGAAGAAAAATATGTCTGTTGAGTACAGATTCCTAGTTGATGTTATTGGGAAGGTGTTGTTGGCCAAACACTCAGCTCATGATACCATCTCTAGGTATCAGCTCTGCTTGATGCGTGCTCTTGTGGACAGGAAACAATTGAACTGTGGAGAAGTCTTCTTTGATTTGATTAAGAAGAAAATCAACAAAAACTTTGTTAATTTTGGGAGAATATTTGGGCTGTTTCTTCAGAACAGATGCCCTGCCCTGCTACTTTCCAATAGAATGCACATCAATGCCTCCAAGAGGCTCACATGTGCCCTGTTTGAAAAATGGAACAGGCAAATTGTGAAGCCCAGCAGGCCTTCTGCATCTACTACTTCAGGCACAAGGAATGCTGCAGTCATTTCCCCTCAAGTTTCTGCCCCTGCAGAAGACTTGCCTGTTTCTTCCTCTCCTCCTCCACCTCTTGTTTCATCTACATCAGTCACATCCACCATCATTATTTCCACCCCATCTCCAACTTGACTTCCCTCTCCTACTTCAATTCTATCTCCAATTCCTCCAATAACAGAAGAAATCTTCCATCCTCTACATCAATACCCACATCTCGATATTGACACATCCTCTCACATTCCATATTTCAACCTTATAGATGATTCCTTTATGGATGATTCTCCCTCATCCTCTTTTGAGCCACCATCATGCTCCACCTCATACCAACAACTACTTCAAGATATCATTGCTCAACCATCTTTCACACCATCTATTTTCATTCCACTATCTTCCATTTCCACAATTCCCATCTCTCAACCTTCATTTCCACCATCCACAAGTTCTCCACCAACATCTCCTGTTGCTCAACCTTCAACTCCTAACTCTGCTCAAGCCCCTCTTGAGCATGTAGATCTTCCAGCCCTTGCAGACAGATTATATGAGCTGATAGCTCCCAGGCTATCTCTCTTACTGGAGACCTCTTTGGCTCCACTTATAAAAACAGTTCAAGGACCGTTTGTCAGGCTCTCCTCTCTCCTTACTCCTCAGGCAATCCCTTCATCTTGGTGCCTTGATCCAGTCCTGACTGAATCTAGGCAGGGGGAGATGCCTCATGAAGCTAATAGATTGCCTGCTGCTGCTGTTACTTCAGTCCAAGCTCAAGCTCCAGTACCTCCAGTTGCTGTTATCACAGTGGACCTCAGGTCACTGTTATCAATTTTTGATTCTGTTTATTTCAACTGCCTGCCAGACCAGCAATCTAAAGATCTGTCTAAGGCCATTGTGCCCATCTCCAGCTGTGATACCAGCTTAATAAGCTCCTATATAAATTCTCTATATACTGCTGAGCCTTCTGTTTCTGTTGATCTTACTGTTGCTGCTCCTACTGATAATGTTGTTGTTTCTGATAGTTTTGATGTTGCTGCTATTTTAGTATCTGAGGACATGCATATGATAGAGGCACTTATCCTTGAGCCTGTTGTTACTGCTGTTGTACCTTCTGTTTCTGAAAGTGTTGTTTCTGAAAGTTTTGTATTTGTATCTGCTGTCATAACCTCTTCTGCCAGTGCTACTTCTACTCCTCTTCCTGCTGTTGTTGCTACTACTGTTGCTATTTCTGATGTTTCTCCTGCTCAATCACAACAACGAAAAGAATACCTCAAAAGGATTGATGCATTATATGATGATCAAAGCTCAGAAAGTGATCAGTATAGGACTGACTCAGATGATTCCTCTGCTACAATTGCAAGGAAAAGGAAGGCCAGAAGCAAAGCAATGAAGAGAGTTCCTCCAGCAAAAGTGAAAGACACAAATGATATTCCTTACTACATTCTGCATAACTGTCCTATCACAGAACATTGGATGCAATACTCCAAAAATCAACTGAAAGCTATGAAGAAAAAGAGAAAGTATGATAAAGGATCATCCCAGTTCAATCATACTCCTCCTCCTCCTCCTTCACCTGATGCAGGTGTAAGTGGTAGTTCTACATCTCAACCTTCTGCTAGAAGCCAATCCTCCTATCAACCTTAGGGAAGATCCCAATACAGACGCAGTCAATCTAGAGGATATCAGTCAAGGAGAGGAAATTATAGAGGAAATCAAAGAGAATTTCAAGTTTATTCCAAAGGACATTCCAGGCAACATCCATATTCAAGGGAAGGACAAGCTTCCACTGATACTACTTCATGTCCCTTTCCTTACAAGCTGAAAGAACTAGTCTCCTCCAGAGCTCCTCCAGACAATCCTTCAAATAGATATGAGCCTTCAGTTCCTTTTGAGGATCCAGAAAACAATCCTACTTCATGGACATCTAGGATGAAAGAATTGGCTGCTTTGGATCAGATCAAGAAAGCTAGAGAACAAGGCAAATACACTTCCAGTATCACTACCTTATCAGATCAAAGAAAGAAAGAACTTGAAAGATATTCATCCAATAAATTCTTTGATTCAAAAAGCTACATGAAGCTGCACCCTAAAGCTGTAGTGCCCAGGCCAAAGCAACAAACTTCTTTAGGTGCAGCTGATGATAGAAGATCTAAGAAGGAAGCTCTGAATCCAAACAGAGAAATAGTCATTATAAAGAGCAAGGAAAAAGAGTAATTCTGTAAGGTGACAATTATTTTGATTTCTAAACTATTTGTGACAATGTATGTGATTCTGCAATATTTTGTTTGTTGCATTTCTGCTTTATATGTTTTTTTCAATATCTATAAATAATAATCCTAACCCAATAGGGGGAGATTGTTGGAACACCCTATTACTGATTTGGGAAAGGATCACTATGTCTCTTAGGAAACCTGTTTTGACCTCATTGTATAGATCTAAAGGTCAATTAGAATTGAGTCTAAGGGTTAGTAGTTAGGTTTGGAAGCTGCCCTCAAGACCAGAGATTTCAGTTTTGGAGACTAAGTCATTTCGTCGAGCTCAGTACGACGAATTGTCAAACTCCATTCGACGATTGTTGAGCTCACTTCGACGAATCATCGAACTCCATTCGACGATCTCTGAGCTCAACTTCAACAAGTCGTCGAACTCCATTCGACGATCTTCGAGCTCAGATCGACGATCTTGACTCCAGTTTGTTTCTCAGACTCTGAGCTCAGTTCGACGATAGTTGAGCTCAGATCGACGATCTCTGTTTCTGTCCAAGACCAGTCTCTGAGCTCAGTTCAACGATAGTGGAGCTCAGTTCAATGTTTCTCTGAAGAGTTCAACGTTTTTTAAGATTCAAATCCAGACAGTTGTGGAATTATTGTCAGCATTTAATTCAGAGATCTTGTAGCCGTTTTTAATTAATCTGGAGCAAGTTTCAAGGAATTTCCAAGGAATGTTTTATTGGACTTTCCTCCAGAAGACAAATTGCAATTAAGGAAGTCATTTATTGACAGGCTAACAACTATCTTGGACAGTGGATCAATTCTATTCAGATCAAAGGAATAAAAGAATTATTATTATTCAACAACAATATCTTCAAGAATAGCAATTCTCTACAACAACAAGAATTACAGCTCTTACAACAATAATTACACAAGAGAAAGAAAGAGTTGCAGACATTCTCAGTCTCAAGAATTCAGACAAGAACACATCACCAAAGGAGATCAACTAAATGAAATTTTCAGATCTCTCTTGATTCAAGTGTTCAAAGGCCATCATCATTCAAGGCTCCAGACAACTCACATTTCAGCTGTTGCTGAAATCATCTTTTGCTGGAGATCAAATCATTTGAAGACCTATCACCCTACTGCAAAGCTTCACTTCCTGAACAACTCAAGATCTCAGGGGGAGCTTTGACAACATCCACTATCTTCTCTCTAACTGTTGATAGAGAAGATCATCTCATCTCTCTCTCTCTCTCTCTCTCTCTCTCTCTCTCTCTGATGTAAAGGGTTTTTCAAACTCCCTTCAAAAGTTTGTGTTTGGTTTCTGAGACCTTATCAACACTCAGTGGTGGCAAGACACCTGATCAAAAAATCTGGTTTGGTTTTTGAGCACCTTATCAAAAGCTCATTGGTGCCCAGGACACCTTATCAACTCATCTTGCAATGGATTTCTACCTAGGGTGGTAGAAGAGTGGATGTACCCAGGTTGATTGGGGAACCACTATAGCTCCTTGTGTCATCTGGTTGCTTGTCTTTCTTTTATTTCTGGTTGTGGATTGTGATTGCTTTGTGATTGATCTTTGATTATTCTGTGTTTAGATTTACTTTATATTATTTGCTTCCCTGTTTACCTAGGAATACAACAACTATTGTAAAACATTTTTAGCAAGCACATACTCTATTCACCCCTCCTCTAGAGTATATCAGATCTAACTTGCACTTTCAACTACAATCACTTGCACATGGTGTTGGAGACGTTGAGACGAAACCAGTTGTATGCTAAGTTCTCCAAGTGTGAGTTCTGGTTATCCTCGATAGCATTCCTTGGTCATATTGTTAGTGGAGAAGGGATAGTTGTGGATCCGACGAAGATAGTGGCGATACGGGAGTGCCCTGCTTTGACTACAGTGGCGGAGGTCCGGAGCTTTCTGGGGCTTGCTGGCTACGATAGGCGCTTTGTAGAGAACTTCTCACGGATAGTGCTACCACTCATGACTTTGACGAGGAAGAATCAGAAGTTTGTGTGGTCTTCGGAGTGCGAATAGGCTTTTGAAGAGTTGAAGAGGGGGTTGACCACAACACCTATTTTATGTTCCCCAAATGGAACCGAAGGGTTTGAAATCTATAGTGATGCTTCGGGCAGTGGTTTGGGCTGTGTTCTGCTACAGCATGGGAGTGTGATAGCCTATGGTTCACGACAATTGAAGGCTCATGAGAGAAATTATCCGGTCCATGACTTGGAGTTAGCGGCTATGATATTTGCTTTAAAGCTATGGAGGCACTATCTATACTGTGTGAAAGTCGATATATACACTGATCATGAGTCGTAAAAAGATCTGATCATGAGGCAGCGGAGGTGGATGGAGTTCCTAGGGGACTACACCTTCACGATACATTATATGCCAGGGAAAGGTAATGTAGTGGCGGATGCGTTGAGTCGTAAGGTTCCTGCACAGGCCAACTGGTTATCAGTACATGATGAGAGATTGGTCCCTGAGTTGGAGGCTCTGAAGATATCTTGCGTAGACAAATTGACTAGTACTGAGGCGAAACTGTTTTGGACTGAGGTGCAGTGTGACCTAGCAGATAGAGTTCAGCGAGCTTTGATTCAGGATAACAACATGAAGCAGATCTTAGATGAATCATTGGATGGGTAAGATTCCCAGTTTGCTATTGAGGATGGGTTGCTAAGGAAGGACGGTCGCCTATACGTTCCTAGTGCTGATAATCTTCGGGAGGAGTTGATGTACGAGGCTCATCATACCAAGTACTCAATCCACCCGGGAAGCACGAAGATGTATAGAGACATGAAAAATTATTTTGGTGGCCAGGATTGAAGAAGGATGTAGCACTCTATGTGGCCAAGTGCCAAACTTGTGCCTTGGTCAAGGTGGAGTTCCAGAAGCCCGGAGGTTTCCGAACGTCCTTACCTATCCCAGAATGGAAATTTGACGACATATCTATGGATTTTGTGCATGGTTTGCTGAAGTCGCAGAGGGGAAACGACGCCATCTGGGTGGTCGTAGATAGGTTGACAAAGGTGTCGCACTTCATTCCGATCAGGAAGGAAGACCCGGTTGAAAGGTTGGCCAAACTCTATGTGGAGAATATTGTACAGTTGCATGGTGTGCCCCGCAGTATTGTTAGTGATCGAGATGGACGCTTCACGTCGAATGACTGGAGGTTGGTGCATAGTCTATTGGGTACTAAGCTAAAGTTCAGCACAGCCTTTCATCCGTAGACGGATGGCCAGACCGAGAGGGTCAACCGGACGTTGGAGGACATGCTTCGCATATGCGTCCTAGATTTTGGAAAGCAGTGGGAAGATCACCTGTACATGGTGGAGTTTGCGTATAACAACAGCTTTCAGGCGAGTATTGGAATGGCGCCTTTCAAGGCCTTATACGGGAGAAAGTGTCGCACGCCGCTGTCTTGGTTGGAGACGGGCGAGTCAAGGCTTTACAAACGTCAAGCTGTGGAAGATGTCACTTCAGTGATACAGACAATTCAGGAACGGTTGAAGATCGCTCAGGACAGACAGTCAAAGTACTATAATGACAAACATAGGAACGTGGAGTTCAGTGTTGGCGCCTGGGTGTACTTGAAAATCAAACCGTTCAAGGGTGTCTCGCAGGTTCGACACTTGAAGAAGCTGAGTCCGAGATACCTTGGACCATTTGAGATCCTGGAGCGTGTTGGCGAATCAGCGTATAGATTGAAGCTGTCAGTGTAGTTGAGTGGGATACATGATGTGTTCCACGTATCGGTGTTGCGTAAGGCGGTGCAAGAGCCTTTGCAGATAGTTGCGGTTAATCAAGTGCCAGTTGATTACCAATTGACGACAAAGGTCAAGCCTATACGTATAGAAGACATTGAAGTCAAGCGACTCCGCAACAAGGATATCTGAATAGTTAAAGTCCGCTGGGATAATTGCGGACGTGAGGAGCTTTCTTGGGAGCGAGAGCAAACTATGTTGGAAGAATACTCCGAGTTGTTCCATTCAGGTAACTTGTAATTTTGTGTACCTTTACTTAATTTCGGGACAAAATTCCTTAAGTGGGGGAGATTTGTAATGCCCCGAAAATTGTATTTGAGTTGGTTGCGTAAAAAGGGATTTTGGTGCCTGTTCTGTTGGAGTTACCATTGTGATCTGGAAGTAATCAAGCATGTAATCTCACTGCCAACGCGATATGAGCCTGCAGGGTCGCACATAAGAGATGTGGAGAAGTTGGATGACTGACTGTGTTGGTAAAGGTTACCAATCACCGACCTGAATAGGGTTATGGGCAAAGTGTTGCCTTATAGGATCATCGGGTTGGGCAAATGTTGCCTCGAAGGGCTGGTTGGGATTGTCGTCCGAGGGTCGATGACATTAGTCTAGAATCGTCTACTTATTCCCGCCGATCGGCGAGAATCGTCTCTCTGATTCTCGCCGATCGACGAGAATCGTCGAGAATCAATTGTTGATTCTCGACGATCGACTACTTCGACATCTGTCGTCGACCGCGGCTCGACGATCGTCGAGTATCGTTGTGTATCGTCGAGCGCGGCTCGACGATCGGCGAGAATCGTTGAGTATTGTACTCTGATTCTCGCCGATCCTGTATGATACTCGTCGACTGATTCTCGCCGAACCTGCTCAGTGATTCTCACCGATTGTCGCCGATTCTCACCGACTGATACTCGCCGATTCTGAACCCTATTTTCGGGTGGTCTGCGGATAGCGATTTTCCTGGGTTTATTTATACCTTTGGTATAAATAGGACACTTAGGGTTTTCGGGATTGGGCTCTCGCGATTTTCTCCTATAGTAGATCGAAACCCGGCGGAAGCCGTTCTGCCTTTCGATCCGCCGATCACGATCCCCGCCGCCGACGGAAGAGTTCCGCCGCCGCCGTGTTTGCTCCGTCGACCGCCTCTTCTCCAGCGACTGTCGCTGGTGCTGCTCTTCCTGGCGCGGACCTAGCAGTCCGTGGGATAGCCGAGGTGCGGTCTTCTCCTTCCCGATCTTCCGTGCGACGGAAAGCTCGGCGTTCTCCCGCTCGTGTGGACTTCTGCAGAAACGTGGACACTATTCCACGTAGAACTCGCCACCAGTAGAAATCAAAGTTTGGAGCATCTCCGTTGGGTTGTGACTCAACGCCACCGAGGTAATTTTTGCCTAGATTTTGCTAACTTCTTGATTCAACGTTCATGGCCCGATCCACATCTCTTTGGGTTTTTCTTGATGTTTATTTTTCCGCTGCGTGCACAAGCGTTGTGCCAACCCTATAGAGAAACCCAACAGTGGTATCAGAGCCAGGTTGCGGCCATGATCGTTGTTTTGGAAGTTTGTTATTCCAGTGCGTGTAAACCTAGGGATTTAGAAATGTTCTAAATGTCTAGATTTAGTCTTGGTTCCCGCCAAGAACGTCTGGAATTGCGTGGGAATTTCTAAGTGTTAGAAATTGTGATCTCCTTAGCAGTAACCATCCTTCGATTTTGTTTTGGATTTTGAATCCAACAAAGAGAGATGAGCTTGTCTACTGCTTTAAGTTGAGCTGTCTTTGCCTTTGTCCAATGCATGTAAATCTGAGGATTTGGAAATTTCCGGATGTTCAGATTTAGCCCTTCCTTCTATCAAATGTTGATGGTGTCAGGATGTGCACATAAGGGATGCATGTGGTTTTAGAAGAATTGTTTTTCTTTGGATGTGCATGTCGATCAAATGTTGATCATGGTTAATTGTTAACCTATATTTGAAATCCCTTCATCAAATATTAAGTGTTCGGATGCCTTCCGATGGATGACACTCTTCCTGCCTCGATCGATGAAGTGTGGGCTTGCCAAAGAAAGGTGCATCAATCTATCTTGGTAAGGGTGCGAGCGGATAATTGTGATATCCCACTGTCGACATCGGGTCCAGCTTAACTAGGTGACCTCAAAGGTTGAGTGCCTAGAGGCATAGGGTTGGCATGCACCATATGATGGATGCGAATAAGGAGTTATTCACCAACCATACAAGAATTGCATGAGGATGCAATTGGCAAGCGTTGCCTACCTAAATAACCGCATCGTGAGAGGAACGCCAAAGCGGACTCATAGTGTTGGTGAAATACGGATCTTGTCCACTAAGAGAGTAGCTCGCATGAACTCTCCGAATTGTTAGTGAGGGATATCATTTCGAATAAAATAGTGGGAGTATTTTAATTGAAGTCCTAATTAGAATAAATTGTAATTGAAATTTAGGTACTGATTTTATTCTGCATAAATTCTTGTAGAATTCCATGGCAAGCGTTGCGCACTCCACGTTGTCTCTGAGAGCCATCCTTGAGAAGGATAAGCTCAGTGGGACAAATTATATGGACTGGTATAGGAACCTGAGAATTGTTCTCAGGCAAGAGCGAAAGCTCTATGTCTTGGAAGAAGAAGCCCCCGAGGTGCCAACCGGGAATTCTTCCCGTGCTGAGAAAGATACTTATAAGAAGTATACTGACGATGCTTTGGATGTCGAGTGCCTTATGCTTGCCACCATGAACTCTGAGCTTCAGAAGCAACATGAGAACATGGGGTGCAAGGAGATTGACGAGCATCTCAAGAAAATGTTTCAAGGGCAGGCTCGTCAAGAGAGGTTCGACATCACGAAAGCATTGTTTCAGTGCAAGATGGGAGTTCGAGACTCAGTAGGGACTCACGTACTCAAGATGATTGGGTATATAGAGAACCTTGAAAGGCTGGGTTTTCCTCTTGGTCAAGAGTTGGCCACGAATCTGATCCTGCAATCGTTGCCGGACAGTTATGAGCAGTTTGTCTTGAACTACAACATGAATGAGATAGACAAGACA
The DNA here is from genome assembly GCA_039583875.1 of Platanthera guangdongensis. Lineage (NCBI taxonomy): Eukaryota > Viridiplantae > Streptophyta > Magnoliopsida > Asparagales > Orchidaceae > Platanthera > Platanthera guangdongensis. The sequence continues at coordinate 138,953,779 of CM077147.1, forward strand.
CTGCCCGAACTCCTAGGCATGTTGAGAACTGCCGAAATCAATATGAAGAAGACCAAGCCTGCCAGCCCCATACTGATGGTGCATAAGGGCAAGGGCAAAGCCAAGGGCTCCAAGAAGACGAAGGTAGGACCTAAGTCACATCTTGAGCCCAAGTCTTCAGCACTGATGAAAAAGAAGAGCACGGTGAAGGATGGGAAATGCCACCACTGTTGCAAGGCTGGTCATTGGCGGAGGAACTGTCCTTCGTATATTGAGGGTCTGCAGAAATTGAGGGGAGGTATGACTTCCGCTTCTAATATCTACGTTATAGAGATAAACCTTTCTGCTCCTTCATCTTGGGTATTGGATACCGGATGTGGTTCTCACATTTGTACAAATGTGCAGGAACTGGGAAGGAGAAGATTGCTGAGTAAAGGGGAGGTGGACCTCCGCATCGGCAATGGAGCAAGAGTTGCTGCTGTAGCCGTAGGAGTTTACCGTCTTTCTTTGCCCAGTGGGCTTGTAATAGAACTAGATAACTCTTATTTTGTTCCGGCGATAACTAGAAACATTATATCTATTTCATGTTTGGACATGATTGGATTTTCTTTTACAATTAAGAACAATTGTTGTTCTATATTTAAGAATGATGTTTGTTATGTTGTAGCCCAATTGTTTAATGGTCTTTACGTTTTGAACTTGGACCATCTGATCTGTAATGTAGAAAACAATAAAAGACTAAGAACAAATGATTCGAACCGTACTTTTCTCTGGCATTGTCGTTTGGGCCATATCAACGAGAAGCGCATATCCAAGCTCCATAGAGATGGACTTTTGGACTCATTTGATTATGAATCATTTGAGCGATGCGAATCTTGTTTGTTAGGCAAGATGACTAAAGCTCCTTTCACTGGTTATACTGAGAGGGCTGAGGATCTCTTGGGTGTTGTACATAGTGATGTATGCGGACCCATGAATTCCATGGCTAGAGGAGGGTATTTCTACTTTGTTATATTTACTGATGATTTCAGTAGATACGGATATGTGTATCTTATGAAGTGCAAATCCGAGACCTTTGAAAAGTTCAAAGAGTTCAAGAATGAAGTAGAAAACCAGTTGGGTAAAAGGGTTAAAGCACTCCGATCTGATCGAGGTGGCGAATACCTGAGTCATGAGTTCCGTGATCATCTGAAAGAGTGTGGTATTGTATCACAGCTCACTCCACCTAGAACACCACAACATAATGGTGTGTCTGAGAGGAGAAATCGTACTATGTTAGACATGGTACGTTCGATGATGAGTCATGCAGACTTGCCTGTTTCCTTTTGGGGTTTTGCTTTAGAGACTGCTGCAATGACATTGAATCGCGCTCCAACTAAAACGGTTCTGAAGACACCATATGAGATATGGACTGGGAAGCATCCTAGTATGTCGTTCATTAAAATTTGGCGCTGTGAGGCATACGTGAGACGTCAAATGCCTGATAAGCTGGAACCCAAATCGGATAAATGTTATCTGGTGGGATATCCTAAGGAAACGAAAGGGTATTACTTTTACCTACCGTCTGAGGGCAAAGTGTTTGTCGCAAGGACTGGTGTCTTCTTGGAGAAGGAGTTCTTATCAAGAAAGACTGAAAAGGCAGAGCTTGAAGAAGTTCAAGAACCACATGTAGTGAATGAACCGGAATTGGATTCTGAGACAGGACTACAAGATATTGTAGCTAGAGAACCTACTCAGGGAACACAAGTCCTACGTAGATCTGGTAGACCGAGGTTTGAGCTTGAGAGATATGGATTTCTCGTGTCTCAAATAGGTAATGTGTTGCTCTTGGATCATGATGATGAACCAGCAACCTACCAAGAGGCTATGAATGGACCGGACTGCGACAAATGGCTTGAGGCTATGAAATCCGAAATGGACTCCATGTATGCAAACCAAGTTTGGAACTTGGTGGAACCACCTGAAGGGGTACGACCCATAGGGTGCAAGTGGGTATTCAAGAAGAAGACCGACATGGATGGGAATGTACAGACATTCAAAGGGCGACTGGTGGCTAAGGGTTTCAAGCAAATACATGGTATTGACTATGATGAGACTTTTTCCCCTGTTGCTATGGTAAAGTCCATAAGGATATTGCTTGCTATTGCTGCATATTATGACTACGAGATCTGGCAGATGGATGTCAAAACGGCTTTCCTTAATGGAAACCTCCTTGAGGAAGTGTATATGACACAACCCGAGGGTTTTGTATCCCCAGATGAAGCCACTAAAATATGCAAGCTGAATAAGTCCATTTATGGACTGAAACAGGCCTCTCGAAGTTGGAATCTTCGTTTTGATGAGAAAATAAAAGAGTTTGGTTTCATCAAGAATGAAGATGAGCCTTGTGTTTACAAGCGAATCAGTGGGAGCATTGTTGTCTTCCTGATATTGTATGTAGATGACACACTGTTGATCGGGAACGACATTCCTACCCTGAAAGTTGTTAAGAACAACCTAGGGAACTGCTTTTCAATGAAGGATTTGGGTGAAGTGACTTATATATTCGGTATTAAGATCTATAGAGATAGATCGAAGAAGTTGCTGGGTTTGACCCAGAGTACGTACATCGAAAAGGTGTTGAAGCGGTTCAACATGCTTGAGTCCAAGAAAGGATTTTTGCCCATGTCTCGTGGTGTGAATCTCTCAAAGGACCAGTGTCGAAAGTCTTGTGAAGATAAGGACCGCATGAAGTTGATTCCATATGCTTCGGCAATTGGATCAATCATGTACGCGATGTTATGTACTCGACCCGATGTCTCCTTCGCTTTGAGCATGACTAGCAGGTATCAGTCAGACCCCGATGAGTGTCACTGGATTGCAGTCAAGAATATCCTGAAGTACTTGAGAAGGACTAAGGACGTGTTCTTGGTGTATGGTGGAGAGGAAGAGCTCGTTGTAAGTGGTTACACGGATGCTAGCTTCCAAACTGATCGAGACGACTCCAAGTCTCAGTCAGGTTTTGTGTTTTGCCTGAATGAAGGAGCTGTGAGCTGGAAGAGTTCCAAGCAAGAGACAGTTGCTGATTCTACAATAGAGGCCGAGTATATCGCAGCAGCTAATGAGGCGAAGGAGGCTGTATGGATTAGGAAATTCATCGGCGAGCTTGATGTTGTTCCTAGCATTGTTGGTCCCGTAGTTCTCTACTGTGATAACAATGGTGCAATAGCACAATCTAAGGAACCTAGATCTCATCAGCGCTCCAAGCACATACTCCAGCGGTTTCATCTTATTCGTGAGATTGTCGAACGAGGAGATGTAAACATTTGCAGAGTGCCGACTGAGGAAAATATTGCGGATCCGCTGACAAAGCCTCTCGCGCAGAGAAAGCATGATGGTCATACTAGATCGATGGGTATACGATACCTAAATGATCAACTCTAGCGAGAATCTTGTGGGTTGCATGTAATCTTGTATTTTGTTGGCTGTTTGTTCATATGATGAACTGTGTACCTAGTTTTTCTTTTACAATTAATGGAAGTTCTTTTATTATGTCTTTTTCTATATGATAGTTAAATGTTAACATAATAGATACCCTTAGAATGTTCGCTTCCATGGGACATCAAGTACGTGACTTGAATGTGAGAGCCCATGATTTATTTGAAGCTTCATTCTTAAAGGTCCCTGGTCGAGTATCATCATAGAAGCTAAGGGTGATGATGATACGTGAAGGCTAGCACGTGTGTTGACTGATGACTGGTTCTCACAGGTCATGATATTGCGATATCAAGTCATCACGTGGGTACTTGTTAGTGAACAAGTTGTACTGGACAGACCCAACCTGAGACTACTCTGTGGATTGTCATCCAATCGTGTCACGAGTAGGTCTCAATTGACAATGGTGTTGTGATCCTTTGACCTGAAGTCACAGCATTCATCAAGTGAGGAAGAGCATGCTTTGATGCCATCTAAAGTCTTCCTTGAGAAAGGTTGATGATAAGGGTGTTTGTTGGGCATGTTACGAATCATTTGGGTGTTTGTGTGTGAGCAGATATGGGATTTGTCCTCCTGTATGACAGGAGTTGCATCCATGGGCCCCTTGATGGAACTGGACTGAGAAATGCATGGCCATGCTTGGTTGAGTCAATATGTGATATTGGACTCACCATTCTCTGGAAGTCCGTCCTGGATCAAGAAACTTGGATTGAGCTATTACGAGGGTGACACGGTCCATACCTCTAGTTCTTTCCGGATGTAAGGGACAAAGACAACGCTGATACATTGGTCATAAAGGCTTATGAGTTATAAACTCATATTGCTTGGGGAGCAATGATGCATTGCTAGATGCCGCTCATTGTTTGTGAGGTTTTTTGGTTTGATACTTTCGAGATCAAGTGGGAGTCTGTTGGAGTTACCATTGTGATCTGGAAGTGATCAAGCATGTAATCTCACTGCCAACGCGATATGAGCCTGCAGGGTCGCACATAAGAGATGTGGAGAAGTTGGATGACTGACTGTGTTGGTAAAGGTTACCAATCACCGACCTGAATAGGGTTATGGGCAAAGTGTTGCCTTATAGGATCATCGGGTTGGGCAAATGTTGCCTCGAAGGGCTGGTTGGGATTGTCATCCGAGGGTCGATGACATTAGTCGAGAATCGTCTTCTGATTCCCGCCGATCGGCGAGAATCGTCTCTCTGATTCTCGCCGATCGTCGAGAATCAATTGTTGATTCTCGACGATCGACTACTTCGACATCTGTCGTCGACCGCGGCTCGACGATCGTCGAGTATCGTTGTGTATCGTCGAGCGCGGCTCGACGATCGGCAAGAATCGTCGAGTATTGTACTCTGATTCTCGCCGATCATGTATGATACTCGTCGACTGATTCTCGCCGAAGCTGCTCAGTGATTCTCGCCGATTGTCGCCGATTCTCACCGACTGATACTCGCCGATTCTGAACCCTATTTTCGGGTGGTCTGCGGATAGTGATTTTCCTGGGTTTATTTATACCTTTGGTATAAATAGGACACTTAGGGTTTTCGGGATTGGGCTCTCGCGATTTTCTCCTGTAGCAGATCGAAACCCGACGGAAGCCGTTCCGCATTTCGATCCGCCGATCCCGATCCCCTCCGCCGACGGAAGAGTTCCGTCGCCGCCGTGTTTGCTCCGTCGACTGCCTCTTCTCCAGCGACTGTCGCTGGTGCTGCTCTTCCTGGCGCGGACCTAGCAGTCCGTGGGATAGCCGAGGTGCGGTCTTCTCCTTCCCGATCTTCCGTGCGACGGAAAGCTCGGCGTTCTCCCGCTCGTGTGGACTTCTGCAGAAACATGGACACTATTCCACGTAGAACTCGCCACCAGCAGAAATCAAAGTTTGGAGCATCTCCGTTGGGTTGTGACTCAACGCCACCGAGGTAATTTTTGCCTAGATTTTGCTAACTTCTTGATTCAACGTTCATGGCCCGATCCACATCTCTTTGGGTTTTTCTTGATGTTTATTTTTCCGCTGCGTGCACAAGCGTTGTGCCAACCCTATAGAGAAACCCAACAGTATAGGGGTACACGGCCTAGGACACGAGCATGTTCAAGGTCGTGTCTGGCATGGTGTTTCGACCGATTTTGTCCCGGGAAGGACATGACAAGGAATATGGCTTAATGACACGGGCATGTCATTTGACACGGGCGTGTGCCTACCCGTATCAGTACCCGTGCTTCCAAGGGTCGTGTCGGTTGGCGTGGTAGTTATATGTGACACGCCCCCGGACACGGGTGTGTCGAGTGAGACACAGGCGTGTCTGAGCCCGTGTGATTCTCTGTGTTCGACGATCGTGCCTGGATCGAGGCCCACGGCCTGGGACACGGCTGTGTGCCAAGCCGTGTTCGGCCCAGGTCTGTTGATTTTTGAGCGGATCAGAGCCGTTCGATTTCTTTATTTTAAATCCGACGGCCCTGGGGAAACCCTGCTCTATTAAGGTCAGAAATGGAGGATCAATTCCTCATTTTCTCCCTTAGTCTCTCTCTCCGAAGGAGTGGGAAATAGGAGGAAGAAGGAGGATTTTTGCGGTCATCGACGGAGCATCGGAGCACCGTTTTGAGATTTGAGAGAGGATCCGTGGAGAAAAGTTCGCTGCGAAGATTTCCATCCGTGTAGTTTTCCATGGCGCCAAAGCATACTACAAGGGTAATGATTCTCTACTTGAGCATGTGAAGCTCTTCCTTTTGAAAGTCCACCTAGTGTCGGCTATGTGCACCTATGGGGGGGGGAATAGGTGACGTATGGTTCTTTTGCGGAATTCACAGATGTACCTGCATAATAAAAGCAACAAACACAGAACACAGAATACACAGCAAATTTATAGTGGTTCCCCGACTTGGGTACATCCACTTTCCCCCTTCGACCTATCTCCCCAACAAGGGACGACTCGGTCAATTCTCCAACGGGATTGAAATCCAATCCCTTCACTAACGGAAGGAGCCCTTCCACACGTGAGAGTCAACACTCCCACAAATCGGGTTGCACCCAACCCTTACACCACGGAACAAAAGTTCCTTTACAACACAAGTAAATATGGAATGTATATGAAATACAAACTTCTTTTGGAGACTTCGGTGTTCCTCTTTGTTCGACGACGTGTTCTTGAAGTCGATGAAGAGTCTACGACCTTGGTCTCTCTTGGAGAAGATCTCCCCGGAACCGGCGGCGGCACACGAGCGGCGGCTAGCTTCGGGATCAGCGGCTACGATGAAGAGTGGCTGCAGAACTTGGAGATCTAAACTTCGTAGCGAAGCAAGCTAGGTCTACCAACGGTCACTCTAGGATCAGTCGTCTCGATCGATTCGGACGGGGGAGTTTTTCCCGGTCAACGAATCGAGAGACAAGAGATCTCCGGATAGACGCGTGAGACACAAGCCTTGCTAAGCTTCTGTCACCGGAGATCGGGAAGAGGAGCGATCAGCAGCGGCGACCACTTGACGCGAGCGGCGGCGGCGGAGCGGAGCGAGTTCGCGGATTTAGGGTTACGTCGCCGCTCGTTTTTCTTTTTCTCTTGTCCGTGATTTACTGTTCAAAAAATACTCATGTATTTATACTATAGTATTCTCAAATATGACCGTTTGTGGGACCCACAAAAGAAATCCCCAAAATCCGGTTCAAATAAGTCCAGAAGCAGAATCCGGTCCAGCAGCATTCTGAGAAAACGCCAAGTAAAAATCGGCGAGAATCGCAGACGATTCTCGACGAATCGGCGAGAATCACCAAGTGATTCTCGTCGATTCGTCGAGAATCGTTTGTGATTCTCGTCGAATCACTTGCCGATTCTCAACGAATTGGACTTGGTATTCATGGGCTGCATGACCACTGGTTCGGCGGGAATTACAAGTGATTCTCGCCGAATCTTGCTTGGCACCATATTGAGATGGCCAGAAGGAGTCGGCGAGAATCACTGATGATTCTCGTCGATTCGGCGAGAATCACCAAGTGATTCTCGCCGATTCGGCGAGAATCACTTGGTGATTCTCGTCGAATTTGCCTTGGACGATTTTTCGTCTTCCACCTAGGAGCTGCTCCTTGATCCTCCATGCTCCTTGTCTTCTCTTGCATATGAGCGGTCCTGTACTTGAAAGTAAGTGCACTCCAATAGAGAGAGTACACATAGGCCAACACACTGATCTGCTCAACGAGGGATTACGTCGTGCAGACCCATGTATATTGACCTACTGCACCCTGACATTGGTGTGCACTTAGCGTGGAGAAACTGCAAGTACAACTTGAAATGTTTCATCAAATACATTGTGAATTCATCTTAGCTTGACAGGGGGCTTCCTCAAATCTAGGTAATCGTGGATACAATACCCAACAATCTCCCCCTATTTGACGAAGCCAAAACCCTACTAGCTAAGATGAATAACACCTATCAAATAATAATTATAGCATTTAAAAATTAATTATGCAACACAAGGTAATAAATGCAATCAGAACAGGACTTGAGTCATTCACACATTCAAGAATATATATATATATATACCAAGAGAAATATATTCACATATAAGTCAGAATTGTTCACACGACAGTAATAATTGTTAAATGTTCTTAATACACCGTGACCAGCTATAAGATAGTGACTATTTGTCCTTAGCTCCGTCACCCTTAAGAGTTTGCGCCAAGTACTTTTTGCTCTGCCTTTCCATGTATTCCTTGGGCTTCGGATAGTACCTAGGAGGAGCAACTTTGTCTGGATCCTTGTTGTTTCTGAAGAAAATGTTGCGTTTCGCTTCAAATGCTTTGTGCGTCTCCCATTCATACTGACTATATGCTTCATTTCGATTTATCTCTCCTCTTTCTTGCAGCAGAAAGGTGTCTAGGATGATGCTCCTTGAGACTGGGCTCCACCTTTCGTTTCTTACCTCCTCCTCACTTAGTCTGATCCTCTTTTGAGTTGGTGTCTCCTTTGATGTCCCTTCCTGAATTTTCCTCTTTCCCCTTGCTTTAGCTAAGGCCTCCTGGTCAAACATGCTTCTCAGCTTAGATTTGGAGATGGCCCTAGCGTCAGCTTCATCAGTGAAAATATCAGCAGCACTTGTACTTACATTCTCAGCAATGTGTACTTCCTCGGCAGCCGTAGAAGCCTCAGGAGCCTGAGCACCGGCAGGTTGGTCAGGTAGGACGACTCCTAACGTGCCAAGTGCCTGTTGTAGCATCCACCAGCAACTCTCATAGACGTAGTTGCTTGATTTCACAAAGTTTGCATCCATGCTTTTCTGGAGCTCAGCCATCTTAGCGATATACTCCTTCTCCCCCTTTTTGGCTTCTTCAGCTATGCAATTGGCATATGAGTGCAAGGAGTCATCAATGTGCTTAGTTGTCTTGCTGAATTCAGTGACTAGGGCCTGCTGATTTGCATTTAAAGTGACCATGTTGCCATCAAATTTCTGAATATTGTTGGCCACAACGTGTGTGTTCTGATTGACAACAGCCAGAGTGTCAGTAGTCTTTTTCAAGCCGGCCATTAACAGTTTGACAGCTTCGCCGGCCGCAGTATACTTTTCTTCGAATTTCTTTTCCATCACACCCAGCTTATGGTTGATTTCCACCATATTCTTCAACATGAGATCTTCGGAAGTCTTGATCTTTTTCAGCATTGTTTTATGAGCTGTATCAAAAGAAGCTTTAAGCTCGTTCATTATTCCTTCAATGACAGTGATGGTGTGAGTGGCCAGCTCATCTCGCAATGGTAAGGTCTGAGGTCCTTCTTGCCCTAGCTCTGGCTCGGCAGCAGAAGCATCAGTAGAGCTGGATACAATCACAACCTCTATGGGAGGAATGTTTGTGGCCTCATTTACCTCCCCCTCCACTGGTGCAGACTGATCAGTAGGAGGTTCATCGGTATCCGGAGATTCAAACACTTCATGGCCCTCATTTACCTCGTCCTCTCTGTCCTCATCCAAAAACTCATCCACCTCAGCATCTTCTTCCACTTCTGGATCAGCAGTGACCAGTGCCTCAGCTTTAGTTTCGTGGGTGTTTTTGTTCGGTACCTCCTCATCCTCCAACCCAGGTTCACTTTCTTCATGAACTTCTGCCACCGCATCTCTTGCCACCTGGGCGATTTCAGATATCATATCCAAATGAGTGGGTAGAGACTCCCCCTCGATTCCTGCAAACACAGTATCAGGAATTTCACGGGGGGAGGCTGCGGGAGATACTTCCTCATGCTCTTCTACAGCAGGCTGTCCGATGCGCCGCTCCCATCGATCAAAAACAGTGGCATCCATCTTTTTCAAGTAATGTAGAGGAACTCCTTTGCTCATGTCGAATTTATCTCCGTTGAGCTGGTTGAGATATAGACTGATGATGCGGCCGAAGCTCGGAGTGCCCAGAGTGTCCTTGATCTTTTGAAACATCAACTCTCCCCAGTTGAACCTCTTTCTGCAGACCACGACTATGAGAATTTTGAACATATCTCCGGAGATATGATCATGGGAGCCTGGCTTACAGATGAGTACTTTTCCTATGATGTCGGAGAGGAGCTTCCCTTCTTCATTCATCTCTTTTCGTTTTACTGATCGTGTGCCTCTGGGTAGACCACAGAACAGGAGGGTTCTGGACTTTGTCCTCGTCCTCCAAATAGTCTTCCTGCTCCGCACTTGAGAGCTGCAGGTAGCGTGTTAGCTTACTGGAAGACATCTTTACTTTAGTCCCCGCCACCTTGCTCTTGATGATGGAGTCTTGGTTTCGAAGCCTTGCTGTAGAAAAGAACTCCAGCACTTCTTTATCTAAGACTTTGCAAGGATGCTCCAATATGAAGGTTAGCCCGGCTTCTTCCAGCATGAGAACGATGTTCCGGAACTCGTCCGAGGCATGAGAAAAACCAGTGCGAACCAGTTCGCAACCAGAAATCAAACCTGCGGTCGTCCTTGGGGCCATTGAGGATCTAGAAAGAAGCCCGACTCCAAGCATTAGTGTACATTCAAAACGAAGGCATCACATGGGGTTCGGCCTTGGAGCCAGTAAGGAGGAGGTTACCTAAGGGCTTCGGTGGTAGAGAGTTGGTGAGCTTCGGGAAGAGCTTCGGTGGAGGGAATAGTATCCCGTGGGATGCGCCCTTGTTAGAATCTCACGGGGAGAGGTCTCCTGCGCGAGTTCGCGGAAGAAGGTCACACACAGCAGCTATTCGACGGCGTCGACGAGAGCGTGATACCAAGGGCTGCGGGTGTCGGCGAGTTCGCGGACGTGCACTTGCGCGAGGAAGGCGAGGGTCGTCCAGAGGTCTCCTGCGCGAGTCGTGAGGAAGGTGAACCGGCGGAGATTCTTTCGGCGGGATTTATAGGGGTCGTCGGGATTCGGGGGAAGCCGAGCGGTCTGCGAGTTTCTTGGACGGGATTCGGCGAGATTTGTCTAATTTGGTTTCTAATACCGTTTGTCGAATCGGCGAGATATAAAATGGGTCGGCGGGATTTGGAATATATATATTGAAGTTTGTCTTGAAACTTTGGGAAGCATTGCACAATTTTCAAATTCTTCGAGTGTCAAGTTAACACAAGATTAATGAATGCATATTTATTATAATGACAATCTATTTGGATTTGAACGACGCTTCTCCAGACACTTTTTGATGTCAATTGTGATTTGTCGAAATTCGCAATGACATATCTTGGTTGACTTTTTATTGATGTGTAATGATTTGCATGCCTCGAGGTAATCTTTCCTTAAAGGTGCACACATATATGATGAGCATACGTATACTTATACACAAGGATAACAATATATATACATTTACTTTGAATGAGGATGCATCATGACACAAGTCCTTGAGCTGAACAAAATTACCTGGGATATGGAGAGTCATCGTCTTAGTCCCACAGGTAGTACATATCAGTAGCTTAAAGTGATTATGCTCAACAGGTAGCACGTCTGTTATTGCAGACGCTTGATCCAAGCTAGCCTTGAGCCACGTACTGTCTAGTTCCCAAGTATTCACGGGGACCTAGACTACCCTGCAAAACAGAATTACTTGACCTTAGGAACCCAAATCATATTGGGTCCTAGGTTTCTATTAGCATGAACACGCAACTGCTTTCCTTGAGAAAACCTGTCTGGAAGACTGCCTCTGTCCCTATAATGTGGAGAAGCCCTTGCTGTGGGCACAGAGAGGTTGTGCCAACAGTCAATGGCAAAGTGTCCCACTTTGCCGCAGCACCAACAAGAGTGAATGTTGTATCGCCGTTTTTTACCTGATCTAGTGACTGATGTAGTCACGGTCCTAGGTCTCAAAGGGATAGGGCATGTTCTTGTTGCACAAATTCCTCTTCCATCGAGGCATGATGAAGGGTGGAATGAATGCATGACATGAGCGTTATGAGGCCGAGAAGGTGGTGCCAATCTTTCAGGCATCTTCCTTGCTGAGGCTCCATGACGCCTGACATCATGACTTCTATTTTCCCTATCCCGTGTCCTTGAATGGAGAGAGTTCTTCTGTGAACCAGGACCTGCAGGTCCACACTTTGTTGTGGCAGTGGCCGTGAATACAAAGGGCTCAGAATGAGCCTTAGGTATTTCTTCATGGGTGGCCATGATGCCTCTTGCACTATGGACATTTCCACATGGGGACAACTCACCCTTACAGTGACCACGATTATTCCTGTGGTCATACCTGAAGGCATGATGAGTTGCCTTCCCGCTTGGAGTGGGAGGTCGGAACACCGTTTCCCCATTTCTCCATCCCTGGATAATCCGGGAGATCCACCCGGTTTCTTGTTTTCTCTTTATAGCATCAACTTTGGAGAAGTTGGATACTATACGTTTCTCATTTTCTAGACTATTCTCTAGAGCTGAGATCTTAGAGTCCTTGACCTTGTTGGACGCCAATTGGAGAACCAACAAGATCTTCAGTTGAGCAATCTCTCGAGCTTGCTCCTCAGCAAGTAGATTGCTTTCCTGAAGGGCTCTCTTCAGGGAATCAGTATTTTCTGGAGGAGAGCAGTTTCTGTCTTCAGAAAAGTCAAAAGATGTGGGACAGGATGAAGATGATACCTGCTCATCTGGGTTATTGTCATTAGAATCAGTGACCAATGTTTCGTCCTCGTCGGAGCTGCTTTCCTCACTATCTTCTTCAGTCTCTGACAAGGATACTGGAGCTCTGATGCAATCCGAAGGATCCTTGCAGTCATCTTCAGAAGTGAGGACCCCCACTTACGCTTCATCCTCTGATTGGCAGCATATTTCAGCATTCTCTGACCCCCCATCAGCTCTGAGATCATCATCCACAGAGATTTAGCTGTTTTACATTTTTCCAACCTGGAGCGAGAGGCTCCAGACCAGACATCCATGATAATTTGTCGAATCCTCTGGTCCAGTTGGAAAAATGAGAGTTCCATCTCTGTCATCTCAGCACTGCACATGGGCACTTGGATCCCCGAGTCGGTGGTCTTCAAGGGGATAAATGGACCCTCTTCCAGGATGAGGGAAGCTCGTGGATCGATGGCATCCAGGTGAAATAACACTCTCATCCTCCAGATAGGATAATAATCCTTTGTGCATGTAGGGAGTTTGAGTGGCAATACGTCATAATCCAGATCCATGCTTCTGACACTGGTGGCAGGATTCACCTCAAGGTGTTAGCCTTTTTGTTGAGGAACCTCCCTCTGATACCACTTGAAAGTCCACCTAGTGTCGGCTATGTGCACCTATGGGGGGGGGGGAATAGGTGACGTATGGTTCTTTTGCGGAATTCACAGATGTACCTGCATAATAAAAGCAACAAACACAGTACACAGAATACACAGCAAATTTATAGTGGTTCCCCGACTTGGGTACATCCACTTTCCCCCTTCGACCTATCTCCCCAACAAGGGACGACTCGGTCAATTCTCCAACGGGATTGAAATCCAATCCCTTCACTAACGGAAGGAGCCCTTCCACACGTGAGAGTCAACACTCCCACAAATCGGGTTGCACCCAACCCTTACACCACGGAACAAAAGTTCCTTTACAACACAAGTAAATATGGAATGTATATGAAATACAAACTTCTTTTGGAGACTTCGGTGTTCCTCTTTGTTCGACGACATGTTCTTAAAGTCGATGAAGAGTCTACGACCTTGGTCTCTCTTGGAAAAGATCTCCCCGGAACCGGCGGCGGCACACGAGCGGCGGCTAGCTTCGGGATCAGCGGCTACGATGAAGAGTGGCTGCAGAACTTGGAGATCTAAACTTCGTAGCGAAGCAAGCTAGGTCTACCAACGGTCACTCTAGGATCAGTCGTCTCGATCGATTCGGACGGGGGAGTTTTTCCCGGTCAACGAATCGAGAGACAAGAGATCTCCGGATAGACGCGTGAGACACAAGCCTTGCTAAGCTTCTGTCACCGGAGATCGGGAAGAGGAGCGATCAGCAGCGGCGACCACTTGACGCGAGCGGCGGCGGCGGAGCGGAGCGAGTTCGCGGATTTAGGGTTACGTCGCCGCTCGTTTTTCTTTTTCTCTTGTCCGTGATTTACTGTTCAAAAAATACTCATGTATTTATACTGTAGTATTCTCAAATATGACCGTTTGTGGGACCCACAAAAGAAATCCCCAAAATCCGGTTCAAATAAGTCCAGAAGCAGAATCCGGTCCAGCAGCATTCTGAGAAAACGCCAAGTAAAAATCGGCGAGAATCGCAGACGATTCTCGACGAATCGGCGAGAATCACCAAGTGATTCTCGTCGATTCGTCGAGAATCGTTTGTGATTCTCGTCGAATCACTTGCCGATTCTCAACGAATTGGACTTGGTATTCATGGGCTGCATGACCACTGGTTCGGCGGGAATTACAAGTGATTCTCGCCGAATCTTGCTTGGCACCATATTGAGATGGCCAGAAGGAGTCGGCGAGAATCACTGATGATTCTCGTCGATTCGGCGAGAATCACCAAGTGATTCTCGCCGATTCGGCGAGAATCACTTGGTGATTCTCGTCGAATTTGCTTTGGACGATTTTTCGTCTTCCACCTAGGAGCTGCTCCTTGATCCTCCATGCTCCTTGTCTTCTCTTGCATATGAGCGGTCCTGTACTTGAAAGTAAGTGCACTCCAATAGAGAGAGTACACATAGGCCAACACACTGATCTGCTCAACGAGGGATTACGTCGTGCAGACCCGTGTATATTGACCTACTGCACCCTGACATTGGTGTGCACTTAGCGTGGAGAAACTGCAAGTACAACTTGAAATGTTTCATCAAATACATTGTGAATTCATCTTAGCTTGACAGGGGGCTTCCTCAAATCTAGGTAATCGTGGATACAATACCCAACACCTTTTTGCATAGGGAATCCCGCTCCCGCAAGTGTGCGGTGAGTGTGTGGTGTTCCTTGTGGTTGATGTGAATAGTCCCCCATGTGTTCCATATGGAGTCCGGAATCGAAGTACGGGCATAGGCATTATGTGTGAAGTCTACCCAGACATGTTGGTCTGGATCGGTCATGTTGCATTTGTTATGATTTGCCGGAGAAGACTCCGTGTTTTGGGTTTTTGGGTTTCTATGCGGTAGAGTGCAGCAGGGATCCTTTGAGGTTAGCTCCAAGGCGTACCCAGAAACCTGAGCGGAATCGTTGTTCTGCTAACTTGGTGGTCTGGGAACCGGCCTTGAACATAACTGGGTTATGTGATTGATTGGAATATTTGGATCTGATTGAAGCTTGGCCCATGTGTACGTCTTAAGCTAAACTACGTGGTTGAGCAACGGGCAAGTGGAATTGGACCTAGGCTATGTGGTTCGGTGCGAGAGACCCGAAAAGGGGACTGGCCGTTAGCATAGTCTGGAGCCTTAGACAGTAGTCAGGAAGGCTTAAATGCTCATGTTGTTGCCATCCTGGGGGTAGTGGTGAAGACGCTGAAGTGTCAGGATTCACCGTTAATGTGCCCTAAGTGCACGAGGTGTTTGGCCTTGCGAGCCTACACCTGTGGCGAAGTATGTTTTTACATAATTGTTTAGCTGGGCTAATGACATGCAGGGAAGGAGCACCGCTGTCCCGAGAAAGGGACGGGGTCGTTATAATTTGGTCGGCTTTAGCTGACCGTTGCCTGTTTGCCACCATGCGGTGGAATGTTGCTTGCAGGTGCTGCGGAGCCAAGTGCAAAATAGCGGGCTGGAGCCCATGTTGTCGTGCTGGCCCTCGAAGGCCTTTGCGTATAGTTGTTTTTATTTTGTCATGTATGGCCGGCCTGCGAGCCGATGTATGTAAGACACTATTTGATAAGTGAACTATTGTAAGGCCATAAGGCCATGTATCTTCCAGTGTATTGTTATTTCATTCCAGTGGTAGCGATTGTGGACATTCATGTAAATTGATTATTCAGTTTGGGTTCTTTCTACTTTAAAAATCTTCCGCTAGAATGCTCTGTGTTAGGACGAGTAGTCTTAATTGGAATATTTGGTTATTAATACGTAACCCTTCCGTCTGTCCGTGGTATATGGCGTCGGGTTGTAGTTGTACCTTCTGTTATATGTCATACGATGTATGGGGGTGTTACACCTACCAAGAAAAAATTTACTCCTGCCTAATCCAATGGCTGCCCACATGTTTATTTCACCCATCAAGGCATGGTTAGCCCAAGTGAATTGGGCTTGAGCTTGAGTTAGCCCATTTGTGCTAACTTGACCTAAACTTTGGCCATGGTTGACCTTGGTCAATTTGGTCTTTGAGGTTGGCCCTAATGGGTCCTTGGTGACCGATTGGCCTCCCCTAAGGTCTAGGTGGGGTTGTCTTGGCCCTTTGGAGGTCACTTGACCCTTAAGCAGGGGACTTTGACCACTTTAGGGCTAGAGTTGACTTTGGTCAACTTAGCCTTTTTGGTTGACCCCAATGGGGTTTTGGTGACCCATTGGCCTCTCAATAGGTTTAGGAAGGTATGTGTGGGGTCCATTTGGCTAGCGGAGCTTCAATTGGCCCTTGTGTAGGTTAGGTTGACCCATTTAGGGTTAGAGTTCACTTTGGTCAACTTAACCCTTTTGACTGCCCTCCATGGGTCCTAGGTGACCCATTGACCTCACTTTAGGTCTAGGAAGTCCCTGGTAGGGTTAGTTGGGCTTTAACAGGGTACACTGCCCTTAGTTAGGGCACCTTGCCCAATTTAGGCCTACAGTGGTTCTAGGTCAACTTGGGCACCTTGGATTGACTTCAATGGACCTTTAGGGCTCTAATGGACCCTACAATGGGTTGATGAGAACATGGTAGGGTCTAGGAGTCTTGGTGAAGCCTCATGATCGTATTAAACAAGGGTTCAGAAATTTACTATGTGCAGATCATAGTGGTCTTACCCACATTCTTAGGTTTACTTGGTCTTCTTGGGCTTCCTAGGGTTTTGTCATGACCTAGTGATGGCCAAAACCACTCTTAGGGGTATAGTTGGAAATGGGATGTTACAAATCACGATAAACAAAACAAAGATTTTGTCCCCAAAATTATGGTTAAGCCTACGGGAATTTCTATCGACGAAAAGGAAACTTGTAACATCCCATAAGAAGTGAAAGATTATATCTCGATGCCATGTTTGCTAAGTGGGGTTTAAAGGAAAACCTAAATCTATGACCAATTCGCACAATTGGCAAGCCAAGATCCCAATAAACAAAAGATTAGCCTCTACTCTTCCTAGAGCAGCCCTACTAGTTTAAAACAGGAAAGTAAATTGAACATCTTGAGAAGTTGTGAGGTATACCTAACTGAACAACTCTGGATCATTCTCAGACACTAGGGATATCTGCATATCTTTGAAAGACTGGACTAGCTCCATGTACATCAGTTGTGGTCCCTTCCCTAAGGTATCTCCTCTCCGGCTCAGAGCATCTGCCACCACATTCGCCTTCCATGGGTGGTAGTGCATCTCGTACTGGTAATCTACTAGAAATTCCACCCATCATCTCTGTCTGATATTTAGCTCCTTTTGCGTGTCAACATACCTTAAATTTTTATGATCAGAGTAAATGTCGCAGTGGACACCGTACAGATAGTGCCGCCAGACTTTCAGGGCGAATATGACCGCTCCCATCTCTAAGTCCTGAACTGGGTAGTTCTGTTCATGCTTCTTTAGTTGCCAGGAAGTGTATGCTATCACATACACATTTTGCATCAGCACCGCACCCATGTCCTGGTAGGAAGCGTCGATGTATACCTGGAATCCTTCTTTCCCCGAAGGAAGGGCAAGTATAGGAGCCGAGGTGAGCCAACCTTTCAGCTCCTGGAAAGCCACCTCGCACTGCGTGGTCCAGATAAAGGGCACGTCCTTCCTCATCAGGGATGTGAGCGGAAGGGCAATATGAGAAAATCCCTCCACAAACTTCCGGTAGTAACCGGCAAGTCCTAGAAAACTCCGTACATCTGTGGCCGACTTTAGCTGCGGCCAATCCCGAACTTCCTGAATCTTGGCTGGGTCAACTGCCAGCCCAGCTCCACTGATAGTATGGCCTAGGAAAGCCACCTCCCTCATCGATTCAATCATAATTATCAGTGGATAATTTACATGTGATCCCCCTTATGGGAACATGTCGGTAGTAACCGGCAAGTCCTAAAAAACTCCGTACATCTGTGGCCGACTTAAGCTGCGGCCAATCCCGAACTGCCTGAATCTTGGCCGGGTCCACTGCCAACCCAGCTCTACTGATAAAATGGCCTAGGAAAGCCACCTCCCTCATCGATTCAATCCTAATTATCAGTGGACAATTTACATGTGATCCCCCTTATGGGCACACCACTGCTTCCGCTGCTTAGTTTGTCCCCAAACTAAACTCGCGCGGGGGTGATCTAGGGATTGTGGACTACTACTTGTCGATCGAGGTTTGCCTTTGATACCACTTGTAAGACCCCCTTTTTTCTTTTTAAAACAACGGGGTATTAGGCCCAGAACCGCCGTTTTGAGGTGACACCTTCGCACTCGGGAAGGTCATCACTACAAAACTCCGATCCTGCCGGCCAAATCGATCACAACTATAGCAAAATAGTAAAACATGTCCACAGAAATCACATATATATGTAAATAATCTCCACGAAGGGAGTGTCCACAGATACACAGAAATATAAGATCTTGGGCTCATGCCCAGTACATCATGTCCTCACTATAAATCTCTCAACGCGGAAGCAAATACTATAACTAATAATGATCAGGACTCACAGTCCCTGTCATCTGAACTCCGGTACTAGACTGGCTCATCTCTATGCGTGCCGACCTCTGGGGCTTCTCCTCCATGCAGGGTTCCACAATCCCCTAAAATGATGTGGTTCGAAAACCGTTAGTCTAAAAGACTAAGTCCTATCATCCCCCGCCCCTTATCCCATGGCCCCTAGGAACCGAGCGGGGAGAAGGAAAGGAGAGGACATGAAGGTGGAGAATAGCAAATAAGCAGGTGGCAGCGGAACAAATCTAGCAGTTCTACAGTATGTATGTCAGCAATATAGGTATGAAAAATTGAATGAGAATGTAACCTTAACTTAGATGAAAACACATAAGCTACTGGATCTTTTGCAGGCCTCCTATCGTATAAAAAGTCTCATACCAATTTATACGATAGGGTGTCGGTTTTCTAGCAAGCATAATATGTAATATCAAATAAAACCTTTAACTTATAAGCACTCTTGTGCGAACTTATAAACTAAGGGGTCATCTTATAGGGAATATTGTATAGAGCGTCTCATACCACTTATACAATAGGTGTCAGGTTATATGCAATGATTATGCTATGTAATACAATAATGCCATGATGTGAACATGCAAGTGCAACTCACCCACTCGACTCTGTGTACACAGACCTTTAATTCCCCCTTTCTGGAGCCGAACCTCCCAGGATACCTCCGTAGTGGCAAATGGAAGCGGTGGGTTGGGCCTCACCCACCTCTAAACTGGTAATTGCACTTCCAGTCAGATCTATCGTTCGACTCAATGCTGGTGCACAGAGCGGAGCGCCTGCATACTCTTATCGGTTGGCGTACCGGACTTTATTTGGCCAAGTGCTAAAACACACTCGCCGAGTCAACGTGTTGGCGTCGGTGCATCGACCCTCCAACACCGAAGACCCACCACCTTTTCCTTTATGCACATGCAACCTTATGTATCAGCTACCGAGCCAAAGCTCTCCGGACCATCCCGTCCGTCATAAACAACAACCGAGCCAAAGCTCGCCGGGCTAACCCTCCCATCACAAACCATTACCAAGCC
Organism: Platanthera guangdongensis; assembly: GCA_039583875.1. NCBI lineage: Eukaryota > Viridiplantae > Streptophyta > Magnoliopsida > Asparagales > Orchidaceae > Platanthera > Platanthera guangdongensis. The sequence goes on from CM077147.1 coordinate 138,973,420, forward strand.
AAAGCTCGCCGGGCTAACCTGCCCATCACAAACCATTATCGAGCCAAAGCACATCGGGCCAACCTGCCCATCACAAACCATTACCGAGCCAAAGCTCGTCGGGCTAACCTCCCCTTTTACCAAACCACTGGGCTTACTGCCCGAGTGACCCAACCTATATCCCCGAGTCACCAAGGTGTGAGAAAGTGAAACCCTAGACTTATTAGCTACCCTTAAATGTTGTTTTGGATCTAACCCTAGTGCAATTGACACTTCCTCCCTACGGGAAAGACGATCTTTCGTCGATCCCGGGCACCGCCTAACTCAAGCCAATCCATCCCTCTACTCATCCTACTACCAATAATGAACTTATTTTTTTTATCCAAACTAGCAGACAACTAATCCTAAGACATGCATCAAATTATAGTCCAACATAATTTCTGCAATTTTTACTATATGCAGACCACCTAAGCTATATGACCCGTAAAATGGGAGGTACAACAAATAATCATCCAGTACTCCTATAATAATTATTGGAGGGCCATTATGAGCTTTGTGGACTAAATTCAGAATTTCACAATTTTCCTATTTATCTGATAATTTATTTAATTACTTTAGTAGCCAAAAATCTCATGTTTGAACATGAAGTACCAATTTCAGATAAGATAATATTACACCAAATTTTTGTTAAATACAATATGAATATATAACACAAAATCCAAAGCCTCAAAATTTTCCAGTAAGGTTTAACCCCTTAATTTTAATTTCAAATATATCCAATAATAATTCATTTTAAGAGAATTTACAGCATTAATAATTCCACAAATTCAGATAAAATTCATGGATGATTGTAAGGGCATATAAGTGCTCTAGATTAAGTTTCATAATTTATCATTGAATAATAAAGTCTATATTTGATTTGCTCATAATATTCCAAGTTAAGTGGTTAATGAACAAAGTATAGCAATTTTCCATCTAAAAATTCCAAATAATTTTCCATATGAGCATACTGAACTAGGGACACTAATTCTCAAGTTTCCTAATTTTCAACAAGTATTGAGCTCTATAAGAATTATTTAGCAAGTTCCCAAATAATTGAGGTTGTGAAGTAGGTACCCTAATTATGTATCCAAAAATTCCATTAAAATTCACATATGATTAATATGGTCTAAAACTCCATCTGCCAAATTTTCATGATTGTTTTAAGAGTCTTGCTAACCTATTCTAGCCCTACAATATTTGTGCCCTAGGCTAGGGTTAGGGTTTTGTGGGCACTAACCTTTCCAAAATCCCTCAAGATTTTTACCAAAGGGCTTAATCTATCCTAGCACTCTCTTTACAAAGTTCCAAGATCATTCAAGGTGTTTTGGCCTCATGCCCTTCACAACGCACAAAAGTCCTACCTTAGGGCTTGACCTTAGATCTTAGGGCAAACCAAATCCAATCTACCCCATCTTTAACGATAAGGTGAAATAAGTCATACCAAGCCAGTGTCCCCAATCCCAATCACTGTTGAGGTGATTTGGCCACTCAAAACCCAAAATACACCTTTTGACCAAAATACCCATTTTAGGGCAAAGCTAGGGTTTGCATGATTTCTGTTCAAACAACCTCCAAATGTGATGAAATTTGAACCAGATATTTAAATTGACCCTAAGCACCTCTCACCAAAATATGGGTGCGTTTGGAGGTACTTTGGCCCTTAAATTAATTAAACCTAGATAAATTAAATATTTTCCAAAACTATAGAAAAATTGTCCCCAAAAATACTCATCTTTGGGCAGCACCTAGATATGGCTAGGAGGACTCCTTGCCAAAATTTCAATTAATTTGGAACAAGGATGAAGTATGGGCACTCAGTTTAATGTCTGCCTAGCCCTAGGTGTAGGTCCCACCAAAATGAGTGCCCTGCTCAAACCAAGCACCCAAATTGGTTCAAATCAATTTTCCTGTAAAGTAGACTCTCCAGGCTACACTTTTCATGTTGACCAAAAATTATAAAATAGCACCTAAGTATTTTTAAAAATTAAAAACATTAAATAAAAAATGTGTGACATAATTAAATAATCAGAATTTTATATCATATAGTTTAAAATCATTTCCCGCACGAATCTTGGCGCAATTTGGATGGCATCCCTTCATCTTCCCCGTTCAGCCAACGGTCCCGATTGGATTTTCCTGGAGCTTATTCCAGCGGCAGCAGCCGGCGATCCGGCCACCTCCCCGGCCGGCCACCGCCACCGCCACCTCCGTTGAGGTGGTGGCTGTCGCCAGGCGACAGCTTGGCCGCTAGAGGGGCTTATTCCGGCGATTCTAATAGGAAGTTTTCGGCCCGAAATCCATGAAAACCAGAACTTGATTTGGGTTCAATTGAGCCCGAACCTCAAACCTAAGCATTGATATGACCTACCCATGGAAGGAGTGGAGGAGGACCTTGTTGGGCTACTGTAGCCTTGCCGATCGTCGGGAAGGCATTTTGGTGGTGGTGGTGGTCGGATTTCTGCAACTGTATAGTGGAACTGCTTGGCTCCTTCAGGTAAGTGGTGGAAATGACTCCTTGGAGTCCAGTGAAGGTTTTAAAAAGGAGAAATGGGGTGGTAGGTGGCTCTAAGCTGCTTTGCCATTATTGGCCTTTAGTCAAGGCTGGTGGCCATGATAGGTAGGGGGGAAAGCTTGGCTCCAACCAGTCAATGATCAGCTGGTTGTACTCCTCTGGTCTTAGGGAATTGAATGGGGAAGGTTGGGGGAAAGGGAGGGAGGAGCCTAAGGTCTTCCTCCATTACTCCTTCTCTTTCTCTCTCCTTCATTTGGATTTCCTCTCTCTCTCCTACCTACCAAGCTGAAATTGACTCCTACCTAATCCAATGGCTGCCCACATGTTTATTTCACCCATCAAGGCAAGGTTAGCCCAAGTGAATTTTGCTTGAGCTTGAGTTAGCCCTTTTGGGCGAACTTGACCTAAACTTTGACCATAGTTGACATTGGTCAATTTGGTCTTTGAGTTTGGCCCTAATGGGTCCTTGGTTATTCATTGGCCTCTCTTAAGGTCTAGGTGGGGTTGTCTTGGCCCTTTGGAGGTCACTTGACCCTTAAGCAGGGCACTTTGACCACTTTAGGGCTAGAGTTGACTTTGGTCAACTTAGCCTTTTTGGTTGACCCCAATGGATTCTTGGTGACCCATTGGCCTTTCACTAGGGTTAGGAAGGTATGTCTGGGGTCCATTTGGCTAGGGGAGCTTAAATTGGCCCTTGTGTAGGTCAGTTTGACCAATTTAGGGTTAGAGTTGACTTTGGTCAACTTAACCCTTTTGACTGCACTCCATGGGTCCTAGGTGACCCATTGACCTCACTTTAGGTCTAGGAAGTCCCTGGAAGGGTTAGTTGGGCTTTACCAGGGCACACTGCCCTTAGTTAGGGCACCTTGCCCAATTTAGGCCTATAGTGGTTTTAGGTCAACCTGGGCACCTTGGGTTGACTTCAATGGACCCTTAAGGCTCTAATGGACCCTACAATGGGTTGATGAGATCATGGTGTGGTCTTGGAGTCTTGGTGAAGCCTCATGATCGTCTTAAACAAGGGTTTAGAAATTTACTATGTGCAGACCATAGTGGTCTCACCCACATTCTTAGGTTTACTTAGTCTTCTTGGGCTTCCTAGGGTTTTGTCATGACCTAGTCATGGCCAAAACCACTCTTAGGGGTCTAGTTGAAAATGGGATGTTACAAGCGGTCTCAGGGGCAATTGTGTGAAGCCAGGTCTTAGCCCCATCTCTCAGCAAAAACGGGAATAGCTTCAGCTTAACTACCTCATCAGAAATTCCAACATATCGGAAGGTGCCGCAAATTTCTGAGAACTTCGCCAGATGGAGCTGAGGGTCCTCACTCGGCAAACCAGAATACTGCGTATTATTTCTGATCATGTTCAGAATCGCAGGCTTTATCTCAAAATTGTTGTTGGCAATGGCTAGTCCGAAGCCTGGATAAACACTTCCCGCAGTCGGGGTAGTGAAATCGCGCATCGTCCTAACGCGAGGTTGGACCACCTCCTGACCCTGAACAACTTTATCACCACGGCCATTTCCTATTTGGACCAAGTCTTCCATTCTACCTTCAACAGCAGCAGCGCGTACGGGAGCTCTCCTCGCTCGTGCGGTATCAAGATCAGCTCCCAAATTTTTCACCACTATTACCAGGGTTAGGATCTATCATACAAGAGAAATCTATCAAATCGTCAAACACTTGCAAATTTTTCCACAAGAAAAATGCACACAACGGTTGCACTCCCCGACAACGACGCCAAAAACTTGTTGCATTCTCGGCAAGTGTACCGATCGCTGTGAAGTAATAAAAGTGAGGAGTTTAATCCCCGGATATCGATCTCTCGAGGAGTGCAAGTAGGGAGTGTGATTTCGCTATATGAAAAAGAGATTGCGAGCGGGAAAGTAACCAAAGGGGGTTTTTGAATGGGATTCTTAAGTTAACAACAAAAAGAAAACTATAGCGTGTCGCTGTCACCGCGTCGCTTGGGTGGAGTACTACGGAGAGTAGTAAAGATGATGGATGAACAGCGAGGGTCACAACCACATCTTCACAATGCACGCTTCTAGCAATCGATAGAACGACACAATCACAACAAACACAAGAAAAACTGAAACTTAATGACACAAGCAATGATTAAGACATGACAACATAAAGACATGCAGAAACCTTAAGCAAAACATTATTCTCAAGCAACAATCTCACTATCACAAGTTCAGAATGAAGTAACCACAAGAAGAGGTGGAGAAATATAACCGAGCGCACGAAGGCTTTCTGAGATTCACGGCCGGATTCAAGGGTTGTTGGGCCTTGTCCGAACTCGGACTTCGGATGACGTCCGGGAACCAAGAAGGGCTGTCACTTCCTTCGAATATCTCGTCTTCTTCGTGAATGATCGTTGAGCTAGTTTTGACCGAAGAACTTGGATGGTAGCTTGGAGTTCGGAGAAGATGAAGGTGGTCGGAGACGCAACTATTGCACGCTTTCTTGGGAGAAACGGTGGCCGGATCAACTCTCCAAGGAGGAGAGAGAAAATGGCAGCTGAAGGTGAGTTTCCCCGCTCAGAGGAGCGGAAATGGCGGGGGAAGCGGAGTTGGATCCTTGGAAAGCGGAAATATGCAACTTAAATAGAAAAGTCAGAAAAAATGGTCACACACGGTTTGGCGCACGGTCGTATGCAAACCGTGCGATAATAACTTTCAGGATAGAAACGAGGAAGGAGAAGCATTGACTCTGTGCGTTTTCCTTCGCGCACGGGCCGTTTCGCCCGTGCGTGAAGGACATCGCATGGGTAGTGACAGAGTGCTGGAAAATAAAAACATACAGGAAAACCGTGTGTTTTACTCGTGCACGAGTGCAGTCGCCCGTGCGTGAACAACTTGCATGATTAGCCGCAGAACGAAATAAACTGGGATGCTATAGGAAATCCGTGTGTTTCCTTCGAGCACGGTTTCGATGAAACCGTATGTCAACCGTGCCAGAGGAAATTCATCGAGCTCAGCTCAACGTTCTTCTAGCTGACTACAATGCATGATTTCACGCAATCCGTGCGTGAAAGAAACGCACAATCGTGCGTTTTCCTTGAGACAGAATTCCTGTCTTGGGGGAAAAGGCACCACCTGCCAAACAAAGCCAAAGCTGGAGAGCAAGCTCCCAGCACCAATAAAACAAACAAACAAGTAGAACCATGGGGAGCACCATGTGTACCCCCAAAACAGAATGTGCAATTGCACACCAACGGGCCAAAACAGTGTACAAAATGGTCCAAGACCGAACAATGCAAAAATAACTGATTTTCAGTTGAAATGCAGTGCACGAGTGAGAAAACAAGCCCATATGAGTCCGAAAAACCTTATAAATATCGGATTCATCACCTATGGATTTGATGGAGTAGTTGTACTACCCTGGCAATCTCCTTCCGTAGAATTACGAAGGAATGAACTGTGAAAGCACAAGGAGCTGGATTTTGCCCGCCGGCACGAGAAGGAAGAGGCTAGGGGCAGGGGAGATTCGTCTTCCCTGGGCCGTAAAGCTTTCACTTCTTCCTCATCTCGCGTGACTGGGGGGATATATCTCAAGTCAGCATTTAACTTAGAAGTGAAGGATCTCTGGGGGCCTCCCCCTTTCTTTTAGTTTAATTTTTACTTTAAACTGTGTGTGCCTTTAGACTTTATCACTGCCTAATTAACTTATACTCTGAACTTTATATAAAACTGCTAATACAGGTATTTGGTCCACCTTAAGGACGGTAAAGAAAAGGGCTTATGGGAGACAACCCAATTTCAATGGTTTTAATTTGTTCAATTATGTTGTTGTGATTATATGTTTATAGTATTCGTGCTTCGAGGTATTCTCTTTTGCAGGTGGAGTTCGTATGGGTCGTGGACGTTCTATTGAAAATAACATCGATCTTGGTATAGCGTATGTCGCTAACGGAAATCTACATGAGAGAAGGCTCTAGTTCGCCAACAACACACTCTAGATCCGCCGCACCTATACAAGCATCTATCGTCGTTAGTATGTGATCGTTTCACACACAAAACATAAACACATTCGGATAATAATAGAGTCTAAAACAGTGCTGAAAAATGAGTAGGTGTTAAATTTTCTCAACGTGGTCAGCAAGATAGCCCAAACACCAAATTAATATCTTCAGAACTACCCAGTTCGCACGCTGAACCTGCGGAAACCCAAGGACTAGAGGTTGCACCCAACAAAACAATGGAAGCACAAGAAGATCTTATTATGCATTCACTTCTTTATAATCCGAGGCATACATAGCGAGACATGATTTCGCTAGTATTACAGCTGTAAACAGAAAGAACCAAAAAACAAGCCGGGCGGACAGCACTCCAGTCCGCCGAGACCGCGAGGTTGCCGAGATCGCCGAGACCGCTGAGCTCGCCCAAGCTATGCTGCAATCCGCCGAATACCACGGAGTCCGCCGAGACCGCGAGGCCGCGCGGACAGACCGTTATTCGCCTCCTGCTGAACCCGAACTGAGGAACTCCCCTACCCGCCTGAAACCGGCGGACAGGTTATTGAAGCTGGGAAAGTTGAATCAGAACTGACAAGCCGCAGAGCGACCTCCTGCTGAGTCCGCAGAGACCGCACACTTCCAAGCACTGACCGAAGTCACAGCCAAACTCCTGGCTCCTTGAAGTTATCCGCGCGACCTGCACACAGCAAACTGTCAGCCTGAAACAATCCGCGCGGACTGGAAAACACAGACCGCAGCACTCGCCCAACCCAATTTACTGTTCACTCACGTTACTTAGGTTACTGTAGATGTGCCAGGGGGGTCCTATTTATAGGCCAGGTGAGGAGTGTGGTCACCGCCCATGAGATAGCGACACCGCCCCAGCCCGCGCGAATACAAACGACCGTCCGCTCAGTCCGCGAGGACTTAGCCAGTCACCAAGGGAAACCGCCAGGAGCAAGGCAACCATTGACGAACCCTCTCCAGTCCGCCCAAGCTAAGCGGACAAGGCACCAGCCCGCAAAGCTCCAACTGCTTCAGGACAGCACCCTCTTCAATGGCAGTCCGCACCAACCCGAGGCAGTCCGCAAGACCCACACCTCAATCCGCCACAAGTCCACGACCAAAGGCAAACAGCAACAGTCCGCCCGGTCACAGCGGACTTGGCGGATACGGCGGACACCATGAACTTGACACCAAGTGTGACCAAGTCCAAAACCATCAAGGGCCAGTGCGAGCATGGCGGACACAAAGTCCCGTCCGCCAAACACCCTAGCACAGACCGCAACCGGTCCGCGAGCTCCTCGCACTTGTCCAACGCAGCAGCACCAAGCCGGACTCCAAACATCAGTCCGCCAACCGGTCTCCACAGCAAGACCTGCTGTAACACCTGAGCTCGACAAGGCCTCAGCCAAGCTCAAGGCCCAGTCCGCAACAGCCAAAACCGCGGACACACCAGTCCGCAAGGCTTCCTGCGAACTCGAGCCAACCCGCCAACAGTGCAAACTTGCACCCGCGACCACTGAGCAAAGCACCAGTCCGCAAGCCTCTCTATCCGCAGATACCAGGCCGCACCAAACCGCGGACTCCATGCAACAACCCGCTCAGAACACAGCCGGCTTCCACCAGACTTCTCACCAGGCCGCAACCCACAGTCCGCCCAGTCCGCCCAGTCCGCCAAAGCTGTCCGCACAGGCCGCGCGGCCTGTCCCGTCACCCACTTCCACTTCACAAATTTCAACACTCCCCCTTGAAGTGAGAAGTGGTGACCAAGCCCAGCAAGCTGCGCAAGCGTTCAAAAGGCCCCTTCGACAGCGGCTTCGTGAAGATGTCAGCAAGATTATCTTTACTCCGAACATGCCCGACCAGCAGAGATCCTTCCAACACCTTCTCCCTGATGAAATGGTGATCAATCTCTATATGCTTGGTCCTGGCGTGACACACTGGATTGTTTACCAGTTTGAGAGCACTCTCATTGTCACCCCGGAGTAAAGTAGGCCCTTGCACTTCTTCATGAACATCCTCTATGAGTCTCCTCAACCAAACGGCTTCCCGAGCAGCCAAGGCCGAGGCCTTATACTCCGCCTCCGTGGTTGAAACCGACACCGAGTCCTGCTTCTTGCTACACCACGAGATGCTAGCTGAACCGCAAGTGAACACATAACCTGAAGTAGACCTTCGATCATCCGAATCACCGCCATAGTCAGCATCCATGTACCCGAGCAACGCAAACTCCGCATCCCTTCCATAGAGGAGTCCCATCTCAGAAGTCACCTTGACATACTTCAGAATTCCCTTCGCCGCCACTAGATGAGAACTCCTTGGTTCAGCCATATATCGACTTACTCGGCCAACAGCATAAGCTATATCCGGCCTTGTAATCGTCAGATAGATCAAGCTCCCAACAAGAGCCCTGAACACCAAGGGATCATTAAGAACCCTTCCCTCATCCCGTCGAAGCTTCAGCCCAGATTCCAGTGGAGTAGAGCACTTCTTCCCTTCGCCCATGCCAAACCGCTTCACAATACGATCAGCATACCCTTTCTGGCTAATGAGAATCCCGCACTCCTTCCTCTCCACTTCCAGACCAAGAAAGTGATGCAACTCTCCCAAGTCTTTCATCTCGAAGCGTATAGCAAGCTCTCCCCTGAGCCTTGCTACTTCCTCTTCCGAGTTCCCTGTGATGATCATATCATCCACATACAGCAGGACCAAGACTCTTAGCTCTCCCTTCTTCTTGACGAACAAGCTAGAATCCGAGTTAGAAGCCAGGTATCCACAGAACTGCAGGTACTCTGCAATCTTCCCATACCACGCTCGAGGAGCTTGCTTCAACCCATAGAGAGCCTTCCTGAGTTTGCAGACATAGTCCGGATGCTTCTCAGAGACGAAACCAAGCGGCTGATCCATGAAGATGTCCTTGTCAATCTCTCCATAAAGAAAGGCATTCTTCACATCGAGTTGCCACAACCTCCATCCCTTGCAAGCAGCCAAGGCGATCACCACTCTTACAGACGTCATCTTCGCAACTGGACTGAATGTCTCCTCATAGTCTTCTCCATACTGCTGTGAGAATCCTCTAGCGACCAGGCGAGCCTTGAACCGATCAATGCTCCCATCAGCCTTCTTCTTCAACTTATACACCCACTTACAAGTAACCGGAGTAACGCCATCAACCTTGGGCACAAGGTCCCAGGTTTCATTCTTCTTCAGAGCATCAATCTCTTCCTTCATGGCACCTTCCCACTCCTTCACTCCAGTGGCCTCGTTGAAGTTTGCATGCTCTCGCTCATCCAGAGGACCAGCAAAGAAACAGGAGACAAAGCTCACTGCATTCCCATCACAGTACCGAGCCGGTGGCTTAACCACCCTCTTCGATCTTCGAAGACACGGCTCCTTGCTCACGGCTTCCGTTGCTTCTTCAGGCTCCACTCCTACCTGGGGCAAGCATTGAGCAGTGCTCCCCCTGCTTCCTGAGCCAGAAGGCTCAGCCTCGGAGTTTGAAGCAACAGGAGCTGCTGGTGAAACAGCAAGCTCCTCTTCCAAGCCTTCAGCAGCCTCCACCGGTGCTTCCTCAACCTTGCTACTTCCGGTAGGCTCCACCGAGCCACCTCCATATGACGTCAGCTCGTCAAAGACAACGTCTCTTGACACCACGAACTTCTTCGTCACAGGGTCCATGCACTTCCATCCCTTCTTCCGCTCATCATAGCCAACAAAGACAAGTTTCCTTGCCTTCGCATCCAGCTTTGTCCGTGAAGCATCCGGGACATGCACGTAGCAAGTTGAACCGAACACCCGAAGGTGTCCAACACTCGGCTTCTCCTTCAGCAACAGCTCAACAGGAGTCTTCATGTTGATAGGGCTGAGTGGCATCCGGTTGATAACATATGCAGCACAAGACATTCCCTCCGCCCAAAAGGACCTCGGGATATCTTTCGCATGCAGCCAGCATTTGCAGGTTTCCGTCAAATGACGGATCTTCCGCTCCGCTACCCCATTTTGTTGTGGAGTGTGAGCACATGTAAGCTCCCGTTGGATCCCGTGCTTCCTGCAGAAGTTAGAAAACTCGGAAGAGACAAACTCCCCCCCGTTATCAGTTCTAAACTTCTTAATCCGCAAGCCAAGCCGGCCTTCTACCAACTCCTTGAACTCCACGAACAAACGGAAGGCATCCGACTTCTCCTTTAAGAAGTACACCCAAGTATACCTTGAGTAGTCATCAACCAAGACAAGCATGTATTTGCTTCCACCAAGGCTGGCAGTAACAGTCGGTCCCATCAGGTCGCCATGAATACACTCCAATGGTTTCTTGCTCCTTGTTTGAGATTTATCAAATGGAAGGCGATGTGCCTTACCGTATTGACAGCCCGCACAAACATGCCCATCACCAAAGGAGGACAACATCGGCAACCCCCTCACCAGACTTCTACTCGCCATTGCCTTTAGCTTGTCCATGCCAACATGCCCCAGCCTCTCATGCCAGATAGCCGCACTATCATTGTCTCTCATCCTATCAACATAGGCACTGGTGGAAAGAACAAACAAGTTCTTCACCCTCCTCCCAACATGAGCAACATCAGCCTTCACCGCTGATACGTTGCGAAGGAACCTCACGTCTGTTGGCCCAAACAGAACGTGATACCCAGCGTCCACCGCGTTGGTCATCGAGAAGAGGTTCTTCTTCATGCCCGGCACGTGATACACACTCCTTAACGTGAGTGGCCCCTGATCACTACCCAAAGACACGACCCCCTCCTTCTCTACTGCATAAACAGTATTATCAGCAGTGATAATAGCTTCATTACCTGAGTAAGCCTGCATGGAGGTGAACTTCGACTTGTCTCCGGTGAGGTGATGACCACACCCGGAGTCGACGATCCACTCGCTGTTGAAGTCCTCAGCAGATAAGGCCCGGACACAAGTGCCCGTCATGAAAGCTCCTCCCCATTCTGCTTCTTCACTTCGCGAGCAAGCTTCCTCCTTTCCCGCAGCATGCCCAGGCTGCAGTTTGACCTTGCATTCCCGCTTGAAGTGCCCTCGCTGATGACACCGGTAGCACTTCAGATTCTTCTTCCAGTCCTTAGGAGCACTCCTCCTCTCCGGCGGATACGAAGTTGAAGTCTCCTTCTCACCAGCGGCCTGCACCTTCTCCTTCTTCTTCCCTTCCCATCCCTTCTTCTTGCCTGAGAAGAGAGCCTCGCTGCCTTCCTGATTCAGATTCACTCCAGCCATCTGCCTTGCTAAGCTCTCCTGCGAGGCAAGCAGATTCTCCAGCTCCAGCAGAGACGGCTGAGTAGCCCACCCTTGAACAGACGTAACAAAGGCCACATACTCCTTCCGCAAGCCGCGGAAAATGTGCCTCTTCATCTTTGCCTCAGAGATAGGCTCATCAGGATCCAGTGCCGACAGCTCAGCACACAAGCTCTTCATCTTTAAGAAGTACCTGGAGATGGAAAGGTCTCCCTGAGTTGCCCTGGCCAACTCATTCTCCAGGAACTGAAGCCGCACCACATTCTTCCTATTGAACAACTCATCAATGGTTGTCCAAATATCAGCAGCCGACTCACATCCAATGATGTGATCAAACAGTTCCGGAGAGACAGCTCTCTTCAGAACGAACTCTGCCTTAGCATTAGTTCTTCTCCAGAGCCTCACCTGTTCAGCAGTACCGAAAGCAGCAGTAACTTCCTCTCTGTCGTCTCCACCGACAACTTCCCACAGCTCCTCGCCTAGAAGATAACTCTTCATGCACGACTTCCACTTTTTATAGTTAGTCGGCGTTAAGAGTTCAATGCCAAGACCTCTTGCTAAGCTTCCTTCCATTGCAATCACCTGTTGGTACCCTTCAGCAGCTCCGAGCAACAACACAGGTTGATCACAACTCAATCACTGAGTAACAACACTGGCTGACCTCCGCTCACGCAACTGAACCTCCGCAACCTCAGAAACCTCCCTCTGATACCATGTTAAATTTTCTCAACGTGGTCAGCAAGATAGCCCAAACACCAAATTAATATCTTCGGAACTACCCAGTTCGCACGCTGAACCTGCGGAAACCCAAGGACTAGAGGTTGCACCCAACAAAACAATGGAAGCACAAGAAGATCTTATTATGCATTCACTTCTTTACAATCCGAGGCATACATAGCGAGACATGATTTCGCTAGTATTACAGCTGTAAACAGAAAGAACCAAAAAACAAGCCGGGCGGACAGCACTCCAGTCCGCCGAGACCGCGAGGTCGCCGAGACCGCCGAGACCGCTGAGCTCGCCCAAGCTATGCTGCAATCCGCCGAATACCACGGAGTCCGCCGAGACCGCGAGGCCGCGCGGACAGACCGTTATTCGCCTCCTGCTGAACCCGAACTGAGGAACTCCCCTACCCGCCTGAAACCGGCGGACAGGTTATTGAAGATGGGAAAGTTGAAACAGAACTGACAAGCCGCAGAGTGACCTCCTGCTGAGTCCGCAGAGACCGCACACTTCCAAGCACTGACCGAAGTCACAGCCAAACTCCTGGCTCCTTGAAGTTATCCGCGCGACCTGCACACAGCAAACCGTCAGCCTGAAACAATCCGCGCGGACTGGAAAACACAGACCGTAGCACTCGCCCAACCCAATTTACTGTTCACTCACGTTACTTAGGTTACTGTAGATGTGCCAGGGGGGTCCTATTTATAGGCCAGGTGAGGAGTGTGGTCACCGCCCATGAGATAGCGACACCGCCCCAGCCCGCGCGAATACAAACGACCGTCCGCTCAGTCCGCGAGGACTTAGCCAGTCACCAAGGGAAACCGCCAGGAGCAAGGCAACCATTGACGAACCCTCTCCAGTCCGCCCAAGCTAAGCGGACAAGGCACCAGCCCGCAAATCTCCAACTGCTTCAGGACAGCACCCTCTTCAATGGCAGTCCGCACCAACCCGAGGCAGTCCGCAAGACCCACACCTCAATCCGCCACAAGTCCACGACCAAAGGCAAACAGCAACAGTCCGCCCGGTCACAGCGGACTTGGCGGATACGGCGGACACCATGAACTTGACACCAAGTGTGACCAAGTCCAAAACCATCAAGGGCCAGTGCGAGCATGGCGGACACAAAGTCTCGTCCGCCAAACACCCTAGCACAGACCGCAACCGGTCCGCGAGCTCCTCGCACTTGTCCAACGCAGCAGCACCAAGCCGGACTCCAAACATCAGTCCGCCAACCGGTCTCCACAGCAAGACCTGCTGTAACACCTGAGCTCGACAAGGCCTCAGCCAAGCTCAAGGCCCAGTCCGCAACAGCCAAAACCGCGGACACACCAGTCCGCAAGGCTTCCCGCGAACTCGAGCCAACCCGCCAACAGCGCAAACTTGCACCCGCGACCACTGAGCAAAGCACCAGTCCGCAAGCCTCTCTATCCGCAGATACCAGGCCGCACCAAACCGCGGACTCCATGCAACAACCCGCTCAGAATACAGCTGGCTTCCACCAGACTTCTCACCAGGCCACAACCCACAGTCCGCCCAGTCCGCCCAGTCCGCCCAGTCCGCCAAAGCTGTCCGCACAGGCCGCGCGGCCTGTCCCGTCACCCACTTCCACTTCACAAATTTCAACAGTAGGATCGTTCCAAAAGTTAACGCAAAGGTTGCCAATTATTTTGAGATAAAGATCAAGGCTATAGGCCAAGATCCACTCAAGCAAAATGGACCTACCCGATCGAAAAATAGAAACAAGAATAAAAGCGTTTTCTAATCAAAGAATTGTAAGCGATTAAAATTTAAAGCCGCGGAGAACTCGATGGTTCACCTTCCACAAATCTAAGAGAGGAAGCACAAAGAGAGGGGAAGAGTTTACCCAACCCGAATTCACCGTGCACACAAGATATGGTGGGAGAATCACTCTCTCCAAGGATCCACCGGCGTCACATCGAATGGGGCTACAACCTTCTTCCTTGGAGTTGCACCGAAGGAATCCACGCCGGAGTCACACCGAAGAGGGGTGGAGGAAGCAAGGGATGGTTTAACACCACAAGGGGGCGGCGGCTAGGAGGATTGCCTTGGCCGAATTCTCCTTTGGGAGTTTTTTTTAGGATTCAAATTCTTCTTGCCTATTAATTCTCATAAAGAGGTCTCCTTATATAGGAGTTACAAACACATAGGAGTTACAAACACACGTTTAATCGTCCAAAATGGAGATGACATCTCATCCATCTGGGTGGTTAATTACACACCAAATGTTTTAAATGCAGGAAATAAACAAATAAGTCCATACATGAATATAAAATTATTACCCAAGCATGGAATAATTTTATATTCTCAAATATAAAATATAAATAAAAATAACATAACTAAGCGCATGATTTTAAAATGAATCTTCAAGTGGGCTTAGCACGCCTCGGACAGAGATTGTAACGTTGCCTTCTGTTAGTGTCATCATGGCTCCTAACGTCTTTATGATGTAGCGCCTCGGCAACCGGATCATCATCAAGTAGTGGCCACGATGTCGCGACATCAATCCTCCCCCGCTCAAAATCATGTATCTTCGATGTGTGGTCCAAGAGATAGCGGCGGAGAAGAGCGGCATCCAATTGTTGAAGCTCTGGCTCGAGTATCCGACAGTCATCGGAAGGAGGGCAGTCATGCCATCCTTCTCATTGAGTTGGGATGACCCCAACCTTCCCTTTAGACGACTAGGGCAAACTCCCCTTTCAAATTTTATGAAAAACTATCATCAGAAACTCAATTTCGGACTATTTTAGATAGAGAAAGCTATGCAGGAACCTACCACGCGGCAGTAGCTTTGGCGGTAGCTTCGACGGTAGCTCGCATTGAACAAAATCCTTCCTTTTATTCTTTTCAATTTCATGGATTTTGCCTTCATCCTTAGAAATAAGTTATTCCTCAAGAAAATAAAATATATCCATATCCTCCATTTGATATTTGATGCACCTACAAACTTCTCAATCAAATCATGATATATCTGGTGTTTCCTGATACCACGAGAGCTCTTTACCTTTCTGCTCCTTAATCAGATGAAGATTTGCTAGCTTTTATAGTCATTTTAAATTAAGCAACCGCCAGCGGTTGAGCTAGCGCCCAGCGGTAGGTCCCTTTGCGTGGTGTTGACAACTGTCCAATAATTTTGGAAAAATTTCCAGAAAATATTTGCGCGACTTTTTGGATACTGCGACGCAATAAGAAGCTATCGTCTGGTGGTAGCAGTATCTTCTTGACAAAGACAACTCGACATTTGTCGATATATCTAGCACCCGGCGGTAGCGCTAGCGCCCGATGGTAGCGCTAGTGCTCGGCGGTTATAACGCCCCTAATTTTTCCGATGTTTATTTTAATTCTTTTAGTGGCATATTTTTGACGTCTGGGCGTTACGTTGATATGTAGTTGACGGGTACCATTGTTGGAGCATGACTTTTGCTTATTGGTATCCGGGTTTTTGACTTAGAATATAAGCTTGGCTAATTTCTATTGTGTTTTTGAGATTTCCCTTGCGAGCAGGGTTTGTTTTGGAACTCGGTGGAGCCTTTTTGGGATATTTAGTGTTTTGGACTTCAGTGAGTTTTTACCCGAGTTTGTGTTGTTGAATTTTGAGTTCGACATCGCCATTGGATTTGTAGCATTGATATTTAGCCTCGGTGCGAATTTCGTAGAAATTCGAGTTGATTTGAGATTTGGTCATTTGGACATTTAAGTATTAATAATAATATTATATTATTATATGATATATAAGTATTTATAATTGGAAACCATGTTCATTATTTGTTGGGTATTGCATCCACAATAAACCTAATTTGAAGAAGGGTCCTGTCAAGTTATGATGAATAGAGATTGTATTTGATGATGCACTTTTAGTCGTGTACTTGCAGGTCTACATTGTCAAGTACACATCAATGTTAGGTTACAGTGGGTCAGTATACACAGGACTATACAATGTAATCCTTCATTATGTAGGCCAATGTGTTGACTCATGTGTAATCTCTCTATTGAGTTGTACTTCTATTCTAAGTACAGGAGAAGGACCAAGGAAGGACAGTGACTTGGATTCACAAGGACAGGAATTTTACCCAAGTAAAATTTGGCGAGTATGGTAAGTGATATACGACGAAATCGTTGAGTATACTTATTGACACTCATCTAATATATCGTTTATACATACCAGAACTAGTCAAATTCATCATATGTACTTAGGGCAAATTCTCTGCGAATTGGAAAAAATAGTTAAGTAAAATTCATCGAGTATCATCAAGTAAACTCGTTGAATTCGTCGAATGTATCTAACAATACTCGCCGAATTCGTCAAATATACTTGACGATACACGCTGAATTCGTCAAATTATCCCGACGTTACTTCTTTGGATTTTCCTAAGGCAAAAGCATCGTGTAGATGGCATTATGTGCTTCGACAACGTGGAGTATACTAGTCGATACTCGACGACTTCGTCGAGTATGGCTTGTACTTTGGCATTGAGTGACTGGTTGGCGATGCAGTATTTCTCTAAGTTCTTTTCGTCGAATTTCACTGGGTCAGGCATCGAGTGCGTCGAGTGAGCTTGCCAATACTCGTCAAATTTATCAAGAATACCTGCCGATACTCGTCAAATTCGTCGAATATGATATCCGCTTTGGCGTTGAGTGGATAGCTGGCCTGAGCTGAATTTCACCAAGTCATTTTCGTCGAATATAAATAACCAATCAGTGAGTATACTAGCAATACTCGACGATACTTGATGAATTTGAATTTGGTTTTTTTCCCATATAGTTTTTCATTTTTCAGCTCGGGACGGTTCAGCCATACACAGTGCTTTCAAGGTTTAATTTTTGGAATTTCTTTATATACATTGGAAGGTGGATCTCTATAAATTCCTAAGGAGAATTCCTTTCCAATAATATTCGTGCTCGTGCACTCAAATTCAAAATTGAGAAAACTTTCCAAGATCGGAAATCCGTCGGCTTGGCTATAGTGGTTTTCGCGATTCTTCCGATTGGTCGTCGACGTGTAGTGCGATTCGATCTTCTTCGACCAATATGACTGGATTGCTTCTCTCTAATGATCTCTATGACTCTATTCCTAGTCGTTTGAAGATTCAATAGTCGAGATTTAAGATCTTCCAAGATTTCATATTCTGAGTTCTCCAAGATTTTCAAGATCATCTATTTTCAAAGAACAACGTCGTGAAGCTTTCAGATCTTGTCTAAGTTTGTGTGAAATATTGTTGTAAAATATTCATTTACTTTTATAGGAGATTTTCGCCAAGTTGTAGATCGTTTGTGGATCGAGTGGCAGATTTGTGGATCGAGTGGTAGATCCGTTTGTGGATTAAGTCATAGATCCGGTTGGAGATCGACTGGTAGGAGCGTCATCTCCTAGTTGTAGGAGTTGCATTTCGAGGTGTAAGATTTATGGAAATCTGAGAAAAGTGAAGTAGCTGAATCTAGCCCTTCGTGGTAGATAGGCGAGGCGGGAAAGTGGATGTACCCAACTCGGGGAACCACTATAAATCTCGATGTTTGTGTGCTCAATTTTTATGTAATTTTTATTCCGTGAAAAGACATAAACATCACCTATTCACCCCCCCCCCCCCCCCACCCTCTAGGTGATTTAGGCAGACGCTATATAATTTCAATTGGTATCAGAGGGGCATTTTGTTCGATATAAGGTTAACATATTGAACAAGATCCCTGTTATAACATCAAGAGATTCTATCTATTAACCATGGATAGAAGTAAAGACTTGTCTTTGATGAAGTTACAAGTGTGCACGAAACAGAAGTTTCCTATGTGAAAAGAAGGAGTCTGGTTCTTCATGGATGTTGCAGATCCAAGAATCTTTTATATTGTGGAAGAAGGACCACATATACCATACAAGCTTCAGCGCTGAACCCAGATATCTTGATTCCCAAAAAGATGATGGATCTCACAAAGGATGAAATTGTCTTGGTCTCCTTGGACAAGATGGCTAAGAATATTATCGCAAGTGTAGTGGACGACTCGATATTACAAAATTTATTCCAATGCAAATCTGCTAAAGAAATGTGGGATGATAGTTCGGTTTGCACTCAATTTTATTAGGGTATTTTCTGGGTTTTAAAA
Organism: Platanthera guangdongensis; assembly: GCA_039583875.1. NCBI lineage: Eukaryota > Viridiplantae > Streptophyta > Magnoliopsida > Asparagales > Orchidaceae > Platanthera > Platanthera guangdongensis. The sequence goes on from CM077147.1 coordinate 138,992,004, forward strand.
CAAATCATGTCTTGTAAAGTGCTTATTTTGATTCCCCTTTGTATATATTTTTGTCGCTAATACGTTTTTCTGCTTTTTGCAGGTTTTCACGGCTTTCAGCCGAATTTTGCTGTGACACGCCCCAAGGTCACGCCCTACCCGGGCGTGTGTACCTAGGGCGTGTAACCCAGAGGAATGAAGCAATTGGTCTGAAACTACATTCCGTGGAAACTTAGTGTACACGCCCTCTGTCACGCCCGTGTCACATCCGACACGGGTGTGTTCCAGAGGCGTGTCCCCAGGTTCCGATGAATCGCCGCAGCGCGCTCGTTTTTCTCGCTCCACCGTCTCACCGAATGTGTCACGCCCCCGGGTCACGCCTGACCCGGGCGTGACATATGGGCGTGTACTTCAACAACCATGCCCGTCAACTCCGGCAGTTAAATCAAGTCCGAAAAGTCGCACCGACTATGTCACGCCCCAGGTACACGCCCGACCAGGGCGTGTCGGGGGGGGGGGGGGGGGGGGCGTGACCCATCCCGAAAAAATCTATAAATTGAGCCATTCCCCAAGGGTTCAGGATCACTTTTGGCTGAGAGGGGGAGGTTCTGCCCCTTTGTTTAGTGTTCCTTTTTATGCTTTTTCCCTCTTTCTCTCTCTCTTACTTTGTATTTTTCTTAATCCTAGTTTAGTTAAGCTTTTGTAATAGCTTTTGTTAATGCTTTAGTTGCTAATGATAGGGACAAAATAGGATTTCCAATTCCATGCACTTGTAATCTCGTTCACTTTCATGTTGTAAGCTCGTTTTAATTTTAATAAAACTGCTCTTGTTTTCTTCTCTTTACTACTTTGTGTCTTTATGCTTTACTAATCATCCCCCCTCTTCCACCTCACCATGATTAACTAATCCTCCATGTACTCGATCTTGATGATCCGAGGTTCGAGTGATTTGGTTATGATGCCTTGAATCTTACCTTTTCTTCTTAGGGTTTAGCCTTGAATTACTCTTGATTTATCACGGGTTGGAGGTATATCATCGATATATACTCTCCACCTTTGCTTTCATTCTGGGCTAGCCGAGAGGCCGAAAGTTTGAAATTAGCACTCAAGAGTAAAGGGAGTTGTTCGCACCCCTCGAGAGAGGCAGACGTTCAAATCTACCGGATTGGAGTGAAATCCAATAGAGGGGTTCACCGCGTAAAGCAAGTTTTAGGCCTCTGACTTAGGCGAAAATCGGTCGGACCTTCTAAAACTCAGTTGGGCACGGCCTTCGAGAGAAGCGTGTCAATATTTATGGAACCTCCACGGTCAAGGACCTTTACCCTAATTAGCTTAGGTTTATTTATCGTATTTTTCTAACCAACTCTTGCCGAGGTGATTCCTGATCGAGTGCATTTTCCTCTCATCGTTACTAAGCTTTAGTGTAATCGCTCTTTTAGCTCTCTTTATCTTTTCATGCAATTAGCTCTCTTTCATTGCAAGTAGTTCTCTTCCTTTATTACGGTTAGCTTTCTTTTAAACCCTAATATTTCCGTCGATAAAATAATAGATTTTGTGTGAGTAAGCTTACTCAACCGTTCCCGTATTTTAATACACCACTTGTGTCCCCTTACTACAGTTCGATAGGTACTCTTGCCTAGCTGGATTGCTAGTTCGGCGGTTCGCTTTTCGTAAGCGTTGGTCGGGCAATCAAGTTTTTTGCGCCGTTACCGGGGAGCAACGCTCGTTGATAAATTGAAAACACGAATCTATTAGTTTTATCATTTCTCTTTCTCATCCTTCGTCTTTAAATTTTTTTAAAAAAAAGAAATAAAAAAAAATATTTTTTTTATTACCGCTATTAATAGAATCCCACTCCACAATTTTTCTACGCCACCTAAATCTCTCGAAAAGGGCAAAGCTGTTTTAAACGTCGATATCTTATCTAGTACCTTGCGAACCCTTCACCGGGTAGCCCTTGGGAAGTTCGGGAGTTAAACTTTTTTAAAAAAATTATTTCAAAAAAAAATTAGTAACTCTCTTTTTCTAGTTTATTTTATTTCTCTTTCTTCTCTTCTCTTCTTTTAGTGCATGACCCGCGGGAGTCCGTCGGTTATTTTTGACCTGGATCACGAAATTGAGCATACTCTTCGAAGAAGATCGCGATTTCAAGGCCCTACTCTCCAAATATCGGTTGAGGATTCCGAGTCATTTTCCACTTTAAGAATGGAAGAACCCAACGTAGAGGAAGCCGTGCAAAGGCCTATGTCTTATTATGCACGACCGAATCTCGAGGGTACTGAATCTAGTATAGTTCGCCCTGCGATAGCAAATAACAACTTCGAACTGAAGCCTAGCATTATTCAAATGGTGCAGCAATACGTGCAATTTGACGGACTTCAAGATGAGGATCCGAACGCATATATTGCAAGCTTTCTTGAGATTTGTGACATGTTTAAGATTAATGGTATCACAAATGATGCGATTAGTCTAAGATTATTTCCCTTCTCTCTTAGAACTAAGGCTAAGCAGCGGCTGAACACCCTTCCTAAAAATAGCATAACTACTTCGACGCAATTAACTGAATAATTTTTGGCGAAGTATTTTCCGCCTGCTAAAACTGCAAATCTTAGGAATGACATTTCTGCTTTTGGACAAATAGACTCTGAGACCCTTTACGAAACCTGGGAAAGATTTAAAGAATTATTAAGATGATTCCCACATCACGATCTGCATGTATGGTTGCAGGTGCAGACATTTTATAACGGGCTAAATCAAAACACGAAGCAAATGATAGATGCAGCTTCTGGCGGTACTTTAAATCATAAGACCCCAGAAGCAGCTCTTGAGCTATTTGAGGACATGGCCATGAACACTTACCAGTAGAATGTGCCTAGGTCCCGCCCGAGAAAGCCTGTAGGTATCTTTGAAGTGGACAACGTCTCCTAGCTCGTGCTGCAAGTTGAAATATTAAGCAAAAAAATTACGGAGATGACTGCTGCCTCCGCCCCTCAGGTATGGGAATATGCAACTCCTCCCCCTGAACATTTGGATTATGTAAATAATATGCTTAGAACTGCTTTTAATAATTTTTCTGCTGCAAATTTTCATCCTCCTGATTTTAAATTTCCGAATAGTTATAATCCTGCATTAAGAAATCATCCGAATTTTTCGTGGAGTAATCCATCGAATGTTGTGCGCCCGCCACCACAAATTGATTTTTCTGCACCACCACCACCTCCTCAAAGTTTTCCAAAGCCTCCAAGTTTGGAGGAAATGTTTTCAAAATACATGAATGCTAAGGACGCTACGATTAGAACCTTAACTAGAAGCGTTAAAAATTTAGAAAATCAGGTAGGACAGCTCGCTAAAATAATTTCTGAGCGAACCGTAGGGTCTCTTCCTTCCAATATCGAACCCAACCCAAGAGAGCAAGCGAAAGCTATAACTCTTCGGAGTGGGAAGAAAGTTCCCGGTATGGTGAGTGAAGATCCCGAGGCAAGCTCCGCTCTCGCTTTAAAAAATCAAAGCTCCGCTCCCGCTTTAAAAAATCAAAGCTCCGCTCCCGTTTTAAAAATTCCACCCTCTACCGAAGAAGTTTTTACCCCTGTTTTGGAAAAAGAACTCACTCCACCACCCACCTTTAAAAAAAATCCATCCCTGCCATACCCTTCCGAACCTAATAAACAATGATAGGATGATCAATACACCCGTTTTTTTAGAAATGTTTAAACAAATCCACATAAATATGCCTTTCCACGAAGCCATATCCCAGATGCCGAAGTACGCTAAGTACCTTAAGGACCTTCTGACCAACAAGAAGAACTTAGAGAACCTTTCGCATATCACGTTAAATGTCGAGTGCTCGGCGGTTTTGACAAACGGATTACCGAAGAAAATCAGTGACCCGGGTAGTTTCTCTATCCTGTGTGTCTTTGGTGATCTCTTTGTCAAACACGCTTTAGCCGACCTAGGTGCGAGTATTAATCTTATGCCCCTCTCGTTGTTTAAAAAGTTAGGAATTGGTAGTCTCAACCCCACACGCATGAGTATCCACCTCACCGACAGATCTGTCAAATACCCGTTAGGAATAGTGGAGGACGTCCTAGTCAAAGTTGACAAGTTCATCTTCCCGGTGGACTTTGTCATTTTGGACATCGAAGAAGACGTCGAGGTTCCCCTAATCCTTGGCCGACCCTTCCTTGCCACCTCCCGAGCTATCATTGATGTAAGCAATGGTAAGCTCTTCCTTCGAGTAGGCGACGACGAAGTAACTTTCTCTATCACCCCCTCGATGAAGAACACACTAGCCAATGATGACTCCTGCTTTTTCATAGATACCGTAAGTGAAGAATCCTCCTCTCACACCTCTGATTTTGAAATAGAATTTTCCAATTTTTGTTCCTCTCCTACTCCTCCAACTGAATCTCTACACATAAGTGAAGAATCCTCCACCCGCCTTTCTGATTTTGAAAAAGAATTTTTTGATTTTTGTTCCTCTTCTACTCTTCCAACTGAATCGCTACAAGAAGCCGCCATGGCCGCTAGCTACACCAGTTTTAATTTTACATATAAAAAAGTCTACGAGAACATAGTTTTTCAAAAACAACGGATTTCTAAAACCTCGTATGATGACCCCCCTACCCTGGAACTGAAAGAACTACCAGAGCACCTTAGATACACTTTCTTAGAACAGGACTCCAAGCTGCCTGTCATAGTTTCGGCCTACCTCACGGATGCACAAAAGGATAAATTTCTTTCAATTTTACGAAAGCATCGCCGAGCTATTGCTTGGCAGATTTTTGATATCAAGGGCATAAGCCCATCTTTCTGCACTCATAAAATCTTAATGGAAGATAATTCACGTAACTCTATACAACCTCAGCGTCGTGTAAACCCAAACATGAAAGAAGTAGTTAAGGGCGAGGTTATGAAATTGTTAGACGTAGGAATTATCTATCCTATATCAGACAGTAAGTGGGTTAACCCAGTCAAGGTAGTACCAAAGAAGGGAGGGATAACGGTAGTAAGTAATGAGAATAATGAATTAATCCCAACTCGGACGGTGACCGGTTGGCGAATATGTATAGATTACCGTAAGTTAAATGACGCCACCCGCAAGGATCACTTCCCCTTGCCGTTCATTGATCAGATTTTATAACGACTTTCCGGACATTGATTTTATTGTTTTCTCGATGGCCTCTCGGGGTATTTTCAAATCCCCATCTCCCCCGAGGACCAGGAGAAAAATACGTTTACTTGTCCCTTCGGCACCTTCGCCTACCGAAGAATGCCGTTTGGATTGTGCAATGCACCAACTACATTCCAACGATGTATGCTCGTTATCTTTGACAAGTACGTGGAAAGCATTATGGAAGTTTTCATGGATGATTTCTCCGTGTTCGTGAATTCCTACGATAGTTGTTTAGAAATCCTCGGGAAAGTCTTAGAACGATGCGAAGAAACTAACCTCGCCCTAAATTGGGAAAAATGTCATTTTATGGTGAGGGAAGGGTTAGTTTTGGGCCATAAGATTTCTGCAAGAGGTATTGAAGTAGACGTTACTAAGATAGAAGTTATCGAGAAACTACCGCCGCCTACGAACATAAAAGCTATAAGAAATTTCCTAGGTCACGCAGGTTTCTACCGCCGCTTCATAAAGGACTTTCCAAGATTACCAAGCCCCTTAGCCATCTCTTAGAAAAATACGCCACATTCATCTTTGATGACATTTGCCTAGCTGCCTTTAATTTAATAAAAGAAAAATTAATTGATGCCCCAATCATGATAGCTTCGGTGTGGGATCTTCCATTTAAGATAATGTGTGATGCGAGTAGTTATGCGGTGGGAGCCATACTAGGTCAACGTATATCCAAAAACTTCCACCCCATTTATTACACTAGTAAAACACTCACATCTGCACAGGAAAATTACACCACAACCGAGAAGGAGCTCTTAGCTGTAGTATTTGCTTTTGACAAATTCCGCCCTTATATTACTCTTTCGAAAATTATTGTTTTTACGGACCACTCGACCCTCAAATATCTTCTTTCTAAAACGGATGCCAAGCCTCGCTTGATTCGCTGGGTCTTACTCCTCCAGGAGTTTGACTTAGAGATCTGTGATAAGCGAGGAGCCGAGAACTTGGCCGCTGACCACATTTCGCGCCTAGATAATCCTTTTATAGAAAAATTAGATGAAAAATGTTTTAACGATTATTTTCCCGATGAGAAGCTATTTTCAATTAACACATCTACTTCTCCTTAGTTTGCACACATCGCCAACTATTTAGTGGCTCGGGTGCTCCCAAAGGAGTTTTCGTCTCAGCAAAAGAAGAAATTCTTTTCTGAATTGAAGAACTACTTTTGGGAGGACCCACATCTTTTTAAAGTCTGTGCAGACCAAGTGATCAGGAGGTGTGTTTCTTTTGATGAAGGTTTAGACATTATTAGACATTTGCATGAAGGACCGACAGGTGGGTACTATCAAGCTGCTCGCACCGCTCATAAAGTGCTAAGCGCAGGTTTTTGCTGGCCTAGCCTGTTTAAAGACGCGCAAGCCTTTGTGAGTAAGTGTGATAGTTGCCAACGGTCGGGTAATATTTCTAATAAAAATGAAATGTCGTAGAATTATTTCCTAGAGTGCGAAGTTTTCGACCTATGGGGAATTGATTTTGTTGGCCCTCTTCCTTCTAGCTTCGGAAATAAGTATATTTTAGTTGCCGTTGATTATGTTTCGTGATGGGCCGAAGCCCAAGCTCTTCCTACGAACGACGCCCGAGTCGTAGTTACGTTTTTTAAAAAATTATTTTCTCGATTCGGTACGCTGCGCGCCATCGTTAGTGATCGGGGTTCCCATTTCTGTAACGCACCGTTTTCTAAAATCCTTTCTAAATATGGCATTACTCATAAGCTTTCGACTGCCTACAACCCCCAAACTAATGGACAAGTCGAAGTAGTGAATAGAGAGATAAAAAGAATTTTAGAAAAGACTGTTTCCACATCTAGAAAAGACTGGTCAGCCAAATTAGACGATGCTCTATGGGCCTACCAAACAACGTACAAAACCGCCCTCGGATGTACGCCATATCGGTTGGTTTATGGAAAATCGTGTCATTTACCCGTAGAGTTAGAACACCGCGCTTTTTGGTCCTTAAGATTTTTATACTTTGATCCCCACTCTATCGGCGATTTTAGAAAATTTTAACTTAATGAACTCGACGAGTGGCGCTCTTACGCATATGAAAATAATAGACTTTATAAAGAGCGGACGAAGCGTTTGCACGATAAACATCTTAGGCACCCAAAAACCTTTAAGCCGGGCGACCAAGTTCTTCTTTATAATTCTCATTTACGTTTATTTCCGGGCAAATTAAAATTACGTTGGTTTGGGCCTTTTACTGTTTTAGAAGTCTTTTCTTATGGTACTGTTTTAATATCCCACCCTGATAAGGGTAATTTCAAAGTGAATGGTCAGCGTCTTAAACTGTACTTCTGTGATGATGTCAGTCCCAACTCTGTTAACTCTATCTTTCCTGACCTGACAATTGATTAATCTGAACTTTATTTTTCTTACAAATTTGAACTTTATTTGAACTTTATTTTTTAAATAATATTTTGGACAATATTATTTTGATGTGTCGAGCTCAAACGATGCTTTAAACAAAGGGCGCTCTTGGGAGGCAACCCAAGTTATCTTTTTTGTGTTTTCTTTATTTCACAATTTTTTCCCCGGACGACTCCGACAAGCTGAAACTTCTGCGATCGCCTGCTCCAACGGTTCTGATTCCATGACAAAGTCCAACAGAAGACGTTTCATGAATATCCAAAGTACAAGCATGGGGGAGCGGCATCACTCAGCTTTCGCTAAAAAATAAAACCGGGGAAGTACCTGTTTTTCCATTCTGTCTTTCCTTTCTGTACTTTTATTTTCTCTCGATCTCTAACCTCCTTCTCCATCGAGGACAATGTAGATTTTAAGCTTGGGGGTGGACTTCCTCCTTCTTTTTGCTTTTTGTAAATATCTTTTACTTTTTGTAAATATTCTTCAAAAATCCAAAACAAAATAAAAATAAAACATATATATATATATATATGCATTTTGGTATTTCAATAGTACCCCATGTTTTTGTTTTGTTTTTCTCAAAATTCTTTATAAACAACGTAGTTAATGATAATTTTTCTAATCATATTTCACAAGTAAAATGTTCGTCATGCTGTGTTTCTAATTCACGGTAGCATGTTAAGGTGAAATATTTCTCTAAAACGCGCATTTCTATTATGGTTTTTCGTTCTTTATTTTCTTTACTTTCTCTAAAATTCATCATCCACTATTTTCCTTTTCGTTTTTAGATAATTTTTGTAAAGACAACTTTTGAATAACGTAGTAGATATGAACGATCCAAGTCACCTATTATTTCTATTTTCAAGATAATTTCATCAATCTTCTTTTATTATCTAGGACTTGCTTTTTTAAAATTTTTCAAATCTTTGTTTTAAATAAATTTAAAAAGCGTGAAAATGATTTAGGCTGTTTTGTTTACGTTTGAGCTTTCCTGCCAACCTAAAATCTTTTACCACTAGTTAGCCTCTTTTGAGCCCTTTTTTCCAATTTTGTTTGATAACTCTACATAACATTTCATTTTCACCAAAGCCAAAATTCCTACATATCTAATCACGCTAACCTTTTTTTTGAGTTTCATTCAAATATTTTCATAATCATGATAGGAAATTTTGTGTTAACTTTGGAGAAATTATTGAAAAAAGTGTACTCAAAAGAAATGTTTGATTTTATTTGGCCAATTCAAAATGAAAAAAATAAAAATATTTATGGCCTTTGTTTTGTAAAAAGAAAAGAAAAAAATTGAAAAAAAATATAATAACGATAATAAAGAAAAAAAAGAAAGAAAGAAAAATATATATATTTATATTTTTTGTTTAAAATGAAAATTTTTGAGACTCTTTGTTTTGGTTTAGGGTGATTTTAAGCCTCCATGTTTATCTTTGAATTTCACTCCTATTCATAATCCTAAACCAAACATTTCAGTCCTAATAAGTCTTGATTCACGTCTTTTTTTCAATTTTATTTAACACCTAAGAAAAGAAGAAAAGTAAATCAGTTTTAGTCTTGGATTTAAACCTAGATTTTTGTTATTTAATTGATATAATTATAATGCGTTCCTTGGATCTAGTAACAACTCAATACGCTCTTTTCATTTTCGTTGCCTTGCTTAAATCTATTTAAAGAATTTCGTCAAAATTCTGGATGATTTATTTTCGTTAAGTAAAGTTTATAAAAGTCAAACCATACCAAAATAATTGTTTTAGATTTACGTTTCACATTCTCCCTACCTGGAATTTCGCATAGTACTTGTGTAAGCATGATTAAAACTTTTTGAATTAGTCACTTTTTATGATTACCTAGTTTTTATATCTTTGCTTGGGGACAAGTAAAACTTAAGTTTGGGGGAATTTGATAGTTCGGTTTGCAGTCACTTTTATTAGGGTATTTTCAGGGTTTTAAAGCAAATCATGTCTTGTAAAGTGCTTATTTTGATTCCCCTTTGTATATATTTTTGTCGCTAATACGTTTTTCTGCTTTTTGCAGGTTTTCACGTCCTTCAGCCGAATTTTGCTGTGACACGCCCCAAGGTCAGGCCCTACCCGGGCGTGTACCTAGGGCGTGTAACCCAGAGGAATGAAGCAATTGGTCCGAAACTGCATTCCATGGAAACTTAGTGAACACGCCCTCTATCACGCTCGTGTCACATCCGACACCGGCGTGTTCCAGAGGCGTGTCCCCAAGTTCCGAGGAATCTCCGCAGCGCGCTCGTTTTTCCCGCTCCACCGTCGCACCGAATGTGTCACGCCCCCGGGTCACGCCCGACCCGGGCGTGACATATGGGCGTGTACTTCAACAACCACGCCCGTCAACTCTAGAAGCTAAATGAAGTCCGAAAAGTCGCACCGACTATGTCACGCCCTAGGTACACGCCCGACCAGGGCGTGTCGGGGGGCGTGACCCATCCCGAAAAAATTTATAAATTGAGCCCTTCCCCAAGGGTTCAGGATCACTTTTGGCTGAGAGGGGGAGGTTCTGCCCCTTTGTTTAGTGTTCCTTTTTATGTTTTTCCCCTCTTTCTCTCTCTCTAACTTTGTATTTTTCTTAATCCTAGTTTAGTTAAGCTTTTGTAATAGCTTTTGTTAATGCTTTAGTTGCTAATGATATGGCCAGAATAGGATTTTCAATTCCATGCACTTGTAATCTCGTTCACTTTCATGCTGTAAGCTCGCTTTAATTTTAATAAAAGTGCTCTTGTTTTCTTCTCTTTACTACTTTGTGTCTTTATACTTTACTACTCATCCCCCCTCTTCCACCTCACCATGATTAACTAATCCTCCATGTACTCGATCTTGATGATCCAAGGTTCGAGTGATTTGGTTATGATGCTTTGAATCTTACCTTTTCTTCTTAGGGTTTAGCCTTGAATTACTCTTGATTTATCACGGGTTGGAGGTATATCATCGATATATACTCTCCACCTTTGCTTTCATTCTGGGCTAGCCGAGAGGCCGAAAGTTTGAAATGAGCACTCAAGAGTAAAGTGAGTTGTTCGCACCCCTCGAGAGCGGCAGACATTCAAATCTCCCGAATTGGAGTAAAATCCAATAGAAGGGTTCACCACGTAAAGCAAGTTTTAGGCCTCTCATTTAGGCGAAAGTCGGTCGGACCTTCCTAAACTCAGTTGGGCAAGGCCTTCGAGAGAAGCGTGTCAATATTTATGGAACCTCCACGGTCAAGGACCTTTACCCTAATTAGCTTAGGTTTATTTATCGTATTTTTCTAACCAACTCTTGCCGAGGTGATTCCTGATCGAGTGCATTTTCCTCTCATCGTTACTAAGCTTTAGTGTAATAGCACTTTTAGCTCTCTTTATCCTTTCATGCAAGTAGCTCTCTTTCATTGCAAGTAGTTCTCTTCCTTTAGTACGCTTAGCTTTCTTTTAAACCCTAATATTTTCGTCGATAAAATAATAGATTTCGTGTGAGTAAGCTTACTCAACCGTTCCTGAATTTTAATACGACACTTGTGTCCCCTTACTACAGTTCGATAGGTATACTTGCCTAGCCGGATTGCTAGTTCGGCTGTTCACTTTTCGTAAGCGTTGGCCGGGCCATCATGGGACTATTTAGATCTTCTGATGAAAGGAACATAAGAAGTTAGAGACTACTACAGATTGTTGCTGAATCAGGAGTATGAAGCGTTCAAGGATGAAATGATACCATTGATGACAGCTTCGAGAAGTTCAACAAGATCGTGAATTGTCTTAGAAACTACAGCCACAAATTCACTAATGGCGAACTAAATGACAAGTTTCTCATGTCCTTGACAAAGGACTAGGACACTAAAGTGGTTGCCATCAGGGAGTTTGGGAAGTTGCCTAGATTGACCCTTAGAACCTCTTTGGAAAATTACTATCCTACGAACTACAGATGAACACCAGAAAGAAGGTGGAGCAAAGAAACCAAACTTCCAGCAAAGAGAAGTTGGTAGCTCTAAAGGCTGAAGGTTCAAGAAAGTCCAAAGTTGTGTCACCAATAAGGACTCGTGCCCCAGACACTCCAGAAGTCTCCAAGCGTAGCACGTTAGGCTCTGAGCAATCGAATGGAGAGTTTTCTCTCATATCTAAGCAGTTCAAGAAACTGCTTAGTAATACGAGACAAATGAAGAATCATGTTGATGCACGAAAATGAAAAGGGAGTCGAGCACCACCAGCTAACGGTTCAAGCACGGGGGAATAGAAGGGGAAAGAGAAACTGCGAGTAGCAATCTACTGAGCAGACGAGAGCAAAAAGAACAGCAGGGACGTGAGCCACGGTAACAACAAACTTTGCCTGTCGCGGCCTGAATGCCTATCTTGCGACAGGCTTTCCTTTGATTGAAGAAGGGTGGTTACAGTGCTGATCACAAGTGGAGTAAAGGAAAAGGGGAAGAGCAGAGCAAGCTGGAGTCCGCAAAGCATGAGAATCGAGTCTGCAGCCTTTAACAAGTAGGCTCCTGGGCACGAGTCAGCGTTCTTTGGGTGCACCACTTCACCCTATTTATAGGATGGGGGCCTGCCCAAACGGGTAGGGGTAAAATAACCGGCTTCCCGGGGTACATGAGAACCGGATAGTTGTGACGAGAAGCAAAAGAGAAAGAACACGCCAGTTCGCGCAAAGGGGCGGACTGGGCTCGCAGGCTGAGGCTTTCATCTGCTGCTGCAAGGCGGGATCCTGTTGGAGGTCTGCATCCTGGGTAGACGGGACACTGAGTCCGCCAAAGAGGGATCAATCCAGAGCTCCAAAGGTATGCCAAACTAGGCGCACGACGCACTAAGTCCGCCGCTAAGGGAATCATCCTTGGGACTGCTGAATACTGCTGCTCTGCCAAGCTCGGCAGACGACCAAACCAAGTCTGTCTATGATGAGCCTGGGACCTTAGAATTATGCACGTGCTTTGCCAAGCTGAGCGCACTAAGGCAGTTTGGTTTGTTTTTCATGTTAGCCGAACGGCCATGTCCTTTTAGTTAAGGTTTTGGGTTATTTCATTTCATGGCATACACACACTGATGTGTCATCAATTGGTCTTGGCGGAAGCATGAACACTACACTCATAAGCATGACAGAAGTATATGGGGCATATTATGTAGTATGGGATGCATAATATGTGTTTGTATCTGGATTCTCATAGGCATAGCAACAAGTGACTGTTAAGTTGAAATAGGAGACTTAACAATCATCACCTAGATACTCATTAGATTTTTTCTTTCGTTACATGCAATATTATATAGTATGGGATACATAATATTTCATGTGTATGTCACTCATAACAAGCATTAAGGTCTTTATTAGAATGCATAGCACAACATGCACCACATAACATAGCATTAGCGCATGTGTCAAGTTAAGATCTACATGATGACACAGGTACACAAATTATTTCAAATTAAAGATATAAGAATCCATGCATTCATATTTTATGCACAAGATTCAATAATGGGATGATGGCGTATCATCCTAAGTTAAGGCATAACATCATTCATAGAAAATCCCAAAGGAAGGTAGTAGCAAGAGCAGATGTTTGTGTATTTCCGGTCTATTTTAAATTGAGTATGTAACGCCCCGAAACTCAAAAGAGCGACGGGGGACGTTTTGGGCCAGTTTTGGGTTCTGGTAGGAGGCACGCGGCCTGGGAGACGGGCGTGTCCCAGGGCGTGTCAGGCTTGGGTCGACACTCAGCCGGCGAAGTCGACATTTTGCGCTCGACATTGTGTCGAGACAGGGCACACGGCCTGAGACACGGGCGTATCTCAGGGCGTGTCGAGCCTGTGTCGACACTCAGCCCGCGAAGTCGACATTTTGCGCTCGACGAAGTGTCGAGACAGGGTACACGGCCTGAGACACGGGAGTGTCTCAGGGCGTGTCGAGCCCGAGTCGACACTCGTCCCGGGGAGTCGACGAATTTTGCTAGACGAGGTGTCGAGACAAGGCACACGGCCTAGGACACGGGCGTGTCCAAGGCCGTGTCGTGAGGTCGACGAACTTCACTCAACGAAGTGTCGAGACCGTGAACACGGCCTGGAGCCCAGGCGTGTTCGAGTGGACATGGGTTAGGAAACGGGCGTGTCCAAGAACCCGTGTTGTTCTCATGTTGTTTTCGGGATAAATCGATGGGGCTGCATGGCCGACCACACGGCCGTGTCAGGTGGAACATAGGCGTGTCAGGTCGAACACGTGCGTGTTCGATGCCCGTGTGTTGTTCCAAGCGCGTCGATTTTGACAGTGAATGAGGGACACGGCCCTGCACACGGGCGTGTGTCAGGTCGTGTTCAGTCCAGATTGTACATTTCAGGCCCGAATCGAAGCCGATCGTTTCTTTAACTTGGGATCCGACGGTTGGGGGTTGTTCCTGATGGGATATACCCGGGATTGGACCCTTGAAACCCTCACTTTTACTTGAGTGGTTATCTTTATAAATTATAGAGAGAGAGGAGAGCCAAGGAAGGAAGAAGAAGCTAGATCCGGCCATTGGAGGAGCTTCGAAGCTCCAAATCGCGAGCCGACTCCGGATCCACGGAGGCGAAGAGAGTGCGGTGCTTTTCATCCGCTTAATTTTCCACGGCGCCAAAGAAGAACGCTAGGGTAACGATTCTCTTCTTGAGCATGTGAAGCTCTCCTTCTTTGCATAGGAAGCCCGCTCTCGCGAGTTTGCGGTGAGTTGGAGGCGTTCCTTCGGGTAGATATGTAAAGTCCCCGTTGTGTAGAGTCCGTAAGCGAGAATGGATAAAGGCATGAAGTGTGAAGTTTATCCAGACATGTTGGTCTGGATCGGTGATGTTGCATTGCATAAATGCCGGAGAAAAATCCGTGCGATTGATTGTTTTTTCGAGTTTTCTACGTGGTAGATTGCAACAGGGAGCCTTGGGTATTAACCCAAAGGTGCACCCGGAAAACTAGGCGGATGCGTGATCTTGCCAACTTGGAGGCCTGAGAGCCAACTTGAACATAACCGAGTTACGTGAAATGTGTGACGAAAATGGGACTCGGGAGAAGTTTACCCGCACATATGGCTTAAACTGTCGTTGCTATGTGAGCACTGGTTAGATGGAACCGTACCCGTTCTATATCATTCGGTTAAAGATACCTAAGGGTACGTGGCACTTGCCGTTGGCATAGATTAGGGTCTTCGGCGGTCTATGGCTTAAATTGTCGTGACCCAGGCCAAGAAGACAAAAGCTCATAAGTTTGGCCGTCAAAGTGGCGGTGGTGAGTACGGAATGTATATGGCTTTAATTGACATGACATCGACCGGTTCACCGAGAATGTGCCCTGAGAGCACGGGGCGTGTGGTCGTGCGAGCCAATGCCTGTGATAAATGATCATTGATACAGTGCTCGCTTATTCTAATGATATGCAGGGAAGGAGCATCGCCGCCCCGAGTTGGGGGCGGGATCGTTATAATTTGGTCAGCATTGCTGACCGTTGCCTTGTTTTGCCACCGTGCGGTGGTTTGTTGCTTGCAGGTGCTGCTGGACCAAGCGGTCAATAGCGAGCTAAAACCCAAAGTGCGAAGCCGGCCCTCGAAGGACTAATTGGAGTGTTTACTGCTTTTATTCATGTATGACCGGCCTGTGTGCCGTGGTTTGTAAAACTTGTAATATCAAGTGAACCATTTTATAAGGCCTTAAGGCCTGTACTTGTGTATGTACAACATTCCTATTTTGGTATTAGTGGACATTCATGCTTTAGTGCTGGGTTCTTTATTACAACTTATATAAACTGCTTCCGCTAGAATGCTCTGTGTAGGACGTTGGATTAGTTGGATGGTTTCCATGAGTAACCACCCGGTCTGTCTGTGGTATATGGCGTCGGGCCCCGACCGGACCTACTACTATATGCTATGCGACGGATAGGGGGTGTTACAATTTGGTATCAGACTACTGGTTTTTGGTCGGGCTTAAAATGAATTCGTGGACGAATTCTTTTTAAGGGGTGGTGAGCACATGTGTGTGCGTCATCGTTATCACAGTAAAAGAACCCATGAATGTCCACTTAGGAATGAAAATACACGTGTTTGAGGAACCTGCATGTTCCTATAATTGCTGTTTGCAATTTTATTTGGTCTCTTAACGGTGTTTTGTACCACTATAGGTGACCAGAAGTGGTGCTGGGCCGTCGGAATGTCGAGTTTCTGAGGCTAGCAGTGCACCTAATGAAGCTCCTACAACACCTCTATCGGCTGAGACCATACGATTGGTGGCCGAAGCAGTGTTGGCCATGATTAATGCGCAGCCTGCAAGGCAAACTCAGCAGCCTGCTCCTGCGATGGAGCAGGTACCGCTGCAAGAGGCTGAGCCGAGGAGAGTGGAACACGTGGCAGTGGAGCCGTTGGTGCCAAGGAGGGCAGCCGAGAGACAGCTCAAGCATGTCATGAGCTTTAGTCCTCCAGTATTCTCGGGGTTGGGAACCCCATCTCAAGTTGAAGACTGGCTCTCCAGGGTGAAGAGAGTCATGACAGCAACGGAGATGGAGGAGTGGCAAATGACCAACATTGCTACGTTCCTTTTGGATGGTGAAGCGAGAATGGGGTGGGAAGGTTTGGAGCTGCACCTGTTGAGAGGTAGGCAACTTGTTGATGTCTCGATGGAGGAGTTATCGAGATTGTTCTTGGCCAGATACCTCCCTTCGGCGCAGAGGATAGCGTTGGAGAACGAGTTCTTGAAGTTGGTTCAGGGTGAGAAGAGCGTGGATGAATATCTCCATGAGTTTACTCGTTTGAGTCGATATGCTAGCTCCACCATCGCGGATGAGGAGCGTAAGACGAATCGATTCTACGAAGGCTTGAGAGATGAGTTGAGG
Source organism: Platanthera guangdongensis (assembly GCA_039583875.1). NCBI lineage: Eukaryota > Viridiplantae > Streptophyta > Magnoliopsida > Asparagales > Orchidaceae > Platanthera > Platanthera guangdongensis. The sequence goes on from CM077147.1 coordinate 139,008,362, forward strand.
TTACTACTCTCGGGGCCGATGACGCAGGGTTCCTTAACCTTGGTCAACATGGCCCGGTCCTTGGAGAAGGACATGAAGAATGTCCAAGCGAAGAAGAGCGTTGGTGACAAGAAATCTGAGTTCAAAGTGCCGACTACTTCAAAGTCCGGCTATCGAAGGTCCTTCAAGAAGCATAGAACTTCGGGTCCAGCTTCTTCTGGTGCTTCTGGGGAGACTACGGGTCATACCCCGTGTGCATGTTTTACTTGCGGAAAGTCGGGGCACTTTGCCCGCGATTGTTGTAGCAGACGTCCCAAGTCTGAGAGAAGGCTGGGAGCGACTTATGAAGTGAAGGGCAAGGCGGTGGAGTCGACCGCTGATGAACTATAAATATACGTATTTTTGTGCACATTAATTTAGTCATTTTCATTTATTTTCGTCGTTTTTACTTATTTTTGTTCAATAAAATGCTCATATTCTTGTAAATTTTCTTCTAACTTGTTTTATTTTATTTTGCAGAAAAATTTCAAAATCTGCCAAAATTTGGGAGGTACACGCCCGTGACAATTTGGTCACGCCCGTGACCGGGCCGTGACTGTGCATTTCCCGTAAAAACGGACGATTTCTGAAGTAAAAGCTTGACACGCCTGGGGTCACGCCCGTGTCACCCGACACGGGGCGTGACCCAAGCCCGTGTCCTCTCCTCTCGACGAATTCCGCTCGACGATCGTCGAGTGTCGACACCAACAGTCACGCCCAGCGTCACGCCCGTGACCTGGGGCGTGACTCAATTTCCGCTCGACGATTTCGACTCGACACTTTCCACTCGACATTCGTCGAGTGTCGACACCAACTGACACGCCCAACGTCACGCCCGTGACCTGGGGCGTGACCTTTCCAGCTAGCCCGACAAGATGCTGCCGAAGACTTTCGGCGCAACCCGTGCCCGGTTCTACCTCCCCGATACGCCCAGAGTCACGCCCGTGACCTGGGGCATGACTGCCGCGAACTCAGCCCGAAGTCAACTTTCCTGTCCAATCGCCGGCCGCCTTCATGAATAGTACTGTCACGCCCCCCCTACACGCCCGTGACCTAGGGCGTGTACTTAGATTTTTTTGCCTATAAATTGCCCAGTTCTGTAAGGTCCAAGGGTTCAGATTTTTGGGCCAATGTAGTGTCTTTTTGTGGGCTTAATCCGTGGATACTAGTGCTATGTAAGGAGATTTCTCCCTTCTTATTTCATGTTTTGTTTTGCTTTATCTTCTAGCTTTGTAATAGTTTGATAATTTTAATAAAAATGTTAGATTTTCTCTCTCTATATAGCATGAAAATTCATTTGGATGACTCACTTCTTCTCCTTTTTTATCCTTGGTTTCATCCTTGTTCTTCATTTATGAAATGTGTGTGTGTATGAGTGTAATTTATTTACTTTACATGTCTTTAACTTGTCTTCATGCTTAGGCATGATAGTTTTCTTTTTTTTTTCTCACCATGTCTTTTTCCTTTAACTTGTCTTCATGCTTAGAATTTTGATTTCATTCTCATGAATTTATAAAAGAGATTCAAAAAGTGATTTTGTTCCTTTTTTTACTTAGTTTTCTTTTAGGATTGTAAAACCTCTTTTTGTTCTTTTCATCTTCTTTTTCACCTTTTTTATCACTTTCATAAAGTCATAAGAATGAAAATGTTGGCACTTTTATTTTCCAAAATCTTTGGTTCTTAATATGTTTTGAAAAACTTTTGTCTTCTAAATTTGTAATTTCTTCTTTTTATTTGTTTTTGGCAAAACCTAAGCATGAAAAAGTATAAGTTTTAATTTTTAGGTAACTTTGATTTTTCTTTGTTATTAGTGTGTGTGAGTGTATGAGAATAAACTTTGTTTTGTTCTTCTTAAATTTTCATATTGTGTGTGTGAGTGTATGAGTATAATTTTTTATGCTTTGGTCAAATTATGAAGAGTGTGTGAGTGTAGGTGTATAACTTTTATGATTTGTTCAAATTATGAAGAGTGTGTGAGTGTAGGTGTTAGCTTTATTGCTTACTTGAAATTCATATGGAGTGTGTGTGTCTGTGTGTAATTATTTCCGCCTACTCGTTAAGAGTTAAATGGCGCACCGTTTTCATTTCCAATCCTACTCGTTCGAGTAGGACTTGTAATTTTCTTTCTTTATTTTTCCGCCTACTCACTTGAGTTAAATGGCCGGACTTTATTTCTCGCCTACTCGTTTGAGTAGGATTTGTAATTTTTCTTTCTTTATTTTTCCGCCTACTCACTTGAGTTAAATGGTCGGACTCGCATTTATTTTCTCCTACTCATTTGAGTAGGACTCGCTTTCATTTCAGTCCTACTCGTTTGAGTAGGACTTGCAATTTTCAGCTTTTATTTACCGCCCCCACTCGTTTGAGTGGGACTCGCAAATTTGAAATATGCAAATTTCTTTTATGTGTAACTTAGTTTTTATTTAATTTATAATTTGGAGTGTGCGTGAGTTCTCATTTTAGTTAACTTTTTAGCTTTCTAAATGATTGTTTTATTTTTATGTCTCCTTCTTATAATCGTTTAGTGTAACTTGCGCCTCACTAAATTATAAGCCGTCCCCATACCGATGTGTGGTTAATCGCTATTAGCCTCGGCATCGAAGAGCATTGGGACATTTAAAATGATTTCTAATAATTGAAGCTCTTTAATTTCATTTTAATTTAAGCACTTAAGGTTTACCCCTGGTTTACGACGCGTAGGACCACATATCGATGTGTGGGCCCTATTTCCGTAGTCCATATGCTAGCTAGCCGAGAGGCCGTGCATATGGACCGATCACCCCTGGGTAAATAGAGTTGCGTGCATACCCTCGAGAGAGGACAAGCGTAATTCTACCGGATTGGGTTCCCCACCCAACAGCGGGGTTCTTTGCGTAAAGCGGGCGTTAAGAGGAATCCTTCGTCGGACTAACGTTCGGTCGAATAGTCTTAACGTTTAGGTGAGCGATATTCCTATAGCTAGGTGAGCTCACATTCGTGGAACCTCCACGGCCAAGTTGCCTTATTATTAATTTGAAAACTAAGTCTTTTTATTATTAAAAATTGTTTTAGTCTTAATCTGATTTGATGCCGAGCGTTAACCCTTCATCGAATATTTTCTAAATCATTTTTTTGCTCCTTTGCTTTTCCGTCTTTTATTAAGTAAAAAAATCCACCTTACTTTCAGTAAAATAATAGTCCTCCCGGAGGAGTAAGAATAGTTAACACGACCCCGAGAACAATACGACCTCGGTATTCCCCCGAATATCGAGTACTACTTGCGATAGGTGCACTTGCCTACCCGAGCGAGCCCGCGGCGATCGACTCACCGAACCAACCACAGTAAGAGTCTATTCGCGGGATCATCAAGTTTTTGGCGCCGTTGCCGGGGAGTTTCTTTTCGAGTTGCTATTTCGAATTCCGGAGTCTATTAATTTTACTTATTTTCTATAAAAAAAAAAAACTAAAAACTTTATTTTAAAAAAAAAGGTTTTATTTTGTTTTATTTTTGTTTGGGTGTATGACCCGAGGACAACCCTCAGAGTCTGAAGATTTTGACTTCGACCCTGAGATCGAACGCTCTCTTGCGCGTATTCGATCTCAATGCCGAAATCCTTCTTTAGATCCCGAGGAATCTATCGGAGAACCTACTGTTGTACTTATGGCTGCGCCTAACCCTCCCCCGGCGGCCAAGCGTACTATGTCCTATTACGCCCGGCCTAACCTGGATGATTCTGGGTCGAGTATTGTTCGCCATGCGGTGGCGAATAATAATTTCGAAATAAAGTCAAGTGTCATTCAAATGGTCCAAAATGCCGTGCATGTCGATGGACTGCCGGATGAGGACCCGAATGTCCACTTATCCAATTTCTTGGAGATATGCGACACCTTCAAGATTAATGGCGTCACTGATGACGCCATTCGTTTGCGCTTATTTCCTTTTTCGCTTAAGTCCAAAGCCAAGGCATGGTTGAATGCCCTCCCGCGAGGATGTATCACCACGTGGGCTGAGTTGACGGAACGGTTCCTAACGAAGTACTTTCCGCCCACCAAAACTGCAAAGTTGCGGGCGGACATTTCTTCGTTTGTGCAAAACGATCCTGAGTCTCTATACGAGACTTGGGAACGGTTTAAGGAATTCCTCCGCCGTTGCCCGCACCACGCGCTGCCAACGTGGTTGCAAGTTCAAATTTTCTATAATGGGCTGAATTTTCAGACGCGTCAAATGATTGACGCGGCTGCCGGGGGTACGCTTAACAACAAAACCCCCGATGCCGCCCAGGCTTTATTCGAAGAGATGGCTATGAATGCCTATCAATGGAACGTCCCGCGGGGACGGCCAAAGCCGGCGGCTGGTCTTTTTGAAGTGGATGTCACTGCTCTCTTGACCCTTCAAGTTGAAAGGTTAACAAAGCAGGTGGCGGAGATGTCTGCTGCCTCCTCCACTCCGCCTTGTTTTATTCCCCCTAATGTCTGCGTAGCTGAAGAGTTCGTGGACTTCATGGGAAATTCGGGTCGTCCTCCCTCAACCCCAACAACAACCCATATAGTAATAACTATAATCCGGGTTGGAGGAATCACCCAAACTTCTCGTGGAGTAACCCGAATAATGCTCAGTGTCCCCCTATTTCTTTTGCGCCCGGATTTCTTCCTCCTCCTCCTCTTCCGAAACCCTCCCCGATGGAGGAAAATTTTTCGAAGTATATTGCGTCCAACGAGTCAAATATCCGGAACATCACCGGATCGCTAAAAACACTCGAACAACAGGTTGGACAGCTGGCGAGGATGATGTCCGAGCACGCGCTCGGGGCACTACCGGGAAACACGGAGCCCAATCCGCGGGAGAACGCCAACGCTATAACACTCCGTAGCGGAAAGGAGGTGGTCGATCCAAAACGGACCGACCCTCAGGGTTTCTGATCGGCCTTCCCGTACGCGTTTCAGGGAAGCTTCTACCCCCTTCCCTTTCTTTTCTTTGTATATATTGTCTTTCCTTTCTGTTCCGCATACTTACGATACAACATTGGGGACAATGTTGGACTTAAGTATGAGAGTATTTTCGTGCTTTACTTTCTGCACTTCATTTTTTTTTTCTGCATTTCAAAAATACAAAAAAATACATATAACACCAAAACAAAAACAAAAAAAATAAAAAAACATCATAAAATAAAAAAATCCAAAAAAATTTTTAAATGAAAAATCCAAAAAAATTTTTGTTCTCTTTCTTTCTTTTTTTTTTTCCAAAAAACTCAAAAACAACAAAAAAATTTATATTTAGTTTCACTTTGTAAATATTTTTCATTTTTTGTACATACTTTTTTTTTCTCTCCCCCTTCCTCATTCTTGTACAAACCTTTTTATTCCCTTATTTTTGTACATATTATGAAAATTCTCTAAAAATAATAATAAATACAAAAAAGATAATAGGTCAAAACAAAATTCAAAAAAATTGAGAAAAACAAAAATACAAAAAAAAATAATAATAAATGAAAAACAAAAAATGATGATAAAAAAACTATAAAAATAAAAAAAATGTTTTGAAACAAATAAATCAAATATTCCATCCTTAACTTTCCTGCTATCCAAAAATTCCGTTTTGAGTTTATTTATATGCGAATTTGATTAATTCTTTGTTCACTACCCGTTTGTTAATTATTGATTGAAAAATTTAAATACCCGGGGTTAAGTTTTAAAGAATTCTTTATGCTTTGTTAAAAATAGCGAACTCGTTTTAGGCACTACTTCTAATTTTTCATTGATAGGAGCACGTATATTATGTTAGGAAATAATGACTATAGAATTCTATTATACTTACTTTTAGCTTTCTGAAACATTGGAACGTACAAATTATATTATACTTACTTTTTTTTTTCCAAAAAACTCAAAAACAACAAAAAAATTTATATTTAGTTTCACTTTGTAAATATTTTTCATTTTTTGTACATACTTTTTTTTTCTCTCCCCCTTCCTCATTCTTGTACAAACCTTTTTATTCCCTTATTTTTGTACATATTATGAAAATTCTCTAAAAAAAATAATAAATACAAAAAAAGATAATAGGTTAAAACAAAATTCAAAAAAACTGAGAAAAACAAAAATACAAAAAAAAATAATAATAAATGAAAAACAAAAAATGATGATAAAAAACTATAAAAATAAAAAAATATGTTTTGAAACAAATAAATCAAATATTCCATCCTTAACTTTCCTACTATCCAAAAATTCCGTTTTGAGTTTATTTATATGCGAATTTGATTAATTCTTTGTTCACTACCCGTTTGTTAATTATTGATTGAAAAATTTAAATACCCGGGGTTAAGTTTTAAAGAATTCTTTATGCTTTGTTAAAAATAGCGAACTCGTTTTAGGCACTACTTCTAATTTTTCATTGATAGGAGCACGTATATTATGTTAGGAAATAACGATTATAGAATTCTATTATACTTACTTTTAGCTTTCTGAAACATTGGAACGTACAAATTATTAAGGTTGCTCTAAAAAATTTTTAGGATTACAATCTAGTTTTCCTTTCTCCCCTACTTTTTCATGACCTACTTGGCATGAAAAATTCTATCCTTAAAAGATCCTATGTCAATGGGAATAAGATTTCGTTCCGTAAACATAGGCACCCAATAATTTAAAAAGATTATATATGGAGTAAGAGGATAAAATTTATTACTCCTACAAATATACATTGGGTTAATTTTATTATTATGAAGTTGAAAAACAGAAATCATATTAGGAAAATAAGATTTCGTTTTCCTAATAATCCAAAAGAAAAAAAAAATTGGAGGTTCGAGAAAAAATTACCTCACCTCAAATATCAAAACCCTCTTCATAAACCCACTACCCCATTAGCCAATTACACGATTCTAGAATTAATTCAAAAATCTTTTTGAGAGCATAATTAGTAAATTGTATTATTTCCAGTAGCACTCGTATAAGCTAGAGTTCTTATAATTCCAAACTATTTTCGTTAATCTAACCATTTCAAATGTTGCCTTCTATTTTGATTACATCAAGAAGTCTTTTGGCCAAAACTTTTGCGCTATTTAAATCATCTACATAATTTTAGGACTTAACTCTTACACCCCGTATATTTATTTCGATCTCTCTTATAATTGATTAAGCGATAGCCAAAACTTAGAGTTTTTTTATTCCTTATAGATTCACCTCAAACTTTTGCTCTGGAATAGCAAAAGCCTAAGTATGGGGGTATTTGATGAACTGTAAATATACGTATTTTTGTGCACATTAATTTAGTCATTTTCATTTATTTTCGTCATTTTTACTTATTTTTGTTCAATAAAATGCTCCTATTCTTGTAAATTTTCTTCTAACTTGTTTTATTTTATTTTGCAGAAAAATTTCAAAATCTGCCAAAATTTGGGAGGTACACGCCCGTGACAATTTGGTCACGCCCTGTGACCGGGCCGTGACTGTGCATTTCCCGTGAAAACGGACGATTTCTGAAGTAAAAGCTTGACACGCCTGGGGTCACGCCTGTGTCACCCGACACGGGGCGTGACCCAAGCCCGTGTCCTCTCCTCTCGACGAATTCCGCTCGACGATCGTCGAGTGTCGACACCAACAGTCACGCCCAGCGTCACGCCCGTGACGTGGGGCGTTACTCAATTTCCGCTCGAAGATTTCGACTCGACACTTTCCACTCGACATTCGTCGAGTGTCGACACCAACTGACACGCCCAGCGTCACGCCCGTGACCTGGGGCGTGACCTTTCCAGCTAGCCCGACAAGATGCTGCCGAAGACTTTCGGCGCAACCCGCGCCCGGTTCTACCTCCCCGACACGCCCAGAGTCACGCCTGTGACCTGGGGCGTGACTGCCGCGAACTCAGCCCGAAGTCAACTTTCCTGTCCAATCGCCGGCCGCCTTCATGAATAGTACTGTCACGCCCCCCCTACACGCCCGTGACCTAGGGCGGTGTACTTAGATTTTTTTGCATATAAATTGCCCAGTTCTGTAAGGTCCAAGGGTTCAGATTTTTGGGCCAATGTAGTGTCTTTTTGTGGGCTTAATCCGTGGATACTAGTGCTATGTAAGGAGATTTCTCCCTTCTTATTTCATGTTTTGTTTTGCTTTATCTTCTAGCTTTGTAATAGTTTGATAATTTTAATAAAAATGTTAGATTTTCTCTCTCTATATAGCATGAAAATTCATTTGGATGGCTCACTTCTTCTCCTTTTTTATCCTTGGTTTCATCCTTGTTCTTCATTTATGAAATGTGTGTGTGTGTATGAGTGTAATTTATTTACTTTACATGTCTTTAACTTGTCTTCATGCTTAGGCATGATAGTTTTCTTTTTTTTTCTGACCATGTCTTTTTCCTTTAACTTGTCTTCATGCTTAGAATTTTGATTTCATTCTCATGAATTTATAAAAGAGATTCAAAAAGTGATTTTGTTCCTTTTTTTACTTAGTTTTCTTTTAGGATTGTAAAACCTCTTTTTGTTCTTTTCATCTTCTTTTTCACCTTTTTTATCACTTTCATAAAGTCATAAGAATGAAAATGTTGGCACTTTTATTTTCCAAAAACTTTGGTTCTTAATATGTTTTGAAAAACTTTTGTCTTCTAAATTTGTAATTTCTTCTTTTTATTTGTTTTTGGCAAAACCTAAGCATGAAAAAGTATAAGTTTTAATTTTTAGGTAACTTTGATTTTTCTTTGTTATTAGTGTGTGTGAGTGTATGAGAATAAACTTTGTTTTGTTCTTCTTAAATTTTCATATTGTGTGTGTGAGTGTATGAGTATAATTTTTTATGCTTTGGTCAAATTATGAAGAGTGTGTGAGTGTAGGTGTATAACTTTTATGCTTTGTTCAAATTATGAAGAGTGTGTGAGTGTAGGTGTTAGCTTTATTGCTTACTTGAAATTCATATGGAGTGTGTGTGTCTGTGTGTATTTATTTCCGCCTACTCGTTAAGAGTTAAATGGCGCACGGTTTTCATTTCCAGTCCTACTCGTTCGAGTAGGACTTGTAATTTTCTTTCTTTATTTTTCCGCCTACTCACTTGAGTTAAATGACCGGACTTTATTTCTCGCCTACTCGTTTGAGTAGGATTTGTAATTTTTCTTTCTTTATTTTTCCGCCTACTCACTTGAGTTAAATGGCCGGACTCGCATTTATTTTCTCCTACTCATTTGAGTAGGACTCGCTTTCATTTCAGTCCTACTCGTTTGAGTAGGACTTGCAATTTTCAGCTTTTATTTACCGCCCCCACTCGTTTGAGTGGGACTCGCAAATTTGAAATATGCAAATTTCTTTTATGTGTAACTTAGTTTTTATTTAATTTATAATTTGGAGTGTGCGTGAGTTCTCGTTTTAGTTAACTTTTTAGCTTTCTAAATGATTGTTTTGTTTTTATGTCTCCTTCTTATAATCGTTTAGTGTAACTTGCGCCTCAATAAATTATAAGCCGTCCCCATACCGATGTGTGGCTAATCGCTATTAGCCTCGGCATCGAAGAGCATTGGGACATTTAAAATGATTTCTAATAATTAAAGCTCTTTAATTTCATTTTAATTTAAGCACTTAAGGTTTACCCCTGGTTTACGACGCGTAGGACCACATATCGATGTGTGGGCCCTATTTCCGTAGTCCATATGCTAGCTAGCCGAGAGGCCGTGCATATGGACCGATCACCCCTGGGTAAATAGAGTTGCGTGCATACCCTCGAGAGAGGACAAGCGTAATTCTACCGGATTGGGTTCCCCACCCAATAGCGGGGTTCTTAGCGTAAAGCGGGCGTTAAGAGGAATCCTTCGTCGGACTAACGTTCAGTCGAATAGTCTTAACGTTTAGGTGAGCGATATCCCTATAGCTAGGTGAGCTCACATTTGTGGAACCTCCACGGCCAAGTTGCCTTATTATTAATTTGAAAACTAAGTCTTTTTATTATTAAAAATTGTTTTAGTCTTAATCCGATTCGATGCCGAGCGTTAACCCTTCATCGAATATTTTCTAAATCGTTTTTTCGCTCCTTTGCTTTTCCGTCTTTTATTAAGTAAAAAAATCCACCTTACTTTCAGTAAAATAATAGTCCTCCCGGAGGAGTAAGAATAGTCAACACGACCCCGAGAACAATACGACCTCGGTATTCCCCCGAATATCGAGTACTACTTGCGATAGGTGCACTTGCCTACCCGAGCGAGCCCGCAGCGATCGACTCACCGAACCAACCACAGTAAGAGTCTGTTCGCGGGATCATCTACCGCGTCCCACTATGCTCCGGCCCAACCAAGGGTCTATAATCTTGGCCAACAGGAGGCCACTACACAGGCGGATGTGGTGACAGGTACGGTTAAATTTATAACAAGCCAATTTCTTTAAATACTTGTTATACACAGGTTACCTTACCACTGCTTGTTTAGGATTTGTTTTGATTTGTGAAAATCCGGCAAGAGCACTCTTCGATACTGGAGCTTCACACTCCTTCTTGTCCGAAGGATTTATATCACGCATCGAAGTCACTTCTTCGATGGTGAAGGATAAGTTGGATGTGTTGTGGCCCAATGGGTGTTCGATGCGAGCGGATAGGATCTGTGGTGTTAAGATTCGCATTGGGAATCAGGAGTTCGATCTGCAAGCGGCGTTACTTCCGTTGGCGGAGTTCGACATTATATTTGGCATGGACTGGCTCTCGGAGTAGCAGGCCTATATTGATTGCGGTCAAAAGGAAGTCAAGTTGGGAGCAAGTCGTGAGACGATTTTTACGGGCTTAAAGGGGTCGAGCAAGACGTTGATGTCTGCTCTTCAGGTGGTGAAGGCGGTTCGTGCCGGTGCAGAACTGTTCTTTACACTAGTGGAGGTTGCATAGCCGAAGCCCGCATTGGATAGTATTTTAGTGGTATCGGAATACCCTGATGTGTTTCCTAGAGATCTTCATGGAGCCCCGCCGCAGCGGGTGATAGATTTCACGATTGAGCTAGTGCCAGGTGCAAAGCCTGTGTCACGATCTCCATATCGGCTAGTGCCTAAGGAAATGGCGGAGTTGAAAGTACAACTGCAAGAGTTATTGGAGCAAGGGTATATCCGCCCAAGTTCTTCGCCTTGGAGTGCGCCGATCCTATTTGTTAAGAAGAAGGTCGGAATCTTGAGGCTATGTATTGATTATCGGGAGCTCAATAAGTTGACGGAGAAGAACAAGTACCCGATCCCCCGGATCGATGACCTTTTTGATCAGTTGGTCGGGTCGACGGTGTACTCGGAGTTGGATCTCAAGTCTGGGTACTATCAACTGCGAATAAGGGAGAGTGATATCCCGAAGACATCGTTTAGTACGAGATACGGGCATTATGAGTTTACGGTCATGTCGTTTGGGCTGACTAATGCGCTGTCACTGTTTATGGATTTGATGAAAAGGAAATTCATGGAGTACTTGGACCATTTTGTGATTATCTTCATCGATGATATTTTTGGTGTACTCGCAGAGTGAGGAAGATCACTTTAAGCATCTTCATTTGGTTTTGGAGACGCTAAGGAGGAATCAGTTGTATGTCAAGTTCTCAAAGTGCCAGTTTTGGTTATCCTCAGTAGCGTTCCTCGGTGATATAGTGAGTGGAGAGGGTATTGTCGTGGATCCGACGAAGATTGTTGCGATACGGGAGTGGCCTGAGCTTGCTACTGTAGCGGAAGTCCGGAGTTTTCTGGGGCTTGCCGGCTATTATAGGCGCTTCGTAGAGAACTTCTCGCGGATAGCGTTACCTTTCACTACTTTGATGAGGAAGGAGCAGAAGTTCGTTTGGAAGCCGGAGTGTGCGCGAGCTTTTGAAGAGTTGAATGGTCGGTTGACCACGACGCCGGTGCTGAGTTCGCCATGTGGGACCGAAGGCTATGAGATTTATAGCGATGCTTCGGGCAGCCGTTTGGGTTGCGTGCTACTGCAATACGGAAGTGTAATAGCTTATGGCTCGAGACATCTAAAAGTGCATGAAAGGAACTATCCGGTCCATGACTTGGAGTTAGCGGCCGTGATTTTTGCCTTGAAGCTGTGGAGGCATTATTTGTACGGTGTGAAGATTGATATCTACACCGATCATAAGAGTCTGAAGTATCTGATTGATCAGAAAGATCTGAATATGCGGCAGCGTAGATGGATGGAGTTCTTGGGAGACTATACATTCCAGATCCACTACGTGCCTGGTAAAGGCAATGCGGTTGCGGACGCGTTGAGTCGCCGAGCCACAGCTCAAGCCAATTGGCTATCAGTGCATGATAAGCAGTTGGTGCGGGAGTTGGAGGCGTTGGAGATTGTTTGTGTGGATAAGCAATCAAGTGCTGAAGCAGTACTGAATTTGACTGAAGTCCAATATGACCTGGCTGATCGGATTCGGTAGGCTTTGGATATGGATGTCCATATGAAGCAGTTCATGGTAGAGGCTCTAGATGGGTCAAATTCCCAATTCATTGTGGAGGACGGATTGCTTTGGAAAGATGGTCGTCTGTGCGTCCCAAGTGTGGGCAATTTGCGGGTGGAATTGTTGTACGAGGCACACCATACCAAGTACTCGATTCACCCGGGGAGCATGAAGATGTACCGCGATGTAAAGAAACTGTTTTGGTGGCCGGGTTTGAAGAAAGATGTGGCGCTCTACGTAGCGAAGTGCCAAACTTGCGTCTTGGTGATGGCCGAGTGCCAAAAGCCGGGAGGATTTCTTAAGTCCTTGCCTATTCCGGAGTAGAAATTCGACGACATCTCTATGGACTTTGTGCACGGTTTGCCAAGGTCGCAAAAGGGGAACAACGCCATTTGGGTGGTCGTGGATCAGTTAACAAAGGTGTCGCATTTCATTCCGCATAGGAAGGATGATCCGGTGGTGAAGTTGGCAAAATTGTATGTGGATAACATTGTACAGCTTCACGGTGTGTCCCGCAGCATCGTGAGTGACCGAGATAGGCGGTTCACGTCCAATGATTGGAGGCTTGTGCAGCAAATGTTGGGAACAAAGCTAATATTCAGCACAGCCTTCCATCCGCAAACGGTTGGGTAGACCGAGAGGGTCAATAGAAATATGGAAGACATGCTTCGCATGTGTGTCTTGGATTTTGGAAAGCAATGGGAAGACCATCTTTATTTGGTGGAGTTTGCATACAACAATAGACACCAAGCGAGTATTCAAATGGCGCCCTTCGAGGCCCTATATGGTAGAAGATGTCGCACGCCATTGTCTTGGCTAGAAACAAGTGAGTCAAAGTTGTATAGACGATTAGAAGTGGAGGATGCTACTTCTTTGGTGAGAACCATTCGGGAGAGGTTGCTTATCGCTCAGGACCGGCAAGCAAAGTATTATAATGCCAAGCACAGGAACGTGGAGTTCGCTGTGGGCGACTATGTGTACTTAAAGATCAAGCCGTTCAAGGGTGTCTCGCGGGTGCGGCGATTGAAAAAGCTAAGCCCGAGGTACCTTGGGGCGTTTGAGGTCCTGGAGCGAGTTGGTGAAGCAGCCTATCGGTTGAAGCTTTCAGTGGAGCTTGGTGGATTACATGATGTATTCCATATTTCGATGCTTCGGAAGGCAGTGCAAGAGCCTACGCAAGTGATCGCGGTTGATCAAGTGCTGGTGGATAGTGGGTTGACGACAAAGGTCAAGCCCATACGGATTGAGGACTCGGAGGTCAAGCGGCTACGTAATAAAGAGATCAGGATGGTCAAGGTCCGGTGGGAAAATTGCGATCGTGCGGAGCTCTCTTGGGAACGAGAGCAGACTATGCTTGACGAGTATCCGGAGTTGTTCCGCTCAGGTACAATTTAATTTTGTACATGTCTTTCCTTTATATAATTTCGTGGACGAAATTCTTTTAAGAGGGTGAGAGTTGTAACGCCCCGAAACTCAAAAGAGCGACGGGGGACATTTTGGGCTAGTTTTGGGTTCTGTCAGGAGGAACACGGCCTGGGACACGGGCGTGTCCCAAGGCGTGTCAGGCTTGTGTCGACACTCAGCCGGCGAAGTCGACATTTTGCGCTCGACGTTGTGTCGAGACAGGGCACACGGCCTGAGACACGGGCGTGTCTCAGGGCGTGTCGAGCCCGTGTCGACACTCAGCCCGCGAAGTCGACATTTTGTGCTCGACGAAGTGTCGAGATAGGGCGCATGGCCTGAGACACGGGCGTGTCTCAGGGCGTGTCGAGCCCGTGTCGACACTCGTCCCGGAGAGTCGACGAATTTTGCTCAACGAGGTGTCGAGGCAAGGCACACGGCCTAGGACACGGGCGTGTCCAAGGCCGTGTCGTGAGGTCGACGAACTTCGCTCGATGAAGTGCTGAGACCGTGAACACGGCCTAGAGCCCGGGCGTGTTCGAGTGGACACGGGTTAGTACACAGGCGTGTCCAAGAACCCGTGTTGTTCTCGGGTTGTTTTCGGGATAAATCGATGTGGGTACACGGTCGTGTCAGGTGGAACACGGGCGTGTCAGGTCGAACACGGGTGTTTTTGATGCCCGTGTGTTTTTCCAAGCGCGTCGATTTTGACGGCGAATAAGGGACACGGCCCTGGACACAGTCGTGTGCCAGGCCGTGTTCGGTCCAGATTGTACATTTCAGGCCCGAATCAAAGCCGTTCGTTTATTTAACTTGGGATCCGACTGTTGGAGGTTGTTCCTGATGGGATATACCCGTGATTGGACCCTTGAAACCCTAAATTTTACTTGAGTGGTTATCTTTCTAAAGTATAGAGTGAGAGGAGAGCCAAGGAAGGAAGAAGAAGCTAGATCCGGCCATTGGAGGAGCTTCGAAGCTCCAAATCGCGAGCCGACTCCGGATCCACGGAGGTGAAGAGAGTGCGGTGCTTTTCATCCGCTTACTTTTCCATGACGCCAAAGAAGAACGCTAGGGTAACGATTCTCTTCTTGAACATGTGAAGCTCTCCTTCTTTGCATAGGAAGCCCGCTCTCGCGAGTTTGCGGTGAGTTGGAGGCGTTCCTTCGGGTAGATATGTAAAGTCCCCGTTGTGTGGAGTCCGTAAGCGAGAACGGGCATAGGCATGATGTGTGAAGCCTATCCGGACGTGTTGGTCTGGATCGGTGATGTTGCATTGCATAAATGCCGGAGAAGACTCCGTGCGATTGATTGTTTTTCGGGTTTTCTACGTGGTAGATTGCAAGCGGAGCCTTGGGGATTAACCCAAAGGTGCACCCGGAAAACTGGGCAGATGCGTGAAATGTGTGACGGAAATGGGACTCGGGAGAAGTTTGACCCGCACATATGGCTTAAACTGTCGTTGCGATGTGAGCACGGGTTAGATGGAACCGTACCCGTTCTATGTCCTTCGGTTAAAGAGACCTAAGGGTACGTGGCACTTGTCGTTGGCATAGATTAGGGTCTTCGGCGGTCTATGGCTTAAATTGTCGTGACCCAGACCAACAAGACAAAAGCTCATAGGTTTGGCCGTCAAAGTGGCGGTGGTGAGTCCGGAATGTCTATGGCTTTAATTGACGTGACATCGACCGGTTCACCGAGAATGTGCCCTGAGAGCACGGGGCGTGTGGCCGTGCGAGCCAATGCCTGTGATGAAATGAATATTGATACATTGCTCGCTTATGCTAATGATATGCAGGGTAGGAGCATTGCCGCCCCGAGTTGGGGGCGGGATCGTTATAATTTGGTCATCATTGCTGACCGTTGCCTTGTTTTGCCACTGTGCAGTGGTTTGTTGCTTGCAGGTGCTGCTGGACCAAGAGGTCAATAGCGGGCTAAAGCCCAAAGTGCGAAGCCGGCCCTCGAAGGCCTAATTGGAGTGTTTACTGCTTTTATTCATGTATGACCGGCCTGCGTGTCGTGGTTTATAAAACATGTAATATCAAGTGAACCATTTTGTAAGGCCTTAAGGCCTGTACTTATGTATGTACAACATTCCTATTTTGGTATTTGCGGACATTCATGCTTTAGTGTTGGGTTCTTTATTGCAACTTATATAAACTTCTTCCGCTAGAATGCTCTGTGTAGGACATTGGATTGGTTGGATGGTTTCTATGAGTAACCACCAGGTCTGTCTGTGGTATATGGCGTCGGGCCCCAGCCGGACCTACTGCTATATGCTATGTGACAGATAGGGGGTGTTATAATTTGGTATCAGACTACTGGTTTTTGGTCGGGCTTAAAATGAATTCGTGGACGAATTTTTTTAAGGTGGTGAGCACATGTGTATGCGTCATTGTTATCATAATAAAAGAACCCATGAATGTCCACTTAGGAATGAAAATACACCTGTTTGAGGAACCTGCGTGTTCCTATAATTGCTATTTACAATTTTATTTGGTCTCTTAACAGTGTTTTGTACCACTATAGGTGACCAGAAGTGGTGCTGGGCCGTCGGAACGTCGAGTTTCTAAGGATAGCTGTGCACCTAATGAAGCTCCTGCGACACCTCTATCGGTTGAGACCTTATGATTAGGGGCCGAAGCAGTGTTGGCCATGATTAATGCGCAACCTGCAAGGCAAACGCAGCAGCCCGCTCCTACGATGGAGCAGGTACCGCTGCAAGAGACTGAGCCGAGGAGAGTGGAACAGGTGGTAGTGGAGCCGTTGTTGCCAAGGAGGGCAGCTGAGAGACAGCTCAAGCATGTCATGAGCTTTAGTCCTGCGGTATTATCGAGGTTGGGAACCCCATCGCAAGCTGAAGACTAGCTCTCCAGGGTGAAAAGAGTCATGACAGCAACGGAGACGGAGGAGTGGAAAATGACCACCATTGCTACGTTCCTTTTGGACGGTGAAGCGAGAATGTGGTGGGAAGGTTTGGAGATGCACCTGTTGAGAGGTAGGCAACTTCTTGATGTCTCGATAGAGGAGTTCTCGAGATTGTTCTTGGCTAGATACCTCCCTTCGGCGCAGAGGATAGCGTTGGAGAATGAGTTCCTGAAGTTGGTTCAGGGTGAGAAGAGTGTGGATGAATATCTCCACGAGTTTACTCGTTTGAGTCGATATGCTAGCTCCACCATCGCGGATGAGGAGCGTAAGACGAATCGATTCTACGAAGGCTTGAGAGATGAGTTGAGGTTACTACTCTTGGGGCCGATGACGCAGGGTTTCTTAACCTTGGTCAACACGGCCCGGTCCTTGGAGAAGGACATGAAGAATGTCCAAGCAAAGAAGAGCGTTGGTGACAAGAAATCTGAGTTCAAAGTGCCGACTACTTCAAAGTCCGGCTATCGAAGGTCCTTCAAGAAGCATAGGACTTCGGGTCCAGCTTCTTCTGGTGCTTCTGGGGCGACTACGGGTCAGACCCCGGGCGCGTGTTTTACTTGCGGAAAGTCGGGGCACTTTGCCCGCGATTGTTGGAGCGGACGTACCAAGTCCGAGAGAAGGTCGGGAGCGACTTATGAAGAGAAGGGCAAGGTGGTGGAGTCGACCGCGTCCCACTATGCTCCGGCCCAACCAAGGGTCTATAATCTTGGCCAACAGGAGGCCATTAAACATGCGGATGTGGTGACAGGTACGGTTTAATTTATAGCAAGTCAATTTCTTTAAATACTTGTCATGCACATGTTACCTTACCACTGCTTGTTTAGGATTTGTTTTGATTTGTGAAAATCCGGCAAGAGCACTCTTCGATACGGTAGATTCACACTCCTTCTTGTCCGAAGGATTTATATCACGCATCTGAGTCTCTTCTTCGATGGCGAAGGATAAGTTGAATGTGTTGTTGCCCAATGGGTGTTCGATGCGAGCGGATAGGATCTGCTGTGTTAAGATTCGCATTGGGAATCAGGGGTTCGATATGCAAGCGTCGTTACCTCCGTTGGCGGAGTTCGACGTTATATTTGGCATGGACTGGCTCTCAGAGCAGCAGGCCTATATTGATTGCGGTCGAAAGGAAGTCAAGTTGGGAGCAAGTCGTGAGATTACTTTTACGGGCTTAAAGTGGTCGAGCAAGACGTTGATTTCTGCTCTTCAGGTGGTGAAGGCGGTTCGTGCCGGTGCAGAACTGTTCTTTACACTAGTAGAGGTTGCAAAGCTGAAGCCTGCATTGGATAGTATTTCAGTGGTATCGGAATACACTGATGTGTTTCGTAGAGATCTTCCTGGAGCCCCGCCGCAGCGGGTGATAGATTTCACGATTGAGCTAGTGCCAGGTGCAAAGCCTGTGTCACGATCTCCATATCGGCTAGCGCCTAAGGAAATGGCGGAGCTGAAAGTACAACTGCAAGGGTTGTTGGAGCAAGGGTATGTGTGCCCAAGTTCTTTGCCTTGGAGCGCGCCGGTCCTCTTTGTTAAGAAGAAGGACGGAAGCTTGAGGCTATGTATCGATTATCGGGAGCTCAACAAGTTGATGGAGAAGAATAAGTAGCCGATCCCCCAGATCAATGACCTTTTTGATCAGTTGGTCGGGTCGACGGTGTACTCGAAGTTGGATCTCAAGTCTGGGTAATATCAGTTGCGAATAAGGGAGAGTGATATCCCGAAGACAGCGTTTAGTATGAGATACGAGAATTATGAGTTTACGGTCATGCTGTTTGGCCTGACTAATGCGCCGTCAGTGTTCATGGATTTGATGAACAGGACATTTAGGGAGTACTTGGACCATTTTGTGATCGTCTTCATCGATGATATTTTGGTGTACTTGCAGAGTGAGGAAGATCACTTCAAGCATCTTCATTTGGTTTTGGAGATGCTAAGGAGGAATCAGTTGTATGCCAAGTTCTCGGCGTGCGAGTTTTGGTTATCCTCAGTAGCGTTCCTCGGTCATGTAGTGAGTGGAGAGGGTATTGCTGTGGATCCGGCGAAGATTGTTGCGATACGGGAGTGGCCTGAGCTTACTACTGTAGCGGAAGTCCGGAGTTTTCTGGGGCTTGCCGGCTATTATAGGCGCTTCGTAGAGAACTTCTCACGGATAGCGTTACCTCTCACTACTTTGACGAGGAAGGAGCAGAAGTTCGTTTGGTCGCCGGAGTGCGCGCGAGCTTTTGAAGAGTTGAAAGGTCGGTTGACCACAGCGTCGGTACTGAGTTCGCCATGTTGGACCGAAGGCTATGAGATTTATAGCGATGCTTCGGCCAGCGGTTTGGGTTGCGTGCTACTGCAACACGGAAGTGTAATAGCTTATGGCTCGAGATAGCTAAAAGTGCATGAAAGGAACTATCCGGTCCATGACTTAGAGTTAGCGGCCGTGATTTTTGCCTTGAAGCTGTGGAGGCATTATTTGTACGGTGTGAAGATTGATATCTACACTGATCATAAGAGCCTGAGGTGTCTGATTGATCAGAAAGATCTGAATATGCGACAGCATAGATGGATGGAGTTCTTGGGAGACTATACATTTAAGATCCACTACGTGCCTGGTAAAGGCAATGCGGTTGCGGACGCGTTGAGTCGTCGAGCCCCAGCTCAAGCCAATTGCTATCGGTGCATGATGAGAGGTTGGTGTGGGAGTTGGAGGCATTGGAGATTGTTTGTGTGGATAAGCAATCAAGTGCTGAAGCAGTACTGAATTTGACTGAAGTCCAATATGACCTGGCAGATCGGATTCAGCAGGCTTTGGATATGGATGTGCATATGAAGCAGTTCATGGTAGAGGCCCTGGATGGGTCAAATTCCCAATTTGTTGTGGAGGATGGATTGCTTTGGAAAGACGGTCGTCTGTGCGTCCCAAGTGTGGGCAATTTGCGGGTGGAATTGTTGTACGAGGCACACCATACCAAGTACTCGATTCACCCGGGGAGCACGAAGATGTACCGCGATGTAAAGAAACTATTTTGGTGTCCTGGTTTGAAGAAAGATGTGGCGCTCTACGTAGCGAAGTGCCAAACTTGCCCCTTGGTGAAGGTCGATTGCCAAAAGCCGGGAGGATTTCTTAAGTCCTTTCCTATTCCGGAGTGGAAATTCGACGACATCTCTATGGACTTTGTGCACGGTTTGCCAAGGTTGCAAAAGGGGAACGACGCCATTTGGGTGGTCGTGGATCGGTTAACGAAGGTGTCACATTTCATTCCGCATAGGAAGGATGATCCGGTGGAAGAGTTGGCAAAATTGTATGTGGATAACATTGTACGGCTTCACGGTGTGCCCCGCAGCATCGTGAGTGACCAATATGGGCGGTTCACGTCCAATGATTGGAGGCTTGTGCAGCAAATGTTGGGAGCAAAGCTAACATTCAGCACAGCCTTCCATCCACAAACGGATGGGCAGACCGAGAGGGTCAATAGAACTATGGAATACATGCTTCGCATGTGTGTCTTAGATTTTGGAAAGCAATGGGAAGACCATCTTTATTTGGTGGAGTTTGCATACAATAATAGCAACCAAGCGAGTATTCAAATGGTGCCCCTCGAGGCCCTATATGGTAGAAGATGTCGCACGACGTTGTCTTGGCTAGAAACGGGTGAGTCAAAGTTGTATAAGCGATTAGAAGTGGAGGATGCTACTTCTTTGGTGAGAACCATTCGGGAGAGGTTGTTTATCGCTCAAGACCGGCAAGCGAAGTACTATAATGCCAAGCACAGGAACGTGGAGTTCGCTGTGGGCAACTATGTGTACTTAGATCAAGTCATTCAAGGGTGTCTCGCGGGTGCAGCGATTGAAAAAGCTAAAGCCCGAGGTACCTTTGGCCGTTTGAGGTTCTGGAGCGAGTTGGTGAAGCAGCCTATCGGTTGAAGCTTTCAGTGGAGCCTGGTGGATTACATGATGTATTCCATATTTCGGTGCTTTGGAAGGCAGTGCAGGAGCCTACGCAAGTGATCGCGGTTGATCAAGTGCCGGTGGATAGTGGGTTGACGACAAAGGTCAAGCCCGTGTGGATTGAGGACTCGGAGGTCAAGCGGCTACGCAATAAAGAGATCAGGATGGTCAAGGTCCGGTGGGACAATTGCGGTCATGCGGAGCTCTCTTGGGAACGAGAGCAGACTATGCTTGACGAGTATTCGGAGTTGTTCCTCTCAGGTACAATTTAATTTTGTACATGTCTTTCCTTTATATAATTTCGTGGACGAAATTCTTTTAAGAGGGGGAGAGTTGTAATGCCACGAAACTCAAAAGAGCGAAGGGGGACATTTTGGGCCAGTTTTGGATTCTGGCAGGAGGCACACGGCCTGGGACACGGGCGTGTCCCAGGGCGTGTCAGGCTTGTGTCGACACTCAACCGGCGAAGTCGACATTTTGCGCTCGACGTTGTGTCGAGACAGGGCACAGGGCCTGAGACACGGGCATGTCTCAAGGCGTGTCGATCATGTGTCGACTCTCAGCCCGTGAAGTCAACATTTTGCGCTCGACGAAGTGTCGTGACAGGGCACACGGCTTAAGACAGGGGCGTGTCTCAGGGCGTGTCGAGCCCGTGTCGACACTCGTCCCGTGGAGTCGACGAATTTTGCTCGACGAGGTGTCGAGACAAGGCACACAGCCTAGGACACGGGCGTGTCCAAGGCCGTGTCGTGAGATCGACGAAGTGTCGAGACCGTGAAAACGGCCTGGAGCCCAGGCGTGTTTGAGTGGACACGGGTTATGACACGGGCGTGTCCAAGAACCCGTGTTGTTCTCGGGTTGTTTTTGGGATAAATCGATGGGGCTACACGGCCGACCACACGGCCATGTTAAGTGGAACACGGACGTGTTAGGTCGAACATGGGCGTGTTCGATACCTGTGTATTGTTCTAGGTGCGTTGATTTTGACGGTGAATGAGGGACACGGCCCTGGACATGGGCGTGTGCCAGGCCGTGTTCGGTCCAGATTGTACATTTCAGGCCCGAATCAAAGCCGTTCGTTTCTTTAACTTGGGATCCGACGGTTGGGGGTTGTTCCTGATGGGATATACCCAGGATTGGACCCTTGAAACCCTCACTTTTACTTGACTGGTTATCTTTCTAAAGTATAGAGAGAGAGGAGAGCCAAGGAAGGAATAAGAAGCTAGATCCGGCCATTGGAGGAGCTTCGAAGCTCCAAATCGCGAGCCGACTCCGGATCCACGGAGGCGAAGAGAGTGCGGTGCTTTTCATCCGCTTACTTTTCCATAGCGCCAAAGAATAACGCTAGGGTAACGATTCTCTTCTTGAGCATGTGAAGCTCTCCTTCTTTGCATAGGAAGCCCGCTCTCGCGAGTTTGCGGTGAGTTGGAGGCATTCCTTCGGGTAGATATGTAAAGTCCCCGTTGTGTAGAGTTCGTAAGCGAGAACGGACATAGACATGATGTGTGAAGCCTATCCGGACATGTTGGTCTGGATCGGTGATGTTGCATTGCATAAATGCCGGAGAAGACTCCGTGCGATTGATTGTTTTTCGCGTTTTCTACGTGGAAGATTGCAACAGGGAGCCTTGGAGATTAACCCAAAGGTGCACCCGGAAAACTGGGCGGATGCGTGATCTTGCCAACTTGGAGGCCTGAGAGCCAACTTGAACATAACTGAGTTATGTGAAATGTGTGATGGAAATGGGACTCGGGAGAAGTTTGACCCGCGCATATGGCTTAAACTGTCATTGCGATGTGAGCACGGGTTAGATGGAACCGTACCCGTTCTATGTCGTTCGGTTAAAGAGACCTAAGGGTACGTGGCACTTATCGTTGTCATAGATTCGGGTCTTCGGCGGTCTATGGCTTAAATTATCGTGACCCAGGCCAAGAAGACAGAAGCTCATAGGTTTGGCCGTCAAAGTGACGGTGGTGAGTCCGAAATGTCTATGGCTTTAATTGACGTGGCATCGACCGGTTCACCGATAATGTGCCCTGAGAGCACGGGGCGTGTGGCCATGCGAGCCAATTCCTGTGATGAAATGAATATTGATACATTGCTCGCTTATGCTAATGATATGCAGGGAAGGAGCATCGCCGCCCCGAGTTGGGGGCGGGATCGTTATAATTTGGTCAGCATTGCTGACCGTTGCCTTGTTTTGCCACCGTGCGGTGGTTTGTTGCTTGCAGGTGCTGCTGGATCAAGCGGTCAATAGTGGGCTAAAGCCCAAAGTGCGAAGCCGACCCTCGAAGGCCTAATTAGAGTGTTTACTGCTTTTATTCATGTATGACCGGCCTGCGTCCCGTGGTTTGTAAAACATGTAATATCAAGTGAACCATTTTGTAAGGCCTTAAGGCCTGTACTTGTGTATGTACAACATTCCTATTTTGGTAATAGTGGACATTCATGCTTTAGTGCTGGGTTCTTTATTGCAACTTATATAAACTGCTTCCGCTAGAAGGCTCGGTGTAGGACGTTGGATTGGTTGGATGGTTTCCATAAGTAACCACCCGGTCTGTTTGTGGTATATGACATCGGGCCCCGGCCAAACCTACTGCTATATGTTATGCGACAGATAGGGGGTGTTACAGAGTAATTCTGGCATTTAGCTAAGAATTGATGAGATGATCATTTATATTTGTAGAAGATGGGCTCGAAGTATCATACACTAAGATCGGCTCCCTAGCCCGAGGGTGAGTCTTCGGGAGTGCATAGTGAAGCGATGATAGAGGAGCTGTGTTTGTGCAATGAGACTTTGTTGAGAAAGATGGTTGCGATGCAAGCGCAAATGCAGGAATTGTTGAATGCCACCTTAGGACAGTAGCCTGGTGCGTAGGACCCCCAACTTTTGATTGGAGTGCTGATTTCACGGCGTTAGATGACTGTATCGTTACTATTGAGGAGATGTTTTCATATTCGGGAATTTCTGAGGGCAAAAGGTTATGGTCGCTGCTTATCAATTAAAGGGCCTCACTAAAGGTTGGTGGATCAGGGAAAAGGAATAACTTATAGATGGATGCTCGTGGGAAAGGTTTAAGGGGATTCTATTGAATAAGTTCCTGCCGACGGTGGAGAGAGATAAGTTGATGAACAATTTTCGACATTTGAAGCAGAGGCAACTAACGGTTGGTGAGTATAAGATCGAATTCAGCAAGTTGAGCAGGTTTGATCCAGATTTAGTAGCAACTGAGGAAGGCAGAGTTAAGCATTTTCTGGGTGGTCTTTGAAGCGACATACAGCAGTTAGCTAGCGTTTACTGGTCTGTGAGTTTTATGGAAGCGGTGAAGGTCGCATTGAAGGTCGAGGCTTTCGGCAATGCTAAGAATTGTGGCTTGTTGCTGAGGAAAGAGAAGAGAAAGGTTGAGGTAAATGAAAGCCCTTGGGTATTTGGCCCTGCTCCAACGAAATGAGGCAAAGAAGTATGTAGTTTTTGTGGTCGTCCGGGCCACCCCGTTGAGAAGTGTTTCAAAAGTTTGGGCTCTCAGAAGCAACCTCAGGTTCTTGCGAATCAGAGTGCACCCAATAGAGAACCTACCTGTGCCTTTTGTAAGCGAAAGGGGCATGATGTCACCCATTGTTGGTTAAAGGGCAAGACCTACTATCAGAGCAGACAGATGGGACACATGAGTTTAGATGTCCGCAGTCCTAACCCGGGATGAAGCCAATTCCTCTTCAAGCTCTGCCACTGCCGTAGTTGTAGTAGTTGGATGTGGGAAAAGGTAAATTGAACATGGTAACCAAGGAAGAAGCTCAGTATTCAATTCAAGTGATTTCATGTTGGATTTCGACCTAGTTGCTTGCTAGTAGTCGTATGTTTATTGGCGGTCATATTAGTTACGTGTACGCTTTTATATGTGAGTTTAAGGTGAAGCTGTAACAACCCCATCCGTTCATATGACATATTCTAGAAGGTCCGGCCGGGGCCCCGCAGTATATATCACAAAACAGGCGGTGAAGGTACAGGATGATACCAGAGTTGCGCATCGCACCTATCACAAAGCATTCTAGCGGAAGCCTAGACTACAACTTGAACTCCTCATGAATGCCCAAATATAAAACTCCACATTTTATACACTATAGGAATGTCTTACAACAAGTAAAAGAGATGGCCTTATGGCCTTACAGGGCTGTCAAACAGTGGCCGAAACAAATTGGCGCGCAGGCCGGCTACATGAAAAGAAAATATACAAAAGCAACACATTTAGCCTTCGAGGGCTAGCAGCAGTAGCAGTAATAGCAGCATGAACATCAGCCTTTACGCGTCCCACTTGGCTCGCCAGCACCTCTACAGGGACAATCCACCCAACGGTGGTAAACAAAAGCAACGGTCAGCGTTCAGCTGACCAAATTATAACGACCCTACCCCTTTTCTCGGGGCAGCGGTAATCTTCCCTGCACGCATATCATATCACAGTATGGCAATATATCTCATCAAAATGTGCTTTCACGCACACAAGCCATCACAACCGTTCGCCACCCGGCCCAACGGTCCGTGCACTCAGGGCACATTCTTGGTGTTCTGGCAAAGCTCTTGCCCACCACCGTATCAGGGTCATCACCCAACGGTAATTCTCTTAATCATTTCCTCCATGGCGTGCAGCCGGAGTTAGTCTTCCTACACTGGGATGGCCCGTAGCCCCCCATTGTGTCATGGCGCGTAGGCCAAAGACTCTTGCTATGCGCTCCAACAGACCGCACCTTTTGGTCTCACGTCGGACGGACATAGCACAGGTCGGATCCTCCACCCCCCGTTGCTCAAATCGCCTTGCCTTCTCCGAGTACAGCGTACTCATGGCTATATCAAAGGCGCGGGTCGGTCTCACCAATCCTGTTCTTGGCATTCAAGCCTGTGTATTTCTCGATACCCACTCTCATAGCACAACAGCGGGTCTTTCCTGGGCCTCCCAGTACTTCCTGTGACACTCTTCACAGGTGGACACCGCACAATCACAAACTTCAGGGATCTTTCCTGGCTACCATGCCAGTACTTCCTGTTACTCGCTTCACAGGGGGACACCCTACGACATCAAGCATCACAAAGGTCCTTTCCTGGTCACCCACCAGTACTTCCCGTGCCTTATTCACAGGTTGGACCCAAAACAGAACACGGCTATTTTCCTGGGCTACCACTTCAGTACTTCCTACTACTCCTTTTTGCAGGCATAGCTCGTTGACTCCTTAAACTACACGTTTATCACGGAGTCTTCTCCGGTTCGTATGCAATATCACCAATCCAGACCAACCTGTCCAGATGGGCATCACACAGCATGCCTATTCCGTACTGCATTTCCGGATCTATATGCCAACAAAGGGGATTTCATGAATCACCCAAACGACTCCCAAAATCAGCCACCTCTTGGTGGGGGAATCACAAAGATATGCCAAAAAGAAGACTTCACATGGCTAGGAAGAAAAGTCGTTACCCTTGACGACCGCTTCAGTGCCATGAACTCAAAGCTTGCTTGAAAGACTCGCAAGAGCGTTTCCTTCGCAACGCCGGCTTCAGATCTCTTGTCGGTAAACCGCAGCACCACCAGCAGTAGCCCCCTTTCCTCCTCCTCCTTCTTCTTCCTCTCCTTTCTCTCTTAACTTGAAGAAAGATCAAGGCCAAGTAAAATGAGAATACCTTCTCAGATTTCGGCCTTTAGGAAAAGAGGAAAGAAGCTCAGCCTTTGGATCCAGGCTGAAGGAACGGACGGCCACGATTTTGCCAAAAACACTGATTTTGACCTGACACGGCCTGTGACACGCCCGTGTCCCAGGCCGTGTGCCTCAAGCGGTGGTCAACCGACCTATACAGACTAGTGACACGCCCATGGAACACGCCCGTGTCATGGGCCGTGTCACCCAACACGCCTTCGAACACGCCCGTGTCCGAGGCCGTGTGCCTGGGCGAAAAAAATCCCAAAACATCCCGAGACTTCACACGGCCTGTGATACGCCCGTGTCCCAGGCCGTGTGCCCAGACACGGCACAAAGACACGCCCTGTCAAAATCCTTCATCGGGCTGAGTTCGTCGACCTTATTTGACACGCCCTGTGACACGCCCGTGTCACAGGCCGTGTTCAACCTCTCGACACTCGACACTCGACACTCGACACTCGACGATCATCGAGCAAAAGTCGTCGAGCACACGATACGGCCTTGGACAAGCCCATGTCCAGGGCCGTGTGCCCCCTCTCGACACATCGTCGAGCGAAAAATCGTCGACACCAAAGCCGATAGTCGACACGGCCTCGACACGCCCTGTGACATGCCCGTGTCGCAGGCCGTGTCCGCTACTCAACGATCGTCGAATCCAAATTTCGTCGACTACGCGGCCAAATCGTCGACCCCAGCTTGACACGCCCTGGGACACACCCGTGTCCCAGGCCGTGTCACCCAAAAATTTCCTGTTTGAGAAATTTGGGCTGTTACAATCCTCCCCTCCTGCAAGAAATTTCGTCCTCGAAATTCAGACACAGGAAGGCAACAGTAACCAGCAAGAAAAATGTTACAACATACAAAATTTTATGTTACAACATCCTCTCTACCTATTACAAAAACAGCTTAGGGAACTCTTCTCGCATGGTTTGCTCTCGCTCCCATGTCAATTCTTCACGGTCGCAATTGTCCCAGCGGACTTTTACCATTCCAACCGTCTTGTTCCGCAACTGTTTCTCGACTCGATCTTCGATCTGAATGGGTCTAACTTTCGTTGTTAGCCCATTGTCCACCGACACACGATCATCCGCAATCACTTGAGCTGGATCTTTCACGGCTTTCCGAAGCACCGAGATGTGAAATACATCATGTATTCCACCCAAGTATGCCGACAAAGCTAGCCGATAAGCCGCTTCGCCAACTCGCTCAACCACTTCAAAAGGACCCAAATATCTTGGACTCAACTTTTTCAATCGGCGAATCCTGGAGACCCCTTTGAATGGCTTGATTTTCAAGTAGACCCAATCGCCAACCGCAAATTCCACATTCCGGTGCTTGGCGTTGTAGTACTTCACTTGTCGATCTTGAGCAATAAGCAATCTCTCTCGAATAGTCCGTATGGTTGAGTATGCTTCATCAACCTCATTTGGTTTAAAAATCCGAGCTTCGCCCGCTTCTACCCAAGCCAAGGGATTACGACACTTCCTTCCGTATAATGCTTCATATTGTGCCATCCCAATGCTCGCCTGGTAGTTGTTATTATATGCAAACTCTACCATGTAGAAATGATCTTCTCATCTCTTTTCGAAGTCAAGGGCGCACATTCGGAGCATGTCCTCCATTGTTTTGTTGGTGCGTTCAGTTTGGCCATCCGTTTGGGGATGAAAGGCCGTATTGAAAGTCAATTTCGTGCCCAACAGTCGGTGAACGAGCCTCCAATCATTTGACGTAAAGCACCCATCTCGATCACTTACGATGCTCCGAGGAATACCGTGAAGCCGCACAATCTGGTCAACATATAACTTTGAAAAACTTTCAACTGAATCATCTCGCCTGTTCGGGGGAAAATGTGCCACTTTAGTTAGCCGGTCAACAATCACCCAAATGGAATCATTTTCTCGCTGCGATCTCGGCAACTCGTGCACAAAATCCATGGAAATATCATCAAATTTCCACTCTGGGATCGGCAGTTACTTCAAATAACCGCTCGGCTTTTGGCATTCCGCCTTCACCATTGCACATGTTTGGCATTTGGAGACATAAAGGGCAACATCTTTCTTGAGCCCTGGCCACCAGAATAGCTTCTTCATATCGTTGAACATCTTCGTGCTCCCGGGGTGAATGGAATACCTTGTATAATGCGCTTCATACATCAGTTCTTCCCTCAATTTCTCCACATTTGGGACGCACAAACGGCCTTCTTTACGCAAAAGACCGTCATTCCAGGTGAATTTGCCCTCTGGCCCTTCATTCACATAGCGTAAGAGATCGTCATCCAACTTTGTTGCCCGTCGAACTCAGTCTGCAAGGTCACATTGCACCTCAGTCCAGTTCAAACATGCAGTGGCAGTGGAATTCTTGTTAACACAATAAATCTCCAGCGCCTCCAGTTCCTGGATAAGACGTTCATCATGCCTTTGTAACCAATTTGCTCTAGCCGGAACCCGCCGACTCAAGGCATCTGCGACAACATTCCCTTTCCCGGGCGTATAATGAATCTCAAAAGTGTAGTACCCAAGGAACTCCAACCACCTTCGTTGTCGCATATTCAAGTCTTTCTGCTCCAGAGGTACTTTAGGCTCTTGTGATCTGTATAAATCTCCACCTTCACTCCATAAATGTAGTGTCGCCACAACTTGAGTGCAAAAATCACCGCCGCTAGTTCCAAATCATGGACGGGATAATTTCGCTCGTGCACCTTCAGCTGGGGTGAGCCATAAGCAATAACCTTTCCATTCTGCAGAAGAATACAGCCTAAGCCGCTCCCTGAGGCATCACTATAAATCACAAATCCGTCGGTTCCACTGGGCGAAGACAACACCGGCGCCGTGGTCAACCGAATCTTCAGCTCTTCAAAAGCTCGTGTGCACTCTGGCGTCCAAACGAACTTCTGATCTTTTCGCTTCAATGTGGTTAGCGGGAAAGCGATCCGCGAGAAGTTTTCCACAAATCGTCTATAGTAGCCCGCAAGTTCAAGAAAACTCCTGACTTCGGCCACGGAAGACAAGATTGGCCACTCCTGTATGGCCCTTATCTTTGCTGGATCCACTGCAATGCCCGCTCCACTCACCACATGGCCTAGAAATGCCACCGACGATAGCCAAAACTCGCACTTTGAGAACTTGGCATAGAGCTGATTTTGCCTCAACGTGTTCAACACCAACCGCAAGTGAATCTCATGTTCAGCTTTCGACTTCGAGTACACCAGGATGTCATCAATGAATACAATCACAAACAGATCCAGGTACTCACGAAAAATACGGTGCATCAAATCCATAAACACCGAGGGCGCATTTCACAGTCCAAATGGCATGACTGTGAACTCATAGTGCCCGTAACGCGTTCCAAATGCAGTTTTGGGAATGTCACCTTCCCGAATTCTCAACTGGTAATAACCAGACTTCAGGTCCAACTTCGAATACACGGTTGAGCCCACCAGCTGATCAAATAACTCATCAATCCGCGGTATCAGATACTTATTCTTCTCGGTCATCTTATTCAGTTCACGATAATCGATACACAACCGCAACCCACCATCTTTCTTCTTTACAAAAAGCACAGACGCGCTCTAAGGTGACATACTTGGGTGTATATAACCTTGCTCCAACATTTCTTGTAGTTGAACCTTCAATTCCTCCATCTTTTTTGGCGCAACACGATATGGCGAGCGGGCCACAGGTTTTACACCAGGCACCAACTCAATCGTGAAGTCAATCTCCCGCTGGGGTGGTAGCCCAGGGAGATCCGGGGGAAACACATCTGTAAAGTCCGCCACAATCAGAACCTCGCACACATTGGCATTAGGATCAACAGCCTGAATTAGTGCAAAGTAACACTCTACACCCTTCTGAACAGCCTTGACTACCTGGAGGGCAGACATCAACGTCCCGTCCACTCCTCGCATACCCGTGAACTTTGTCTCCTGTTCGGTATTTTGGCCCAACGTGATTTCTTTGGACTGGCAATCAATCATGGCATGCTGCTCTGCAAGCCAATCCATCCCAAAAATCACTTCGAATTGCGATATCGGCAAAACAAATGCAGTTAAACTGAAATCCCGACTTCCCAACTGAACCGCCACATCGCAAGCTTGATCCGCAAGCATCCCACAGCCATTCGGCAACACGACTCTGACGCTATCTGTCATTGCACGACTGGGTATCCCAAGCCGCGTTATAAATTCACTAGACAGAAAAGAATACGATGCACCCGTATCAAACAGTGCTCGCGCCAGCGTGTCCCAAATCATCACAAAGCCTGTGACAAACATGTCACACACACAAACCACAAACATAGGGGTACTAAGCAAAGCATACAAACAATAGCATATGCAGAACTAAATGCATACCTGTGACAACGTCACTCTGATTGATGGCCTCCTGCAGGCCAAGATTGTAGACCCGGGGTTGCGCCTGCGAGGCAGAGGAATTCACCACCGCCTTTCCTTTTTCAGCATAAGATGCTCCCACCTTCTTGTCACTCTTTGGCGGCATCCGACAATCTCGCGCAATATGCCCCATTCGGCCACAATTGAAGCAGATACGAGTGTCTGGCTTGGAGGTCGCCCGTGACGTTGCTCCCTTTGCAACTGATGAAGGAACTTGTCCACTAGGCTTGGACTTCTTACCCCATCTCTTCTTATAAAATGATTTCCCCGATCGGGGCGCCTTCCACTCCGGTTGCGACACAGCCAAAGCTCTCTTCCCTTGTACCCTTTTCATATCCTTTTCCAATGCGCTCGTAGTGTCAACCAACGCTTGGAAACCTTGGTTCACCGAACTTGACACAAGGAACCTCAGATCGTCCCTCAGTCCTTCATAGAACCGATTGGTCTTCCTCTATTCATCAGCAAATATAGAACCCGCATACTGCCCCAAGCGAGTAAATTCATGCAGGTATGCGTCAACACTGCCATCACCTTGTGTTAACCTTTGGAATTCATTTTCCATGGCTATCCGCTGAGCCGCAGGAAGGTGCTTCGCTAGGAGGAGCCGGGAGAATTCTTCCATGGATACTTGAGTTAACGGATGACCCGTCAAGTGATGCAACTCCATCTCATCCCAACACAATCGAGCTTCTCCTTCAAGCAAAAAGGTAACTAAAGTAACTTTCTGATGCTCCGTCGTTCCAATCGCCGTCATCACTCGCTTGACGCGCGATAGCCAATCCTCAGCCTGCGTCAGAGTTCCCGCTCCCGAGAACGTAGGCGAATGGAAACTCATAAACCGCGTTAGCTGCTTCTCAGCTGCTCGAGGAGCCACATCCACGACAGGTTAAGGCCTTGCCGCCACCTGTTCTGGCCTCATAGCCACTTGTTCCTGCCTAAGTGGCTGGCCTTGGAGCATGGTAAATAAAGCCTCTGCAACTAAACGCACATGTTCCGCAGACGGTGGAGGTGTAGGCACCGTGGCTGGTGCCGTACTTTCATCAGAATGCTGAGGCTCAGACGTCCCAGCTCCACTTCGTGTCACCTAAAGGTGGACAAGACACGCACATTAGCGGTCGTACCCAAGCAACCAACACAAAATAAGAACACGCAGGTTCCTCAAACACATCAAGTTTTCATTCCTATCATGGACATTCAGGAGTTCATTCGTAGACTTTGGTTTGCAAAAACACGTGCTCGCCACCCCACAAAAGAAGTCGGCCACGACTTCGAGAGGGAAAGACCAAGACAACCGATACCAAAAATGTAACAACCCCATCCGTTCATATGACATATTCTAGAAGGTCCGGTCGGGGCCCCACAGTTTATATCACAAAACAGGCGGTGAAGGTACAGGATGATACCAGAGTCGTGCATCGAACCTATCAAAAAGCATTCTAGCGGAAGCCTAGACTACAACTTGAACTACTCATGAATGACCAAATATAAAACTCCACATTTTATACACTATAGGAATGTCTTACAACAAGTAAAAGAGATGGCCTTATGGCCTTACAGGGTTGTCAAACAGTGGCCGAAACAAATTTGCGCGCAGGCCGGCCACATGAAAAGAAAATATACAAAAGCAACACATTTAGCCTTCGAGGGCTAGCAGCAGTAGCAGCAATAGCAGCATGAACATCAACCTTTACGCGTCCCACTTGGCTCGCCAGCACCTGTACAGGGACAATCCACCCAACGGTGGTAAACAAAAGCAACGGTCAGCGTTCAGCTGACCAAATTATAACGACCCTACCCCTTTTCTCGGGGCAGCGGTAATCATCCCTGCAAGCATATCATATCACAGCATGGAAATATATCTCATCAAATGTGCTTTCACGCACACAAGCCATCACAACCGTTCGCCACCCGACCCAACGGTCCGTGCACTCAGGGCACATTCTTGGTGTTCTGGCAAAGCTCTTGCCCACCACCGTATCAGGGTCATCACCCAATGGTAATTCTCTTGAGCATTTCCTCTATGGCGTGCAACCGGAGTTAGTCTTCCTACACCGGGATGGCCCGTAGCCCCCCATTGTTTCATGGCGCGCAGGCCGAAGACTCTTGCTATGCGCTCCAACAGACCGCACCTTTTGGTCTCACGTCGGACGGACATAGCGCAGGTCGGATCCTCCACCCCCCGTTGCTCAAATCGCCTTCCCTTCTCTGAGTACAGCGTACTCATGGCTATATCAAAGGCGCGGGTCGGTCTCACCAATCCTGTTCTTGGCATTCAAACCTGGGTATTTCTCGATACCCACTCTCATAGCGGGTCTTTCCTGGGCCTCCCAGTACTTCCTGTGACGCTCTTCACAGGTGGACACCGCACAATCACAAACGTCAGTGGTCTTTCCTGGCTACCATGCCAGTACTTCCTGTTACTCGCTTCACAGGTGGACACCCTACGACATCAAGCATCACAAAGGGCCTTTCCTGGTCACCCACCAGTACTTCCTGTGCCTTATTCACAGGTTGGAACCAAAACAGAACACGGCTATTTTCCTGGGCTACCACTCCAGTACTTCCTACTACTCCTTTTCGCAAGCATAGCCCGTTGACTCCTTAATCTACACGTTTATCACGGAGTCTTCTCCGGTTCGTATGCAACATCACCAATCCAGACCAACCTGTACAGATGAGCTTCACACAGCATGCTTATTCCGTACTCCATTTCCGGATCTATATGCCAACAAAGGGGATTTCATGAATCACCCAAATGACTCCCAAAATTAGCCACCTCTTGGTGGGGGAATCACAAAGATATGCCAAAAAGAAGCCTTCACATGGCTAGGAAGAAAAGTCGTTACCCTTGACGACCGCTTCGGTGCCATGAACTCAAAGCTTGCTTGAAAGACTCACAAGAGCGTTTCCTTCGCAACGCCGGCTTCGAATCTCTTGTCGGTAAACAGCAGCACCACCAGCAGCAGCCCCCTTTCCTCCTCCTCCTTCTTCTTCCTCTCCTTTCTCTCTTAACTTGAAGAAAGATCAAGGCTAAGTAAAATGAGAATACCTTCTCAGATTTCGGCCTTTAGGAAAAGAGGAAATAAGCTCAGCCTTTGGATCCAGGCTGAAGAAACGGACGGCCACGATTTTGCCAAAAACACTGATTTTGACCTGACACGGCCTGTGACACGCCCGTGTCCCAGGCCGTGTGCCTCAAGCGGTGGTCAACCGACCTATCCAGACCAGTGACACGCCCATGGAACACGCCCGTGTCATGGGCCGTGTCACCCAACACGCCTTCGAACACGCCCGTGTCTGAGGTCGTGCGCATGGGCGAAAAAAATCCCAAAACATCCCGAGACTTCACACGGCCTGTGACACGCACGTGTCCCAGCCCGTGTGCCCAGACACGACACAAAGACATGCCCTGTCGAAATCCTTCATCGGGATGAGTTCGTCGACCTGATTTGACACGCCCTGTGACACGCCCGTGTCACAGGCCGTGTTCAACCTCGCGACACTCGACACTCGACACTCGACGATCGTCGAGCAAAATTCGTCGAGCACATGACACGGCCTTGGATACGCCCGTGTCCTGGGCCGTGTGCCCCCTCTCGACACATCATCGAACGAAAAATCGTCGACACCAATTCCGATAGTCGACACAGCCTCGACACGCCCTGCGACACGCCCGTGTCGCAGGCCGTGTCCGCTACTCAACGACCGTCGACTCCAAATTTCGTCGACTACGCGGCCAAATCGTCGACCACAGCTTGACACGCCCTGGGACACGCCCGTGTCCCTGGCAGTGTCACCCAAAAATTTCCTGTTTGAGAAATTTGGGCTGTTACAGAAGCATCTTTGGGCGCACATTCTGTTCGATTCGGATGCTACTTATTCCTTTATGGGTAGGAATTTTGCAGACTGACATTGTTTGGTTATCGATCAAGTTGGCGACCTGTTTCGTGTTAAGTTTCCATTCGGTGATTCAGAGATGTCTAATCAGGGTATTCAGAATTGCCATATTCTCTTAGGAGGATTTCTAGGTATGCCGATCTGAAGGTGCTAGATTTCGAAAACTTCTATGTGATTTGGGGTATGGATTGGTTGTCTAGATATGATGCGGTCATCCAATGCAAAGTTAAGCATTTGGATTTTAGGATGGATAATATCCAACCCATGAGCGTGTTTGGTTTCTGTGTCAGGACTCCTCAATCATATTTATGGTACGTGGTCGGAATCTTTTAGAATCAGGTTCTATTGCTTAACTTGTTTCCTTTTTGGAAGTTACTCGCGATTCGCCGCGTGTCAAGGATATTTCTGTAGTACGAGAGTTTCTCGGCATTTTTCTGATCAATCTCCCTGGTATTCCTCCTATGAGAGATGTAGAATTTGTTATACACCTTGAGACTGGTACTCATCCTATTACGAGGGCGCCTTACCACATGGCTCTGCGTGAGTTAGACGAATTGTGAATACAATTAGATGAATTATTACAGTGTGGTTTTATTAGGCCTAGTTCTTCGCCTTGGGGTGCTCCAGTTCTCTTTGTAAAAAAAGGATGGATCTATGAGGTTATTCACAGACTATAGAAAGTTGAATAAGGTAACCATCAAGAACAGGTATCCGTTGTCTCAGATTGATGATTTGTTTGACCAGTTGTGCAGTAGTGATGTCTTCTCAAAAATTATCCTTCGTTTAGGCTACCATTAGTTGAGGATCCGTGAGTCGGACGTTCCGCGAACTGCATTTTGTTCTCGGTATGGGCATTTTGAGTTCTTGGTAATATCTTTTCGATTAACGAATGCACCCTCTACTATTATGGACATGATGAATAGAGTGTTAAAATATTTTATGGATCACTTTGTGGATGTCTTTTTAGATGATGTTCTAGTATATTCTAGAAATGTCGAGGAGCATGCCTTGAATTTACGCTCGGTGCTTTCCGTGTCGAGGGAGCTTAAGTTGTTTGTGAAGTTAGCTAAATGTGAGTTCTGGTTGTCTCAAGTGTCTTTCCTGGGACACGTTGTGAGTCGAGATGGAAGTTGGGTATACCCAACAAAAAAATAAGCACAGTTTTGGATTGGAAGAGGTCTACAATGCCCAAGAAGATGAGGAGTTTCTTAGGGTTGGCAGACTATTATAGGATTTTTGTGTAAGGATTTTCAGTATTGTCTGCACCCTTATCCAGACTAATGCAGAAAAGCGCATCTTTTGTTTGGAGCGACGATTGCAGGGAATCTTTTCAGGAATTGAAGGAGAGGCTGTGTTTTGCCCTAGTTTTAGTGTTACCCACTGAGGGTGTGGAGTTTGTCATTATGTCGATGCTTTGCGAGTTAGTCTTGGTTGCATTCTTATGAAAGAAGGAAGGGATATCACGTATGGATCAAGACAATTGAAGATACATAAAAGGAATTACCATACTCATGATTTGGTATTTGTTGTGGTCATCTATGCCTTGAAGTTGTTGAGACATCTTTTATATGGAGTGTCAAGCAAAATCTATACGGATCATAAGAGTTTGAAGTATGTCTTCACCTAGAAAGAGCTTAATTTGGCATGCGTAGATGGATGGGGTATGTTGTGGACTATGAGGTCGATATCCCTTACCATCCAGGCAAGGCTAATGTATTGGCCAATGCCTCGAGCAGGAAAGCCGCGCATGTCTTCAACCTCTCTGTGCAGTCCTTAGTGAAGGAGTTTTTATTGTTTGAAGTCTTATATAGGAGGCGTTGTCGAACTCCCATATTTTGGGCCGAAGTCGGTGAGAGGTCGTTGTTAGGTACATAGGCCAAGGAAGAGATGAGTGTGGCGGTAACACTTATCCTTGAGAAGCTTTATTTGACTCAAGAGCATTATGAGAAGAACGCTAATAGGCATAGGGTTGGTCTGGAATTCGCAGTTAGGGACCCGATTTTTCCGAAAGTTTCTCCAATCTCAGGTGTTAAGAGATTTGGAAGGAACAACAAGTTGGATCCCATGTATGTCAGACCTTTCCAGATTGTAGAGCGCATTAGAGTGTCGGTGATGAGTCCATGTTTTATACCTATTTTCGGACTCATCTGGGCTAGTTTTCACACGGTTGCACTTCACTTTTAGTTCTATATCGTTCATATCTCATCTTATCTTTATTTCCATAGGAAGTGCACATTTATGCCCATGGTTGTGTAGTTTGTTATTTTTATAGTTTGTACTCCCTTTTTGTGATTGTCTGGAATGTCTGCACAGATTAGTGATTGGTTTTTCCTTTCGGTACAGGGGTCGTGTGCGTGTTCCGGGATGGTGGTGAAACAGGAATACTGCGCACGATCATGGGATCTACTGCGCACGACCACTGGTCGTGCGCCCCCGATCGTGCGCACTACTCTTTGTTTTCCTGAGTCAGCCTGGGGTAAGTGCACGACCACTGGACATATTGCGCACGACCACCGGTCGTGCGCCAATGATCGTGTGCATTGATTCCTCTTTTCTGGAGTCCTGTCTAGGTAATCGCACGATCATTGGACTTAGTGTGCACGACCACTGGTCGTGCGCCACTTCTCGTGCGCATTATCCCAGTTCTTCTTCCTGATATTCCATGCCAGTGTGCACGAGCACAGGACATAGCGCGCACGACCACTGGTCGTGCGCCTGTGATCGTGCGCATTGTTAAATTCTGCTTTTGTATAAATAGTGCAGGTCTCGCCCTAATCCAGAGATCCGCACGAAGATCCGCAGATCGCCCATTTCCACCGCCGTTTTCCGCCTTCTCCGTTGTTCCCCTTCATCTTCCACCCTAGGGAGGTGCTCCGGGCAAGCTTTCACCGCCAAATCCAAGCCGGAGCTTCCTCTCAGCCTCCTCCTTCATCCGTGAGCTTCAAGTAGAGTTTTGATGCCATAGCCATCAAGCAAAGGAAAGCTAGCAAACTTCATCCGCTATCGTGAGACGAAGAAGACGGGCCATTGGAAGGTGGTGACAACCCTTCTCTACCCCGGAAGCAGTTGAGGACCGAGATTGGATGCAGAATGACAACCCGACGATTCCAACCGTGAATCCTCAGCAAGACTTCGGATTCGGTCGATCTTTTGTCTTGTTCTTGCTTTATTGTTGAATATTGGTGTTTAACTTTATTTATATTGATGAAGATTGCTTAGTTTGTAAAATGTTTATATTCAATCAAGTCTATGTGATTTTGTGTATTTTCGTTATTTACTTGAGGTGTGTCATAGTCCATCCACCATCCATCCACCCTTGCCGCACTAGCAATTGCTAGTGGCGTGCGTAGCGAAGAGGTGCTTACGACCCTCATTCCGCCATTCTCACCACCTCATCCGCGAGCCTACTCTTCCATCCGCCTAGCGATTCGGTGCATAGCAGCCCGACTAGTCTTCCATCCCGCCTGGCGAAGCATCGCATAGCGGCGTTACATAGGAGTAGTTGTTAGTATTTTATTTTCATTATCCGCAAATATCAAAGCCCCCATCATTACCTCCGACCTAAGGACTTCAATCTCAAGTCCTCCTCGAAATTAACTCCACCTTACTGTGTTCCTTGTGAGATCGATACTTGGGAAAACCCCCATTTTATATTACTTGTGCGACCGGTTCACTGCCGTGATCTATAGCATCAAGTTTTTGGCGTCGTTGCCGGGGAACACAGTCGTGTGAGTTTTTGGAGAGGGAGATAATAGACTGAAGCCCTTTTCCATTTGTGCATATCTTTTTTTTTTTGCTTTTGTTATTAGAATTTTTATTTTGCTTATTTCTTTGATTTTTGATTTAGATAGCAGATCCGTGCTATTTTCATTTTAGCTGTTTAGCACTTTTTCAGCAATTATTTTTATTCGTGATGGATCCTGATGCTGAGTGCCGTATCGTTGACACTTTGCGCCAATCCATCGATACCATTGCTGCTTTGAATGCCGAGCATTGCATTCG
This sequence comes from Platanthera guangdongensis, assembly GCA_039583875.1. Classification (NCBI taxonomy): domain Eukaryota; kingdom Viridiplantae; phylum Streptophyta; class Magnoliopsida; order Asparagales; family Orchidaceae; genus Platanthera; species Platanthera guangdongensis. The sequence goes on from CM077147.1 coordinate 139,046,962, forward strand.
ATGTTTGTTATGTCAAGGTGTGGGCCACATGTTGAAGGATTGCCCTCGTTTGTGCAAGCCTTCTCCCTCTGAGGGCGTGTTCCCAACAACCTCCCGTTCGCGGAAGACTGTTGTGGACAGGCCTACCGGGGTGTTGCCTGGCCCATACACTGACATAACGCACTTTGCTCATTCTCTACCTGTTGAGATTACCGAAGAATCTCTAGCCGCATACAGCTCTTTCATGGGTCCCTCGATCCCTTTTTACGAGCTTTCCTTGAGTGATGATGATCACTCTGGTGTTAGCCAACAAAAAGTGGAGCAGGAACTCATGGACGCTCCTGTATGGGACTATGAGATTGTTCCGGTCGTCGACGGGGTGGTGTCAACGAATGATTTTGCGATGGGACCTGCTCATACAGTGCTTGATTTTGAGAGCAGCCTTGCCCCTCCGCAATTTTTGCCGGATTGTGCTATTCCTCTTTTTTGTGAGTCGGTTGATGATGCCGTGACTGTGGATGATTCGGTGCCCGAGGTTGCGCCGAAGTGGGATGATGATTCCTCTATCTCCGACGGAGAAAGTGGATCTTCGGAACATTTTTACGCACCCCGATGGGATGAGGAATACCCTCTTTCCGATGCGGAGGTTTGCACCTCTTTATTGGATGAGGTCGTTCTTCTTACCACCGCGGACCTCGAGTTCATGGATTCCCCTCGATACGACTTATATGACACCGACAGTGATCTCTGCTTGGATCCTGCTGAGAGTGACACCGGGATCACTCTCCCTATTTCTGATTATTTTAGTTCTTCTTCTATTTTATTTCTTGATCCCCCTTCTTTATCTGAGCCTGTGCAGGATGAGTCTCCACAGGTACGTTGGGATGACGATGAGCTTTGTGCTCATGCCGTTGCCATCGCCTCCTGCGGGCCTGTGATAGACGATACCTTGCTAGGCAAGGATTTGTTTTGTGGTGAGATGAGTGAGGACCAGGCCTCCTCCTCATCCTACTTCCTATTTCCTCTACCTGTGTTGGGCAGGTATTACTATTTAGGTAGAGGGGTAACTGCTCTATCACCGTATCGGTACCCGTTACCGAAACAGATATTGGAACAGTTACCTGTGCACTTTTTATTTCATATGCCCATTAGCTAGAACTGTTTAGAATGTAATAAGTCGTGCTGGGATGACAATAACCCCAGTACTTATCTTTTATTTCCTCCATTTTATTTTTCTTGTCTATTTTTAGTTTTAGCATTTCCTTTTTGTATATTTTGTTTTGTTTTTGCGGAGCTCACCCCTGCAGGTATTCTTGGAAATTTGCATTGGCAGGGTTCTGATTCTTCGTATGGCGGGCCTGCTTCAGGTTTCCACGCGCCTTCTGGTATGCTCACTGGCTGAGCATTGGGTAACCTCTTCCCTTAGCTCCTTATTATTTTAATTTCTATATCATCTGTTGTATTGCTTAGTTTAAGTCTGGGGGAGAGCTAGTTTTGTTACCTTTTGCACGTGCACATCTCATGTGCATACTAGAAGCCTTTATTGTTTTATTTTGATCAGTTCATTGCATCACACACCACTGCACCCACATGAGCGCGTGCTTAGCTGTTTGTGTGCTGCGAGTTAAACTCATTTCTTCGTTAGATTTGGGAAAATTATGGTGCTGGCTTAGGATTGTGAGACAGAGTAAAATGTTGGCCTTGTTGTGTTTCTAGTCAACTGCTCTCGTCTCGTGTAGAAATTCGAGTAGATTTAATTTTTCTGTATGCTTATAGTTTTATATCTTTCTATTTGCGTAAAGACTTTTTATTCTACTCAAAAGTTGGTGAATCCGGTGTGAATCCGACGGTAGCTTAGGGATGTGTGTAGACGGTCGTTAGTTTTGTATTGCTCGAGTCAGGAGGATGGATAGTCTTTCTCGTTGGCTAAGAACTTGCCCCAAGCTATTATTGAAGTATGGGTATAGGTTAGTCATGCATGAGCGTGATGTAGGCCATCATTTTGGCCCGGTTGAGCTTTGTACCGTTCCTAATGTCTTGTCCTCGCTAGCCCTGTTGTGCCTACCCCTCCTTTTGATTCAGCTCCACCATGATTTCACCAAAGCCTCCAAGCCAATCCTAGTCGCACTCCCGAGTTGAGCTTTAGAGTTTTACATTTTCATTTTGGGATGTGATGTGGTGATTTCACTTGTGATTATGTGGATGTGCTCCAAAGCGTATATTTGCTGAATTGTGAAAGTAAAATGAAGAAAAAGAAAAAGAAAAATATTTATAAAGAAAAAGAAAAAAGAAAAAAAAGTGAAAAAGTGAAAAGGAAAAATAAAATTGAAAATCATTTTGGAAATGTGATTATATGTGGAGTAGGCGGTGCACACACCCATTTGTTAAAAGTTAAGTTTGGGGGTGTGGTGTACCCGCATATATTTTGCTTAGCTGATGGAATCCCTTCATAATAGCTCCTTTGGGTTAGGTGCATAGCCTTCTTGTTTATCCTTGTTTACCTCACCGAAACCCAAGCCCCATCTCTTCACCTGCAGTCCTACTGACTCGTGTGTGAACCAAACCAGTGCCGTGGAGAGAATGCGAAAGGGCAAGCATATGGTCACCGACATTGGTGGATTCCTTTGGAGGTTATCCCGAGCCCTGATCTTTGGCAATGCTCACCTAGCGATTAGTCTACGTTCTCCCTACGCATGACCGGATGATTCACCGTGATTCTATTTTTGAGTAGTAATAAAATTTTGATACACATTGTGAAAAATATAAACTATTCTGTATACTTAGAAATTTTCTCTATTGTATTTTTATGCACGCGAGCATGTGACTTCGCATGGTGCTTTGTTTTGCAATTTCTTTGTTAGCTAGTAATTTTCCCTAACTGCTTAGATTTTGTTTGCTCGGGACGCGCAAATAGTTAAGTCTGGGGGTGTGATGAGTCCATGTTTTATACCTATTTTCGGACTCATCTGGGCTAGTTTTCACACGGTTGCACTTCACTTTTAGTTCTATATCGTTCATATCTCATCTTATCTTTATTTCCATAGGAAGTGCACATTTATGCCCATGGTTGTTTAGTTTGTTATTTTTATAGTTTGTACTCCCTTTTTGTGATTGTCTGGAATGTCTGCACAAATTAGTGATTGGTTTTTCCTTTCAGTACAGGGGTCGTGTGCGTGTTTCGGGATGGTGGTGAAACAGGAATACTGTGCACGATCATGGGATCTACTGCGCACGACCACTGGTCGTGCGCCCCCGATCGTGCGCACTACTCTTTGTTTTCCTGAATCAGCCTGGGGTAACCGCACGACCATTGGACATATTGCGCACGACCACCGGTTGTGCGCCACTGATCGTGTGCATTGATTCCTCTTTTCTGGAGTCCTATCTGGGTAATCGCACGATCATTTGACTTAGTGCGCACGACCAATGGTCGTGTGCCACTTCTAGTGCGTATTATCCCAGTTCTTCTTCCTGATATTCCATGCCAGTGTGCACAAGCACAGGACATAGCACGCACGACCACTGGTCGTGCGCCTGTGATCGTGCGCATTGTTCAATTCTGCTTTTGTATAAATATTGCAGGTCTTGCCCTAATCCAGAGATCCGCACGAAGATCCGCAAATCGCCCATTTCCTCCGCCGTTTTCCGCCTTCTCCGCCGTTCCCCTTCATCTTCCACCCTAGGGAGGTGCTCCGGGCAAGCTTTCACCGCCAAATCCAAGCCGGAGCTTCCTCTCGGCCTCCTCCTTCATCCGTGAGCTTCAAGTAGAGTTTTGACGCTATAGCCATCAAGCAAAGGAAAGCTAGCAAACTTCGTCCGCTATCGTGAGACGAAGAAGACGGGCCATTGGAAGGTGGTGACAGCCCTTCTCTACCCCGGAAGCAGTTGAGCACTGAGCTTGGACGCGGAATGACAACACGACGATTCCAACCGTGAATCCTCAGCAAGACTTCGGATTCGGTCGATCTCTTGTCTTGTTCTTGCTTTATTGTTGAATATTGGTGTTTAACTTTATTTATATTGATGAAGATTGCTTAGTTTGTAAAACATTTATATTCAATCATGTCTATGTGATTTTGTGTATTTTCGTTATTTACTTGAGGTGTGCCATAGTCCATCCACCATCCATCCACCCTTGCCGCACTAGCAATTGCTAGTGGCGTGCGTAGCGAAGAGGTGCTTACGACCCTCATTCCTCCATTCTCACCACCTCATCTGCGAGCCTACTCTTCCATCCGCCTAGCGATTCGGTGCATAGCAGCCCGACTAGTCTTCCATCCCGCCTGGCGAAGCATCGCATAGCGGCATTGCATAGAAGTAGTTGTTAGTATTTTATTTTCTTTATCCGCAAATATCAAAGCCCCCATCGTTACCTCCGACCTAAGGACTTCAATCTCAAGTCCTCCTCGAAATTAACTCCACCTTACTGTGTTCCTTGTGAGATCGATACTTGGGAAAACCCCCATTTTATATTACTTGTGCGACCGGTTCACTGCCGTGATCTATAGCATCAGTCGGCTTATAGGATTAATTTTCCTGCTGTTTTCTCTAGTGACCACGATGTGTTTCATGTGAGTAGTTGTGAAAATATGTGCTTAGTGACCGTCTTTTCCTTGACTCAATGCCCAGTTGCAACATTATACTTTGTATGTCAAAGAGCCTGTTCGTATTCTAGAGACTCAAGATCGAGTGTTGTAGAGAAAGAAGATATATATGGTCAAAGTTTTTTGGCGAAACCAAGACATCAAGAGCGTGACTTGGGAATTGGAATCTGATATGAGGGATCTCATCCCCATCTTTTCTCCTAGTTTTCCATGGTGAGTGTTTCCATCCACTAACCTTTGTATTTTCCCTTACTATCTTTTAGATTAGGGTTGCCTATCAAGTTTCGGGATGAAAATTCTTTTTAGGGGAGTGGCTGTAACACCCTAAATTTTCGATAATTATATTAATCTCCTTAATGGCGTAATAATGATATAAGGGAGTTATGTTGTCCTATAGTTAACGTTGTGTCATTGTTAGTGCGTGTTTGTGTTCGTTGGGTCTCATTGACCAAATTTCAACTCATCGGAATTATAATTTGACTTTAGAAAATTAAAATAATTAATTCTAGATGTGCTTGTGACGTTTCGTTGCAGTCCGAGCTAAATTGGAGTTTCGGTGAATTCTAAGAGGATTATTATTATTGTAACTTCGGGTAATTTTATCCCGAGTTTTGTTCGTTGGATTTTAGTTTTAACTTCGTCGTTGGATTCGTATCACCGACATTTAGCTTTGGTATGAATTTCATCGAAAACTGAGGTGATCTAGTCGCTCTCGTCAAAAATGATTTCCTAGTTTAAATATATTTGTAATATAATAATATGTATATAAAAATTTTCCTTCAAATATATCTCCTTCTTCCTACCCAAGAAAGGCAAAACCAGAGAGTCAAGAGAGATACTGAGAGTTTTTCATCATGAGCCTTCTGATCACCGCCGCGGGAGCTCCGGTGGGCGAAATATTCAGCGGAGCATAGATCCAGAAAGCTCTTACCGAGATCTTCGCATTAGTGGTAAGCACTCTTGATTTTGGGAAGTTTTTAGCATTAGGGTAAATGAACCAAAGCGTTGTTCTTGAATTTTCTTCCCAGGTTTGCCTTGTTGAGCCTTCGTTTGAGCCGATCCATGGCATGTTTTGCTAAGGAACACAGAAATTTATAGTATTAAGGCAAGTGGCGGCCTACCCCTCTTGCTTTGTTGTTATTGTTCTTCTCCCTTCTTTTCTTTCTCGTTAAGATCATAGAGGAACATGTTTTGTCTCCTTGGTGCTCAAAATTTTGATTTGGAGATTTGTAAAATTCAGTCTATATAGATTCATCGAATGTTCCCGATAAGATAAGGGAATTCATCGAGTATTCTCATATAATCTAAGTAGGATTCATCGAGAGGATAAGTGAATTCGTCAAGTATTCTCGTGTAATCTAAGTATGATTCGTCGAGAGAATAAGTGAATTCGTCTTGTATTCTCATGTAGTTTAGTAGAATCATCGAGTGAACTTGTGAGACCGAGTAGAATTCGTCGAGGGAACAGTGGATTCGTCGAGTGTACTCGTGAAGTCTAGTAGAATTCATCGAGTGTACTCGTGAAGTCTAGTAGAATTCGTCGAGTGAACTTGGGAGACCGAGTACAACTCGTCGAGTGAATAGTGGATTCGTCGAGTGTTCTCATGTAGTCAAGTCGAATTCGTCGAGTGATCAGTAGATTCGCCGAGTATACCCTTAGAAATTTCTGGATTTTCTTTCCATGCATCCCAGTGATAATCTGATGCTAAGTCTTCAATCTTTTATTCACATTTATTATTATATTTGGATTTATTGTTGGAACTTAGGTTGGCAGTGCCTAAAAGACCACCACCTTAGTGTCCGTGTGAATCAACATGCATGGCGACTTTATGATTTTGGACTCTGGATGGCAGAGGTTAAAGTACAACCACCTTAGTGCCTGCTTTGAATTATTATTCCTGGTGGCTTTATTATTTGGTACTTTTGTTTGGCAGTGTATAAAAGACCACCACCTTAGTGCATGTTTCTTTAGTTGTGTTGTTCTGATGGTTTGTGCTGGAAATATAGCCCCCGCCTCAGTGTCGTTTTATGTCCGACACTGATGATTCACTCTTTAAACTAATCAATGCTATTTCTATGAATATATATGCTTATGATTATTACATCACTAAGAGTCCTTTCTGCACTTAGTGCAAGTTTTTTACTTATATGGTCGCTTTGTGCCAAGATAATCGTTCTCCTTTCTCTCATGTTATTGATTTCTGTGGTTTTGCAGATTTGTAGTTGGGTTGGTAACTGAAAGTTCTTGTTTACAAGGTAGCTAGAAACCTAGCGGGGGAGGGGGGGGGGGGGGGGGTAAATAGGTTTGTCTAGGTATTTTGTTTTTTATTTTAATTCTTCTTGAGTTACTATATGATTTAGAGCTTTTTATGTACCAGGAAACAGAAAACACACACAGAAAAGCACACAATTATTTTATAGTGGTAACTTCCTGTTAGTTAAGGAGCAAACTCCTCCAAAATACTCCTCAGAGCTTACACCTTAGGCCCTCAGCCTTACACTAAGGTTCTCTTCAGAACCCTACCTCAGAACCATAAAGGTTCCTACCTCATAGCTCTACAGTGCTCCTATAATTCAGTGGTCCTCAAACCACCTACCTCAGCCTTATCTCTAAGGCCTACAGCTCAGGCTTTTCAGCCCTACAACTTCGGGCATAAGGCCCTACTCTCAGAGTGCTGCATCACTCCTACATCTCAAGCAAATTTGCCCTACCTCAGGTCCAAGGCCCTACAGCTCATATTTAGAAGGATCCTACAATAAGAAATAACTTAGTTAACTTTGACACAGAGAAATTTCTATGTGTCAACAACTACAGCTGAGAATTTCTGCTCTATCCCTCCCCACAACAAAGAAAATTTCACTGGATGAACTCAAAAGCTTACTCCTGAACTTGTTGAAGAAGACTAAAGATCTGTTAATCTTGAGTCTTCAAGCAGCTAACTGAACCTGCCTCAAGCTGAAGGTTCTTCTTTCTTCAGAATAATATCTGATACTTCTATGCCATATGGAGACAGCACAGCTATCTGAACTTTTCTTTCTGGAGTGCTTCAAGCTTTTTTCATTCAGCAATGGCGAGGAAGATGAAGTCGGCTGCTAATTCTTTTTGTTGATGAAGCCCTAAAAGTTATCTTGTGTCTTGGCCCATCTACTCTTTTTGTAGTCCGCTGATCAATGGCTCTTAGATAGTAGTGGGTCCCACTCGCAGCATCCAGCTCCATCTTGCTTTAACTCATATTTGTCATACAGTAGGCATGCGATGCCTTTTGCCGTGTATTGTGGCTTTGCTACTAATAATTTGAATATGGTTGAATTTTTGACATACTGACATCAGCACCTGAAGACTTAGTTAAAATTCAAGCATCAGTAATATAGGCGTTGAGTGAATGAGATTCACTCAACGCCAAATCGCGTAGACAGATTTACTGTCTCTTGGCGTTGAGTGAGTTACCTTATCTCAACGCCAAACTACTTAGATTATAAATCTGTTTCTAGGCGTTGAGTGATTCAACTTTACTTAATGCCAATATGCTTTCTCAGCTTTCTGCTGCTTGGCGTTGAGTGAGTGAGCATCACTCAACGCCAAATACCTTAGACAAAATTTTGTCTTCACTAGGCGTTGATAGCGTTGAGTGCATCGTCATCACTAAATGTTTTTTGCCTTAACCCTTTCTGCAGCCTATTTTGCATGTAAGGCATTGAGAGCATTGAGTAAGAATGCCTCACTCAACGCTTTCTGCCTTAGCCATTTCTGCTTCTTCGGCATCTTAAGCGTTGACAACATTGAGTGAACATGCCTCACTCAATGCTTTTTGCTTTAACAAATTCTGCGTTATGGCATTGAGAGCATTGAGTGACCACACCTCACTCAATGCTTTCTGCCTTAGCCAAATTTCAGTATTCTTTAAAAAATACTGGCTTTGACTTACTGAGTGTTACTCAAAACTTAAGAGACTATGGCGTAGAGTGAATGACCTTCATTTAACGCCTGTGGACTTAGCCAATTTTCTACCTCTTAAAACTTTAGGCATTAACTATCTCAGCCAGCCTCTCTCAACTCTGAACTGTGTTCGATGAATGCTGAACTGAGTTTGACGAATAGTGATCTCAGCTCGATGAATTCTGAACTCAGTTCGACGAATTTAGGCTTGGACAAATTTCACGAACTCTGAGCTTAGTTCGACGAAAGATTAGCTCATCTCGACGAACTCTGAGCTCAGTTCGACGAATTTGTACTTAGCCAAATTTCTCAAACAACCTGACTTAGTCACTTAGGCTACCTATCCCATCACAGTCATCTATTGTTAGTATATATCATTGATAAGATTGACTTCTCAAATAAAGGACATTGTGGGCAAAGGACCCAACAATCTCCCCCTCTTTGAGGAAGTCAAAACTCGTAAGCAAGTGAGTCACTGACATACACAGAACCATGCAGCAATAAACATAAAAAAACTATGTAACTGAGAAGTGATCTATAGTTACCCCACTTCCCAGTCTGCATAGTGGAACATTACTGCACCCGCATCCCTTGAATTGATGTTAGCATACTAGAACATTTATATGATCATCTGATCATCTTTTCCTCCCCCTTTTTGACTTCAGCAAATAGATGTTAGGATTCATCTGATCATCTACTCCCCCTCAAATAGACAGCAAAGAATTGTTGGAGTTGTGCTGGACATGCTCCCCCTCAATTGGAGAACCTTCATTTCTGTAAAGAACAACTCCATCTGCAGAATATCAAATTGCTTGCAAACAGATGAGGAGCAACTGAAGCTATACTAAGTTTAACATACCCAACTCAATTTTGAAGGTGTTAAACTTAGCTTCATCTAGTGGCTTATTGAATATTTCAGCCACTTGCTTATCTGTTAGAACAAACTAAACGGTGATGTCTTCACATTCCACATGCTCCCTAATGAAATGATATCTAATCTCTATGTGCTTATTCCTACTATGGGAGACAGGATTCCTAGCAATTGAGATTGCACTAGTAGAATCACAGAATATAGGAGTTCTACTTATCTAGAGGCTATAGTCTTGAATCTGGTGCTGTATCCACATCAAATGAGCGCAGCAGCTACCTACTGAGATGTACTCTGACTCTGTAGTTGATATTGCAACACTGGTTTATTTCTTGCAGCTCCAAGATACCAATATCCCTCCCAAAAACTGACAGGTGCTAGATGTGCTCTTCATGTCCTCTTTGCAGCATGCAATTCTACATCTAAATAGCCTGTTAGTTCAAACTCCCCATTCCTAGGGTACCATAGATCAATATCTGGAGTGACCTTAAGATACCTCAAGATTCTCTTAATTGCAGAGTAGTGAGATTCTTTAGGGCAAACCTGATACCCAGCATAAACACATATAACATACATGATGTCTGGCCAACTTGCAGTCAGATATAGAAGGGAGCCAATTATCTCTCGATACAAAGTTTCATTAACAGGTTTCCCTACCTCATCTTTGCCTACAGGCATACTTGACCCCATGAGAGTTCTCATGGTGGAGGAGTTCTCTATGACAAATTTCTTTATGAGCTCCCTAGTGAACTTAGACTGGGATATGGACAAGCCATCATCATTCTGTCTTACTTGGAGGCCCGAGAAGAAATTACGTTCACCCATGCTACTCATCTCAAACTTCCCCTGCATAAGCTTAGCAAACGTTTTACAGTGGTTTCCATCAGTAGATCCAAAGATGATGTCATCTACATAGATCTGAACTAGGATGATCTTACCCTTAGATTCCCTTACGAATAGGGTTTTGTCTATCTTCCCCCTAGAGAATTTGTTCACAATGAGGAAGCTAGATAAAGTCACATACCATGATCTAGGGTCTTGCTTTAGCCCATATAAAGCTTTTCTAAGTCTATAAACATAATCAGGTGAGTTAGGAACTACAAAACCTGGAGGTTGCTCAATATAGACTTCCTCTTTTAAGTCACCAATCTGGAAGGCTGACTTCACATTCATCTGGTAGACATTGAATCCCTTGTGTGTAGCATATGCAAGGAATAATCTGATGGCCTCCAATCCTGCTATAGGGGCAAAGGTTTGATCAAAGTCAATGCTTTCTTCTTGTCTGTACCCCTTAGCTGCTAGTATGACTTTGTTCTTGATTATAATGTCATTTTCAACAAGCTTGTTTCTATAGATCCACTTGAATCCAATGACATTATGTCCTTGTGGTATGGGAACCAACTTTCTGACCTTGCACCTCTTGAACTGGTTCATTTCCTCCTGCATAGCTCCAATCCAATGTTGTTTTATGTTGGCTTCTTCAAACTTCTTGGGCTCCACTTGGGATAGAAAGCTTGAATACATGGCAGTATTCTGACTTCTGCTCCTTATTGTTACTCCTTGTCTTGCCTCACCAATTATCTGGTGATCTGGATGATCTCTTATGTGTCTGACTACAGGTGGCAGTCTTCTTTCAGCAACAGGTTCAGCTTCAGGTGCAGCCTCTTGTTGATCTTCATCCACTCCCAGTGCACCTGGTAGATCTTCTAGAGTATTCACTTCATCTTCTGGTAATGCTTCCTTGATGGTCAGTTTGTCCATCATCTCATCTGTACCTGCAGTACAATAAGAGGAGCTTGGCAGCTCCCTGTTAATCATAGTAGACTCATCAAAGACTACATGAACTGATTCTTCTACAAGTTGGCTTTTCAAGTTGTAGATCCTATTGGCTTTGCTATGATTGATGTACCCAACAAATATTTCATCAAAGGATTTGGCAGCAAACTTAGTCATATAGGACTTTCCATTATGAAGCACATATCACTTACTGTAAAAGATTCTGAGATAGCTCAGGTTTGGTTTTCTACCTTTCAAGATCTCATAGGCAGTCTTCTTGTGGCTTTTGGTGATAGAGGCCCTATTGAGGACATGACATGCAATATTCATTTCCTTAGCCCAGAAATATTCTGGGAGAGATGTGTCACTTAACAGTGTTCTACTAGCCTCTATCAGAGTCCTATTTTTCCTCTCAACAATGTCATTTTGCTGGGGTGTCCTTGGTGAAGAGAATTCTTGATGAATCCCATGTTCTTCACAGAATCTTGTCATGCTGTCAGACTGGAATTCAGTCTCATGGTCACTTCTGATTTTGACCACAGAGCTGTTTAACTCATTCTGAATTTGCTTGACAAACTTAGTGAAGATATCAAGGGTTTCATTCTTTCTATTTAGGAAGAATACCCAAGAAAACATGGAAAAGTCGTTAACCATCACATGGGTGTAGACTTTCCTACCAAGGCTATGAACTGGCATAGGACCAAACAAGTCCATATGCAGGAGGTATAGGCGCCTCACATAATCTTTGGCCCAATGCTCTTGAAGTAGGCTTTTGTATGCTTGCCCTTTTGGAAAGTAGAGCAAATGCCATCTTTGGAGCACTTCATATTGGGACCATTCCTAACTAGCTCTTGACTAAAGATCTTACTAATAGTCTTGTAATTCAAATGGGCTAGCCTCTTGTGCCACTGGACACAGTAGGATAATTTCTCATTTTCCATTACACAGATAGGAGAATCTGTATCTAGACATAGAAAGTTTAAGCAATAAACATTCTCACTCCTAGTGCCTATCAAGATGACCTCTTGGTCACTTGACCTCCAAATTAAGTACTCATCCTTATGGAAGACAATATCATAGCCAAGATCAGAAAGCTAGCTTATTCATATAAGGTTGTGTTGCAACCCTTCAACATAAGCCACCATGGTGATAGTGACTATGTCATTGGTGATCTTACCATATCCCTTGGTCACACCTCTATCTGAACCACCAAAGATGACTTTGGGTCCATCTTTTGCTGGAGTAAACTCCTTTAAGGTTCTCCTTGTTCCAGTCATGTGTCTGGAACAACCACTATCCAAGTACCATATAGGGGTATGACAACTTGGACTAACCTGCAATACACAATTTACATTACCTTAGGACCCCAATATCTATTGGGTCCTAGGTGCACATTAGTATCTAATTGAACATGTCTACCAGTAAAATTTCTGACTGGTGGACTGACCCTAGCTCTGACCACATTGGGATTGTGCAAGCAATCAATGACAAAATGTCCTATCTTACCACAGTACCAATAGTCATGTATGCTATATCTTCTCTTCTATGCAGGCCATGCAGCTTGGTTAGCAGTAGTCCTAACAGGAGGAAGATGTGCTGCAACCCTTTTTTGATTTCTTTCAGCTAGAATTTGACTGAAGGTAAGTCTTCTAGTTGGCTTGTTTGGTCTGTTCTGAGTGCTATCAGCAACAAGCTTCTTTTCAGAGAGCATGTTTTTAATGACATCAGAAATTCCCAAATCAGCCTGACTGTTAGACTTGCCCTTAGTCTGACCCTTAGTTGTCAGATTCAGAGCCTTTTCTACAGCAACATTCTTGAGTGTTGGTGCAGAAACACCAAAAACAAATGGTCCTGGTTGGGCCATCTGAAATTTCTCATAGGTAGCCTCAAAGTCATTCACCCAGCTTGAGCTTTCACCATGGTAGTAAACAAACTTGTTCATCGCAGATGAACAACCCTTCTCCCAATGACCACAAGTGCTTTCCCGATTATACCTGTTAGAAGGTAACAGAACTTTTCTAAAAAGAATGGGAGGCTTGAAGAAATATGCTGAGGTGGAGCTGGAGCTTTGCCCTTCCTTTTGGAAGGAGCAACTCTTGTGCTTCCCTTAAATCCCAACCCCTTCTTACCTTTTTTAGAGGAGAAGGTGTCTATCAAGGGTAGTACAGTACTTGGCTTAGAATAGCTCGCCACTATTCTTTTCTCCTTATCAAGCTTATCTTCAAGCTCCCTGATGAGCCAGTTCTTGCTCTTGATGGAGGCTATCCGAATGTCCAAAAGGGACTTCAGTTGGCTATTTCCCTAGCTTTCTGGTCCAGCAAATTAGTTGTTACAGTCTGCTGGGCAACTACAAGCTTAAGAGATGAAATCTCTTTGGCTTGCTTCTTAGACAACTTCTTGACCTTCTTGAAGGTATTCAGAAGTTCTCCATACTTGTCAATCAGTTGATTGTGAAAGTGAGGGGTTAGATCTGGAATACTCTAGAGGGGGTGAATAGAGTATTTAGGGTTTTTATAAAATTTTCCAACTACTTTAATCTAGTCCTAGTGCTGTAGGAATTAAATTAAAGCACAAACACAGCAATCCTAACTATCACAGCCACAGCAAGAAACAAAAGAAAAGAGCAACCAGACAACACAAGATATTTATAGTGGTTCCCCAACCTAGGTACATCCACTCTTCTACCACCCTGGTAGGAATCCACTCAGATTTTTGATCAGGTACCTGACACCAATGAGCTTTTGATCAGGTGCTCAAAAACCAAACCTCAAGTATTTTGGTCAGGTGACTTGCAACCAGGAATAACTTTTGAAGGGAGTTAAGAACCCTTTATACAGTGGGCGGATGAGAGATGATTTTGTCTTCTCTTTCTCAAGTTATAACTGAGAAGACTTAAGTGTATATGATGTTAGCAAAAGGCTCCCCATGATATGTTGAATGGTTCAGGAAGATGGAGCTTTGCTTTATGGTGATAGGCCTTCAGTCTTTCAGCTTTGACTAGACAAAGTACAGGAACTTCTTGACAGATAGAGGATTTGTTGTCCTTTGAAGTGTCCTAGAGTGTAGAAGGAAGAAGACTCTTGATTTTGATTTAATGTTCTTCTTCTTCAGATTGCTGATATTCTTTTGGTCTAGATCTTGTATGTCTGTATCAGATTTCTCTATCTATGTATCAACGTTCTGTGGAGAGAGAGAGGCAGAGAAATCCTTGTTGCAGACTAATTGCTCTCTTCCTGACTTGTCGATCCTGTGTTCAGGAAAAGAGAAAATCTCTTTTATATTTTTCAAATAAGATTGCTTTTGAAATTTGAAATTCTTCTGCATTCAATGCTGACGGCCTGGAGAATGTTTTGCATTGATTGAGTTTTCCCAACTGTCCCATGGAAAAATGGCAAGCAATAATCCTAGAGAAGACCATAATTAATGCTCCATCTAACGGTAATATTCAGAGAATATTTTAGCATTAATTACTCAGCAATTATTACAGTAGAAAAGGCACAGAAGGATGTAAATAACCAAGTCTGGATTCGTTGAACAGAGAACAAAAATCGCCGAGCTGAGTCCACAGTTCGTCGAGCTGAGGAGTTGTGTTCGTCGACCAGATGGCTTCTGTTCGTCGAGCTGAGTTCCAAGATCGTCGAGCTGAGAACAGATAATTGCATTCTCTAGAAACTTGCCTTTTCTGAACATCAAGTTTGTCAAGCTGAGAATTTGACTTCGTCCACCAAAGTTCAGTGAAGTGTTTTTGGACTTATATATTTCTGGAATGAAATGTTGAACTAGAGTATCTAGAAATCGTCGACCTGAGAACTGAGTTCGTTGAACTGAGAACTAGTTTCGTTCGGCTGAGAACTTCTAACTACTACTAGATAACTCTTGCCAATGTGGTCTAAGTTCGTCGAGCTGAGTCCACAGTTCTTCTTTAACTTCTTTACACAGCTTCTGTGGAATGTGTCGACACAAGTCCTGTGTGTCGACACAATTGCTTATTGTCTCGACATAGTCGTTGTTTTGACAGAAATCTGGAGTAGGTCGACACAAGTCCTGTGCATCGACACAAGTCCTGTGCATCGACACAATTGCTTCTTGTCTCTACATAGTTGTTGTTTTGACAGAAATCTGGAGTGTGTCGACACAAGTCCTGTGTGTCGACATAATTTGGCTTCTGTTGTCAACACAGTTGATGTCAAGAGATGTTCTGTGTGTCGACACAAGTCCTGTGTGTCGACACAATCTGACTTCTGGTGTCGACACAGCCTTTCCGAAGTGTCGACACAATTGCTTGAGTCCCTGGCAGTCTGTTGAAGGGTGTTCCATGTGATGTTGATTCTAAGGACTTGGCCTAGATTATAGGACACAACCATGACCCTGGCTATACATGATGCGTCATATAATCCTAACTTAGTGAACCTAGCCCAAATCCAACTAGGGATCCAACAATTTCCCCCTATTTGGGTAAGGTCACTAATTACAGACTCATAATAAAATCAAAAAAAAAATTACAAAGCATGAAAACATATATCTGGAAGGAAAAATAAACACATGCAGTAGATATATATATACACAATAAGCTTTGTATCAAGAAATTAATAAGTATTTTCAAAACAACACAAACTTATCAGTTCAGATTTCACTTCCTCTTCTTCTTCTCCATGTGCTTATCCTCTTTAGCTCTTTTACTAGGCTTAGTAAATATAATTTCCCTGTTGGGATCTGAGGCTTTCACCTTTGTCATAGTCATGTCAGCAACCCCTATGATATTTAGAGATGTAGCCCTTGGTACCACTGCTTTTGGATGCAGTTTCATGTAGTCATCAACATTGAAAAATTTATTAGCTTTTTCAAACCTGTTGAGCTCTTCCTTCCTGTATTTTGACATAGTAGTATATTCTGACGGATCCTTTCCTTCAACTCAGGCTTTGTTGATCATAGAAAGGCCAACCAGTTCTTGGAACCTGGCCATCTTAGCTGTTGTTGCTGTTTCAGGATCTTCATATGGTACAGGTGGGGAAGCAGGTCTCTTGGGGCTTTCAACTTTTTGATGTTTAGGAAGTTGTTGCTGTAGCTGTTGTTGATGTTGCTGCTGTTGAGGTTGGTGCTTCTTGCCTGAAGAGTAGTATCTCTGCTGGCTACTTCCTGAGGATGAGGACCTACCCTGATGTCTTTTATAAGTTTGAAACTGAGTAGTCCTTTGAGATGTTGTGCCTGAAGCACCAGTAGCTAGAGGAGGAGGTGGAAGAGGATCCTTTCTATATCTTTGAGTAGGAGGAGGTGAATACCTTCTGCTCTTCTTTCTCTCTTTCTGTTCATTCTTGGACAACCACATCCAAGAAGGCAATCCCTTGTAAGGAGTGATCTTCTTGAGGATATAGTAAGGGGTTTCAATTGCTGGATTGGGCTTTGGAGCAGGAGGTGTAGGTGCTTTCCTTTTCTTAGAAACTTTCCTTTTCTTGGGATCTTCATCTGAGTCCTCATCTTCATCCTCATCATCATTAGAAGATTCTTATGGATTATCATGTAATGAATCCAGTGCTTTGAGAGCCTCTGCAGAAATTAGAGGTTTCTCAGGCTGGGAGGGAGCTGGAGGAGGAACTACAACTGGAGCTGGAATAGGAACTGGAGAGCTTTACATGATAGTGCTTTCAGCAACTGTCTTATTTTCTTCTTCAATATCATCCATGATCAGAGCATCAAGATCAGGCATGGGAGAATCATCCATTACAAAACTTGGAGGAGAAATGGTTTCTGGAGGGGATGAAACACTGACTGAATCTGCCTTAGGTAGAGATGGAATGGCAGTAGTCTTTGGAGCAGCAAAAATATCTTTAAGTTGCTTGGCAACTTTAGGACTTATTGGAGAGGAATAAGGAATAATAGCCAAAGATGGCTTAGTACTGTCAGCTGGAGGAAAGCTAAAATAAGTTGTATCAAAAATTCTCAAAAGATTTACAAAATGTACTGTGGGATTAATAATGAAATCACCAAGAGTAATTATTTCTTCTGTTACTGACTCATCTATGTCCATGTCAGTTTCAATAAAATGAATAAAATCAGATAAATGTTCATCATCTGCTAGAAATAAATCTACATCATCTGCTGCTGCTACTGCATCTATTGGAATTGTTACTGTTGCTGCCATTGCTGCTGGAGCTGCTGCAGGTTCTTCATCAAGTATCTCCCCCTGCCTAGTTTCAGTGCCAATTGGAGCCAGGTCCCTAACTGAAGAGGGAGCAGCAGAGAGGGCATTTATTTGAGCAGCAAGGGAGGATGTAGAAGTATCAAGAGGTGAAATAGCCTCCGCTATAAGATTTTTGAGGAGGGGAGTAAGTAGGGCAAGAAGAGATGAAATGTTGGAGGGTTCCAAGGGTAGAGTTTCAGATGGTGGAATGGAAGGTGTTTGAGGGGAAATAGATGGAGGAAGGGAAGTTGATGGTGGAGTAGGAGTGATAGCATCTTGCATGTTTGTATCTTGTGCAGAAGGAGTGTTGAGAGGGGAGGAGAGTAGATTGAATGCTGGGATGTTGACTAGATGGGGAGGTAAGGGAGATGAAAGTGGTGAAGGAATGTGGGTATCATGGTGGGACTGAGGTGGGGTTTGTTGTAGAGATTGAGATGGAGAGGGTTGATGATATTCCTGAATAGGGGAAGTGGGGATGTCAGTAAGATCTATTGGTGGAGAAGTGGCAGGAGATGCAGCTGGAGTAGGAATGTGAGCAGGTTGTTGAGGTTGTGGTTGTGGTTGTTGGTTTGGTTGGTGAGAGAAGGAATTGTAGAAGAGGATGGAGGTGTAGGAGGGATCTCTTCAGAAGTGTGGGAAGTGGCTAGATCAGCCCTTGTACTTTCAAAAGCTCTTGTGGAAGAGGGAGCCTTGGAGGGCTTTGTGATGGTCCTCTCCCACTTGCCAAACAGGGCACAAGTGAGCCTTTTGCTGGCACTAATGAATATGGTCGGGGAGACCAGAGATTCAGCAGCTTTTTCTTTCAAGAAGATCCCTAGGATCCTTCCAAAACTGACTTCCTTTTTATTATTCTTTTTCTTAATAAGATCAAATATGATCTGTGCCCAGTTCACCTTTTCTTGTTCACCACTACACACATAAACAGAAATTGGTGCTTGGTTATATAGTCATGTGCAGTATGCTTGCCCAGCAATACTTTCCCTACTATATCTGCTAAGAATTTAAACTCTACAGACAGATGTTTCTTCAACAACTTGTTTGGGGTTTGTCCAGAATAACCAATTTGACTAAGCATCTCATCATACTCATTAGTATCCATGTCTAAATCCTCTTCACCATTACTTAAGTCAAATATTTTTGTTAAAATGGAGGGAGTGAGAGAAACGGCATTACCCGCGATTGTGCCAGTCATGGTGTTATCATCTGTTACAGAAGAAGTATATACGCATTCCCTGATTTCTGTGCCAAAGATCTTTATCCTGGTGGAGAGTAGAGTTTTCAATTTCTGTTCTTCAAGAAGTTGTAGGATGTCCAGGAAGATAGGGTCAGAATGTTGGAAGGAGTCGAAATCCACATCGAATCCGGTATCGAATTTCATTGTTGCAATGGTTCCTGCTGGAATCGCCATTTAAGTACCTACAAGAGAAAAACGACGATCAAGTGCAAAGTAACTAAAGGCGCGGGACGGAGGTCGAAGAAAACCTAGATATAAGGTTTTCCATAATATGAATAGACAAACTCTGTTCCACGAAAATAAAAAAAATTCTTCGATCTGAGGTTGACGAAATAATTTAGAGTTAAACAGTTCGTCGAGCTCAGTCTGAGGATTTGAAGACATTTCGTCATGCTCCGTTCGACGAAAGTTTTCTGAAGCAGCTTCGTCGATCTCCATTCGACGAACACAACTTCACTCACAGAGAGTTCGTCGACCTCCGTTCGACGAATATCTCCAGAACTTTCTCAAGTTCGTCGAACTTTGCCAAATTCGTCGAGTGCAGACAGAAACTAAACTAAGTCTTATCCATTGATCATTCCAAGCTGATTTATAAAGAACAAGTGATTTCTCTCATCCAGAGGTTTGGTGAATATATCAGCTCTTTGTAAATCAGTGTAGATATAGACAAGTTTAATTTATTTTCTTGTCTACACACTCTCTAATGAAATGATGCCTACTGTCTATATGCTTGGTCCTACTGTGATGAACTGGATTTTGTGCTATGTTTATAGCACTTGTGTTATCACAAAATAGAGTTAAATTATTTAAGTTGAACCATAGTCCGGTAGTTGATTCTGAATCCACAACATCTGTGAACAACAACTGCCAGCTACAATGTTTTCTGCTTCAGCAGTTGAAGTGGACACAGAGGATTGTTTCTTACAGAACCAAGACACAAATCTCATACATAGGAACTGGTAAGTTCCTGGAGTACTTTTTCTGTCTACCCTGCATCCAGCAAAGTCAGCATCTGAATATTCAGTTAAATCAAATTCTGACTCAGTAGGATACCATAGGCCTAGACTAAGACAACTCTTTATATATCTCAAAATTCTTTTTAAAAAATTAGGTTAGATTCGTTAGGGTTCACCTGGAACCTAGCACAAAGGCATGTGGCAAACATAATATCAGGTCTGCTTGCTGTAAGGTATAGTAATGACCCAACAATTCCCCTATATAGTTTCTGATCCACAGGTTTCCCATGTGCATTAGAGTCTATTATAGCATTTGTAGCCATGGGTGTTTTCTTTGTTGAGGCATCAGCCATCCAAAACTTCCTTATAAGCTCTTTAGCATATTTAGCTTGGGAGATGAAGATTCCATTAGGGAGCTGCTTCACTTGGATACCAAGGAAGTAGGAGAGCTCACTCATGCTACTCATTTCAAATTTTGAATGCATGAGGTCAGAGAACCTCTTGCATAATTTGGAATCAGTAGACCCAAATATGATGTCATCCACATACATTTGTACTAACAAGGTTTGATCCTTATGATGTCTAGTGAAAAGTGTTTTATCTACTATGCCTCTAATGAATTTATGCTCTATCAAAAAGCTAGCTAGGGTCTCATAACAAGCTCTTGGAGCTTGCTTTAGACCATAAAGAGTTTTATGCAATTTAAATACATGATAAGGATAAGTTGGAGAGACAAAACCTGGAGGTTGTTCAACATAAACCTCTTCTTTAAGTAATCCATTTAGAAATGCACTCTTCACATGCATCTGATACACCTTGAATTTCTTGTATGCAGTATAGGCCAGAAAAATTCTGATGGCCTTCAACCTTGTAACTGGTGCAAAGGTCTGATCATTATCTATTCCTTCTTCTTATCTGTATCCTTGAGCAACAAGCCTAGCCTTGTTCCTCAAAATTGCACCTTGGGAATCCAGTATATTTTTGTATACCCATTTGGTTCCAATGACTGGGTAGTCTTGGGGTCTTGAAACCAAATTCCAAACTCTATATCTCTCAAATTGGTTAAGTTAATCTTACATTGTAATGATCCAGTGGGGATCCTGCTCAGCATCATGTATAGATTGAGGTTCAACCTGAGAGAGAAAACAGGCATGCATCAATTCTTGGTTGATTTGATGCCTTGTCTGTACACCTACTGACATGTCTCCAATTACTTGGGATCTGGGGTGATCCCTGAGTGTGACAAAGTCAGTTGGTGGAGTTGGTTCAGCAACAGCATTTTGAATTAATTCCTCTTATGGAATTGAGTTTGCTGTTGGATGAGGTTCAGTCACTTCAGTTCCTTCTTCTTCACTTTCTTCTTCATCTTGTGGAGAAGGATGTGTTGGAGCCTCTTGGGTGAGGCTTAGTCAATCCAAGTTCTCACACAAGTAAGGTACCTGCAAAGGATTACTGTTAGAAACTTCTTTCTCCATGCAAGACATGTTAGCCTCATCAAAATTAACATGAATAAATTCTTCAATTTTTAAAGATGATTTATTGAATACCCTATAAGCTTTGCTTACTTGGGAATATCCTAGAAATATTCCCTCTTCAGCCTTAGCTTCAAACTTTCTAATGTATTTCTTGTTGTTGTTATGTATATAACATATACATCCAAATACTTTAAAATAGTTGATTTTAGGTCTCTTCCTTTTAAGTAATTCATAGGGAGTACTATTCTTCAGTTTATGTATCAAGCTCCTGTTCAGGACATAGTTTGCTGTGCTTACAGCCTCTGCCCAAAAGGTTAGTGGCATGTAAGAATCTGTAAGTAATGTGCCTGCAGCTTCAATTAGGTTCCTATTTTTCCTTTCAGCTACCCCATTTTGTTGGGGAGTTTTAGGAGCTGAGAAGCAGTGCCTGATAGCTTCCTTCTCTCAGAAATCATGCATAAGAAGAGACTCAAACTATGTACCATGATCACTTCTGATCAATGTAACATGAGTAGAGTACTCAATCTGTATGATCCTGAGAAAATATGTAAGAACTTTAAAGGTATATGCCTTAGATCTCAGAAAGGACACTCAAGTGAACCTTGAGAGGTCATCTACAATAACTAAAGTGTAGGATTTCCCTCATAGGCTTTGTACAGCAATGGGTCCAAAAAGATCAATGTGTAGCAAATACAAAATCCTAGTTGAATCACTTTTATTAACTTGCTTAAAGCTAGTTTTAGTTTGCTTGCCTAGTTGATAAACCTTGTAGAGACCTTCCTTCGTGTAGGAGCCAGAAGGTAAGCCTCTCACAAGGTTGCCTTTTGATAGCCTAGCAATATTTTTCATATTAACATGACCTAGCCTTTTATGTCATAATTTATTCTGAGTACTAACTATGTTGAGTAGGCAGATATCTGAATTGGCAGAGTAGAAATTAACTAAGTAGATGTTGCCTTGTCTATTTCCAATTAAAACAATTTGTTTTTCTTTATTAGAGATAGTGCAGGAGGTTGAGTTAAAGTGTACCTAATAACCTTCATCACATAATTGACTTATGGAGATAAGGTTATGTTTGAGTCCTCTGACATATGTCACTTTCTTGAAGGTGACAGCTCCAATTTTCACTTCTCCATAACCTTCTGACTGGCGACATTTTGAATCACCAAAGATTACCTTTGGCCCCAGCTTGGACTTATAGTTGATTAGGTTATCCTTCCTGCCAGTCATGTGTTTGGAGCATCCACTGTCCAAGTACCAGGTTTGATTAATCATTGGATAGCCCTTTTCCTGTAGTAAAAACAGTTAGTTGTTCTTGAACCAGGTTATCTTGGGTCCTTTATATTGTTGGTAAGAAAAACTGGATATCACAGAAAACTCTGGTTGAGATTTATATCCTATTGGGTGATATCTTCTAGGTGGAATTATCCAATCAGTTAATGGATTAAATGGTTTCCTAGGTTTATTAGAGTTGCTGTTACAGTTATAATTTTTGTTAAGTCTTTCTGTGTTCGACAAATTGTTGTGAGTTCGTCGACCAGAGTTTGACGAATTGGGATGAGTTCGTCGATCTCTGCCTAGAGAATGAACATAGTCTTTTTCTATGCCCCACGTTCGTCGATCTTTGCTCAACAAACCATACAAAGTTCGTCGATCGCAGTTAGATGAATAATTATATCTTAAGTTTGCGTTCAGAGTTCGTCGACTAGAGTTCGATGAACTGGACACATTTCGTTGATTTGAGTTCGACAAAATCTGCTAAACTTTGTTTTTACTTGTTTTCTGGTTTCTGTTATTTTGATTTTTAAGGTTTGTCATTTCTTCTGTGATTTGTTTATTAGTTATTATCTCTTTGCCTTTAGCAGAAACAACCATGATGGGGGTTGACAAAATATTCTTTTTGAGAATGGGGGGCAAACTTGATGAAGCACCCAAGCCCAGCTTGCCATTTAGTCTGGCATTGACAGTGCTTGTAATGACCATCAGCTTGAGGCTTCTCCCATTGAGAGATTCCTCAAGTTGTTTAGCCTCATATAGTTCAGTTTTTAAAGAGTTAATCTGTTCATTTGCTAGATTTAATTCTTCCTTTAACTTAGTGTTTTCAGATGTCAGTATCTCTCTATGTCCTAGTTTTTCCCTAAGTGTTTTAATTTCTTTTTCTGAATTTATTAGATCTATGCACATGATTTTAAATTCAAAATTAGAGTCAAATGAAGAAAATACCTGGTCAGCCTCAGATTCTGAAGCTTCTTCACTGTCTGACTCTTCTTCATCTAAATGAGTTCTGGAAGCATCAACTGCCATGAGACAGACTTCTTTGGCCCTTCCCTCTTCTTCCTCTTCACTGGAGCTGGAGGATGTTGATTCATCTTCAGTCTCACTCCAGGATTCAGCTACAAATCCTTTCTCCTTCTTCTTGTATCTGCTAGAGGAATGTTTTGAGATGTGTTGTCTTTTGGTATCCTTCTCTCTTCTCTTATCCTTCTTTTGATTTTCCGGACACTCTGAGATGAAGTGTCCAGGTTTCCTGCAACCAAAGCAAACCACTTCTTTAGTGGGGGTTTTATCATACCTTGGTTTGTCATCCACTCTAGATGACTTTCTTCTGAAGTCTTTCCTTACCATCTTGTAGAATCTCTTGGCAAAGAGAGACATCAGTTCTTCATTCTTTGTTGGAGTCCCAGTTTCTTCAACAGCTTTAAATGCAATGCTGTGCTCCTTCCATGCTGGTGGAGGTGTTCTTTGCTCAGCTACTTCTCTGGATTTGATAAGCTGCTCATAGGACTTTAGCTTTCCCAAAAAAGATTCAGTGGAAATACCATTCAGGCTCCTGGCCTCCTCGATGTGCCAGATCCTTGAATCCCATGAGCTTGGGAAGCACATAAGGATTTTATCATTCACCTCTGTGAGGGTGATGTCCTTGTCCAAGGTTTTTAGCTCATTGATGATTGAGCTCAACCAATTGTACATGTCTGCTACTGATTCAGCTTCCTCCTTCTTGAAATACTCATATTGGGATATGAGATTGGATCTCCTATCCTTTCTTTCATCAGCAGATCCAGCCACCATTTGATTGAGGGAATCCCAGATGGCTTTGGCTGATGTGCATTCAGCCACTTTTTGAAAAATGTCATCTAACATTGTTTGTGCCAGAATATTCATGGCCTTGTCATCAGCAATTTTTGCCTTCTTCTGGGCCTCAGTCCACTCAGGTGGTGGAACTGTATTATTACTAGAGGTTGCTGTAGAGGTAGAGGCAGATGGTTGAGGAGGACCTATCACAATGGAATTAAAAATATCCTCATCAATAGAGTTCATATATAACTTGATTCTTGCCTTCCAGATGGCAAACCTATTTAGGTTGCAAACTGGAGGTCTGGTGCTTGCATAGTATTTGTTCTGTGCCATGCTGTGTGTGAATATTTAATAGAAATGAAAAGACAAATCTAACTCAAGATCTTTAGTTCAAGGGTTAGCTTGTACAACTAAGGGAATCCTGCTCTGATACCAATTGAAAGTGAGGGGTTAGATATGGAATACTCTAGGGGGCGGGTGAATAGAGTATTTATGGTTTTTATAAAATTTTCCAACTACTTTAATCTAGTCCTAGTGCTGCAGAAATTAAATTAAAGTACAAACACAGCAATCCTAACTATCACAGCCACAACAAGAAATAAAAGAAAAGAGCAACCAGATAACACAAGAAATTTATAGTGGTTCCCCAACCTGGGTACATCCACTCTTCTACCAACTTGGTAGGAATCCACTCAGATTTTCGATCAGGTGCCTAACACCAATATGCTTTTGATCAAGTGCTAAAAAACCAAACCTCAAGTCGTTTGGTCAGGTGACTTGCAACCAGGAATAACTTTTGAAGGAAGTTAAGAACCCTTTATACAGTGGGGGGATGAGAGATGATTTTGTCTTCTCTTTCTCAAGTTACAACTGAGAAGACTTAAGTGGATATGATGTTAGAAAAAGGCTCCCCCTGAGATGTTGAATGGTTCAGGAAGATGGAGCTTTGCTTCGGGGTGATAGGCCTTCAGTCTTTCAGCTTTGACCAGACAATGTACAGGAACTTCTTGACAGATAGAGGATTTGTTGTCCTTTGAAGTGTCCTGGAGTGTAGAAGGAAGAAGACTCTTGATTTTGATTTGATGTTCTTCTTCTTTAGATTGCTGATATTCTTTTGGTCTAGATCTTGTATGCCTGTATCAGATTTATCTATCTGTGTATCAGCATTCTGTCGAGAGAGAGAGAGAGGCAGAGAAATCCTTATTGCAGACTAATTGCTCTCTTCCTGACTTGCTGATCCTGTGTTCAGGAAAAGAGAAAATTTCTTTTATATTTTTCAAATAAGTTTGCTTTTGAAATTTAAAATTCTTCTACATTCAATGCAAACGGCCTAGAGAATGTTTTGCATTGATTGAGTTTCCCCAATTGTCCTATTGAAAAATGTCAAGCAATAATCCTGGAGAAGACCATAATTAATGCTTCGTCTAACGGTAATATTCAGAGACTATTTTAGCATTAATTACTCGGGAATTATTACAGTAGGAAAGGGACAGAAGGATGGAAATAACTAGGTCTGGATTCGTCGAACAGAGAACAAAAATCGTCGAGCTGAGTCCACAGTTCGTCGAGTTGAGGAGTTGTGTTCATCGACCAGATGGCTTCTATTCTTCGAGCTGAGTTTCAAGATCGTCGAGCTGAGAATAGATAATTGCATTCTCTAGAACCTTGCCTTTTCTGCACATCAAGTTCGCCGAGCTGAGAATTTGACTTCGTCGACCAGAGTTTAGTGAAGTGTTTTTGGACTTCTATATTTTTGGAATGAAATGCTGAAGTAAAGTATCCAGAAATCGTCGACCTGAGAACTGGGTTCGTCGAACTGAGAACTAGTTTCGTTGGGCTGAGAACTTCTAACTGCTGCTAGATAACTCTTATCAATGTGGTCTAAGTTCGTCGAGCTGAGTCCACAGTTCTTCTTTAACTTCTTTACATAGCTTCTGTGGAATGTGTTGACACAAGTCCTGTGTGTCGACACAATTTCTTCTTGTCTCGACATAGTTGTTGTTTTGACAGAAATCTGGAGTGTGTCGACACAAGTCCTGTGTGTCCACACAATTGCTTCTTGTCTCGACATAGTTTTTATTTTGACAGAAATCTGGAGTGTGTCGACACAAGTCCTGTGTGTCGACACAATCTGGCTTCTAGTGTCGACACAGTTGATGTCGACAGATGTTCTGTGTGTCGACATAAGTCCTGTGTGTCGACATAATCTGGCTTCTGGTGTCGATATAGTTGATGTCGACAGATGTTCTGTGTGTCGACATAAGTCCTGTGTGTCGACATAATCTGTCTTCTGGTGTCGACACAGCCTTTCCGTAGTGTCGACACAATTGCTTGAGTCTCTAGCAGTCTGTTGAAGGCTGGTCCTTGTGATGTTGATTCTAAGGACTTGGCCTAGACTCTAGGACACAACCATGACCCTGGCTATACATGATTGGTCATATGATCCTAACTTAGTGAACCTAGCCCAAATCCAACTAGGGATCCAATAGATTGATATCTCCTTCAGATCCAGAATCTTCTTCACCATAGGGTGAAGAGGCTTCTGAGCAAGGACTGGTCTCATACTCAGACAGAGAAGCTGAATTAGGTAAAGAATGTACCTTGCTTTGACCAGGCTGATCCTGGCTGCCCTCTTCATTTGTCATTGCCATCTGCCCTCTGTAGCTGTGGGCATCTTCATGCTCCTCTGAGTCACTATCTGATAGTGTCAGAGGGGCCCTGATTTCTATCCTCATTGGAGGATTAATTTCTTATGCTACAAGAGCATTATTATTACCTACAACTACTAGCACAATGTAGGCTTCCTCTTCTTCAGACTTAGATGATGATGAGTCTGTCCAGCTCTTTTTCTTCTTGGTAATGAAGGAATTCTCTTTCTTTCCTTTGTGCTTGTGCTGCTTCATCTCCTCAGCCTCCTTCCTCTTGTCTGGGCAGTCAGCTATCATATGCCCAGGCTTGCTGCAATAGTTGCAAACTACTTTAGAAGAGTTATATTTATTATTTCTGGAACCATACCTGTCAGTCTTGGACTAATTCTTCCTGTGATGAGTGGAGTTGGAAGACCTCTTCTTCCAATGCTTCTTCTTCACCAGCCTCTGGAGTTGTCTGGAGAATGCTGCAAAGTCTTCATCAGACATGCTTCTGTCTAATGCCTCTGAGTCTGAGCTATCTGACTCAGCTGGTCTTCTTGGTGGAGAGGGAATCCTCTCCTTGCCCTTCCTTGTTCTTTCTGCTCTGAAGGCCAAGGACTTTTCCTTGGCCTGGGATTTGCTGGTGGCCTCTTCCTCCTTCCTGGCAGCTAGCTGCATCTTATAGGAGAGCAGCTTTCCAAACAATATTTGGGGAGGATTATCAGCAAGCTTAGCCACCTCTCTTATGGCACAGATCTTGGTATCCCGTCCCTATGAGAGATCTGAGAAACTTGTCATTTATTTCATAATTATTGAAGACCCTCCCATAGGTCTTCAACTAATTAATGATTCTGAAGAATCTTTCATAACAAGCAGTTATATTCTCCTTCAGGTTTTGCCTGAAAACCTCATACTCTTTGTTGTGCAAAGACTTTCTATCATCCCTTACCTCTTCAGTCCCCTACATGTAAACCACAAAAGTGTCCCACATCTCTTTGGAGATCTTGTAGTGAACTTAATTCAGAAAGGCTGAGTCATAAACATCACTGGCAATAATATTTTGTGCTCTCTTGTGCAGTCCAGCAGGGATGACTTCATCCTTGGTCATCTCAGAGTATGTCTTAGGAGTCTGGTCATTTGCATTCAGAACAGAGACCTTCATAGCGATATAAGGTCCCTCCTTGACTGTTATAAAAATCCTTGGATCATAGGCTTCCATGAATAACATCACCATCTCTTTCCACATTCCAAAATACTCCTTCCTGCAGATGGGAAGTTTCATGGAACTCATCACTCTCTAGCTCTCTCCAGAGCCCATGATCACTTAACTGTAGCTACCTTTGGAGATCACTCAGATTGTTAAATTCTTATTGAGCAACCTCCCTCTAAAACCACATGAAAGTTCTTGTTTACAAGGTAGCTAGCAACCTATGGGGGGGTGAATAGGTTTTTCTAGGTCTTTTATTTTCTCTTTTTAATTCTTCTTGAGTTACTATATGATTTAGAGCTTTTTATGTACGTGCAAATAGAAAAGACACACAGAAAAGCACACAAGTATTTAATTGTGGTTCCCCAAAATTATGGGTAGATCCACTCTCCTCCCACCTTACTAACTTCCAGTTAGTCAAGGCCCAAATCCTCCAAAATGCTCCTCAAAGCTTACACCTCAGGCCATCAGCCTTACACTTAGGTTCTCTTCAGAACCCTACCTCAGAACCATAAAGGTACCTACCTTAGAGCCCTGCAGTACTCCTACAACTCAGTGGTCCTCAAACCAGCTACCTCAGCCTTATCTCTAAGGCCTACATCCCAGGCTTTTCAGCCCAACAACTTCAGGCACACGGCCCTACTTTCAGAGTGTTGCAGCACTCCTACAGCTCAGGCAAATTTTGCCCAACCTCAGGACCAAGGCCCTACAGCTCAGATCCAGAAGGATCCTATAATAAGAAATAATTTAGTTAACTTTGACGTGGAGAAATTTCTATGTGTCAACAACTAGAGCTGAGAATTTGTGCTCTATCTCTCCCCATAGAAGAGAAAACTTTGCTGGAGGAACTCATAAGTTTACTCCTGAACTTGCTGAAGAAGACTAAAAATCTATTGATCATGAGTCTTCAAGAAGCTAACTGAACCTGCCTCGGGCTGAAGGTTCTTCATTCTTCAGAACAATATCTGATACTACTGTGCCAGATGGAGACGACACAGCTATTTGAACTTTTCATTCTGGAGTGCTTCAAGATTTTTACATGCAGTAATGGCGAGGAAGATGAAGTCAGCTACTAATTCTTTTTGTTGATGAAGACCTAAAAGTTATCTTGTATCTTGGCCCATCTCCTCCTTTTGTAGTCCGCTGATCAACGGCTCTTAGAGAGCAGTGGGCGCCACCTGCAGCATCCAGCTGCATCTTGCTATAACGCCTATCTACCGTTAAGTAGGTTTGCGATGCCTTTTGTCGTGTACTGCGGCTTTGCCGCTAAAAATTTGAATATGGTTGACTTTTTGACATGCTGAGATCAGCACCTGAAGACTTGGACAAAATTCAAGCATTAGTAGTATAGGCGTTGATGAATGAGGTTCACTCAACGCCAAATCAATTAGACAGATTTACTGTCTCTTGGCGTTGAGTGAGTTACCTTATCTCAATGCCTTACTACTTAGATTATAAATTTGTTTCCAGGCATTGAGTGATTCCGCTTTACTCAACGCCAATCTTCTTTCTCAGCTTTCTGCTGCTTGGCGATGAGTGAGTGAGCATAACACAACGCCAAATACCTTAGACAAAATTCTGTCTTCACTAGGCGTTGATAGCGTTGAGTGTGTCTTCATCACTCAATGCTTTTTTACCTTAACCCTTTCTGCAACCTATTCTGCATGTAAGGCGTTGAGAGCGTTGAGTGAGCATGCCTCACTCAATGCTTTCTGCCTTAGCCATTTTTGCTTCTTCAGCATCTTAAGCATTGACAGTGTTGAGTGAGCATGCCTCACTCAACGCTTTTTACTTTAACAAATTCTGTGATATGGCGTTGAGAAGGTTGAGTGACCACGAATCACTCAACGCTTTCTGCCTTAGTCAAATTTATGTATTCTTTAAAAATACTGGCTTTGACTGACTGAGTGTTACTCAACACTTAAGAGGCTATGGCATATAGTGAATGGCCTTCATTCAACGCCTGTGAACTTAGCCACTTTTCTGCCTCTTGAAACTTTAGGCATTGACTGTCTCAGCAAGCCTCTCTCAACTATGAACTGTGTTCGACGAATGCTGAACTGAGTTTTACAAACAGTGAGATCAGCTCGACGAATTCTCAACTCAGTTCGATGAATTTAGGCTTGGCCAAATTTCACAAACTCTGAGCTTAGTTCGACGAATGATTAGCTCAGCTCGACGAACTCTGAGCTTAGTTCGATGAATTTGGACTTAGCCAAATTTCTCAAACAACATGACTTATCCACTTAGGCTACCTATCCTATCACAGTCATCTACTGATATGTATATTTCATTAACAAGATTGACTTTCTCAAATCTAGGACATTGTGGGCAATGGACCCAACAGTAATCCACTTACCTTATTAAAACTTTTGATTTATGTTTAAGCCGCCTTTGCGCTCTTGGTTGCTGAGGTATTCTTTTCTTTTGAATACCTCAGGTTCATGTCAATAGCAGGTAGTGCCGACCGTTCTTATTTGGCCAGTCTCCTATAGTTGTTTCCTTCCCTATCCCACTTGAGGAGTGGTTGATGTTTCTCTCCTTGGCTTCAGAAGTTCAGACTTTTATTGTTATTGCTATGGGTTCGTGTTAGTATTTTGGTGTCCATAGTATAGTTTCAGGTGCTTCAGATTGTTATATTTCTATCTCCTGTACTACTGCATTTTCACTATTGAAGTGTTTCTCACTCTATAATGTTTTATGTTAGTTTGCATGCTAGTTATTTTTCAACTAAATAAATCTACATTTTAGTTTAGATTCATCACATCTCTTTCAACTTTGTATCAACCTACTTTAATGGATATAGAACTCCTTTCTTTTACTTATACTAAATTTAGAAAATGTAGACATTATCATGTTTGTTGGGTTTTCACGTTCACTTAGGATAAATGAATGTAGTAAAATAGAGGTTTTTCGTTGCAAATTATATTTTTCTCATATGTGGACTAGTTGATCCATTAAACCAAGGGACATGGTCTTGAAAGTTAAACTCAAATAGCATTTTCAACCATAAAAATACTTGTCTTTTATAAAGTTGATCAGAATCTTGTCCTTGCCAGAGTGTCTGCAATTGTCTTATGCATGGCATGGCATCACGACGCATATTTTCTCTTACTCTGATAATACTTTAAACATCGAGAAAATGCAGGTTGTGAAACTGCGTGTATTGAGTACTTTGTAAAGTGTGCATAATACATCAATTCCTCCAGCAAATTGCTAATTTTTAGGAACCACAACCAACTGTCATTCCATAAAAGAACATCATCAACAGAAAAATGGGCATCTGACCCACCCATAGTCTCTTCTAAATAGCATTTCATGTTGTCATATAGCTCCAATGCTTATTGAATCCTATTCGTGAGTTCATATTACACCTCTGCCCAATTTAAACATGTATTCGCACTCGTCCTCCCGTCAACACAAGGGATGTCCAAGGCCTCCAACTCACGAATTAGACGCTCATCATGCATCTGCAACCAATTTTCTCGTGTTGGAGCCATGAAACTTAGCGCATCTGGGACTACATTTCCCTTCCCAGTAGTGTAATGAATCTTGAAGGTATAGTACCTTGAGAACTACATCCACCTTCGTTGTCGCGTATTAAGATCCTTCTGATGAAATAGATACTTTAAGCTCTTAAGGTCCGTAAAGATGTCAACTTTCATGCCATACAGGTAATGTCTCCACAGCTTCAAGGAAAATATCACAACTGCCAACTCCAAGACATGTAATGGATAATTTCTCTCGTGCACCTTTAGTTGGCGTGAGCCATAAGCTATAACCATCCCAAACTACAGAAGAATGCAGCCTAAGCTGCACCCTGAGGCATCACTATTGATCTCATATCCTTCTACACCACATGACGAACATAAAATAGGCGTCGTGGTCAGACGACTCTTCAACTCCTCAAATGTCAAAAGACTGTGCACACTTTAGCGTCCAAACGAACTTCTGATTCTCCCTTGTTAAAGTAGTGAAAGGTAAAGAAATCCTCGAAAAGTTCTCTACGAAGTGCTTATAATAGCCGACAAGTCCAAGGAAACTCGTAACTTCTGCTACAGAAGTGGGGACAGGCCACTCTCGTATCGCAACTATCTTCACCGGAACCACAACAATACCATCTCCACTAACAACATGATCACGAAAAGCCACTGAATATAGCCAAAAGTCACACTTAGAGAACTTGGCATATAATCAATTCCTCCTCAAGGTATGTGTAATGCCCCGAAACTCAAAAGAGCGACGGGTGGCGTTTTGAGCCAAGTTTGGAATTTAGCAGGGGTCACACGGTATGGGGCACGGGCATGTCATAGGTCGTGTCCTTCGCGGGTTGAAGGAGGGTTGTGGCGTGTTTGACACAGTCTACTGTGTCGACACAGAGTCTGCTGTGTCGACACAGAGTCTGCTATATCAATACAGAGTCTGCTGTGTCGAAACACAGAGTCTACTGTGTCGACACAGGGCGTGCTGTGTCGACACAGGGCCTACTATGTCGACACAGGGCTTGCTGTGTCGACACAGGGCCTGCTGTGTCGACATAGGGCCTGCTGTGTCGACACAGGGCCTGCTGTGTCGATACAGAGTGTCGACACACCGACACAGAGTGTCGACACAGAGTGTCGACACAGAGTGTCGACACAGAGTGTCGACACAGGGTTCTTGGCATGGTCTCGACTAAATGTCCCGACACAGTTTGAATTTGTCGTGCACGTGTCCAGCTCCAATTTGTGAACCGTGTGGTGTTCGGCCCAGTTTTTCCATATCAGACCCGGATCATAGTCGTACATTTCTTTATGTTGGGATCCGACGGCTGGAGGTTATTCCTATTGGGATATACCCGAGTGTAGGGTTTCAAAACCCTCATCTTCTGTTCGCGGGTTCTCTGTCTAAGTTCTAGAGAGAGGGGAGAGCAAAGGAAGAAGAAGAAGCCTAGATCCGGTCACCGGCGGAGCTTCGGAGCTCCAAATCGCGAACCGACTTCAGATCTACGGAGGCAAGGAGAGTGCAGTGCTTTTCATCTGCTTACATTTCCATGGCGCCAAGGAAAAATGCTAGTGTAATGATTCTCCACTTGAGCATGTGAAGCTCTACTTCTTTTGCATAGGGAAGCTCGCTCTCGCGAGTTTGCGGTGAGTTTGAGGCATTCCTTCGGGTAGACATGAATAGTCCCCATTGTGTACATGTAGACTCCGTATTCGAGAACGGACATAGGCATGATGTGTGAAGCCTACCCGGACAAGTTGGTCTGGATCGGTGATGTTGCATTGCATAAATGGCCGGAGAAGACTCCGTGTGGATGTTTGTTTTTTTTCGGGTTTTCTACGCGGTAGATTGCAATAGGGAGTCTTGGGGATTAACTCCAAGGTGCACCCGGAAAACTGGGCGTATGCGTGGTTCTGCCATCTTGTGGGCCCGGGAGCCAACTTGAACATAACTGGGTTATGTGATGTTTATAGACGATTTGGGACTCGGGAAAGTTTGACCAGAGTATATATTTTAAATTAACGTTGCGGTGTGAGCAACGGGTCAGGCGGAACCATACCCGCTCTATGTCGTTCGGTTAAAGAGACCTAAAGTTACTTGGCACTTACCGTTGGCATAGATAGAGGGTCTTAGGCAGTTGCCAGAAAGACCAAATGCTCACGAGATATTGCCGTCCAAGGGGCGGTGGTAAGTCGGCGGACTTTGATCATCATCACCGAGAATGTGCCCTCAGAGCACGGGGCTTGTGGCCATGCGTGCCTGCGCCTGTGATGTAGTGTTATTACTCTACTGTTTGATTATGCCAATAAAGTGCAGGGAAGGAGCATCGCCGCCCCGAGTTGGGGGCGGGATCGTTATAATTTGGTCAGCATAGCTGATCGTTGCCTTTGTTTGCCACCATTGTGGTGGATTGTTGCTTGCAGGTGCTGAAGGACCGAGCGGTCAATAGCGGGCTGAAGCCCAAATTGCTGAGTCGGCCCTCGAAGGGCTAATTGGAGGGTTTACCTGTTTTATTCATGTATGACCGGCCTGTGTGCCGAGGTTTGGAAAACATGTAATTTGAGTAAACCATTTTGTATGTCCATAAGGCCAGTACTTGTGTATTTGTACTTCATTTCTTTGGGTTCTATTTAGTGGACATTAATGCTAGTGCTGGGTTCTTGTTATTGCAACTAATAAAATTGCTTCCACTAGAATGACTCTGTGTAGGACGTTGGATTGATTGGATGGTTTCCATTGAGTAACCACCCGGTCTGTCTATGGTATATGGCGTTGGGCCCCAGCCGGACCAACTGTTATATGCTATGCGATGGATAGGGGGTATTATAATTTGGTATCAGACTACTGGTTTTGGTCCGGCTTAATTGAATTCGTGGGCAAATTCTTTTAAGGGGTGTTGAGCACATGTGTGTGCGTCATCGTTATAACAGCAAAAGGACCCATGAATGTCCACTTAGGAATGAAAATACACGTGTTTGAGGAACCTGCGTGTTCCTATAATTGTGTTTTACAATTTTGCTTGGTCGTTTAACGGTGTTTTGTACAACTATAGGTGACCAGAAGCGGTGTTGGGCCGCCAGAAAGCCCGGTTTTTGAGGAGTATAGTGCACCCAGTGAGGTGTTTGAGACCCCTCCTTTGTCAGAAACCGTAAGAAGGATCGTTGAAGCGGTGTTCGCTGTGACTAATGCACAGTGTGGAATTAATGTACAACCTTGTGCCCCTGTTGTGACTTCAATGTCGGGTGGCGTGATGGAGCAGATGACATTTGGTAGATCATCGGGCCTGCAGCTGAACATGCATTTAGTGCAGGGAGCGCACTCAGTTGACGAATATTTGCAAGCATTTCTTATAATAAGCCGCTACTCATGCTTTGAGTTGGAGAACGAGCAGGCTATAGTCGATAGATTTTATAATGGTCTGCGTGGCGAGCTGCGAATCCTACTGCTAGGACCAAAATTACTAGGATTTCGAGCCTTGGTGGAGTCGGCTAGATCTTTGAAAGTAGACTTGAGGAAGACTCGCCCGATGCCAGCGACCATGGTATTGAACTATCCAAGCCCCATAAGAGCTGAATCCAGCAGAATGCTGGAGAAGGGGGCTACAACAGTGACAAGCAAATCTACTTACACGTGTCATACTTGTGGAAGGAAAGAGCACTTTGCCCGAGAGTGTCGGAATGGTGCTTAGAAGACTAAGAAAGCTATGTCAGGAGTAGTTGAGGACTTTAGTGCAAAGGAAACGGCATTCAAAATGCCGAACACCTCAAAGTCTGGATATTGTAGGTGGTATAAGAAGGCTAGGACTTTGGGTCTAGCCCCTCCTTTCGGTGCTTCGGGGGCAACTACAGGCCAAACCCCGGGCGCATGTTACAACTATGGGGAGTCGGGGCATTATGCCCGTGGGTGCCTAAAGTCCGAGAGGAAGCACGCCGCCGTGAGCACAGGTATGGTTTAAAGTTATAACAGTTTAGCCTTAAATACTTATCTCCCTTGTGCATGCTAGCTTATAACTACTTATGCTAAGCTTTTTTCTGATTTTCGTCTATCCGGCGAGAGCACCGTTCATTTAGGGAGCTTCGCATTCCTTTATTTAGGAATTATATTGTGCGTCGGAGTACCTGCTTCGATGGTAAGAGACAAATTGGATGTGTTATGGTCCAATGGTGCTCAATGCGCGCCGGTAGAATCTGTTGCGCTTTGGTATGGATTGGGAGTCAGGAGTTCCATTTTCTAGCATCGTTACTGCCGCTGGTGGAGTTCGACGTAATATTTGGCTCGGACTGGTTCTCAGAGCAGCAAGCCTATAATGATTACGGTCGCAAGGAAGTCAAGTTGGGAACAAGTCGTGAGATGACTTTTACAGGCTTGAAAGGGTCGAGCAAGACGTTGATGTCTACTCTTTAGGTGGTGAAGGCAGATCGTGCTGGAGCAGAGCTGTTCTTTACGCTAGTGGAAGTTGCAAAACCTAAGCACACGTTGGAGAGTATTTCAGTGGTATCAGAGTACCCTGATGTGTTCCCTAGCGATCTTCCTAGAGCCCCGCCTCAACGGGAGATAGATTTCACGATTGAGCTGGTGCTAGGTGTGAAGCATGTGTCGCGATCTCCATATCGGCTAGCGCCTAAGGAAATAGCGGAGCTGAAGGTGCAACTTCTAAAGTTGTTGGAGCAAGGGTTTGTGCGTCCAAGTTTGTCGCCTTGGAGCGCACCGGTCCTCTTTGTAAAGAAGAAGGATGGGAGCTAGAGAATTTGTATTGATTATCAGTGTAACACCCCCTATCCGTCGCATAGCATATAGCAGTAGGTCCGGCCGGGGCCCGACGCCATATACCACAAACAGACCGGGTGGTTACTCAATGGAAACCATCCAACCAATCATAACGTCATACACAGAGCATTCTAGCGTAAGCAATTTTATAAGTTGCAATTAAGAACCCAACACAAAGCATGAATGTCCACTAATACACCAAATAGGAATGTAGTACATACACAAGTACTGGCCTTAAGGCCTTACAAATGGTTTACTCTTAATACATGTTTTCCATAACACGGCACGCAGGCCGATCATACATGAACAAAAGCAAGTAAACACTTCAATTAGGCCTTCAAGGGCCGGCTTCGCAATTTGGGCTTTATCCCGCTATTGACCGCTTGGTCCAGCAGCACCTGCAAGCAACAAACCACCGCACGGTGACAAACAAAAGCAACGGTCAGCAATGCTGACCAAACTATAACGATCCCGCCCCCAACTAGGGGCGGCGATGCTCCTTCCCTGCATTTTATTAGCACAACCAAGCAGTAAATAAATACATTGCATCACAGGCATTGGCACGCACGGCCATACCCCCCGTGCTCTCAGGGCACATTCTCGATGATCACAGTCTAAGTCTGCCGACTCACCACCGCCCCCGGGACTGCAATCTCTCGTGAGAATTTGATCTTTCTGGCCACTGCCTAAGACCCTCAATCTATGCCAACGATAAGTGTCAAGTAACTTTAGGTCCCTTTAACCGAACGACATAGAGCGGGTACGGTTCCGCCTGACCCGTTGCTCACACCACAACGTTAATTTAAAACATATGCGCGGGTCAAACTTTCCCGAGTCCCAAATCGTTTACACACAACACATAACCCAGTTATGTTCAAGTTGGCTCTCAGGCCCATATATTTGGCAGAATCACGCATCTGCCCAGTTTTCCGGGTGCACCTTTGGGTTAATCTCTAAGGCTCCCTGTTGCAACCTACCACATAGAAAAACCCGAAAACAAACATTTGCACGGAGTCTTCTCCGACCATTTATGCAATGAAACATCACTGATCCAGACCAACATGTCCGGATAGGCTTCACACATCATGTCTATGTCCGTTCTCACTTACGGACTCTACACAACGGGGACTATTCATGTCTACCCGAAGGAACGCCTCCAACTCATCGCAAACTCGCGAGAACGGGCTTCCTTATGCAAAAGAAGTAGAGCTTCACATGCTCAAGTAGAGAATCATTACCCTAGCGTTCTTTCTTAGCGCCATGGAAATGTAAGCGGATGAAAAGCACCACACTCTCTTTGCCTCCGTAGATCCGAAGTCGGTTCGCGATTTGGAGCTCCGAAGCTCCTCCAAAGACCGGATCTAAGCTTCTTCTTCCTCCTTTGCTCTCCTCTCTCTCTAAACTTTAGGAAGAGAACCACTCAAGTGAAATGAGGGTTTCAAGGGTCCAATCCCGTGTATATGCAAGCACTAACAGCCCCCAGCCGTCGGATCCCGAATTAAAGAAACGAATGGACACGACACAGAACACGGCCTGTGATGTAACGCCCCGAAACTCAAAAGAGCAACAGGGGACGTTTTGGGCCAGTTTTGAGTTCTGGCTGCAGGCACACATCCTGGGACACGGGCGTGTCCTAGGGTGTGTCAAGCTTGTGTCGACACTCAGCCGGGTAGTCGACATTTTGAGCTCGACATTGTGTCGAGACTGGGCACACGGCCTGCGACACGGGCGTGTCGCAGGCTGTGTCGACCCGTGTTGACACTTAGCCCGCGAAGTCGACACTCTGCGTTCGACGAAGTGTCGAGACATGGCACACGGCCTGCGACACGGGCGTGTCGCAGGGCGTGTCGACCCGTGTCGACACTCGTCCCGGGAAGTCGACATTTTGCTCGACGATGTGTCGAGACAAGGCACACGGGCGTGTCCAAGGTCGTGTCGTTAGGTCGACGATCTTCGCTCGACGAAGTGTCGAGTGTCGAGACCGTGTACACGGCCTGGAGCCCAGGCGTGTTGAGGTGACATAGGCTCGACACGCCCTGAGACATGCCCGTGTCTCAGGCCATGTTCGCTACTCGACGATCGTCGACTCCAAATTTCATCGACCTCCCGGCCAAATCGTTGACTCGAGCTGGATACGCCCTGGGACACGCCCGAGTCCCAGGCCGTGTTTCCCCTGCCAAATACCAGATTTGGCCCAAAATGCCTCCCGTCTCTTTTTTGAGTTTTGGGGCGTTACAACTCTCCCCCTCTTAAAAGAATTTCGTCCACGAAATTACATAAAGGAAAGAAATATAAAACTTAAATGGTACCTGAGTGAAACAACTCCGGGTACTCCTTAAGTATAGTCTGCTCTCGCTCCCAAGAGAGCTCATCTCGACCGTAATTGTCCCAACGGACCTTGACCATCCTGATCTCTTTATTGTGTAGCCGCTTGACCTCTGAGTGCTCAATCCGCACGGGTTTGACCTTTGTCGTCAACCCACTATCAACCTGCACTCGATCGACTGCGATCACTTGTGTAGGCTCTTGCACCACCTTCCGTAACACTGATATGTGGAATACATCATGTAAACCACTAAGCTCCACTGAAAGCTTCAACCGATAGACTGCTTCACCAACCAGCTCCAGAACCTCAAACGGCCCAAGGTACCTCGGGTTTAGCTTTTTCAATCACCGCACCCGCGAGACACCCTTGAATGGCTTGATCTTTAAGTACACCCAATCGCCCACAGCGAACGCCACGTTCCTGTGCTTGGCATTATAGTTCTTCGCCTAACGGTCCTGAGCGATTAGCAACCTTTCCCGAATGGTACGAACCAAAGACGTAGCATCTTCCACCTCTTAGCGCTTGTACAACTTTGACTCACCCATTTCTAACCAAGACAACGGCGTGCGACATTTTCTACCATATAGGGCCTCGAAGGGTCCTATTTGAATACTCGTCTGGTAGCTATTGTTGTACGCAAACTCCAAAAAATAAAGATGGTCTTCCCATTGCTTTCTAAAGTCCAAGACACACATGCGGAGCATGTCTTCCATAGTTCTATTGACCCTCTCGGTCTGCCCATCCGTTTGCGGATGGAAGGTTGTGCTGATTTTTAACTTTGTTCACAACATTTGCTGCACTAGCCTCCAATCATTGGACGTGAACCGGCCATCTCGGTCACTCACGATGCTGCGGGGCACACCATGAAGCCGTACTATATTATCCATATATAGTTTTGCCAACTTCTCCACCGGATCATCCTTCCTATGCGGAATGAAATGCGACACCTTCATTAGCC
Source organism: Platanthera guangdongensis (assembly GCA_039583875.1). Lineage (NCBI taxonomy): Eukaryota > Viridiplantae > Streptophyta > Magnoliopsida > Asparagales > Orchidaceae > Platanthera > Platanthera guangdongensis. The sequence continues at coordinate 139,086,415 of CM077147.1, forward strand.
AATCTACGACCACCCAGATGGCATCGTTCCCCTTTTGCGACCTTGGCAAACCGTGCACAAAGTCCATAGTGATGTCGTCGAATTTCCACTCTGGAATAGGCAAGGACTTCAGAAATCCTCCCGGCTTTTGGCATTCTGCCTTCACCAAGGCGCAAGTTTGGTACTTCGCCGCGTAGAGTGCCACATCCTTCTTCAAACCAGGCCACCAAAATAGTTTCTTGACATCGCGGTACATCTTCGTGCTCCCCGAGTGAATCGAGTACTTGGTATGATGTGTCTCGAACAACAATTCCACCCGCAAATTGCCCACACTTGGGACGCACAGATGACCGTCTTTCCAAAGCAATCCATCCTCCACAACAAATTGGGAATTTGACCCATCCAGATCCTCTACCATGTACTGCTTCATATGGTCATCCAAATCCAAAGCCTGCCGAATCCGATCAGCCAGGTCATATTGAACTTTAGTCCAATTCAAGAGTGCTTCAGCACTTGACTGCTTATCTACACAAACAATCTCCAATGCCTCCAACTCCCGTACCAACCGCTCGTCATGGATCGACAGCCAATTGGCTTGAGCTGGGGCTCGGCGGCTCAACGTGTCCGCAACCGCATTACCTTTACCAGGAACGTAGAAGATCTTGAATGTATAGTCCCCCAGGAACTCCATCCATCTATGCTATCGCATATTTAGATCTTTCTGATCAAACAAATACTTCAGGCTCTTATGATCGGTGTAGATATCAATCTTCACACCGTACAAATAATGCCTCCACAGCTTCAAGGCAAAATCACGGCTGCTAACTCCAAGTCATGGACCGGATAATTCCTCTCGTGCACTTTCAGCTGTCTCGAGCCATAAGCTATCACACTTCCATGTTGTAGTAGCACGCAACCCAAACCGCTGCCCGAAGCGTCACTATAAATCTCATAACCTTCGGTTCCACTCGGCGAACTCAGCACAGGCGTCGTGGTCAACCGACATTTTAACTCCTCAAAAGCTCGCGCGCACTTCGACGTCCAAACAAACTTCTGCTCCTTCCGCGTCAAAGTAGTGAGAGGTAACGCTATCCGCGAGAAGTTCTCTACGAAGATCCTATAATAGCCGGCAAGCCCTAGAAAGCTCCGGACTTCTGCTACCGTAGTAAGCGCAGGCCACTCCCGTATCGCAACAATCTTGGTCGGATCCACTGCAATACCTTCTCCACTCACGATATGACCGAGGAACACCACTGAGGACAACCAAAACTCGCACTTCGACAACTTGGCGTACAATTGGTTCCTCCTTAGCGTCTGATGAACTGTAAATATGCGTATTTTTATGCACATTAATTTAGTCATTTTCATTTATTTTCGTCGTTTTTACTTATTTTTGTTCAATAAAATGTTCCTATTCTTGTAAATTTTCTCCTAACTTGTTTTATTTTATTTTGCAGAAAAATTCCAGAATCTGCCAAATTTTGGGAAGTACACGCCCGTGACACATGGGTCACGCCCGTGACCGAGCCGTGCCTGTGCATTTCCCGTGAAATCGGAAAATTTCTGAAGAAAAGGCTTGACACGCCTGGCGACACGCCCGTGTCACCCGACACGGGGCGTGACCCAAGCCCGTGTCCGCTCCTCTCGACGAATTCCACTCGACGATCGTCGAGTGTCGACCCCGACTGTCACGCCCATAGTCACGCCCGTGACCTGGGGCGTGACCCAATTTCAGCTCAACGATTTCGACTCGACACTTTCCGCTCGACATTCGTCGAGTGTCGACCCCGACTGTCACGCCCATAGTCACGCCCGTGACATGGGGCGTGACCTTTCCAGCTGGCCCGACAAGACGCTGCCGAGGACATTTGACGCAACCCGCGCCCGTTTCTACCTCCCCGACACGCCCTAGGTCACGCCCGTGACCTGGGGCGTGACTGCTGCGAACTCAGCCCGAAGTCAACTTTGCTGTCCAATCGCCAGCCGCCTTCATGAATAGTACTGTCACGCCCCCATGTCACGCCCGTGACCGAGGGCGTGTACTTAGAAATTTTTTCCTATAAATAGCCCAGTTCTGTAAGGTCCAAGGGTTCAGATTTTTGGGCCAAGTTAGTGTCTTTTTGTGGGCTTAATCCGTGGATACTAGTGCTATGTAAGGAGATTTCTCCCTTTTTATTTCATGTTTTGTTTTGCTTTATCTTTTAGCTTTGTAATAGCTTGAAAATTTTAATAAAAATGTTAGATTTTCTCTCTTTATTTGGCATGAAAAGTTCATTTGGATGGCTCACCTCTTTCCCTTTTTATTCTTTGTTCTTCACTTGTTCTTCATTTATGAAAAGTGTGTGTGTGTGTATGAGTGTAATTTGCTTACTTTACATGTTTTTTTTACTTGTTTTCATGCTTAGGAATGTTATGTTTTTCCTCTTTATATGCCTTTGATTTTTCAAAATAGGTTTTGTTAGAAACTCATGAAATGATGAATTAGGTTTTCCTTTTTTTCTTGTCTTCTTCAACATCTTCACTCTTATGAGTGTGTAAAAGAGTTAAAGTTTCCTTTGTTTTTTTTTTACTTAGCTTCATTTTGGAATGAAAACTTTTTTCCTTCTTTCACTTTTATTTCAACTTTTTTAGCTCTTTTATGAAATCCTAGGAATGAAAATGTTGAAATTTTTATTTTCCAAAAACTTTGGTTTTTAATTTGTTTTGAAAAACTTTTGTCTTCTAAAATTTTAATTTCTTCTTTTTATTTGTTTTTGGCAAAACCTATGCTTGAAATAGTTAAAATTTTAATTTTTAGGTAACTTTGATTTTTCATGAAGTGTGTGTGAGTGTAGGTGTATAATTTTTATGCTTTGATTTAAATTATGTAGAGTGTGTGAGTGTAGGTGTTAAATTTTCATGCTTTGTTTTAATGCTTCCTTTTAATGCTTTGATTCAAATTATGTAGAGTGTGTGAGTGTAGGTGTATAATTTTATTGCTTTCTTGAATTTCATTTGGAGTGTGTGTGTTCGTGTGCATTTATTTCCGCCTACTCGTTAAGAGTTAAATGGCGCATCGTTTTCATTTTCAGTCCTACTCGTTCGAGTAGGACTTGTAATTTTTCTTTCTTTATTTTTCCGCCTACTCACTTGAGTTTAAATGGCCGGACTTTATTTCAGTCCTACTCGTTTGAGTAGGACTTGCAATTTTACTTTCTTTATTTTTTCCGCCTACTCACTTGAGTTAAATGGCCGGACTTTTTAGCCCTGTAATCGCATTTATTTTCTCCCACTCATTTGAGTAGGACTCGCTTTCATTTCAGTCCTACTCGTTTGAGTAGGACTTGCAATTTTCAGCCTTTATTTACCGCCCCCACTCGTTTGAGTGGGACTCGCAAATTTGAATATGCAATTTTCTTTTATGTGTAACTTAGCTTTTGTTTAATTTATAATTTGGAGTGTGCGTGAGTTCTCGTTTAGTTAACTTTTTAGCTCTCTAAATATTGTTATTTTTCTTTTGTCTCTTTCTTATAATCGTTTAGCATTTAATTTCGAACTCGCGCCTCACTAAATTATAAGCCGTCCCCATACCGATGTGTGGCTAATCGCTATTAGCCTCGGCATCGAAGAGCATTGGGACATTTGAAATGATTTATAATAATTAAAGTTCTTTTTTTCATTTTAATTTAAGCACTTAGGGTTTACCCCGGGTTTACGACGCGTAGGACCACATAATCGATGTGTGGGCCCTATTTCCGTAGTCCATATGCTAGCTAGCCGAGAGGCCGTGCATATGGACCGATCACCCCTGGGTAAATAGAGTTGCGTGCGCCCCCTCGAGAGAGGACTAGCGTAATTCTACCGGATTGGGTTCCCCACCCAATAGCGGGGTTCTTAGCGTAAAGCGGGCGTTAAGAGGAATCCTTCGTCGGACTAACGTTCGGTCGAATAGTCTTAACGTTCAGGTGAGCAATATTCCTAGAGATAAGTGCGCTCACATTTGTGGAACCTCCACGGCCAAGTTGCCTTATTATTAATTTGAAAACTAAGTCTTTTTATTATTAAAAATTATTTTAGTCTTAATCCGATTCGATGCCGAGCGTTAACCCTTCATCGAATATTTTATAAATCGTTTTTTCGCTCCTTTGCTTTTCCGCCTTTTTATTAAGTAAAAAAATCCACCTTATTTTCAGTAAAATAATAGTCCTCCCGGAGGAGTAAGAATAGTCAACGCGACCCCGAGAACAATACGACCTCGGTATTCCCCCGAATATCGAGTACTACTTGCGATAGGTGCACTTGCCTACCCGAGCAAGCCCGCGGCGATCGACTCAACGAACCAACCACAGTAAGAGTCTGTTCGCGGGCCCATCAAGTTTTTGGCGCCGTTGCCGGGGAACCTCTTTTCGAGTTGCTATTTCGAATTCCGGAGTCTATTAATTTTACTTATTTTCTAAAAAACAAAACAAAAAAATAAAAACTTTATTTTAAAAAAAAATATAAAAACAAAACAAAAAAAGTTTTATTTTTGTTTTATTTTTGTTTGGGTGTATGACCCGAGGACAACCCTCAGAGTCTGAAGATTTAGACTTCGACCCTGAGATCGAACGCTCTCTTGCGCGTATCCGATCTCATCGCCGAAATCCTTCTTTAGATCCCGAGGAATCTATCGGAGAACCCTCTGTTTTAGTTATGGCCGCCCCTAACCTTCCCCCGGCGGCCGAGCGTACTATGTCTTATTACGCCCGGCCTAACCTGGATGATTCAGGGTCGAGTATTGTTCGCCCTGCGGTGGCCAATAATAATTTTGAAATAAAGTCAAGTGTCATTCAAATGGTCCAAAACGCCGTGCAGTTCGATGGACTGCCGGATGAGGACCCGAATGTCCACTTGTCCAATTTCTTGGAGATATGCGACACCTTCAAGATCAATGGCGTCACTGATGACGCCATTCGTTTGCGCTTATTTCCTTTTTCCCTTAAGTCCAAAGCCAAGGCGTGGTTGAATGCCCTCCCGCGAGGATGTATCACCACGTGGGCTGAGTTGACGGAACGGTTCCTAACGAAGTACTTTCCGCCCGCCAAAACTGCAAAGTTGCGGGCGGACATTTCTTCGTTTGTGCAGAACGATCCCGAGTCTCTATACGAGACTTGGGAACGATTTAAGGAATTCCTCCGCCGTTGCCCGCACCACGCGCTGCCAACGTGGTTGCAAGTTCAAATTTTTTATAATGGGCTGAATTTTCAGACGCGTCAAATGATTGACGCGGCTGCCGGGGGAACGCTCAACAACAAAACCCCCGAGGCCGCCCAGGCTTTATTCGAAGAGATGGCTATGAATGCCTATCAATGGAACGTCCCGCGGGGACGGCCAAAGCCGGCGGCTGGTCTTTTTGAAGTGGATGCCACTGCTCTCTTGACCCTTCAAGTTGAAAGGTTAACAAAGCAGGTGGCGGAGATGTCTGCTGCCTCCTCCACTCCGCCTTGTTTTATTCCCCCTAATGTCTGCGTAGCTGAAGAGTTCGTGGACTTCATGGGAAATTCGGGTCGTCCTCCCTTCAACCCCAACAACAACCCTTATAGTAATAACTATAACCCGGGTTGGAGGAATCACCCCAACTTCTCGTGGAGCAACCCGAATAATGCTCAGCGTCCCCCTATTTCTTATGCGCCCGGATTTCTTCCTCCCCCTCCTCTTCTGAAACCCTCCCCGATGGAGGAAAATTTTTCGAAGTATATTGCGTCCAACGAGTCAAATATCCGGAACATCACCGGATCGCTAAAAACACTCGAACAACAGGTTGGACAGCTGGCGAGGATGATGTCCGAGCGCGCGCTCGGGGCACTGCCGGGAAACACGGAGCCCAATCCGCGGGAAAACGCCAACGCTATAACCCTCCGTAGCGGAAAGGAGGTGGTCGATCCAAAACGGACCGACCCTCAGGTACATATTTCACCTCCGACCCCTCTTCCCCTTTCTTCGCTCACGCCACCTTTACCTATTATAAAAGAAAAAATTATTTTAAACAAGGCTCTCCCGTATCCGCATAAGTTAGAAAACGAGCGTAAGGACGCGCAATATGAAAAATTTATTTTATTATTAAAACAAATTCACATTAATGTTCCTTTTTGCGAGGCTATCTCGCAAATGCCCAAATATGCGAAATTTTTAAAAGAACTACTTTCTAATAAACGCAAATTAGAGGATATTTCGCATGTATCCCTCAACGCTGTCTGCTCGGCGGCCCTTACTCATAAATTGCCCGCAAAACAAAACGACCCGGGACGGTTTTCCATCCCGTGCCTTTTTGGCGATATATTAGTAAAGTACGCCTTAGCTGATTTAGGGGCTAGCATTAATTTGATGCCGTTCTCGCTCTTTTCGCGTTTAGGTTTGGGTACTCCTAGTCCTACGAATATGCGCATCCAATTAGCGGATCGCTCGGTTAAGTTCCCTATCGGGGTAGTGGAGGACGTCCTTGTCCGAGTCGACAAGTTTACCTTCCCGGTAGACTTCGTCATCTTAGATATCGAGGAGGACGCCGAGGTACCAATAATACTCGGTCGCCCTTTTCTCGCCACCTCCCGCGCACTAATAGATGTTAGTAATGGTAGCCTTCTCCTCCGAGTAGGCGATGACCAAGTTACTTTCTCTATTAATCCCTCGATGGACAATTTGTCATCGAGCGACGATTTCTGCTATTCTTTAAATACTTTTTTCGGAGATCGTTCTTCTCCCATTTTCGAGTCCGTATTTTTAAATGACGATATTTATGCGCTCGAAAATTTTAACTGCGATGAGGATACGTCTATAGACTTGCCTTTCGAACCAATTGGTAAGAAAGACATAGGAATTAAAACCTCCCTAGAAGAACCGCCCATCCTAGACCTCAAACCCTTACCCGCCTCGCTCAAGTACGCTTTTTTGGGAAAAGGTGATACGCTCCCCGTTATCATTTCTTCGGACTTGAGTGATTCGGAGACTTCCGATTTATTGGAAGTTTTATTTAAACATCGCCACGCAATTGCGTGGCAAATCTCTGACCTAAAGGGGATTAGCCCCTCCTTTTGCACCCATAAGATTTTCCTAAACGATAATTGCCGCAAAACGATTCAGCCGCAGCGTCGTCTTAACCCAAACATGAAAGACGTCGTTAAAGCCGAAATCATTAAGTTATTAGATGCGGGGATTATCTACCCTATTTCGGACAGTGCATGGGTTAGTCCCGTGCATGTCGTGCCCAAGAAGGGCGGTCTTACCGTAGTGGCGAATGAGCATAACGAGCTTGTCCCAACTCGTACTGTTACGGGTTGGCGAGTGTGCATCGACTATAGGAAACTTAACGACGCCACCCGCAAGGACCATTTCCCTCTGCCATTTCTAGACCAGATTCTAGAGCGTTTATCCGGTCATCCGTATTATTGTTTTCTTGATGGTTTATCGGGGTTTTTCCAAATCCCCATTTCCCCCGATGATCAAGAGAAAACAACTTTTACTTGCCCGTTCGGCACCTTCGCATATCGAAGAATGCCATTTGGACTCTGCAACGCGCCAGCTACATTCCAAAGATGTATGCTAGCGATCTTTGGCGAGCTAGTAGAAGACATTATGGAAGTCTTTATGGATGACTTTTCTGTTTTCGGACGCTCTTTTCCCGATTGCCTTAACAATTTAGATCGTGTCCTTCAACGGTGCGAGGACACAAGCCTTGTTCTAAATTGGGAAAAATGCAACTTTATGGTTCGAGGAGGTTTGGTCCTCGGCCATATGATTTCGTCTAAGGGGATAGAGGTGGATAAGGCCAAGATAGAAATTATAGAAAAACTTCCGCATCCAACAAACGTAAAATCTATTAGGAGTTTCTTAGGCCATGCGGGCTTTTATCGACGCTTTATTCAAGATTTTTCAAAAATAACAAAGCCGCTAACTCACCTCTTGGAAAAGGAATCACGCTTCATCTTTAGTAGCGAATGCGAGTCCGCCTTTAATTTAATAAAACAAAAACTTATCTCTTCACCAATATTAGTGGCCCCTAATTGGTCCCTTCCGTTCGAAATAATGTGCGACGCTAGTGATATTGCCTTAGGTGCCGTTCTTGGCCAACGCGTAGAAAAACATTTTCATCCTATTTATTACGCTAGCAAGACGCTCACTTCCGCACAAGTAAATTACACGACAACGGAAAAGGAACTCTTAGCCGTCGTTTTCGCTTTCGATAAGTTTCGCTCGTATATAACGCTATCTAAAGTTATCGTTTTTACCGATCACTCCGCGCTTAAATATTTATTAGCTAAAAATGATGCGAAGCCCCGCCTTCTTCGATGGATTCTCCTCCTACAAGAGTTTGATTTGGAGATCCGAGATAAGCGGGGAGCGGAAAATCTAGCGGCCGACCACCTCTCCCGTTTAGAAAATCCGGGTGCGGAAGCGCTCGTCGAATCTGAAATAAATGACAGATTCCCCGAGGAACGCCTTCTTGCCATTAATAAATCTTCGTCATCTTCGCCTTGGTTCGCAGATTTTGCAAATTTTTTAGTAGCGCGGGTCCTTCCAAAAGAATTTTCCGGTCACCAAAAGAAGAAATTCTTTTCTGACTTGAAAAATTTCTTTTGGGAGGACCCATTTCTTTTTCGTATCTGCGCGGACCAAGCGGTCCGAAGATGCGTTGCGGGTGTGGAGTGCTTGCAAATTCTTAAGCACTGCCACGAGGGTCCAGCCGGTGGGCATTATCAAGCCAACCGGACCGCTCGGAAGGCGCTAGAGGCGGGCTACTTTTGGCCCACTCTCTTCAAAGACGCGCATAATTTTGTGCGCGCATGCGATAGCTGTCAGCGGTCGGGTAACATCTCTCGTCGTGACGAGATGCCCCAAAATATGTTTTTAGAATGCGAAGTCTTCGATTTGTGGGGCATAGATTTCGTTGGCCCCCTACCTCCGTCTTTCAAAAATATGTATATTTTAGTGGCGGTCGACTACGTATCGAGGTGGGCGGAAGCGCAAGCTCTCCCCACCAACGATGCGCGAGTCGTCGTTACATTTCTTAAAAAATTATTTTCTCGCTTCGGCACGCCTCGCGCAATTGTTAGTGATAGGGGAACGCATTTCTGTAACGCTCTTATGGCTAAGACGTTAGCTAAATACGGAGTCACGCACAAGCTTGCCACCCCCTACCACCCGCAAACAAGTGGCCAAGTCGAGGTAGTAAATCGAGAGATTAAGCGAATTTTAGAAAAAACCGTTTCGCTAAATAGGAAAGATTGGTCCGTTAAACTCGACGATGCGTTGTGGGCGTATCGGACGGCATACAAAACCGCTATCGGATGTACGCCGTTCCGGTTAGTCTACGGCAAAGCGTGCCATTTACCCGTAGAATTAGAACATCGCGCACTTTGGGCTTTAAAACTCTTAAACCTCGACTCCAACTTAGCCGCTCAGAATAGAAAACTGCAACTAAACGAGCTCGATGAATGGCGTGCGAACGCTTACGAGAGCAATAAATTCTATAAGGAGCGCTCTAAGTTATATCACGATCAACATTTAAAGTCCCCAAAAATATTTTCTCCGGGCGATCTTGTCCTTCTTTACAATTCACGCCTTAAGCTTTTTCCAGGTAAACTAAAATCTAGATGGTCCGGTCCCTTCTTAGTTGAAGAAGTCTTTCCATATGGGACCGTACTCGTCTCCCACCCGGAAAGAGGTTCGTTCAAAGTAAACGGTCATCGGCTTAAGTTATACATCGCGGGCGACCCAGTGATCGAGCATTACGAAACCATAACCCTCCTAGATTTATAAATCCGCCAAAATAAGTCAAGCTACACGACTATAAACAAAGCGCTCCTGGGAGGCACCCCTCGCTTATCTTTTTCGCTCTTTCCTTATTATCTTTGTTATTTTTTTTCTAATAAACGCAGGGTTTCTGATCGGCCTTCCCCTCCGCGTTTCAGGGAAGCTTCTACCCCCTTCCCTTTCTTTTCGTTGTACATATTGTCTTTCATTTCTGTTCCGCATACTTACGATACAACATTGGGGACAATGTTGGACTTAAGTATGGGGGTATTTTCGTGCTTTATTTTCTGCACTTCAATTTTTCTGCATCTCAAAAAAAAGAAAAATACAAAAAAATACATATAACAACAAAAAAAAAAACAAAAAAATTAAAAAACATCTTAAAATGAAACAAAAAATTTTTTAAATGAAAAAAAAAAATACAAAAAAATACATATAACACCAAAAAACAAAAAAACAAAAAAATTAAAAAACATCTTAAAATGAAACAAAAAATTTTTTAAATGAAAAAAAAAAAAAACAAAAAAAATAATTTTATGAAAAAACACAAAAATATTTTTTTTTTTTTTTGTTTCTCTTTGTATATATTTTTTGTTTTTTCTCTCTCCCCCTTCCTCATTCTTGTACAAACATTTTTCTCCCTTATTTTTGTACATATTATGAAAATTCTCTTAAAAAATACAAAAAAAAAGATAATAGTTCAAAAAATTTTCAAACAAAAAAAATCGAGAAAAACAAAAATACAAAAAAAAGATAATAAATGAAAAACACAAAAAAAATGTTTACAAAAAAACAAAAAAATGTTTTGCAACAAATAAATTCAATATTCCATACTTAACTTTTCTGCTATCCAAAAATTCTGTTTTGAGTTTATTTATATGTGAATACTATTAATTCTCTGTTTACTACCCGTTTGTTAATTATCGATTGAAACATTTAAATAGCTGGGGTTAAGTTTTAAAGAATTCTTTATGCTTTGTTAAAACTAGCGGACTCGTTTTAGGCACTACTTCTAATTTTTCATTAATAGGAGCACGTATATTATGTTAGGAAATAACGACTATAGAATTCAATTATACTTACTTTTAGCTTTCTGAAAACATTGGAACGTACAAATTATTAAGGTTGCTCTCAAAAATTTTTAGGATTACAATCTAGTTTTCCTTTCTCCCCTCACTTTTCATGACCTACTTGGCATGAAAAATTTTATCCTTAAAAGATCTTATGTCAATGGGAACAAGATTTCGTTCCGTAAACATAGGCACCCACGATATCCATACTTTGAGGTGTTCGGCATTTTGAACACCGTTTCTTTTGCACTAAAGTCCTCCACTGCTCCTGACATAGCTTTCTTAGTCTTCTGAGCACCATTCCAACACCTTCGGGCAAAGTGCCCTTTCTTTCCACAAGTATGACAAGTGGAAGTAGCTTTGCTAGTCGATGTCGTAGCCCCATTCTCCAGCATTCTGCTGGAGGAAGCTCTTATGGGGCTTGCATAGTTCGATACCATGGTCGCTGGCATCGGGTGAGTCTTCCTCAAATCTGACTAAAAAGATCTAGCTGATTCCACCAAGGCAGGGAATCCCAATAACTTTGGTCATAGCAGTAGAACTCGTAACTCAGCGCGCAGGCCATTATAAAATCTATCGACTGTAGCTTGCTCATTATCCAACTCGAAGCATGGGTAGTGGCTTATCATAAGAATTGCTTGCAAATATTCATAAACTGTGTGCGCTCCCTGCACTAATTGCATATTCAGTTGCTTCCCCGATGGTCTACCAAAAGTCATCTGCTCCATCACGCCACCTGGCGTTGAAGCCACAACAGGGGCACAGGGTTGTACATTTCTTCCATGCTGTGCACTTATCACAGCGAACACCGCTTCAACGATCCTTCTTACGATTTCATACGAAGGAGGAGTCTCAAACACCTCACCGGGTGCACTTACTCCGCAGAAACCGGACATTCTGGCGGCCCGGCACCGCTTCTGGTCACCTATAGTGGTACAAAACACCGTTAAGCGACCAAATAAAATTGCAAACAGCAATTATAGGAACATACAGGTTCCCCAAACACGTGTATTTTCATTCCTAAGTGGACATTCATGGGTTCTTTTACTGTTATAACGATGACACACACACATGTGCTCACCACCCCTTAAAAAGAATTCGACCACGAATTCATCTTATGCCCGACCAAAACCAGTAGTCTGATACCAAATTGTAACACCCCTTATCCGTCGCATAGCATATAGCAGTAGGTCCAGCCGGGGCCCGACGCCATATACCACATACAGACCGGGTGGTTACTCAATGGAAACCATCCAACCAATCATAACGTCCTACACAGAGCATTCTAGCGGAAGCAGTTTTATAAGTTGTAATTAAGAACCCAACACAAAGAATGAATGTTCACCAATACACCAAATAGGAATGTAGTACATACACAAGTACTGGCCTTAAGGCCTTACAAATGGTTTACTCTTAATACATGTTTTCCATACCACGGCACGCAGGTCGGTCATACATGAACAAAAGCAAGTAAACACTTCAATTAGGCCTTCAAGGTCTGGCTTCGCAATTTAGGCTTTAGCCCACAATTGACCGCTTGGTCCAACAGCACCTGCAAGCAACAAACCACCACACGGTTGCAAACAAAAGCAACGGTCAGCAATGCTGACCAAATTATAACGATCCTGCCACCAACTCGGGGCGGCGATGCTCCTTCCCTGCATTTTATTAGCACAACCAAGCAGTAAATAAATACATTGCATCACAGGCATTGGCACGCACGGCCACACACCCCGTGCTCTCAGGGCACATTCTCGATGATCACAGTCTAAGTCTGCCGACTCACCACCGCCCCCGGGACGGCAATCTCTCGTGAGCATTTGGTCTTTCTGGCCACTGCCTTAAGACCCTCAATCTATGCCAACGGTAAGTGCCAAGTAACTTTAGGTCTCTTTAACCGAACGACATAGAGCGGTTACGGTTCCGCCTGACCCGTTTCTCACACCGCAACGTTAATTTAAAACATATGTGCGTGTCAAACTTTCCCGAGTCCCAAATCGTTTACACACAACACATAACCCAGTTATGTTCAAGTTGGCTCCCAGGCCTACATATTTGGCAGAATCACGCATCTGCCCAGTATTCTGGGTGCACCTTTGGGTTAATCCCCAAGGCTCCATGTTGCAATCTACCACGTAGAAAAACCCGAAAACAAACATTCGCACGGAGTCTTCTCCGTCCATTTATGCAATGCAACATCACAGATCCAGACCAACATGTCCGGATAGGCTTCACACATCATGCCTATGTCCGTTCTCGCTTACGGACTCTAAACAACGGGGATTATTCATGTCTACCCGAAGGAATGCCTCCAACTCATCGCAAACTCGCGAGAGCGGGCTTCCTTATACAAAAGAAGTAGAGCTTCGCATGCTCAAGTGGAGAATCATTACCCTAGCATTCTTCCTTGGCGCCATGGAAATGTAAGCGGATGAAAAGCACCGCACTCTCTTTGCCTCCGTAGATCCGAAGTCGGTTCGCAATTTGAAGCTCCGAAGCTCCTCCAAAGACCGGATCTAAGCTTCTTCTTCCTCCTTTGCTCTCCTCTCTCTCTAAAATTTAGAAAGAGAACCACTCAAGTGAAATGAGGGTTTCAAGGGTCCAATCTCGTGTATATGTAAGCACTAACAGCCCCTAGCTGTCGTATCCCGAATTAAAGAAACGAACGGCCACGATCAAGATCAAAAATGCAGAATCTGGGCCGAACACGGCCTGTGACACGCCCTTGTCCAGGGCCGTGTCCCTCATTCGCCATCACAATCGACGCGTCTCGAAAAATACACGGGCATCCGACACGCCCGTGTTCGACCTGACACGCCCGTGTTCCAACTGACACGGCCGTGTGGTTGGCCATGTGCCCCCATCGACACAGCCCCGAAAACAACCCGAGACTCACACGGGCCTTGGACACGCTCGTGTCCTATTTGACACGCCCGTGTCAAACACGAACACGCCTGGGCTCCATGCCATGTTCACGATCTCGACACTTCGTCGAGCGAAGTTCGTCGACCAACCGACACGGCCTTGGACACGCACGTGTCCTAGGCCGTGTGCCTTGTCTCGACACATCGTCGAGCGAAAATGTCGACTCCCGGGCCGATCATCGACACGGGCTCGACACGCCCTGAGACACGCCCGTGTCTCAGGCCGTGTTCACTGCTCGACGATCGTCGACTCCAAATTTCATCGACCTCACAGCCAAATCGTCGACTCGAGCTTGACACGCCCTGGGACACGCCCATGTCCCAGGCCGTGTATCCCCTGCCAAATACCAGATTTGGCCCAAAACGCCTCCCGTCGCTCTTTTGAGTTTCGGGGCGTTACAATCTGGAGGTAAACAAGCTAACAGAAAAGAACAAGTACCCGATCCAAAGGATTGATGATCTATTTGATCAGTTAATCGGGTCGACGGTGTACTCGAAGTTGGATCTCAAGTCTGGTTACTATCAGCTGAGGATAAGGGAGAGTGATATCCCTAAGACAACGTTCAGTACAAGATACGGGCATTACGAATTTACGGTCATGTCGTTTGGGCTGACTAATGCACCGTTGGTGTTCATGGATTTGATGAACCGGACATTCAGGGAGTACTTGGAACATTTTGTGATCGTCTTCATCGACAATATTTTGGTGTACTCGCAGAGTGAGGAAGATCACTTCAGGCATCTTCATTTGGTTTTAGAGACGCTAAGGAGGAATCAATTGTACACCAAGTTCTTGAAATGCGAGTTTTGGTTGTCCTCAGTGGCATTCCTCGGTCATATAATGAGTGGAGAGGGTATTGTAGTGGATCCGGCGAAGATTATTGCAATACGAGAGTGGCCTGAGCTTTTTACGGTAGCGGAAGTTCGGAGCTTTCTGGGGCTTGCCGGCTATTATAGGCGCTTCGTGGAGAACTTCTCATGGATAGCGTTACCTCTCACTACTTTGACGAGGAAAGAGCAAAAGTTCGTTTGGACGCCAGAGTGCGCGCGAGCTTTTGAGGAGTTGAAGTGTCGGTGGACCACGGCGCCAGTTCTTAGTTCGCCGTGTGGGACCGAAGGTTTTGAGATTTACAGCGATGCTTCGGGCAGTGCTTTGGGTTGCGAGCTACTGCAGCATGGAAGCATTATAGCGTATGGATCAAGACAGCTGAAAGTGCACGAGAGGAATTATCCGGTCCACGACTTGGAGTTAGAGGCCGTGATTTTTGCCTTGAAGCTGTGGAGACAGTATTTGTACGGTGTGAAGATTGATATCTACACCGATCACAAGAGCCTGAAATATTTGCTGGATAAGAAAGATCTGAACATGCGGCAGCGTAGGTGGATGGAGTTCCTGGGGGACTATACATTCAAGATCCACTATGTGTTTGGTAAAGGCAATGCGGTTGTGGACTTGTTGAGTCGCCGGACCCCAGATCAAGACAATTGCCTGTCGGTCCATAACGAGCGGTTGGTTCGGGAGTTAGAGGCATTGGAGATCTCTTGCGTAGACAAACAATCAAGTGCTGAAGCATTATTGAATTGGACTGAAGTCCAATATTATTGAAGCCAAAAATGACCTCAACGGGAGTTCAAAAAAGCGGTGCAGCCAAAACATACTTCTCTCAAGCCTCAACCCTCAACCGGATTCAAAGCACCTAAGACTGACCCAAAGCCTCAGAAGGGAGGTCCCACCTCACACCTGGAAGATCTCTGAGAGCTTCCCCTCCAAAGCTAAAAGCTGTGCTAGGTGCTCCTTAGAAAGCACTAGAAGTTGGTAGATAAATGACAGCCTGCTTTCCAAGGAGCCCTTATGGGTCTATTTATAGCATCTTGCTGACCTGAGATTACTGAAATGCCTCTAGTTTATCTGCCAATAGCCGACTCCCGCTGTTTTCTTGAGGGTATGGTGGTAATTTCACCCGAGGGTAATTTGGTCATTTTACCCAAGGCCCTGGCCCCCACTCGGCGAGAGCTCTGAGCTGAGAGCCTTCTGTCCAAAGCCCGGCGCAAGCGGTCTCGCCTACCTATAGGAGAGAGCTTCTTTAAGACGATCTGTATGCTGCCGCAAGCGTTCCCGCGTTGGTCTTCGTTCGACAATTTGGCTGCGCTCGTTGATCTGGGCTCGACGATCTGGGCTCGACGATTTAGGCTCGATGATCTGGGTTCGACAAATACGGGGCGTCTTGTAGGCGAGAGCTCATGTGAGACGGGAGCTTGGCGCTTAGCGCAAGTGCTCCCGCCTACTTGGGCGAGAACTTCTCTGGCTAGCCTGACTGACCGTTTGTGCCTCCTGGTCTGCCTCAGCGAATATGGGGTTGTACACAATCCCCGCTCTTTTTGAGCTAGCTCTGCGCCCGAAAAGACACGTCCAACCCATAAATATTCGCTGAGCACGTGTCAACATCAGGGAATCTTTTGGTGGGCCGTACCGTGTCTATAAATATATATGCTGATAAACAGTCATAATTCTCCCCTTGAACTATCCTTCCTCGCCTGAGTTCTCGCCTCCTCACGCAATGCCTTCCAAGCGCGCCGATAAACAGCTCCCTCAGGATCTTCAGGACCGCATCAATGCGGCGCAGGCGCGAGCCAAGGCTAATAGCGCCCTGGTTGCCCCATGGTTGGCGAGGCAATCGTCAGTCGCTGAGCCTTCTCAGCCTAAGAAGAAAAAGAAGAAGGCGAAGGCGGTTGAGCGAGACCTGCCCCGCGAGAACAGGAGCCCTCCTACCCCGACCCCAAGCAGTGCGGATGATCCCTTTCCGCAGAAGGTATGCATGATTCGCTAACCATTGAAAACACCAGTATTCTGTATCTGACGCGATACATTTCGTAGGAGACGATTCCCGACGCTGTCGAGTCTCCGCGGGAACCCCTGGACCCATCATCTCGCCCCCTTGAGGGCCAACCGCATGTCACGGAGGCGGCTCCTCCGCCTGACTTGAGAAGTGCAGGTAACTTTACCACTCTTGCTCTTAACTCAAATCTTAGGACGCTGAATTGTCTTCCCGCAGTGCCAGCTTCCGCCCAGCCGGGTCTCTCTACACGGGAGAACGAAGCAAGGGATGCGAATCAGCCTGCCCTCGCGGGTGATTCCTCCCTACCGGCAGGAGGAAAGACTGCCGAATCTTCCGCGCTTCCATTGGATGCCAGCCATCCTGCGGGAGAGGAGACCTCCCACCCCCCCCCCCCCCCCCCCCCCGCTTCCGGCCAAGTCGGGATTACCACTCGCAAAATCTACCCCCCAGGAAAAGGAAAACCGATCCATCTACTCTTTGGAACTGAGGGGGCGGGGGGGGGGGGGCTAGGCCTTCTCGCCTGCCATTGATCGGGGGTCCTAGCCATGCTGCAGGTATGCGGTACGTTTATCACGATTATCCTTTGGCTCTTGTCTTAACTGAATTCTTGTCAGGGGATCTGGGCTCGCGGTCTGGAGCTGACGCAGAGGAAGAAGAAGTAGAAGAAGAAGAAGAAGAAGAAGAAAGAGAGGGGGAAGATGGCGAGAGCTCCACCTTCCCTTCATCTGACGAGATGGAGGAGATCTTGACCAGTGCCGGGAGTGCTAGAAGACGGGGGAAGAAGGTCGCCGCCGTCCTATCGAAGCTTATCCGGCGGGAGCGAGCCCATGATTTCACGGCGAAAGAGTTTCGCCAATCAGTGGAGAAGAGGTTTGAGGCCCTGGATCGAGACTACCTCATCGGCGAGATGGATCGGCCATGTCGGCCTACCGCCGGGTCTTCCCCTGAAAGGTACATCGCGCGGATCCGGGACCTGTCTCGCCGAATCAATCTAGGGTGCACCGTCATGTCGTCCTACTTCAACCCGCAAGCGCCACCGAGGACCAGGCTATGGGAGCAAGGATGATGGCGGTGGGAGCCTTATTGAGTGGCGAGACCTCACCCTTCCTTACCCTCGGCCTTCCCCTTCTCCGATGTACCCCGTTAATTCTGTCTGACATTGTTGTTGCTCTTTATTCGGCTCTCGCTTGGCGAGAATAATAATTATTGTTGTTATTATTATAGCTTCCCGTTTAGTTTTCGCTTTGCGAGGGCAACCTGGCCTCCGATTGTTTTTATTTTATATTTAGCTCGCGCGCTAATTAGCTGTCAGTCAGTCACTGTCAGACTCGGGCGGGAAAACGAAGCGCTGCCAACTTAGGACGTGTCGGCTATACCCCCGCCGACTTTTTGGAAAAAAGTCATGATGATCACGATTTCCTATAAATAGGGCATTTCACCTACCACATTCATTTCTCCGACCCAAGTCTTCTCTTTTTGCTTGTCGCTTTTGCGGCTTACCGAAAGTTCTCGCTTTCTTCCGCCTTTTCTTCCCATTTTCGCACAGTTCTCGCTCTCGCCTCCCTCCTAAAGATCTCGCCTACAACTTCTTCATCAGGATGTCGGGCGGAAGCGAGGGTCGTTCAAATTGTATGGAAGCTTTCCAGAAGCACATGTTCCCTTCCTGTACTCTTACCATGGACGAGTCAACCTGACCCAGACTCGCTACGTTCCCGCCGGCTTCACCGCGTGGAACCATGACAACCATGATAAGGTAAACACCGCGGGGGAGGCGGAGCTCGCCATCCCCCTTGAGCACTTTGAGGTGGGATTCTGCCTCCCGCTGTGGCCCAAGATGCGCCAGGCCCTCCGGTATTATGGAGTGGTTCCCACGCAACTGAATCCAAATTCGGTTGCGATCCTTATAGCTTTCATTTGCTACATGCGATCTGAGAGGATCGAGTTCAGCCTTCCGATCTTCCGGAAGCTGTTCACCTTCCGTGCCAAAGGAGGGGTGGTTTTCTTCTCAGGACAACTGCTCAACACGATCGGTCTCGCCAACAAGCACCACCACTGGGGCGAGAGGTTCATCTTTGTTTCCGGCGACTTCGGGAACGTGCCTCTCGCGCCCATCCAATATGAGGATGCCGCCTACAAGCCCCCCTCCTTGGGCTCGCGCGAGAGCGCACTCCTTGAGTTCTTCGGAACCAAGGACTTTGACGTCCTCTTCCTCCAGCGAGACGTTGATTCTCTCCTCCCCATGCCTCCGGGCGAAGGTAAGGTCTCGCCTTTATCTCGATATTCCTCTCCTTTCCAAGGTTAGAACAGAGTATTGTCGCTTTCGTAGGAGAGCGCGAGATCCCCCTACGCCAACCCTTTGATGAGGCTCGTGCTACCGGGAGCCAACCCGCAAGAGACCCGCTGGCTCTCGCAAAGGCTACAGCTCTAGCTTGCCGGGACGAGCCGGCCCCGCCACCTTCAACCGGCGCTGGGTAGCGAAAGCCTGGCATCCCTCTGCCCCCTCCGATCAAGAGGCCCAAGGTAACGGATGCCGAGAAGGGCAAAGCCATTGTGGTGCCACCCTCTCAACATCTCGCCGCTGGCCGCTCCTTTGAGGATATCTTGCAGGTCGTCCATGAGATCGCGGCTACCAGGGGTAGTGTTGAGGCCCCTGCCGAGAACCCTCCGGGCCCCGGTGAAGTGGGGGGAGAGGGAGCCGCCGTCGAGACCTTAGGCCAGCCCTCGTCTGGAGAGGTGGCGCGGGGCCACTGCAATTTTGGTCTCGGCATGAAGTGCCTGGACGCGGAGAACAAGCCGCTGTTACAGTGGGACCCCGACGTCAACAGGGTCTCGATCTCGTCCCTCCTGCCTAGGTGGGCGGAGCGAGACGAGGACACCAGTTAAGCCTTCGCCTTAGGCTACTGCCTCTACAGCCGGGAGGATGCCAGCGTCTATGACAGGATGACCACCCGGCTGCTGGCTTATGATTCCACACGCGCCCTGATGCGCGGGATGGAGCTTGCGTACATGTGTGCTCGCCGGAGCATCACTATCGACCGCAACTTCCAGGAAATGTTCAAGGACAGGGAGGGCGCGGTGGCTAAGGCAGCTTCTTTGAAGAAGGAGCTAGAAGACGCCAAGCAACTGCTGTCATCTCGCTGGGCGGAAGAGGTAAGCGAGACCTTTCTCGGCACTTAATCTCGCCACTACAGATTTTGACTTCTTTTTCTTCCACGCTAACTTCTCGCCACACAGGATTCCGCTCAAGCCGCGGTGCTTCGCGAGGAGCTGTCCCAAGCGAGATACGAGAACGTCCTCCTAAGGGACCATATCTTGCGCATGGAGGCGAATGCGCCCCCTCCCCTGGATGAAAGACTGAAGAGCCACTATTACTCTGTCTATGACGTCGACAAGCTCCTCCAAGCCAATGCGCAAGCTACCGTCAAGCTAACCTTGGAGACGGTGCGAGATGTCGGATGCTTGGACGGGAGGGCCAAGATTATCATAGCTCAACAGCTCGTTCCTTGGCTCTTCGAGCCTGTCCTGAAGCCCCCGGGCGCACCTGATACCCCACCCTCGGATTTCCCGAAATCCCCTGCTGCGGGTGGCGAGACATCCGGGGAGAGCTCAGGCGAGAGCTCCAGCGGGAGTTCCGGCGATAGATCCGAGGGGTACAGCTTGTCCCCCTGACGGGCCCCCTCTCTCTCTTTTTCCCTTTCCGCCGCAGTGTAAAGAGCGAGACGCTCTAAACTTGTAATTGCTGTGGCCGAGTGTTCCTTAAGCACGCTTCCACCGAGACCCTCGGCCTCCCTAGGGCAGTTTCCCTTAGTGATGGATAGGCGGGAACCTGCCGAAAACTGTCAGTCGGGAACATGGCTCGCGAACCCTTAAGACGGAGCCGTCCCCCTTTAGCTTGCGCGAACCGTTCAAGCCTGTCGCATAACGCTTCCGCCTGTCTGTTCAAGAATATTATTAGGAGCCTTCTCGGCGAAAGCCTCCTTCCGCGAGACCTCTTTGGCGGGGATCTCCCCGCCGAGATCTATTCTGGTCAATACCTCTCCTACCTTTACCTCTTTCCTTTTCGCATTTTGGGTGCGTTTCCTGCCTTGCTCAAACCAAACCTATCCCCCACAGGCGAGCCTTCGGACCTGCCAGCTAGATGAGAGCCTGCGCAGCGGGTCTACCTGGGGCCGAGCTGAGCTCGAGGTGTCGATGAAGTTTTCGCAAACCAAACCTAACCTACCCTAACCTATCCCCCGCAGGCGAGCCTTCGGACCTGCCAGCTAGATGAGAGCCTGCGCAGTGGGTATACCTGGGGCCGAGCCGAGCTCGGGGTGCCGATGACGTTCTCAAACCAACCAAACCTATCCCCCACAGGCGAGCCTTCGGACCTGCCAGCTAGATGAGAGCCTGCGCAGCGGGTCTACCTGGGGTTGAGCCGAGCTCAGGGTGCCGATGACTATCTCAAACCAACCAAACCTATCCCCCACAGGCGAGCCTTCAGACCTGCCAGCTAGATGAGAGCCTGTACAGCGGGTCTACCTGGGGCCGAGCCGAGCTCGGGGTGCCGATGACGTTCTCAAACCAACCAAACCTATCCCCCACAGGCAAGCCTTCGGACCTGCCAGCTAGATGAGAGCATGCGCAGTGGGTCTACCTGGGGCCGAGCCGAGCTCGGGGTGCCGATGACGTTCTCAAACAAACCAAACCTTTCCCCCTCAGGCGAGCCTTAAGACTTGCCAGTTAGATGAGAGCCTGGGCAGCGGGTCTACCTGGGGCCGAGCAGAGCTCGGGGTGCCGATGACGTTCTCAAACCAACCAAACCTTTCCCCCACAGGCGAGCCTTCAGACCTGCCAGCTAGATGAGAGCCAGCGCAGCGGGTCTACCTGGGGCCGAGCCGAGCTCGGGGTGCCGATGACGTTCTCAAACCAACCAAACCTATCCCCCACAGGCGAGCCTTCGAACCTGTCAGCTAGATGAGAGCCTGCGCAGCGGGTCTACCTGGGGCCGAGCCATGCTCGGGGTTCCGATGACGTTCTCAAACCAACCAAACCTATCCCCCACAAGCGAGTCTTCGGACCTTCCAGCTAGATGAGAGCCTCCGTAGCGGGTCTACGTAGGGCTGATCCGAGCTCGGGGTGCCGATGACGTTGTCAAACCAACCAAACCTATGCCCCACAGGCGAGCCTTCGGACCTGCCAGCTAGATGAGAGCCTACGCAGCGGGTCTACCTTGGGCCGAGCCGAGCTCGGGGTGCCGATGACATTCTCAAACCAACCAAACCTACCCCCCACAGGCGAACCTTCGTACCTGCCAGCTAGATGAGAGCCTGCGCAACGGGTCTACCTAGGGCTGAGCCGAGCTCGGGGTGTTACAAGACTCATAAATACATTCTATCATAATAATTTAGTACTAGACGAGAAAAACAAGTCAATTTATATATTATAACAAACTTGATCTTGAATACATAGTTACATCTCCCCCATTTCATGGGTAGAAGCGTTTCAGGTCATCTCCGCTCCAGGTGTGGCTTAAGGCTCTTCCTTCCACGTCCTGGAGGTAGTAACCTCCTGATCCAAGGACTTCCTTCACTATATACGATCCTTCCCAGTTTGGGTTGAGCTTGCCCACGGGAGCCGACCTTCCTGCCGCGTCAACCTTTCTCAGTACCAGGTCCCCTTCGGCAAACTGCTTGACCCTGACATGCTTACCAAAATACTTCGCCATCCGCTGCTTGATCTCTTCTTTTCTGATAGCTGTCATGTCCCGCAGTTCTTCCACCATATCTAGCGAGAGGTGTTTCCCCTCTTCATTCTCCAACATCCAAGTATCATCTCCTTCGCCCGCAGCTGTGACCCACGGGGACCGAACCTCGAACTCCACTGGTAGGATGACCTCACACCCATGAGAAAGCTTGAAGGGAGTCTCACCGGTTGCTGTGTTCGGGGTCGTTCGCAAGGCCCACAGGACCGAGGGGAGCTGCTCCACCCAGTTTCCCTTTAGGTTCTCCACCTTTTTCTTTAATAGATTCACAATGATTTTGTTTGCCGCTTCCACCTGGCCGTTCCTCCGGGGGTGGTGGACAGAGGCGAATCTGAGGTCTATACCCAGTTGGGCGCAGAAGCTGATGAATTCTTCACTGGCAAACTGGGGGTCGTTATCTGTCACTATTGCTTAAGGCAACCAGTGTCTGCATATGATTTCCCCCCAGACGAAGTTCCTTATGACCTGTGAGGTGACCTTGGCCAAGGCTTTAACCTGCAGCCACATTGAGAAATAGTCGACCATGACCAAGAGGAACCTCCTCTGCCCACTAGCCGGAGGAAAAGGTCCTACTAAATCCATCCCCCAGATGGCGAACGTCCATGGTGTCGTGATACTTCGGAGCCTTTGGGCCACCAATAGCTGAAGGGGGGCGCAGAGCTGACATTTTTGACACCTCCTTGCAAACTTCGTGGCATCCTTCCTTAGGGTGGGCCAGAAGTACCCCTGCCTGACCACCCTTGCCTCCAACGTCCTTCCTCCAGAGTGGCTGTCGCAGTCCCCCGAGTGAACCTCCTCCAAGATCCTTGGGATCTCTTCCTCGGTCACACACCTGGCTAGGAGTCCTGACAACATCTTACGATGCAGGCCCCCTTCTATCATTAGGTAGTGATCTGCCTTGCGCTTGAAGTTTCTCACGTCCTTGCCCCCCTCAGGAAGTCCACCGGTGGTTAGGAAGGTCACCAATGGATCCACCCAGGAGGGTCGCTGATCCACCACCATCAATTCTCCTTCCTCGATAGCCGTTCGAAATAGCTCCGTCAAGGTCCCTCCTCCCTGAGGTCCAAACTTAGCCAATCGATCGGCTGTCATGCTTTCTTCCCTTGGAACATGCTAGATGGAGAACGACCGGAACCCACCGATGATCGCCCTTACCTTAGAGAGGTATCTGATGAGGGTAGGCTCCCGAGATTCAAACTCCCCCCAGATCTGCGACTCTACTACCTTTGAGTCCGTGAAAGCTTCCACATCCTGAATCTCCAGCTCCTTTGCCAAGCGAAGGCCGGCGATCACGGCCTCATACTCCGCCTGATTGTTGGTCACCGGGAAATGGTAAGCCACTGCCTGCTCTATCGCGACTCCCTGAGGGCTGATCAGCACTACTCCTCCCCCCGAGGGAACGTTTTCCTGAGGCCCCATCGACCATCATCTTCCACGCTTCCCATGGCTGCTGCTCTCCCTCCTCGACTTCAACAATGTAATCTGCTAGGAAGTCCGCCACTGCCTGTGCCTTGATGGAGAGTCTTGGGGAAAAGGAGATGTCGAACTTGCTTAGCTCAATAGACCACTTAGCAAGTCTCCCCGAGTGCTCTACTCCTTCAAAGATCTTGCGAAGAGGATGGTCGGTTACCACCCTAATCGAATGTGCTTGAAAGTATGGTTGGAGTTTCCTTGCAGAGATGACCAAGGCGTATGCTATTTTTTCGAGGATGGGGTAGCGGAGCTCTGCTTTCTTCAGTATCCGGCTGACGTAGTAGATGGGCAGTTGCTTCTTTCCTTCTTCCCTCACTAGGACGGAGCTTACCTCCTCTGCTCCTACTCTGAGGTACAAAGTCAGGTCCTCCCCTTCTTTTGGACTCTGAAGTAGAGGAGCCTGGGAGAGCTGTCTCTTCAGTCCTTGGAAGGCTTCTTCGCACTCGGCGGTCCATTCAAACCTTTGATTCCCCCGCAACACCTTAAAGAATGAAGAACACTTGTCGCCTACCCTGGAGAGGAACCTGCTCAGCCCAGCCAGCTTGCCTGTCAAGCGCTGGACCTCCTTGGCATCGCGAGGTGACTCCAAATCCAAGATGGCCTTCACCTTGTCCGGTTTGGGCTCCACCCCTTCCGGAGTTAAGAGATGCCCGAGGAACTTCCCGCGGCTGGCCCCAAAGACACACTTCAAGGGGTTCAGCCTCATCTTGAACCTCCTTAAGGTGGCGAATGTCTCTTCCAGGTATTTCAGGTGCGAATCCACGCATTTTCTTTTGATCATTAGGTCATCGACGTAGACCTCCAAATTTCTCCCCCTCTGATCTCGGAAGACCCGATCCATCATGCATTGGTAGGTATCCCCTGCGTTCTTCAGCCCAAAGGGCATCATTTTATAACTGAAGCATCCCTCCCTCGTGATGAAGGAAACATCCTTGATATCAGGAGGGTGCATACGGATCTGGTGATAACCTGAAAAAACATCCAAAAAGCTCATGACAGAAAAATCGACGGCTGAATCAACCAGCGCGTCGATCCAAGGCAGGGGGTAGCAATCCTTAGGGCATGATTTATTTAACAAAGAAAAGTCAATACACATTCTCCATTTACCACCCCCTTTTTTAACCATTACCATATTCGAGATCCAGCCTGGATACTGGATCTCTGAGATAAAGCCGGCCTCCAGGAGCTTCCCGACCGCCTCACGGATGGGCTCCTCCAGCTTGGTGGCGATGGCTCTCATCTTCTGGTGTATGGGGTGAGTGCGGGGGTCCATGTTCAGGCGGTGGTAGGCCACGTCTGCATCGATGCCTGGCATGTCTTCCGCGCTCCAAGCGAAGATGTCGATGTTTCTTTGAATGCAGGCCTGTACCCGCTCCCGGTTCTCGGGATTCAAGCCTTTGCTGACCCGCACCCTTTGCACTTGCCCTGCGCTGGTGAAGACCTCCATCTCCACCACTTCTTCGGCCAGCTCCAGCCGTGACTGCTCCCATCCGACCCTTGCTTCTTCCTCCAACTCTAGCTCCTTCCTTTCTTCCACCTCAATCTCCATCGCCTCTTCCGGCCCCTCCTACTGCTGCTCGTTCTCCGCGCCCCTCTATGCCTCTCCTTTAGCTCCTCCTGCTTCTTGCTCCTCTACCTTCATCGCCCCTTCCGGGCTCTCCCGCTCCTCGTCTACCTGGACCTCCTGCACATCTCCTCTGACAACCTCTTCATGTGCCACCATCTCCATCTCCAACTCCTCTGCCTCTGCCATCCAAGATATGGTGTTGACCGCCGCAACGTAGCATTGTCTCGCCACCTTCGGGTCCCCTCTTACCCTGACCTGCACCCCTCCATTGTTGAACTTGAGGCACTAATGGAACGAGGAGGGGATGCAGTGAAAGGAACTGATGAGGGGGCGCCCAAAGATGGCGTTATAGCTGCTCGGGGCATCCACGATCACGAATCTACAGTAACTTGACATGCCCCCCAACCTCACGTGCAGCCCTACTCCTTCTTCTACTTCTTTCCTCTCTCCGGAGAACCCGAATAGCGGTCCATCCGAAGCCAAGACCCTCTTCCCTTCAACCCTCATCTCATCGAAGACCTTCTTGAAGATGGCATTTACCGAGCTCCCGTTGTCTACCATTATCCTTGAGACTGTATAATTCTCCACCGCCGTCTGGATCACCAGGGCGTCATAGAATGGATCCTCATAGTCTGGCATGTCCGCAAACGAGAAAGTGATTTTTTCTTCCGGTGGGGGAGCCTGGGAGGTAGAGGCGACCACCCTTCGGTACATGGTTTGCAAGCTCCCCTTGCGGGTTGCCTCAATCCCCACTCCTCCATGAATCACACCGATTCCTCCCCGGGTCCCCACATCTACCTGATCTTTGCACCTATCATCCATCTCACCCTGCTGCTCTTCAACGATCCTAACCAGCGGATCCTGCCTCCCTGCTTCTCTGGCTTCCCTCATTTCCAAAACCTCTGGGCAGGTGGCCGTTACGTGACCTTCCCCCTGGTGGAAGTCACAAAAGAGCAACGCCACCCCACCACTTCTCCCTTCTCCTCTTCCTCTTCTTCCTCCTCCTCGAGCTCCTCTGCTCGCTTCCATGGCCTCTTGCGGTGGCGGGACCTGACCCCTTGGCTCCTGCTGCCACGCCGGTTGGTCGAACCTCCTCGGTTCCCGTAGGTTATCTCTTCCCTGATATCCTCCTCCTTGGCCCTGGGGGCGACCCTCCTGGGGCCTCCAACCCAAACGATTGTTCGGATCCCGGGCCCCCCATCCCTGTTGCTGCCCATGCCTTTGGGGCTCTTCCCTTCTCCTTTCTTCTCTCTGCTCCCTCTGCTCCCTTGGCTCCTTCTGTCTTCCTGCTACTGGTTCTTTTAGGTCGTCCTCCACCAGCCTGGCCAACTTCCTGGCGAATGCCGGGTTTGCTCTCTCGAAGTCTATCTCCTTTGCCGCCCTCTCCATGAGCTCCTCAAAGGAGAGGGGGGCACTCTCTTCAACTCCATGGTAAAGAATCCCGGTCTCAGCCCCAGGGTGAAGGCTAGCATCAGTGCGTACCCTGGGACCTCCTGGACCAGGAGGATCTCTTCTTGAAACCGGTCGACATAGTGACCCAGTGTCTCATCCAGCTTCTGTCTTACCGCAAACAGGCACTCCGCCTCCTTCTTCCGCTTCTTCGAGGTTGAGAACCTCAACATGAAACTTCTCCGCAGATACTCAAAACAGTAGATTTATCTTGCTGGCAACTGGTGGAACCAGTCCCGAGCCTTCTCCTTCAGCGTGATGGCAAATAGCCGGCACTTGAAGGCATCCGTCATCTGCCTTATCAATACGATGTCTTCAAACCACTGCACGTGTTGTATAGGGTCATCCTTCCATGAGTAGTAGGACATGTCAGGCTCCCGGAACCCCTCCGGCACCGGAGCTGAGATGATGAGCTCGCTGAATGGTCTCTCGCCTCCTACCTGGCGAGAGGGTACGTCCCGCGGCCTCGGCTGACTGGCCCGATCCGCAAGACCGTGCCCAGGGAAGAGCTCTCGCACTACCGCCTCCTTCTCGCCCAGATCCGTCAAAGCCTCCTTGCCCGGGCGCTGGCTCTGGCCTAGGAAGAGCTCCCGCGCCGCCACATCTCTTTCGCCAGCCTCTGCCGGGACCTCCTTCCCCGGGCGTTGCCCAGGGGCGTTCTCGCCTAGGAGAGGGACCTCCTCTATCGGAACCTGAGGTGTGGCCCACTCGCTTCTGGCCGAGAAGGCCAAGCTGATCGTCTGCAGGACCTCTAGCCTGAATTCATCCAGCATCCTCTTTATCGATTCCTCCCCCGGGTGGGGGAGCCTCCAGAACCTGACCCTTCACCTTCACCTCCAGCCATGGGACAAGACTCAAGGCTTTCCTGTATCGGCTGCTTTCCACGCTCACCGCACCAGAACTGTTGAAGCCAAAAATGACCTCAACGGGAGTTCAAAAAGGGGGTGCAGCCAAAACATACTTCTCTCAAGCCTCAACCCTCAATCGGATTCAAAGGACCAAAGACTGACCCAAAGCCTCAGCAGGGAGGTCCCACCTCACACCCGGAAGATCTTTGAGAGCTTCCCCTCCAAAGCCAAAAGCTGGGCTAGAAGCTCCTTAGAAAGCACTGGAAGTTGGTAAATAAATGACAGCCTGCTTTCCAAAGAGCCCTTATGGGTCTATTTATAGCATCTTGATGACCTGAGATTACTGAAATGCCCCTAGTTGATCTACTAATAGCCAAATCCCGTTGTTTTCTTGAGGGTATGGGGGTAATTTCACCCGAGGGTAATTTGGTCATTTCACCCAAGGCCCTGGCCCCCACTCGGCGAGAGCTCTGAGACGAGAGCCTTCTGTCTAGAGCCCGGCGCAAGCGGTGTCGCCTACCTATAGGCGAGAGCTTCTTTAAGACATTCTGGGAGCTGGCGCAAGCGTTCCCGCGTTGGTCTTCGTTCGATGATTTGGCAGCGCTCATCGATCTGGGCTCGACGATCTGGGCTCGACGATCTGGGCTCTACGATCTGGGCTCGACGAATACGGGGCTTCTTGCGGGCGAGAGCTCATTTGAGACCGGAGCTTGGCGCTTAGCGCAAGCTCTCCAGCCTACTTGGGCGAGAACTTCTCTGGCTAGCCTGACTGACCGTTTGTACCTACTGGTCTGGCTCAGCGAATATGGGGTTGTACAAATATGACCTGGCTGATCGGGTTTGGCAGGCTTTGGATATGGATGTCCACATGAAGCAACTCATGATAGAGGCTCTGGATGGGTTAAATTCCCAATTCGTTGTGGAGGACGGATTACTTTGGAAAGACGGTCGTCTGTGAGTCCCAAGCATGTGCAATTTGCGGGTGGAATTGTTGTACGAGGCGCATCATACCAATTACTCGATTCACCCAGGGAGCACGAAGATGTACCGCGATGTTAAGAAATTGTTCTGGTGTCCAGGATTGAAGAAGGATGTGGCACTGTACGTGGCGAAGTGCCAGACGTGCGCCTGGGTGAAGGTAGAGTGCCAAAAGCCGGGAGGATTCTTGAAGTCCTTGCCTATTCCGGCGTGGAAGTTCGACGACATTACTATGGACTTTGTGCACAGGTTGCCAAGGTCGCAAAAGGGGAACGGCGCCATTTGGGTGGTCGTAGACCGTCTAACGAAGGTGTCGCACTTCATTCCACATAGGAAGGATGATCCGGTTGAGAAATTGGCAAAGTTGTATGTGAATAATATTGTGCGGCTTCATGGTATGCCCCGCAGCATCGTGAGTGACCGAGATGGGCGGTTCACGTCCAATGATTGGAGGCTGGTGCAGCAGATGTTGGGGACAAAGCTGAGTTTTAGCACAGTCTTTCATCCGCAAACGGATGGGCAGACCGAGAGGGTCAATAGGACGATGGAATACATGCTTCGCATGTGTGTCCTGGACTTTGGAAAGCAGTGGGACGACAACCTATACCTGGTGGAGTTCGCGTACAATAATAGCTACCAGGCAGGCATACAAATTGCACCCTTCGAGGACCTTTTTGGTAGAAGATGTCGCACACCGTTGTCTTGGTTGGAAATGGGCGAGTCAAAATTGTACAAGTGACAAGAGGTGGAGGATGCTACCTCTTTGGTGAGAACCATTCGTGAGAGATTGCTAATCGCTCAGGACTGCCAGGCTAAGTACTATAATGCCAAGCATAGGAACGTGGAGTTCGCTGTTGGCGATTGGGTGTACTTGAAGATCAAGCCATTCAAGGGTGTCTCGCGGTTGCGGCGCTTCAAGAAGCTAAGCCCGAGTTACCTTGGACCGTTTGAGGTTTTGGAGCGGATTGGTGAAGCAGCGTACCGGTTGAAGCTGTCAGTGGAGCTTTGTGGTCTACATGATGTATTCCATATATAGGTGCTACGAAAGGCGGTGCAAGAGCATATGCAAGTGATCGCGGTCGATCAAGTGCCGGTTGATAGTGGGTTGATGACGAAGGTCAAGCCCGTACGTATTGAGAAATCGGAAGTCAAGCGGCTAGGCAATAAAGAGATCAGGATGGTCAAGCTCCGTTGGGACAATTGTGGTCGGGAGGAGCTCTCTTGGGAGCGAGAGCAGACTATGCTTGAGGAGTACCCGGAGTTGTTTTGCTCAGGTACCGTTTAAGTTTTATGCTTATCTTTCCTTTATGTAATTTTGTGGATGAAATTCTTTTAAGATAGAGAGAGTTTTAACGCCCCGAAACTCAAAAGTGCGACGGGTGACGTTTTGAGCCAAGTTTGGAATTTGGTAGGGGTCACACGGCCTGGGGCACGGGCGTGTCATAGGTCGTGTCCTTCGCGGGTTGAAGGCAGGTTGTGGCGTGTTTGACGCAGAGTCTGCTGTGTCGACACAGAGTCTGCTGTGTCGACACAATGTCTGCTGTGTCGACATACAGTGTCTGCTGTGTCGACACAGGGCCTGCTGTGTCGACACAGGGCCTGCTGTGTCGACACAGGGCCTGCTGTGTCGACACAGGGCCTGCTGTGTCGACACAGGGCCTTCTATGTCGACACAGGGCCTGCTGTGTCGACACAGAGTGTCGACAAAGAGTGTCGACACTGAGTGTCGACACAGGGTTCTTGGCAGGGTCTCGACTAAATGTCCCGACACAGTTTGAGTTTGTCGCGGACGTGTCCTGCTCCGGTTTGTGAACCGTGTGGTGTTCGGCCTAGTTTTTCCATGTCAGACCCGGATCGTAGCCGTACATTTATTTATTTTGGGATCCGACAGCTAGAGGTTATTCCTATTGGGATATACCCGAGTGTAGGGTTTTAAAACCCTCATCTTCTGTTCGTTGGTTCTCTGTCTAAGTTCTAGAGAGTGGGGAGAGCATAGAAGGAAGAATATGCCTAGATCCATTCACCGGCGGAGCTTCGGAGCTCCAAATCGCGAACCGACTTCGGATCTATGGAGGCAAGGTGAGTGTGGTGCTTTTCATACGCTTATATTTCCATGGCGCCAAGGAAAACTGTTAGGGTAACGATTCTCTACTTGATCATGTGAAGCTCTACTTCTTTTGTATAGGGAAGCCCGCTCTCGCGAGTTTGCGGTGAGTTCGAGGCGTTCCTTTGGGTAGACATGAATAGTCCCCGTTGTGTACATGTAGAGTCCGTATTCGATAACGGACATAGGCATGATGAGTGAAGCCTACCCGAACAAGTTGGTCTGGATCGGTGATGTTGCATTGCATAAATGGCCGGAGAAGACTCCGTGCAGATGTTTGTTTTTTTTTCGGGTTTTCTACACAATATATTGCAACAGGGAGTCTTGGGGATTAACTCCAAGGTGCACCCGAAAAAATGGGCCGACGCGTCGTTCTGCCATCTTGTGGGCTTGGGAGCCAACTTGAATATAACTGGGTTATGTGATGTTTGTAGACGATTTGGGACTCGGGAAAGTTTGACCCGCGCATATGTTTTAAATTAATGTTGCGGTATGAGCAATGGGTCAGACGGAACTATACCCGCTCTATGTCGTTTGGTTAAAGAGACCTAAAGTTACTTGGCACATACCATTGGCATAGATAGAGTGATGTAGGCCCCGTCCTAAAAGATCCTACACGGACGGCGTGACGACGACGCTCGCAACTCTCAACGCTCTCTAACCCGCACACTATGAAACACAGCCGTCACAATGATTTAATTTATCTCTCGCGCTAACATACGGATAGCCGATCCGTTAAAGGAATGGAGAATGGCTATAGGCCAAAATCCTTTCCGGCTAAAGGGAATAATATTTATTTCGACGAGCTTGGAGTTGTACCAAAATAGATCCACCAAGAAATAAATCACGAATTCGGAAAATGGTAGGATCTATCCCAACTAAAACAAAGAAGCGAGGATCGCCACTCCTCTCGAAGAATCTTCGGAAAACCAAACAAAAATGACAAACTATTAAAAGTAGTACCGCGAAAATTCAACGATTCAAATTCCACGCAAAAGTCGCCACCACAAGAACTAACTAAGAAAGAAATCTCTTGAGTAGATGGTTTCATTACCCCGCTCAGAATAGTAGATCCGAGATGTTGGATCCACAAACAATAACGATCGCTTTCCTTGGACGCGACGGGAGATGCACCAATGATGAGAAAACTCGATCGTCTTCCCCGCCTTTCGCCGTAGAAGTCCACGGTGGCCTCTTCTTCCTTGCACTTGACTCCCCAAACCGAAGGAGGCCAAAGATTGATGGGAGGTGAAGAAACCGTGGAGGAGAAACACGATGATGGAGGTATTGAAAAGTGGGGGAAAGGGTGTAGATGAAAGAAGAGGAAAAGAAGAGAGAAGGAGGGGCGGCCAAGAGCTTTGGAGAAGAAGAACCCCTAAGGGAGGTGGCGGCTAAGAGGGAGGAAAGAGAGAAATTAGGTTGGAGGAATTTAGGTTTTCAATTCATTCATCAACTAATGATAAAAACAATAGTCATGGCCTTTTATAAGGCTTACATCAAACAAAACTATAAGCAGCCCAAAACAGTGGCTAAACGCACACCAGCATAAAAATGTCAATTATTAAAAACTCGTAAACTAGCAAATTAAAATTATTAATGATAATAAGTCTATTTCTGTTGGCGAAGATTGTAGCCATGGCCGCTGCGGCGCCGCAAATCCTTGGCCGGTGGATCATCATCTTCATCTTCCGCCAATATCCCGCGATCGCCATGAACCCCAAATGCGCCATCGTCGTCATCGCCGCCATCGTCATCATCGCCGCCATCGCCGTCATCTTTACCAATTAGGCTGCCATCGTCGTAATCGCCATCATGATGGCCGTCGCCATCAATCCGCCCCCGCTCAAAAGGACTCATCACTGATGAGTGGGCGGGAAAGTAACGGCGCAAGAGATCCGCATCTAGAAGATCCACCTGTGCAGCTGAGAGCCAAGAATCGTCCGAAGCAGGACGACCACGCCATCTGATCAAAAACCTGTGAATGTCATCGTCTGGGGTGGGAAACACCGCGTCCTATAATATCCTGTCAGGCAAGAAATCGGTCCGGGGGAACCTTGGAAAAGCGTTAGGCGAAGAAGAAAAACCAGTTACATCATTAGTAGGTAACATACCTCCCGGAGAATCCGAAGGAGGAAGCGATCCAGAAACAATCTCACCCCCACCCCATTAGATGATATAGTGGAAATATTAAACGAAGAGACAGAAAGTTCAGGTAGTGGAGCGACATAAAGTGTTAAATCTGAAATGTTAAAAACAGGAGAGATTCCCCAATCAGCGGGTAACTTTAATAAATATGCATTTTCGCCTATCTTCTTTAAAACCCGAAAAGGACCGGCCCTCTTATTCGTTAATTTCTTTATGGTGCCCGAAGGAAGCCGTTCAGGGATAAGTCGAACCATTACCAAATCACAAATATTCAAGTGGACTTCTCGCCTATGTACGTTAGCATTCGATTGATAAGTATCATATTGTGTAGCTAACGTCGTACCAATGTGCTCATGGAGAGTGTGAACGTGTGAGGCGAAGTCCTGTGCAAATTGACTAGATTTAAAGGATGGAGGTAACGGAATCAAGTCAAGAGGCACGAGCGCCTTATATCCATGCACTATCTCATTCGGAGATAAACCGATGGACCTATTCTTAGAATTATTATACGCTAATTGAGCATGCGGAAGAGCAAGGTCCCACGTACCTCCATGAGGGGTGAACCCATGTGCAACATGACTTGAGTTAACAGTAGAAAATAACGGGACTAAGTCTGGTGGCACGGGTGCTCTACATTCATTAACGATTTCCGTGGAGTCCAACGTCGTAGTTTTAAATTTAGATTTAAATTTTGATTTAAAAATTTCACAAAGAAATGCCTGCGAAAAACGCTCATCTCCAACTATATAGTTGGATGCTCTCAGAGTTGAAAGGTAGTGCGGGAGACACAACTCCACATACCCAACTACGATCACTAACGTATGCTTGCACAGATCATCAAAAGGCGGAGGATAAATGCAAGCGACCGGGCTTGGAAAATAATTGTGTTTGGGGGACACCACATCAAGACGTAACATCGCCATGGAATCACTAGCGGTCCAAAACGAAGCCTTACCCAATGACAAACGGTCAGATGAACGGTCCATCCTAGGAACAGCATAGTCAGATCTATGAACAGTAGTGGAAAGACCGAACGCAACAACTAACAAATCGCTCACACACACCCGTCTGGGTAAGTCTAATTGGGAAGCTGGATAAACAAACATCTCTAGATATCTCGGGCTAGAAATGACAAGCTCGTTCCCTAACAAGTCATCTAATCGAATCAAGTGAACCGGAGGAGGACTCGACATGGGCGATTCCAGAGGAGGAACTAAATCATACTCACTGTCAAAACATGGATTTAACGTCCAAGAAAAATCCTCCGGGTGCAAGCCATCAAAATCAAAGGAAAAATCAAACAGTAGATTCGTCCTTACCGAAAACTCAGCTGGATCGTCATCATCTAACTCACTATCAGATAAACTTTCATTATGGGGTGACTCTACCAACTCAGCTGACATGTCTTCCAACCCACTAGATAATTCGTCCAAATCAGAATAAGTATTGGTCTCAAAAGTAGGCAAAATCGTACTCGACAAAATTTCGAATCCATTTCGGACTTCTGGCGAAGGATCTAACATCAAAGAAATGTCTATCGGGTCCTCAGTGCTACCATCATCCACAAATAGCCTTCCCACACAGGGTAAATCTTCCAGAACGTCACATCCTTCGCTAACCAAATCTTCCCACGAAGTAGGTACATTGTCTAAATCATGATGGAGGCTTGGGCAAATCGAATCCCGGGGAGAATCTAAATTAGTATGACCCTCAAGCAACGATGATAATATCAATGAACTATCTCCCGGATGTGCACCACTAAGATTATCCCAAGATAAACATCCATCCCAAGGTGACTCTTCCAACACCGTTGAAACATCTACCAATCCTGGATCAATCATTATAATATTGTGATCCTCACTCGCACTTATCTGACTGGATTGATCTAACGGGGAAGCTAAATAAATGGGCACCTCAATATGTTCCGGGATAGAAGGAACTAGATCATGTTCTAGCAGGTCATCACCTACAGGTAAGCTCTCAACATAGGGTGACTCAGCCGGAATGTCTTCTGACTCAAGTTCATCAGAAGACACCATAACTATCAAGGGAGACGCCTCAGAAACATCACCGAAAGGGAAAGGAGACGATTCCTCAGAGGAGAAATCCTCGTCCAGGTCACTAGGGTAACCAATCTCCTCATCGTCACTCAAATCGCCAGCGTATTCAACCTCGTCCTCAGTGACAGGCACA
This sequence comes from Platanthera guangdongensis, assembly GCA_039583875.1. Lineage (NCBI taxonomy): Eukaryota > Viridiplantae > Streptophyta > Magnoliopsida > Asparagales > Orchidaceae > Platanthera > Platanthera guangdongensis. The sequence goes on from CM077147.1 coordinate 139,121,490, forward strand.
GTCCTAGACATCGCCTCAGACTCAACAGGAGAGTCAACGACTAATTCAGGCAACTCGGGGAAAGACTTAAAAGCGTCTATGGCCGTAATCAGGGTAGGATACTCAATATAGCCATGGTCAGATACGCCACTAGACTCACAAGTCGTAGTCATCTGTCTGCCCCTACAGATAGGACTACTCTCACCCCGCGGGCTCATGACAGTCCAAGCAGTCACATGTACCGAACTCGAGATAGGGGACCTCACTATTTCCTTTCCTCTATAGGTAGGTGCAGGTGTGCTATGGGTAGCTCCCCCAGCCCTGGGAAAGGATCTGTCCTGGGTGAATAGGTCACCCCTATGATCAGGCTTGGATAAGGTGCCATAACTATACTGGTTAGTGGATGTCGGGCTAGTAGTAAGGCAGTAGGGGGAATCAAATTTCTCCGAGAGTATTCTTCGCATGTGGGGCCAGGCATATGGATAACTACCAGCTCCACGCTCTTCGTTCAGCCAAAACACACGGGCTCGACCTCTTAACCGCTCTCGGACTACATTAACCTTTTGGTAGTCGCCCAATTTGTTATAATCAAAATAGGTTTCTACCCCCTCAAGCCAGTATCTAAAATACTTGGGATCCCCATAATCATCATAGGTAAAAATATTAGTGTGTAGATAAGTCAGGGACGATTGGAAGCGTTAATGTCGAAAGCCATTTCAGTGTGAACCGGAGAGGACACTCGATCCGGATTTTATGCGAATGCAAAGAAAGGGTACCTAAACAACTAATTCTAGGAAAGATAGAATTGTTCCCGCTTAGCCACTAAGATTATAATTATATAAAATAGATTTTCTTGCTGGAAAAAATATGAGGTTTATTAAAAAAATTTTGTTTTTTTAATTTTGCTGAAAAATAAGAAATCTAGGCCGCTATTGGCAGACCAACAAGAATAATTTTTTTGAATTTTTTTTGACTCGAAAGTGAACAAGAAAAGTGTGTGCCGACGTGCAAATAAAAGGGGGAGGGTGCCAATTAAGAAATTGACGTGAACCTCCCTCTGATACCAAATTGATGTAGGCCCTGTCCTAAAAGATACTACACGGACGGCGTGACGACGACGCTCGCAACTCTCAACGCTCTCTAACCCGCACACTATGAAACGCAGCCATCACAATGATTTAATTTATCTCTCGCGCTAACATACGGATAGCCGATCCGTTAAAGGAATGGAGAATGGCTATAGGCCAAAATCCTTTCCGGCTAAAGGGAATAATATTTATTCTGACGAGCTTGGAGTTGTACCAAAATAGATCCACCAAGAAATAAATCACGAATTCGGAAAATGGTAGGATCTATCCCAACTAAAACAAAGAAGCGAGGATCGCCACTCCTCTCGAAGAATCTTCGGAAAACCAAACGAAAATGACAAACTATTAAAAGTAGTACCGCGAAAATTCAACGATTCAAATTCCACGCAAAAGTCGCCACCACAAGAACTAACTAAGAAACAAATCTCTTGAGTAGATGGTTTCGTTACCCCGCTCGGAATAGTAGATCCGAGATGTTGGATCCACAAACAATAACGATCGCTTTCCTTGGACGCGACGGGAGATGCACCAATGATGAGAAAACTCGATCGTCTTCCCCGCCTTTCGCCGTAGAAGTCCACGATGGCCTCTTCTTCCTTGCAGTTGACTCCCCAAACCGAAGGAGGCCGAAGATTTATGGGAGGTGAAGAAACCGTGGAGGAGAAACACGATGATGGAGGTATTGAGAAGTGGGGGAAAGGGAGTAGATGAAAGAAGAGGAAAAGAAGAGAGAAGGAGGGGCGGCCAAGAGCTTTGGAGAAGAAGAACCCCTAAGGGAGGCGGCGGCTAAGAGGGAGGAAAGAGAGAAATTAGGTTGGAGGAATTTAGGTTTTCAATTCATTCATCAACTAATGATAAAAACAATAGTCATGACCTTTTATAAGGCTTACATCAAACAAAAACTATAAGCAGCCCAAAACAGTGGCTAAACGCACACCAGCATAAAAATGTCAATTATTAAAAACTCATAAACTAGCAAATTAAAATTATTAATGATAATAAGTCTATTTCCGTTGGCGAAGATTGTAGCCATGGCCGCTGCGGCGCCGCAAATCCTTGGCCGGTGGATCATCATCTTCATCTTCCGCCAATATCCCGCGATCGCCATGAACCCCAAGTGCGCCATCGTCGTCATCGCCGCCATCGTCGTCATCGCCGCCAACGCCGTCATCTTTACCAATTAGGCCGCCATCGTCGTAATCGCCATCATGATGGTCGTCGCCGTCATAGAGGGTCTTAGGCAGTGGCCAGAAAGACCAAATGCTCACAAGATATTGTCGTTCAAGGGGCGATGGTGAGTCGGTTGACTTTGACCGTGATCACCGAGAATGTGCCCTGATAACACGGGGCATGTGGTCATGCGTGCCTGCGCCTGTGATGTAGTGTTATTACTCTACAACTTGATTATGCTAATAAAGTGCTGGGAAGGAGCATCGCCGCCCCGAGTTGGGGGTGAGATCGTTATAATTTGGTCAGCATAGCTGACCATTGCCTTTGTTTGCCACCGTCTTGGTGGATTGTTGCTTGCATGTGCTGAAGGACCAAGCAGTCAATAGCGGGCTGAAGCCCAAATTACTGAGCCGGCCCTCGAAGGGCTAATTGGAGGGTTTACCTGTTTTATTCATGTATGACCGGTCTGTGTGCCGAGATTTGGAAAACATGTAATTTGAGTAAACCATTTTGTAAGGCCATAAGCCCAGTACTTATGTATTTGTACTTCATTCCTTTGGGTTCTGTTTAGTGGACATTCATGCTAGTGCTGGGTTCTTGTTATTGTAACTAATAAAATTTCTTCCGCTAGAATGACTCTGTGTAGGACGTTGGATTGGTTGGATGATTTCCATTGAGTAACCACCCGGTCTGTCTGTGGTATATGGCGTCGGGCCCCGGCCGGACCTACTGCTATATGCTATGCGACGGATAGGGGGTGTTATAGTATGCAAAACCAATCTCAAATGATTCACATGATCCTCTTCTGACTGAGAGTATAACAGTTGTCGTCAATAAAGGTGATCACAAATATGACCAAATACTTTTTAAAGGTCATGTATATCAAGTCCATAAACACTGATGGAGCATTAGTGAGCCCAAAAAACATCACAATAAAATTCATAATGCCCATAATGTATACCAAACACTCTCTTGGGAATATCACTTTCCCGAATCCTCAACTACCAATAACCGGACTTCAAATCCAACTTTGAATAGACAGTCAATCTAATCAGCTGATCAAACAAATCATCAATTCGTGGAATCAGATAATTGTTATTCTCCGTCAGCTTGTTCAGTTCATGATAGTTAAAGCATAAATACAAGCTTCCATCCTTCTTCTTCACAGAGAGGACCGGTACATGCCAAAGAGACTTACTTGGACGTATAAAGTCATGCTCTAGAATTCCTGTACCTATAACTTCAACTCCTCCATATCCTTTAGCATTACTCGATACGGTGAGCGTGACGTAGGTTTCGCACCTGGCACCAACTCAATAGTCAATTCAATTTCTCGCTGGGGTGCAAATTCAAGGAGATCCTTAGGAAATACATCCGCAAACTCCGACACAATAAGAATGCCACTCAAACTGGAGTTCGGGCTCTACAACCTCCAATAGTGCGAAGATTAACTCTGCGCCCTTCCGAACCGCCTTGACCACTTGGAGAGCAGACCTCAGTATCTTATTCGATCCTCGCATACCGGAAAATTTAGTCTCGTGTTCGGTGTTTTGTCCCAATATGACTTCCTTTGAGTTGCAATCAATACATGCATGCTCCTCTGAGAGCTACTTCCTCAGATATCGGTAGCTCAGATACTTCCAATTCAAAGTCAATACTTTTTATCTACATCTTAACACTACTAGTACTGTCCATACTAATACCTTACCCATGAGGTAGCATTATAAATTAAGGCACATCATTACATTTTAATAGTTATAAAGGGTAAAGAAAGAGTTATTACTGAACATGTAAGTATTAGGACATATCCCAATTATCATTGTTTGAACACACATATAGATATGCATATGGTATAACATACTAAAAGCTACAACAACTGCTGTTGAATTTTCTCAAAGTGGTCAACGAGATAGCCTGGCGCCAAATTAATATTCTCAGAACTATCAAGATCACACCTTGATCATGCGGAAATTTTCCCGTACCTTGGAGTGATCAAGAGTTATCTCAACTAAAGTCAGTCAACCAGAAAACACATGCAGCAACAAGAGTATTTATTGATTAACAACAATCTTCTTTACAAAGCGAGACATACATGGCGAGACATGATTCGCCAAAACCACCACAGGGAGAGCAGAGATAATTACAAAGACAAGTCAACACAAGTCATGCAGACTCCAACACGAAACCGCCCGTCTACTGCTATGGGGTCCGCACAATCCGCCAGGTCACCAGACTGCAACCCAAGCTGCGCGAACTGCCCGTTATTCCAATTCTAAGCTATAGTTGCCGATCTACAAGACGCCTGACCACGAGGTCGCCTAGACGCCAGACCGCACAAGCTGCGATGCCGAACTGAACAGTCTGCCTGAAGTAGGTGACTTATTGAACCCCGAACCAAGATGCTAAAGAGAAGACCGTCTGGTCGCTGTCCGCGAGCTGCTGTTTACCGCCTGTTGCTTAACCGCAGAGTCTGCACTGTCCCTGACCGCAATCAGAGCCAAGTCCTGGCTTTCCAGCGCTATCCGCACAACCTATACAGCACAACTCGATCACTCAATCAACCCGCGCGGATACCGAAAGTTGATCCGCAGTAACTGATCGCGGGCTCACTTACTGTTCATTCATGCATTAGGTTCACTCTTCCTGATGTGACATGGGTCCTATTTTTGGGCACGATGAGGAGTGTGGACACCGCCCTTACCGATAGGATCACAGCCACATCCCGCAACAAGAACAAGTGTATCCGTAAAACCGGGGATACACACCAGTCTGCCGCTGCCTGTGCAGGATATCCAGTCCGCCTAGACAACACCAAGGCCGGACACAACGCTAGTCCGCCTTATCGCTAAAGGACAAGCCAAGACCACCACAGCCAGACTCTGCAACAACTGTCCGCCTATACAATGACACAGCTCCAGTTTGCTTATCCCGAGCCCACAGCCTCGCCACCAAGGCAACTACCGGACTCAGCGGACACAGCTCCAGTCTGCTTATACTATGGATACCTCTAGTCTGCATATCCCGCAGACTGCTCTAGACCGCATATCCCGCAGACTGCTCCAGTCCACATATCCTGAGTCCACGACCATGCCAGCAAGGCAGCTATCAAACTCAGCGGACCCAGCTCCAGTCCGCGCGTAATTGCAGACGCAGCTCCAGTCCGCATATCCCCAAACTCGCAACCAAGGCACACAACACTTCTGTCGAGCTTGGCGGACTGAGAAGCGGTCTGCTGTCCACTACGCGATCTCCCCAGACTGAGCCAAACCTGGACTTGGTTCAGAACCAACCAAGTCCACACCACTGGCCATAAGGGCCAGTCCGCACTAACTGGCGGACACTGGATACAGTCTGCCTGCACCACCGAACACCAGTATCAGTCCGTACTGACTGGCGACCTCCGCGGCTTTCACTTGTCGCTTCACCAGATCAAGACCAAGACTTCTGCCAAGCCGGTCTGCCGAGCTCCAGTCCTCCAGTCTGCTTCTTGTCGTACTTCGCGGATAGAGTCGTTATCTGTTTGGTTACATTCTGGGATCCAACTGCTTGCAGAGCATAATCCAGTCTGGCAGGCCACCGCCTTTGTTCGCATAGTCTGCGCGAACAAACATCCCAGGCCACCACAGAACAACCAGTCTGCAACCGCCCCGCTGACCTGGCTGTCCGCCAACCCTGTCCGCGTAGTAGGTTGCCCAAGTACTCCATTCACCCACTTTCACTTCACAATTTTCAACACCCCCCCCTTGATGTGAGAAGTGGGGAACAACTCCAGCAGCTCCCGTAACCTTGCACCTGGTCCCTCTGATAGTGCCTTCGAGGAGATGTCCAAAATATAGTCCTCACCTCGCATATCCTAGACCACGAGGGAGCCCTCCAACATGTCCCAAAAGGATCCATGCTTCCCTCTGCCTTCTTCTTCAGCTTCAACCTCCACTCGTGCATCACAGGAGTATCACCAACAACCTTGGGCACAGGGGCCCAAGCCTCGTTACCTCTGAGAGTAGTCACCTCCTCAGCTTTGGTTTCAATCACCTCCTTGACTCTAGTGGTGTCATCACAGCTATAAGGTACCCACTCGACTTGAGGGCTTGTAAGGAAACATCAGACCAAGCTCATCGCGTTCCCTTCGCTATATCGAGCTAGTGGCTTACTGATCCTCTCCAATCTCCGTAGAACCTGCTCATGGCTAACCACCTCCGCTGCTTCTCCTAAACCAGCTCCGTTCCCGGGCAAACTCGGAACAATGCTCCCCTTGCTTCTTGAACAAGATGCCACCTCACTGGAACCAGGAGCAACTAGAGCAACGTTCCCCCTGCTTCCTGAACCAGAAGACTCTGCTCTTGAACAAGAACTACCTGGAACATCGCTTCCCCTGCTTCTCGAACCAGAAGCCTCCGTCTTCGAGCCAGAATCACCTGGAGTACCACTCCCCCTGCTTCCCGACCCTGACGCCTTTGCCGTGGAGCTAGAACAACCTGGAGCTCATGGTGACTTAGGCAGCTCCAACCAATCAATAGCATCAGCCTCCTTCAGCCCACCATCTGACCTACTCATCTCTAGCTCCACATATGAGCTATCCCAATACGGCGTCAGCTCATCGAAGACAAAATCTCTCGACACGATGAGCCTCTTCATCGCAGGATCCATACACCTCCATCTTCTCTTCTGCTCATCATACCCAACAAAGATTAGCTTTGTCTTGAGGGCATCCAGAGCGTGTACGTAGCAGGTAGATCCAAACACCCTTAGGTGCTTCACACTGGGCTTCACACCGAACATTAGCTCATATGGAGTCATCACAATGATCAGACTAAGAGACATCTGATTGATGACATGAGCCGCACATGCCATCCCTTCCGCCCAAAAGGCCTTAGGAACGGCTTTGCCTTGAAGCCAACACTTGCAGGTCTCCGTCAACAGACGGATCATCCGAAGTGCAACACCACCTTGCTGTGAAGAATATCCACATGAAATCTCCCTTCGGATCCCATTCTTTCTGCAAAAGTTCGAGAACTCGGTTGAGCCGAACTCACCACTGATGCTTTTCTTCAACTTCTCAATCTGCATGCCAAGCTGGCCATCCACAAGCTTCTTGAACTCCACAAACAAGCGGAACATGTTCGACTTCTCCTTCATGAAGTATACCCAAGTATACCTTGAATAGTCATCAACCAATATCAGCATGTATCTGCTGCCTCCAAGACTAGCGGTGATAGTCTGTCCAACCAGAGTACAATGGAAAACCTCCAATGGTGCTTTACATCTGGATTGTGCCTTATCAACCGTAAAGAGATAAGCTTCACCGTGCTGACATCCCGCACATCCCTGATCATTGTCATAAGATGACAATCTAGGCAAGCCTCTTACGAGTTTTCTTACCGCCATTGCTTTCAGCTTGTCCATCCCTACATGCCCTAGTCTTTCATGCCAAATAGCTACACTATCACTGGCCTTCATCCGATCCGCACCTGAACTTGTTGATGACCCAACCAAGTTCATCTCCTTGCCTCCAACATGAGAAACGTTCGTCGAGAGCAAGACAACATTGCACTCCTTCCTGAGGTGACCATGCTGCTTGCATCTATAGCACCTTGGTCCTTCCTTCCTCTTCCCATCATGCCTAGGAGAATCACTCCTATATTGCTGATATGAAGTAGAAGCACCATCGTCCGCAACAAACTTCACCTCCTTCCTGAACAAACCATCAAGGGAAGTCCAAACCTCCGCAGCTGACCGACATCCACTGATGTGGTCCAAGAGCTCCGATGAGATCACCTGCTTGAGAATAGACTCTAGTTTCGCATTTATCTCCTTCCAAGCTCTCATCTCTTCAGCATTGCTAGCAGTAACCTCTTGTCTTTCTGCTCCGCATACCACCTCCCAAAGGTCCTCGCCAAGAAAAAAGCTCTCCATAAAAGACTTCCACCTATCAAAGTTCGTCTCTATAAGGAGTTCAATTCCAAGACAACTTGCATCTTCCACTACCATGGTTTTACCACTGGTTCCCTCTTCACAAGAGCAATAACCACTTCAGTTGATCACTGCTTATCCACTCCAAACCTGGCTCTGATACCATTTTGAATTTTCTCAAAGTGGTCAATGAGATAGCCTGACGCCAAATTAATATTCTCAGAACTATCAAGATCACACCTTGATCATGCGGAAATTTTCCCGGACCTTAGAGTGGGCAGGGGTTATCTCAACTAAAGTCAGTCAAACAGAAAACACATGCAGCAACAAGAGTCTTTATTGATTAATAGTAATCTTCTTTACAAAGTGAGACATACATGGCGAGACATGATTCACCAAAACCGCCACAGGGAGAGCAGAGACAATTACAAAGACAAGTCAACACAAGCTGCGCGAACTCCAACATGAATGCGTCGGTCTACTGCTGTGGAGTCCGCAAAATCCGCCAGGTTGCCAGACCGCAACCCAAGCCGCGCGGACTGCCCGTTATTCCAATGGTAAGCTCTAGCCACCGATCTGCAAGCCGCCTGACCACGAGATCGCCTAGCTGCCAGACCGCATAAGCTGCGATGCCGAACTGGACAGTCCGCCTGAAGTAGGGGACTTATTGAACCCCGAACCAAGTTGCCAAAGAGAAGACCATTTGGTCTCTTTCCGCGACCTGCTGTTTACCGCCTGTTGCTTAATCGCAGAGTCTGCACTGTCCCTGACCGCAATCAGAGCCAAGTCCTAGCTTTCCAGCGTTATCTACACAACCTGCATAGCACAACCCGGTCACTCAATCACCCGCGCAGATACTGAAAGTCAGTCCGCAGCAACTGATCGCGGGCTCACTTAATGTTCATTCGTGCATTAGGTTCACTCTTCCTGATGTGACATGGGTCCTATTTATAGGTATGATGAGAAATGTGGTCAACGCCTTTGTCGATAGGATCACCGCCACATCTCGTAGCAAGAACAAGTGTATTCGCAGAACCATGGATACACACCAGTCCGTCGCTGCCTGTGCAGGATAGCTAGTTTGCCTAGAAATCACCAAGGCCGGACACAACGCCAGTCCGCCTTATCGCCAAAGGCCAAGCCAAGACCGCCACAGCCATACTCTACAATAACTGTCGGCCTATCCGCGGACACAGCTCCAGTCCGCTTATCCCGAGCCCATAGTCTCGCCACCAAGGTAATTGTCGGTCTCAGCAGACACAGCTCCAGTATGCTTATACTGCGGATACCTCCAGTCCGCATATCCCGTAGACTGCTCCAGTCTGCATATCCCGCAGACTGCTCCAGTTCGCATATCCTGAGTCCACGACCATGCCAGTAAGGCAGCTGTCGGAATTAGCGGACCCAGCTCTAGTTCACGCGGAATTACGGACGCAACTCCAGTCCGCATATCCCCAAACTCGCAACCAAGGCACACAGCACTTCTGCCAATCTTGGCGGACTAAGAAGTGTCCGCGCTCCACTGCGTAATCTCCCCGGACCGAGCCAAACCTGGACTTGGTTCAGAACCAACCAAGTCCACACCACTGGCCATAAGGTCCAGTCTACACTTACTGGTGGACATTAGATCCAGTCCGCCTGCAACGGCGAACACCAGTATCAGTCCGCACTTACTGGAGACCTCCGCGGCTTTCACTTGCCGCTTCATCAGACTAAGACCAAGGCTTCTGCCAAGCTGGTCTGCCGAGCTCCAATCCTCCAGTCCGCTTCTTGTCGGACTCCGCGGATAGAGTCGTTATCCGCCTGGTTACATTCTGGGATCCAACTTCTTGCAGAGAATAATCCGGCCTGGCAGGCTGCCGCCTCTGTTCGTATAGTCCATGCGAACAGACCGCCCAGGCCGCCACAGAACAACCAGTCTGCAACCACCCTGCCGACCTGGCTGTCCGCCAACCCTGTCCGCGTAGTCCGCGCGGATAGGTTGCACGCGTCCTCCATTCACCCACTTTCACTTCACAATTTTCAACAACTGTCTTGTACTTCAAACCTAAACCCGCGTTACCAAGACCATGGGTTCTCGGCTAAACGTACTGGGATGCAATTTCCTCCACTGCCTTCACTTTTCCGCATACGATGCACCCGCCGTTTTCGCCTTCTTTTGAGCACCACTGTGACAATCTCGGGCATAGTATCCTTTCTTGCGACAAGCATAGAAAATACGCGGAACTTGACTAGTAGTTGCTCTAGACTTTTGTTTACACCTCTTGCTGTACTTAGACTTCACAGACTTTGCAGAGCTCGGTACCCTAAGCTCTGGCTTCTGGTGGACTTTCGCCAAATCTATCTCCAATGATCTAGTCGAGTCCACCAATAGTCAGAATCCAAATAACTTTGGACCCACCAATAGAAGTCATAAATCATTGTGCATACCATTATAAAATCTATTGACCTTGGTCTCCTAATCCTCAAACACAAACCCTGCATAATGCCTCAACATGATATATGTAAGTACTCATCGACCATGTGCGCTCCTTACACTAAACACTTTTTCAACTACTGATCTGAGACTCTTCTTATTGCAATCTGCTCAAGTACACCAACCAGCATCGAAGCCACCATAGAGACAGGGGGATGGACATGCCTTTCAGGTTGGGCATTGATTATTGTGAAGACCACATCAGCTATCATTCGAATTGTTTCCGCAAATAGAGGAGGTGTGGGCACCTCAGTTGGTGCACTACTCTACCGAGTGTTGGGGCTGAGACAGCCTCGTGCCACTTCTAGTCACCTATAATCATGAAACACACAATTAAACATCAAACAAAAATACAAAAAATAATTATAGGAATACGCAGGTTCCTCAAACATGTGTATTTTCATTCCTAAGTGGATATTCACGGGTTCTTTCATGTTATAACTGCGACGCACACACATGCTCACCACCGCTTAAAAGAATTCGACCACGAATTCGATGAAGAAAGACCGACACCAGAAGCAGTTACCAAATTAAAACACCTCCACCCATCACGAAAAATATAACATATGGTCCAGCCAGGGCCCCAAGCTATATTCCATGGACAGTCAGTGTAGTTACACATTGATTCCAAGATATACACATATCCTAACTCAGAGTTATATTCTAGCAGAATAATTAAGATTAACTTCGAACCCAACAACAGAAATGTCTACTAACAACACCATAGGAATGATATATATATAAATACACAAAGTATTTTTCCCTCAAGGCCTTACAAACCTTTTCCTCATCAAAAGTATTTCACAAACTTCGACACACAGACCGGTCACACACGAAAACAGTAAAAGATGCTTCACTTGGCCTTCGAGGGTCTGCATAGCTCAAAGGGACTTTAGCTCGCTACTTCCCACTCAGCTCTCCAGTACCTACATAGGGACGATCTACCAAGAGGTGGTAAAATAAGGCAACGATCAACATTAGTTGACCAAATGATAACGACCCCACACCTATCTCGAGGTGGTGATGCTCCTTCCCTGCTTACAAGCAGCATTGCAATATCTTTATATATATGTGTGTGCAATTTAAGCACCATTCATCATAAATGTTGGTGCGCATGACCACACATCCCATACACTCGGCGAACATTTTCGGTGTTCTGGACTTTCCCAGGCCCACCACCATCCACAGTCCCAGACTGATGGTCAAAATTCGATGTTCTGGACTTTCCCAGGCCCACCGCTATCCTTAGTCCAAGACCGATGCTAACACCAGAGCATTATAGTCATGCATAAACTAATGCTAAAGACTCTCTCTCATGCCCCTGACCACACTAGTTACCTTAGGCCGTCTAGTCAAGCGATATAATGCGGCTATATCTCAGCCTTTTCCATTGCTCAAATCGCCATGCCATCAGGCGGTCGATGTAATGCCCCAAAAATCCTAAAAAAGGAAGGGTTGGAAGTTAAAGCGTGATGCTAGTATTAATGTCGGCGTTAGTCCTTGAATTAAATAGATTGTCATCTCGAGTATCACTGCGCGGCGGTAGAACGATACCGCGTGGCGATACCGTTGATCATATTCCACGAATCATCGAGAGACCTACCGCACGACGGTAGTGGGCTATTTCGTGGTGAGACCACTTGACGCACTCAATGCTTTCGACGAAGCGTTGAGAGAGTATCGTGGGGCTGTAGTGAGCTAACGCATGATGATATCTTGTCATGTTGCAGTTCGATGGAGGATGGTTTGGGCGATAGAGCGATGTCAATTAACCCAAACGGCGACCACCTTTGATACCGCGTGGTGGTAGCAGATATCGCACGGTGGTAGCTTGCTGTTAAGGGCTGGATTTGAGATTTCATTCACATTTACCTCTCTCACACTTTCTCTCTTGGTTATTAAGCTTCTTGAGGGAAGAGAAGGAAGAAAGTCCAGGAGGCTAAGAAGAGAAGTGATCCAAGGTGTGCTTGTGATCGGAATTACAAGTCGACGCTAGATCCGCTAAGAGGAAGCTGTGACAATCAGTTCCATCCGTATCAAAGAACAGGGACATGGATACTAAGTGATCGTAAGGGTAACGACTTTCTCCTTGGACAAGTGAAGTCCTCAATTTGCATACGTGCATTGAACCTCTCACCAAAAGGTGAAGAAAAAAGTGGTTTCCAATGGGTAGATCATTGTGATCTCCGATAAAACATGCATTTAGATCCAGAATCGAAGTACGAAATAGGCATGCTGTGTGAAGACCATCTAGATAGGTTGGTCTGGATTGGTGAGGAATTGATTTGCGTGTTGGAGAAGACTCCGTGGATAAAATGTGTGGTTAAACGTGTAGAATCCGAGGTCTGGAGGTGTGCAGGATGCTGCAGTGATAGTACTGGAGGTGATTATTCGTGTTACCTTTATGATCTTGAAGTGATCAAGTAAGTAGCCTCACTGCCAACGCAGTATGATCCTATCAAGGTCGCACATAAGAATGGTTGGAGAAATTGGGAGATCGGATTAATATGGTTTTAGTCATATGATGAGTGAAAATGACTTAGCTCAACCAGGCTTCGATAGCGTCGAGTGCGTTGAGACCACTCAATGCTTTCGTCGAGTTAAGTGTTGACTCGTCGAATGATGGCATTGAGTGTGCTGAGTTTACTCAATGATTCATCGAGTTAAAGTGTTGATTCGTCGATTCTTGTACTTAAGAGTTGAGTGCGTTGAGTTCACTCAACGGTTCGTTGAGTCAAGGTGTTGATTCGATGAGTCTGGTTCTCAGGCATTGAGTGTGTTTAGTTCACTCAACGCCTTCGTCGATTCAAAGGTTGATTCGATGAATCTGGCACTTAGGCGTTGAGTGTGTTGAGTTCATTCAATGCCTTCGTCGAGTCAAATGTTGATTCAGCGAGTTTGGTGCTGAGAGCGTTGAGAGCGTCGAGGTGCCTCAATGCCTTCATCAAGTCAAGAGTTGATTCAGCAAGGCTGGCGCTGAGTTCGTCATGTATCTTATGGATACTCGATGATTCGTCGACTATGTTTTGTATACTTGACAATTCAACAAATATGTTATGGATACTCGATTATTCGTCGAGACAAGGGTTGTCGAGTCGAAATTCTGTATTCCAAGTATTGGGTCCGCGAATAGCGATAGGCTGTTGAAAGATAATAGTTGCCAACCTAAATCACCTAGAGGGGGTGAAAAGGTGAATTGTGCGTCTTTTTGCGAAAAAAAATCTCAACCAAAGCACAGATCTATCTACCAAACAAGCAAACACAGACGAGGCAAGATTTATAGTGGTTCCCCAACCTTGGGTACATCCACTTTCCCTCACCGATCTAGCAATACACTAGACTCGGCTACTCCACTATCTCGGATTGGAAAACAATCCTACCCTCAGAACAATGTTCCTACAAACTCGATCCACAAACCGGACCTACACTTGGAAGGCAAAACTTCCTACAATCTCATAGTTGAAAACTCCTACACTCGGAGAAAACTTCTCATACATTAACGAAATAAAGTAGTACAGAAATACAAACAGTAAATTCTCTTGTTCAGATCTGCAACAGAAAATCTGAAATTCCTTCTTCTAGGCGTGCGACTTTATCAGAATATTGAAGAAGAATCTCGGCAATATCAGATCTGGAACTTCTTGACTTTACACGATCGAATGAGAAGATGAAGCGTTGAGTGGAGATCTCGATCTGTAGAGTCTTCTTAATCTGAATCCTCTGAAAAGAAGAAACCCTGGCCGATCAAAAATCAGCGACGGCGGCGGCGGCGAGTTTCCGTTTCTTGGAGAGAGAGAGAGAGAGAGGAGACAGAATTCTTTTTGAGAGAGACGGCTGAAAAATCTCTTGGAATAATTTTCTTTGAAAACTTAGGGTTTGTCGGTTTGACAAGACCTTTTATAGGAGAAGAAAAGATTAGACTTAAATTAGTCATTATGAGAGAGACACGTGGACCAATGACGTCATCGTTTAAGAATAAGACCGTTAAGTCTAGACTTAAAGAATTTCTGAAAAGTCAAAGTAAATTACTCGAGTCAAGCTGAACTACTCGAGTATATGCAGCACTACTCGAGTAGGTAGAATATGACTACTCGAGTACATGAGAAAAATTACTCTGTAGAAAAAGAAATCATTACTCGAGTACATGGAGTCAATTACTCGAGTAAATAAGAATGAGAAAGACTCAATTACTCGAGTAACAAAAATGAGTTACTCGAGTACTTAAGTACTTACACGAGAGGTGGAGTAAATTACTCGAGTACAAGAAATACTACTCGAGTATATAAGAATGAACTACTCTAGTATATAAGAGACTACTTGAGACAAACACTTCTAAAATTTCTGGAACAGGAAAAAATGAAGTACTCGAGTATATAAGATAATCTACTCGAGACATAGGGAATTACTCGAGTATATAAGATGAATTACTCTAGACAATTAGAACTACTCGAGTATATAACATGAACTACTCGAGTAATTCACATAAAGAAATTTTCTGGAGGGGGAATCTGAATTACACGAGTAAAAGCATTTGACTACTCGAGTAGTAGATGAACTACTCAAGTATATGATTTAGACTACTCGAGTAAGTAGGAACTACACGAGAGTCAGAATCTATTTACTCGAGACAATAGATAGAACTACTAGAGTACACTATAGTACTACTCGAGTATTTCACTTAGAAAAATTTGAGAAGAGAAAATCTGAAAACTCGAGAGATAAAAGGAAACTACTCGAGTAAATAAGATGAACTACTCGAGAGCCATAATTGGACTACTCGAGTATATCTTAACTACTCAAGTAAGTGAATTACTACTCGAGTATAAACTCAGTAACTTACTCGAGTAAGTAAGGAACTACTCGAGTACTTTACTTAGGAAAAATTTTCTGACAGATTTTCTTCTTCTAAGGGAAATCAGCATTAAGTCTTTTCACATAGTCCTAGAGCATGAATATGAAGTGTATCCCAATAGAGAGGCTACACATGAGTCAACACTTTGGAACACACAATGAGGGATTATATTGTATGATCCTGTGTTTGGTGACCCATTGTATACTGACATTGGTCTACACTTTCCATTACAATCCTGCCAACACATAACTCAAACCAAACATCAAATACAACTTAATTCATCTTAGTTCAAGGGTGACTTCATCAAATCTGGGTTAGTGTGGATACAATACCCAACAGCTGTTATGTTTATTCCTTGGGTATAGAAGAAGATTTTATGGTTTCTCAACCATCAATCTGATGGGTTGATTCTGTCTAAGCACACGAGCCACATTGTGTGAAAACCCGAGACCTAAAAGGCCAAAGGAAGGTTTTCCGCCTATGACGATCCCATCGTCGTCACTAACCCCAATACTGGCCAATATCATCCCCGCCTCTTCTGTAACAAACCAAGCAGACTGTGAAGATGCAGAGTGACCTCTCCAAACCTAGATCTTGTTCGACAAGAGTCTATGGGTTCTCTCGTTTGTCTGGATTTCCTGTAGAGGTGCGAAAATAATTCTGCATTAAGGACTCTAGCCGCTTAGTGATCAAAAAAGTTTTCTGCAGAATCTAGGTTGAGTATAGACTCAATCCCGCAGAGGTAAATTTTATTTACTGCACTTTCTTCTTGATACATGTCCATTGCTATATTCAAAATTCTTTTAGGTTTTCTTGTTCTTTTATTTCTGCTGCGTGCACAAGTGTTGTACCATCTAGTAAAACCCAACAGTGGTATCAGAGCCATGTTTCAGTAATGATCATGGTATCATAAGTGATAAATCTATGGCATGTAGATCTAGAAATTTAGAAATATTATAAATGCCCACATCTATTCTTAGGATCCCGCAAAAAACGCATGTGATTTTGCTGTGATATCATAGTTGATATCCTTGTTACTCCTCGACAGTAACTGTCCCTCTTGTTGGTTTATGAAACCAAGTATGTTTGATTCTGTATCTCACATAGAGACATGAGCTTATCTACTATCTAAGTGGAGTTTGTAACACCTCCCCTGTAGTGGACGTATAATATGGGTCCGGCCGGGGCCCCACAACATACGAACGCCACAGCTTTAGTATTATAAGTTGATATAGCTACCCAAACTCAAAACACTTGCACAACACAGCGGAAAACCAAGCACAAGTAGAAGTTATCCACTAACCAAAAGAGTAAACAAAAGGCCTTAAGGCCTTACATCAAATGTCCAAAAGTACATAGTACAACAAACATGAACGTGCATAGCACTCCTAGTCTACCTCGGCATGCAAGCCGGACAAAATAGTCTCAAACAAACGTCATCAAAAAGTAGTGCTACAAAAGAGGGAAAAATACTTCATGAGGCTTAGGCCTTTCTGGCCGGCGTGCTAGCTTCTGCATGCGATCCTTGCCCTGAAAAAATTATTAGTAACGTGGGTCAGCAAAGGCTGACCTCAAACTGTGTAACAACACATCTCCTCCTGGCCGCCCCTAATGGACCCCGGGGAACCCTCCAACCTGCAAGTCAGCACTTCATATGCAAATAAACATCTATAAATAGAAAAGCTTTAAAACAGGCTTGGATGTCTCAATCATCAAACATGTTCTCTACTGGTTGAGCATATAAAGAAAGGGCCTACTATGCAACATGGATGCAACACCCGGGCTTCACCCAAGGTACCCTACAGCATATGCATCTAGCACAACATCACATCATTTGGGTACTCACATTTCCCCAATTGGCATAAAGCCGCAAACATTGAGGGAGACACAACTCCCTCACACGGCGCACAGGCCGCCACATGGAATTCTTGCCAAGGCCCCACCCGCTCGTGGGCCTAGCCCCGGGCTTGCCTGCAAGCTCTGATGTCTCATGTCAGGATTCCAACAACCACAGACTGACCGATTCTAAGAAGCCTTGCTGGACCCCACCCGCTCATGGCCTCTTTGCCCGGGCTTGCCCCAAGCTTGGCATTCTCGTCAGTCTCACAGAAGGGGACTAGTCTCGCCGGGACACTCTCCACACATGACGCACATGTCACGGGATAGCCAGCCGACCACGGAGACATAGCCACGCCTTGGCACAACACAACCAAGACTAAACACATTGCAATCCCTCTTTGTACCGCAGCGTTCCCGCGCACCAAGGAAAACATCTCCAACTCGTGCGGAGCTAACCTTGTCCACCAAGGAAACCATCTTCATTCTCATACGGAGCTAACCTTATCCCTCAAGGAAACCATCTACCGCCACGAGGAGCTAACCTTGTCCGGGTTCGACTACACGTACCTTTTCAAGCAAACGGGACAATCACCACCACAACACAAACGGCATCTTGCCGCAACGGAAATCTCTACGAATCCCTAAGTTCGTATGCAACATCACCGAGTCGGACTAACGGTCGCGACTACGGCTTCAACCACCATGCCTAATCCACTAGCGAAGCGGATCTCTAATGCAAAATATGCCGGGGACGGACTCAATCAACCCGGAGGTTCCTCTTGAACCTTGGCAAACCAAAGCCCCTCTCATTTGAGAGTTTGGTGCCCAAAAATCTAGAAGAAAACGATGCTAAAAACGTGCATCCTAAGGACCGAGAGGAGAGATGTCGTTACCTTCCGACTCCTCTTTCTTGTCATGGCAAAATAGCCGGGTGGAAATCTTCGCAGCGGTCTAAGCTTCACGGATCCGGACTCGGCTCGCGATTTGGAGCACCGAAACCCTTCCTACAGCCCAAGACCTTCTTCTTCTTCCTCCTTGCTCTAGCTTTTCTCAAGATCTTAGAAAGAGAAACTTGGAAAACAAATGAGGGTTTCCAACCCTGAATTCGGTCATAACTCCCCAGGAGATGGCCTGAACCGTTAGATCCTAAAACCAGAAAAAGAATGGCCGCGATTCGCCTGGAAAATAGAAGACCTGGGCCGAATACGGCCTGGCACACGCCCGTGTCCAGGGCCGTGTGCCTCATTCGTCGTCTCAAATCGACGCGACTGGAATCAGACACGGGCATTCGACACGCCCGTGTTCAATCCGACACGCCCGTGTCCCCAGCGACACGGTCGTGTGGCCTGCCGTATGTCTCCAGCGACACGGCCCCAACACCAACCCGAGAGGTGACACGGCCTGGGACACGCCCGTATCCCAAGCCGTGTGCCAAGTCTCGACACCTGTCGACAGGCTTTGTGTCGACACCGCGGAAAAACGTCGAGCGAAGATCGTCGACCAAGCTGGACACGCCCTGTGACACGCCCGTGTCACAGGCCGTGTGCCCCAGTCTCGACACATTGTCGAGCGAAAGTGTCGACACTTGGGCCGAGTGTCGACACGGCCTCGACACGCCCTGCGACACGCCCGTGTCGCAGGCCGTGTGCCCCACTCTCGACACTCTGTCGAGCACAAAGTGTCGACACTTGGGCCGAGTGTCGACACGGCCTCGACACGCCCTGCGACACGCCCGTGTCGCAGGCCGTGTGCCTCACTCTCGACACTTTGTCGAGCGAAAGTGTCGACACTTGGACCGAGTGTCGACACGGCCTCGACACGCCCTGCGACACGCCCGTGTCGCAGGCCGTGTGCCTCCTTCCAGAAATCCAAAAAATTTTCCTGAACTGCAGACTGACCTTGTAGCAAAAACTGGGGTGTTACAGAGTTAGTCTTGCTCATGTCTAGTGCATGTAAATCTGAATATTTAGAAGGGTTCTAGACGTTCCGATTTAGCCCAGTTCATCAAGTGTTGATGATTTTTCTTGTGCACATCTGGGATGCACTTAGATTATGAATGTTGTTATTTTATTTTATGAAAAGTGCACATTGGTTAATTATTGATCATGATAAAATGTTAGTCAAGTATCTAAAATCTCTTTAGAAATATTAAGTATTCGGATGTCTTTCGATGGATGACACTCTTCCTGCCTCGATCGATGAAGTGTGGGCTTGCCAAACTAAGGTGCATTAATCTATCTTGGTAAGGGTGCGAGCCGATAATTGTGATATCTCATTGTCGACATCGGGTTAAATATAACTGGGTGACCTCAAAGGTTGAGTGCCCGGAGTGAAAGGGCAACTAGATCTGATATACTCTAGAGGGGGGTGAATAGAGTATATGGTGCTTAAAAACTTTTTACAGGCTTTTACAACAATTGTTGTAATCTGTGTCAGCAGGGAAGCAATAAAGAATCTAACTACAGCACTAAGCTAAACAAAAACTAAGCACAGAGAGAATCAAGGCCAGAAACAAAAAGTAAACAAGCAGAACCAGAAGACACAAGGAAATATAGTGGTTCCCCAAACTTGGGTACATCCACTCTTCTACCACCCTAGGTAGGAATCCACTGCAGGATGAGTTGATCAGGTGTCCTGGGCACCAATGAGCTTTTGATAAGGTGCTCAAAAACCAAAGCTGATTTTTTGATCAGGTGTCTTGCCACCAATGAGCTTTTGACAAGGTGCTCAAAAACCAGATTCAAACTTTTGAAGGGAGTTTGAAAAACCCTTTACAGAGTGGGGGTGAGAGAGTGATGGCAGTCTTCTCTTTCTCAACCAACTGAGAAGACTATGTGGATTGATGTCAAAGCTCCCCCTGAATCCTTGAAATCTTCAGGAAGAAGAGCTTTGCTGAGGGTGATAGGCCTTCAAATATAGAACTCTAGCAATGGATGATTTCAGCAATAGCTAAAATGTTGAGTGTCTGGAGTCTTGAACTGATGTTGGCCTTGAACACTTTGAAAGATGAAGAGATCTGAAGATTGAAAACTAGATCTCCTTGGATGAGTGTTCTTCAGAATTCTTTTTGACAGAAGATTTTGAATGAGTCTCTGTAATCTGTATTGTGTGTTCTCTTCCTTGTTAATCTCTATTGATTCAAAAAACATTCTGTCTTTTATTCTCTGTTCCTGAATAGAATATCATTCTCTGTCAAGGATAGCCGTTGGTCTGCATTGATTGCATCCTTAATTGTATAATCTCTTCTGGAGGAAAGTCCACAGAATTATTCCTTGAAAAATCCCTTGAAACTTGGTCCAGAATTGAATATAAACGGCTAGCAAATCTCTGAATTAATTGCAGAATAACTCCTAACTGATTTGAATTTGAATTCTGGAAGTTATCTGAAATCGTCGAACTGAGCTCTGCTATCGTCGAGCTGAGCTCAGCGATTTGGAAAACTTAAGCAGCAAAATAATCGTCGATCTGAGCTCAAAGATCGTCGAACTGAGCTCAGAGATAAAGATCCAATACAGAGTCAAAATCGTCGAACTGAGCTCACCGATCGTCGAATGGAGTTCGACGATATTAAGAAGTTGAGCTCAGCGATCGTCGAATGGAGTTCGACGATCTGTCGAAGTTGAGCTAGACGATCGTCGATCGGAGTTCGACGAATCGTCGTGCTGAGCTCGACGATCAGACTTAGTCTCCAGACAAAAAAACTTGGTCTTCAGGGCAGCTTCCAATCCTAGATTTCTAACCCTTAGACTCAATTCTAATTGACCTATTAAGCTATACATGAGGTCAAATAAAGGTTCCTAGAGACATAGTGATCCTGACCCAAATTAGTAATAGGGTGTTCCAACACGGAGGCATGGGGTTGGCATGCACCATATGATGGATGCGAATAAAGAGTTATTCACC
The DNA here is from genome assembly GCA_039583875.1 of Platanthera guangdongensis. Classification (NCBI taxonomy): domain Eukaryota; kingdom Viridiplantae; phylum Streptophyta; class Magnoliopsida; order Asparagales; family Orchidaceae; genus Platanthera; species Platanthera guangdongensis. Next base: position 139,142,707 of record CM077147.1, read on the forward strand.
AACCATACAGGAGTTGCATTGTGATGCAATCAATAAGAGCTACCTACCTAAATAGCTATATTGTGAGAGAAAAGCCAAAGTTAACTCATAGTGTTGGTGAAATACAGATCTTGTCCACTAAGAGAGTTACCCGCATAAACTTTTTGAATCGATATCGAGGGTTATCAGTTTGATAAAATAGTGAGAGTTATTTTGATTAAAGTCCTTATCGAAAGAAGAAAAATCTATTTTGAAATGCATTACTGATTTTACTTTGCATTGATCCTTGTAGAATTTTAATGACAAGTGGTTCGCACTGTAACGCCCTGAAACTCAAAAGAGCGACGGGAGACATTTTGAGCCAAGTATAGGACTTGGTAGAGGTCACACGGCCTGGGACACGGGCGTGTCCCAGGGGCGTGTCATGCTCGGGTTCGACAATGGTCGTGTGGTCGACGAAATTGCAGTCGATGATCGGCGAACAGCGAACACGGCCTGAGACACGAGCGTGTCCCAGGCCATGTCCTACTCGGGTAGTTGGTCGAGTTGTGTCGGGGGAGAAACACGGGCTGGAGCCCAGGCATATTATGGTTTGACACGGGCGTGTCAAATATGACACGGGTGTGTCGAGTACTCGTGTTCCTCTCAGGTTGGTGTTGGTCCTGTGTCGATGGAGGAACACGCCCAGCTACACGGGAGTGTACTGGATAACACGGGTGTGTCAAGCCTGACACGAGCGTGTAGAGAGCCTGTGTTCTTTTCGGGATGCGACGGTTTTAGCATCAAATGAGGCACACGGCCTTGGACACGGGCGTGCCACAAGCCGTGTTTGGCCTAGGTTTTGGATTTTAAGCGCGAATCGTGGTCGTCCATTTCCTTATTTTGGGATTCAATGACTCAGGGCTGTCCTTGCTAGGTTATAACCGAGAATAGGGTTTGGATGCCATCATTCCTTTCAAACCATCTCTTTATAAAGTTCTAGATATAGGGGAGAGCAAGGAAGAAGAAGGAAGAGAGATCCGGCCGCCGGCGGAGCTTCGGAGCACCAAATCGCAAGCCGAGTCGGATCTACGGAGGCGAGGACATTTCGGTCCTTTTATCCGCATAGATCTTCATGGCACCAAAGAGGAAAACAAGGGTAACAATTCTCATCTTGGACATGTGAAGTCCTATTTTCCCGTGCATAGGAAGCCCGCTCTCGCGAGTTTGCGGTGAGTGTGAGGTGTTCCTTTGGGTAGACATGAATAGTCCCCGTTGTTTTGCATGTAGAGTCCGTAATCGAGAAACGGATATAGGCATGATGTGTGAAGCCTACCCGGACAAGTTGGTCTGGATCGGTGATGTTGCATTGCATGAATGGTCGGAGAAGACTCCGTGTAGTTGATTGTTTTTCAGGTTTTCTACGCGGTAGATTGCAACAGGGAGCCTTTGGGACTAACTTCAAGGTGCACCCGAAAAGCTGGGCAGGTGCGTGATTCTGCCAACATGGTGGCCTGGGAGCCAACTTGAATATAACTGGGTTATATAAATTATGTGTGATCGATTTGGGACTCAGAGAGGCCTGACCCGCGCATATGGCTTAAATTGACGTTGCGGTGTGAGAAACGGGTTAGGCAGAACCGTACCCGCTCAATGTCGTTTGGTACTAGCGACCTAAAGTAAGTGGGACTTGTCATTGTCATAAATGGAGGGTCTTAGGCGGTCTATGGATTAAATTGACTTGACCTCTGCTTGAAAGACCAAAATGCTCACGAGAAATTGCCGTCCAAGGGGCGGTGGTGAGACCGCGGACTTTGACCGGGTTCACCGAGAATTTGCCCTAAGAGCACGGGGTGTGTGGTCGTGCGAGCCTAAGGTTGTGATGATATGTTAATTCTCTATTATATGGCTATGCTAATAAAGTGTAGGGAAGGAGTATCACCGTCCCGAGTTTAGGGGCATGATCGTTATAATTTGGTCAGCTCCGCTGACCATTGCTTTTGTTTGCCGCCGCTTCGGTGGATTGTTGCTTGCAGGTGCTGCGGAGCCAAGTGTCAAATACCGAGCTAAAGCCCTTGTTGCTGAGCCGGCCCTCGAAGGCCTAATTTGAGTGTTTTCTTTTATTCTCATGTATGATCGGCCTGCGTGCCAAGGTTTGGAAGACACTTTAATTCGAGTAAACTATTGTAAGTCCATAAGGCCAAGTACTCGTGTATTTGTACGTTCATTCCTATTGTGTTATTGTAGTGGACATTCAGGCTGAATGGCTGGGTTCTTATTCTTGCAACTTTTAAATTGCTTCTGCTAGAATGTACTCTGTGTAGGACGTTGGTTATTGGCAGGATGGTTTCCATTGCGTAACCTTCTGGTCTGTCTGTGGTATATGGCGTCGGGCCCCGGCCGGACCTATTGCTATATACTATGCGACAGATAGGGGGTGTTATAATTTGGTATCAGACTACTGGTTTCGGTCAACTTAAATGAATTCGTGGACGAATTCTTTTAAGGGGTGGTGAGCACATATGTCTGCGTCATCGTTATAACACAGAAAGAACCCATGAATGTCCACTTAGGAATAAAAATACACATGTTTGAGTAACCTGTGTGTTCCTATAATTGCTTTTTGCAATTTTGTTTGGTCGCTTAATGGTGTTTTGTACGATTATAGGTGACCAGGAGTGGTGTAAGGCCGTCAGAACCCTCGCTTTCTGTGGAATACAGTGCACCCAGCGACGTTCTCAAGACCCCTCCTTCATTTGAAACCATAAGAAGGGTCGTTGAAGCGGTGTTCGCTATGACTAATGCACAACATGGATGGATTGTGCAACCCTTTGCCCCTGATGTGGCTTTAACGTCGGTTGGAGTGATTGAGCAAATGACATTTGGTAGAACATCGGGTCAGCAGTTGAACATGCGTTTAGTCAGGGAGCGCACTCAGTTGACGAATATTTGCAAGCATTTCTTATGATAAGCTGCTACCCGTGCTTTGAGTTGGAGAAAAAGCAGTCTATAGTCGATACATTTTATAATGGTCTGCGTGGCGAGCTACGAATTCTACTGCTAGGACCAAAATTATTGGGATTCTGAGCCTTGGTGGCATCGGCTAGATCTTTGGAAGTAGATTTGAGGAAGACTCACCAGATGCCAGTGAGCAGGGTATCGAACTCTGCAAGTCCTATGAGAGCTGCATCCCGCAGAACGCTGAAAAAGGGGGCTAGAACATTGACTAGCAAAGCTACTTTCAACTGTCATACTTGTGGCAAGAAAGGGCACCCTGCCCAAGATTGTCGGGATGGTGCTCAGAAGACAAAGAAAGCTATGTCAGGAGTAGTTGAGGCCTCTAGTGCAAAGGAAAGGGTTTTCAAAATGCCGAACTCCTCAAAATCTGTGTTCCGTAAGTGGTATATGAAGGCTGGGACTTCGGGTCCAGCCCCTTCACCCAGTGCTTCAGGGGAGACTACGAGCCAAACCCTAGACGCGTGCTATACTTGTGGGAAGCTGGGACACTTTGCCCGGGATTGTTGGAGCGGACGCCCAAAGTCCGAGAAGAAGCCTAGGGAGTACAGACTGGGCCAACAGGAGGCCAGGAAGTACGCTGACGAGGTGACAGGTACGGTTTAAATTTATAGCAGTTTAGCTTTAAATACTTGTTTCCCTTGCGCGTGTTAGCTTAGGACTGTTTGTGCTAGGCTTTGTTTCGCTTTTTGATTATCCGGCGAGAGCACCGTTTAATTCGGGAGCTTCGCACTCTTTTTTATCCAAAGGATTTGTATCGCGCATCGAAGTACCTTCTTTGATGACAAAAGACAAATTGGATGTGTTATTGTATAATGGGTGCTCAATGCACACGGATAGAGTCTGTTGGGTTTAGGTATGGATTGGGAGTCAAGAGTTTGACTTGCAAGTATCGCTACTGCCGCTAGTGGAGTTCGACGTGATATTTAGTATGGACTGGCTCTCGGAGCAGAAGCACATATCGATTGCAGTCACAAGGAGGTCAAGCTGGGAACGGGGCGTGAAATGACTTTTACGGGCTTGAAAGGGTCGAGCAAGACTTTGATGTCTGCTCTTCAGGTGGTGAAGGCGGTTCATGCTGGAGCAGAGCTGTTCTTCACGCTAGTGGAGGTTAAAAAGCCTAAGCATATGTTGGACAGTATTTCAGTGGTATCCGAGTACCCAGATGTGTTCCCTGGCGATCTTCCTGGAGCCCCACCTCAATGGGAGAAAGACTTCACTATTGAGCTAGTGTCATGTGTGAAACCTGTGTCACACTCTCCGTATTGGCTTGCACCTAAGGAGATGGCGGAGCTGAAGGTACAATTTCAAGAGCTTTTGGAACTGGGATATGTGCGTCCAAGTTCGTCGCCTTGGAGCGCACCAGTCCTTTTGTGAAGTAGAAGGACAGAAGTTTGCAACTTTGTATTGATTATCGAGAGCTGAACAAGTTAACAGAAAAGAACAAGTACCCGATCCTAAGGATTGATGATCTGTTCGATCAGTTAGTCGGGTCAACAGTGTACTCGAAATTGGATCTTAAGTCCGGGTATTATCAGCTGAGGATAAGAGAGAGTGATATCCCCAAGATAGCTTTTAGTACGAGATACTGGCATTATGATTTTACGGTCATGCCGTTTGGGCTGACTAATGCGCTGTCAGTGTTCATGGATCTGATGAACAGGACTTTCAGGGAGTACCTAGACCACTTTGTGATCGTCTTCATCGATGATATATTGTTGTACTCGCAGAGTGAGGAGGATCACTATAAGCATCTGCATTTGAGGTTGGAGACGCTGAGGAGGAAGCAACTGTACTCCAAGTTCTCCAAATACGAGTTTTGGTTGTCCTCAGTAGCGTTCCTTGGTCACATAGTCAGTGGAGAGGGAATTGTAGTGGATCTAGCGAAGATTGTTGCTATACGAGAGTGGCATGTGCTGTCTACGGTATCGGAAGTGCGGAGTTTTCTGGGGCTTGCCGGCTATTACAGGCAGAAAGTGCAGCTAGATCTGATATACTCTAGAGGGGGGGGTGAATAGAGTATATGGTGATTTTGAAACTTTTACAACTGCTGTTGTATTTTAGGTGTGTGTATGTGTGTGCAGGGAAGCAAATAAAATATACCAACAAGAAGCAATGGACTAATCACAGCACATTCACAGAGCAAGGCCAGAAAACAAAAGGAAAAGAAAACAACCAGACGACACAAGAATTTTATAGTGGTTCCCCAAATCTGGGTAGTCCACTCTTCTACCACCCTGGTAGGAATCCACTGCAGGAAGGGGTTGATCAGGTGTCCTGGCACCAATGGGGTTTTGATCAGGTTCCCAAAAACCAAACCCTCAAGTCTTTTGGTGAGAGACTTGCAACCAGAATAATTTTGAAGGGAATTAAAACCCTGTACAGAGGTGGAGTGAGAGGGTGATGAGGTCTTCTCTTTCTCAAGTCAAATGAGAAGACTTGTGGAATGTTGTTTAGCAGCTTTGCTCCCCCTGAGATGTAGAATGGTTCAGGAAGAATACTGGAGCACTGCTTCAGGGTGATAGGTCTTCAAAGACCTAGAATTCCAGGTCCAGAGAAAGTCTTCAGGAACTTCTTGCAACTGATATAAATGTATTGTTTTGAAGTTCTCCTGAGTAAAAGAAGATGAAGAAGACTCTTGATATTGATGCAATGTTCTTCTTCTTCTTCTTCTAGATCAATTTCTCTCTGGGCCAAGAATGAATTCTTTTTCTTGTGTTGTCTGAATCACTGTCTATCCTCTTCTTGTTGTTGTCTAGTGTTGTGTACTTGTTGTTTTCCTTCTGGTTTCTGTATATCTCTGTCTGTCATGGAAAAACATTCGAATTTTTGAATGTCGAGCAGTAATGACCGACGGCCTGGAAAGGAAGCAGCAATTAATTATTTCCCCAACTATTTCCATGGGAAAATGGCATGTAATAATCCAGAATTAACTGCGCATCCTAACGGTAGTATACTGTGAAGAACTGTCATTAATTGTCCAGGAATCAGCGCCATGGAATGAGACGGGAACAGAAGAAGACCTAGTCTGGAATCGTCGACCGAAGAACAGAATTCGTCGAGCTGAGTCTTGAATTCGTCGAGCTAAGCTGAGTTCGTCGAGCTGAGCTGGGTTCGTCGAGCTGAGCTGAGTTCGTCGAGCTGAGCTGAGTTCGTCGAGCTAACAGTCTTCATTCGTTGAATAGACAATCTTTAATATCAGACAAACATTATTCGTTGAGCAGAGAACCAAATTCGTCGAGCTGAGAATAAACTTCGTCGACCTGAGAAAAGTTCTAGACTTGGACGAAATACTCTGCATCTGCTAAAAATGCTGTGTCGACACAAAATGGTGTCGACAGATTGATCTTGGTGTCGGCACAACTCCTCTGGTGTCGATAGATTGGTCTAGGTGTCGACACAAATCCTCTGGTGTCGACACAAGCTGGTGTCGACTGAAATCCTGGGTGTCGACACAAATCTTCTGGTGTCGACACAAGCCCTACGTGTCGACACAGATTCTCTGAGCACAAAAATCGTCGAGTAGAGATTAGCATTCGTCGACTTGAAAAGTTGTGAACTTGAGGTCCAAGTTCGTCGAGCTCAGAATATAATTCGTCGACCGAAGCATGAAGATGGGCTTAGAGAAATTTGAAGTAGTCCTAAGAATGCTTGAAGTAGAATCCGGTGTTCGTCGAGCAAAGAACAAAGTTCGTCGAGCTCAGCACTGCGAATTGTCTCATGATCGTCGAGCGCACAACTTCCTTCGTCGAGCTGAGTTCGACGAACGTCGAACTCATTTCACTTAGTCTGAAAAACTGATAGATCTGGAGTTCCTAAAGGTCTTGAAGATGGCTTGTCCATCTGAAGTTGAGATAGAGGACTGTCCTAGACTCTAAGACACAAACTTGACCCAGACTATACATGATGGGTCACATCCTAAGTCAGTGAACCTAGCCCAAATCAACTAGGGATCCAACAATCTCCCCCTATTTGGGTGAGGTCACTAACAGAAACTCCAAGCAAAGAACAAACAGAAAAACAAAGCAAAATTAAGAGATATATCTGGCAGAGAATTTACAACACATGCAACAGATATATATATACATACTGGCTTTGTTTTAATGCAAAATATAGATTGAAACAGAAGCAGAAATGAAAAGAAAACACAAAATTACTTCTCTGATTTCTTCTGTTTTGGCTTGACTTCTGGTGCTTTATCTCCTGGCTTCTTGAAAATGATTTCCCTATTGGGATCTGAAGCTTGAGCCTTGGTCATAGTCATGTCAGCTGCCCCTATGATGTTCAGTGAAGTGGCTCTGGGGACAACTGCTTCTGGGTGAAGATTCATGTACTCATCAACATTGAGTAGCTTGTTTGCTTTCCCAAATCATTTTAGCTCATCTCTCCTGTACTGAGACATAGTAGTTAATCCTGTTGTATCCTTGCCTTCAGCTTTAGCTTTGTTGATTAGAGATAAGCAAATAATTTCTTGGAATCTTGTCATTCTGGCTGTGTTGGCTGTTTCTGGATCTTCAGGAGGGGAATAGGGCCTTTCAGCTTCATGTTCCTTAGATTCCTGGTGCTGCTGCTGTTGTTGTTGATGGTGTTGACTGCCTGAAGATGGTGGCCTTGGCTGACTACTACCAGAGGATATCCCTGTTTGTCTCTGATAAGTTTGAATAGGAGCAGATCTTTGAGAGCTAGAGCCAGAGGCACCTGCTGCTAGAGGAGGAGGAGGAGGAGGATCCTTTCTGTATCTATGAATTGGTGGAGGAGAGTATCTCCTACTCCTATTCCTCTCTTTTTGCTGGTTCTTAGATAACCACATCCATGCAGACATCCCTTTGTAAGGAGCAACATTATGCAGAATATAGTATGGAGTGTCTGCAGTGAGATTAGGCTTGGGAGCAGGAGGAGGAGGAGGAGCCTTCCTTTTCTTGGAGAGCAACTTCCTTTTCTTTTTAGCAGCCTCCTCATCTGATTCATCATCATCATCATCATCAGAATTTGAACTCTGAGGGTTATCATACAAAGCATTCAACTTCCTCAGAGTGGCATCAGGAATGATAAGAGGTTTTTCTTGAGGAGAGATAGAAGGTTCATAGGGTGAGGGGTCAACAGCAGTAGAGACAGGACTTGCAGCTGCTGCCTTGTTCTCTTCCTCAATGTCTGCCAGAATGAGCTCATCCAGATCAGGTATGGGAGAATCATCCATGACAAAATCTGGGATAGGGCAGATGTCTGGAATAGACACAGGAGTTGGAACAGCAGCAGGAGCAGCAAAGGATGCACAAAGTTTCCTGGCAACTGCTGGATTTGCTGGAGAGGTATACTAGACAATAGCCAAATATGGCTTAGCAATCTCTACTGAAGGAAGCTTCATATATACAGGATCAAAGATCTGAAGTATCTCAAATAAATTAACTGTGGGATTTATAAGGAAATCACCAGCAGTTGTTATTGAATCTACTGACTCATCAAAGCTACTGTCAGTGTCCATGAATTGAATAAAATCTATTGTTGTATCTGTAACTGCATTATCAAGTACTGTAATAACTGTATCTGTGGTGTCAAGAACTGTATCTACAGTATTTGTATCTCTATCAACTACATTTACTTCTGCAACTGCTGCACCAGCTTCATCATGGAGCATCTCCCCCTGCCTGGGTTTAGGAGAACCTGGAGCCAGGCCCCTGAATGAAGAGGGGGCAACAGAGAGGGCTGTGATTTGGGCAGATAAAGAATCAATGGAATTCACCAGAGGTGTAATGGCCTCTGTGATGAGTGATTTAATAAGAGGAGTCAGAATAGAGATGATGGAGGGAATGGTGGAAGAATCCATAGGTGGAGAGAGAATAGTAGAGGAGGAAGGAAGAATATGGGGAGGGGATAAGGGAGGTAGAACAGGTTGTGGTTCAGTGGGTATGATGTAGGATGGAATAGTGGAAAGGTGTGATGGAAGAGGAGATTGAGGGGGTGAGGGAATATGTGTTGCAGTGGGGGAAACTGGAGGTGTAGGGATATGTGTAAGATCAGGCGGTGGAGATTGATGTTGAGGTGGAGTCAATTGAGGTGCAGGAGGAGTGGGAAGAGATTCGGTAGGGGGAATGACCTCTTCAGAGTCAGGGTGGGGAGTGACTGTAACAGCCACTAGACACGTGTATTTGTATTAGTGGTTAAGTAATTTGTAATTGTCAAATTAGTCCTATAAATAGGGGTCTTGGTTTGTAATCTGGATTAAGGAAAAATTATAATAAAGTTTGAGCTCCTCTGTTTTCCCGACCCCCCTCTTCTCTCCCACCTCCGGCCACCCCCGGCCTTTTTTCCTCTTCCTCGTCTCCGGCCACCTCCTCCGGCCATTCTTTTGTATCTTTTGGATTACGATATTTTTGTCCGTTACAATTGGTGCTCTCGTTGAGAAAAAAATAAAACAGGGGTGGCCCTTGGGTGGATCTTGGGTGGGAGAGAAGAGGGGGGTCGGGAAAACAGAGGAGCTCAAACTGATGATGAATCAAACCTTGCAAACGCTAAATGATATAAGTATTGTTCTTGTTGATGCAGTGGAACAAGATTCTCTTCCAATTATTTTGGAGGAACATATCTCGCCAATCATCAATTCAACGGTGACAATAATAGAAGATTTTCCCCATGGAGTTTTTGGACAGAACTCAACCGCCGAGCCATCTCTTATTCGCCATATAGTTCTGGAAAAGATCAACTCAACATTCGCGCCACCGATGCGTGTTGAATATGATTTTGTGTTGCCATCTAACACCACCAAAATCAAAAGCATCTACAATGTTGTCTTCGGCAACAACTATTCAAACAAAAATGGCGTAAAATCAGTGCTTACAAAAGAGTTCGTTGCAATTGAGTTCGCCACAACAAAGATCGTTGCAACAAGATTCGCTGCAGCAGAGGTCGTTAAAAAAGATCAAAGAACATCAATAATTTGGGTGTTTGATCCTGGTGGAACTCGTTTCATATTTAGGGGGATCAAGACTTGCATTGCTATATCAATGGACGCCTTGTGTTAGTGATGATCTAACGACGAGGACGTCGTTTTTAAAGGCGTAGGCAATGTAATAGCCACTAGACACGTGTATTTGTATTAGTGGTTAAGTAATTTGTAATTGTCAAATTAGTCCTATAAATAGGGGTCTTGGTTTGTAATCTGGATTAAGGAAAAATTATAATAAAGTTTGAGCTCCTCTGTTTTCCCGACCCCCCTCTTCTCTCCCACCTCCGGCCACCCCCGGCCTTTCTTCCTCTTCCTCGTCTCCGGCCACCTCCTCCGGCCATTCTTTTGTATCTTTTGGATTACGATATTTTTGTCCGTTACAATTGGTGCTCTCGTCCCGAGCTCTCCTCCGTTTTCTTTACCCGAGATCGGCCGCCAGTTCTGCATCGGCTACCACCGTCGGCTTAAGCTTTGAAGCAGCGCCATCTCCTTTTCTTGGATCGAAAATCTCTGGCATCAAGAACATCCCCACCACACCAGCGATCAAGCTCTTATCCCGCCTCTGTTGAACGAGTCATCCGCGTTCTTCACCATCCTCCACCAAAAAAAACCCTCCGCTGCAACCTGCAAAAACAAAAAAGAGGAGAAAACAGAACAAAAAAATCACCACCACCGCCGCTGAGCCGCCACCGCCGCTGCGCCGCATCCGCCGCGGCGCCGTCTCCGCTGCTTCGCTTCCTCCGCCGCAGCGCGGCCACAGCCGACTCCACTGCTGCTCTGTCACAGCCGCCTCCACCGCTGCAACAGCCTTCTTCGCCGCCGCTTCGCAGCCGCTTCGCCGCCGGACTGACGTGAATCCGCCTCATCTTTGCTTAACGCAAGATCTGCCACGGCAAGCCACCCAAGATCCACCCAAGTGCCACCCCTGTTTTATTTTTTTCACAAGATTCACCGTCGCCGCTGCGCCGCCACATCCGCTGCGCCGCCACCGCCGCTGCGCCGCCACCGCCGCTGCGCCGCCACCGCTGCTGTCGTGAAGACAAGCAACAACCAGCCTAAGTTTTCAAGATTGTGGTCATCCCTCTCACCTCTGTAGATTAGACGGGACAACCCGTCATTCAAGTTGCTTTAAAAAAACAAAAAGTGCCCTGCTTACTTTTTTAATAGAAAGAGAGAAAAAAAAAACTCCAATTAGAATTTTCAGCTACCACAATTTATTCTGCCAGCCCTGCTGCAACTCATTTAAAGAGGCAGAACAATTTGAAAAGTGAGTTTACAAAAGAATTGTAGAACCTTGATCTGCAAAGGCCAATTTTCCAATCTTCTACAATGGATGACTTATATGAAGCTATTGAGGCCTTCAAACAAAAGATGTTACATAGTTTTGATGCTCTGGAGCAAAGCATGGACAACAATTATCAACGCCTCATTGACACCACACGTCAACAATTTTCTGAACTTCGGCACTCTACATTTACCTTGCAAAGCAAACAAGAGCAGATGATGAATCAAACCTTGCAAACGCTAAATGATATAAGTATTGTTCTTGTTGATGCAGTGGAACAAGATTCTCTTCCAATTATTTTGGAGGAACATATCTCGCCAATCATCAATTCAACGGTGACAATAATAGAAGATTTTCCCCATGGAGTTTTTGGACAGAACTCAACCGCCGAGCCATCTCTTATTCACCATATAGTTCTGGAAAAGATCAACTCAACATCCGCGCCACCGATGCGTGTTGAATATGATTTTGTGTTGCCATCTAACACCACCAAAATCAAAAGCATCTACAATGTTGTCTTCGGCAACAACTATTCAAACAAAAATGGCGTAAAATCAGTGCTTACAAAAGAGTTCGTTGCAATTGAGTTCGCCACAACAAAAATCGTTGCAACAAGATTCGCTGCAGCAGAGGTCGTTAAAAAAGATCAAAGAACATCAATAATTTGGGTGTTTGATCCTGGTGGAACTCGTTTCATATTTAGGGGGATCAAGACTTGCATTGCTATATCAATGGACGCCTTGTGTTAGTGATGATCTAACGACGAGGACGTCGTTTTTAAAGGCGTAGGCAATGTAATAGCCACTAGACACGTGTATTTGTATTAGTGGTTAAGTAATTTGTAATTGTCAAATTAGTCCTATAAATAGGGGTCTTGGTTTGTAATCTTGATTAAGGAAAAATTATAATAAAGTTTGAGCTCCTCTGTTTTCCCGACCCCCCTCTTCTCTCCCACCTCCGGCCACCCCCGGCCTTCCTTCCTCTTCCTCGTCTCCGGCCACCTCCTCCGGCCATTCTTTTGTATCTTTTGGATTACGATATTTTTGTCCGTTACAGTGACCTTGACGGTCCTGGTGCTCTTAGAAGCCTTGATGGAGGAGGAGGAACCCTTGGAGAGTTTGGAGATTGTCCTCTCCCATCGGCCAAACAAGGCACAGGTGAGGCGCTTGCTGGCGTTGATGAATGTGGTCGGGGAGACCAAACATTCGCTGGCCTTTTCCTGTAGGAAAATCCCCAGGATTCTGCCGTAGCAGACTTCCTTCTTGCTAGTTCTTTTCTTGATAAGGTCAAAGAAAACCATGCCCCAATCGACCTGGCGCTTGTTGAGCACTGCGCACATGATCAGGAATTGATGGCGAGTGATGTAGTCGTGTGCCGAGTGCTTGCCCATCAGAATTTTCCCTACAATGTCGGCCAAACACTGATAAGCGGCTGACAGTTGTTTATTCAGAAGCTTATTAGGGTTGTTGCCAGTGAAACCCATGACTTTCAGCATATCAGCATATTCCTCAGCGTCCATTTCCAAGTTGTCGTCCCCATTGATCAGTCCAAAAATCTCAGAGAGTACTGCTGGGGACAGGGAAACGGCAGTGTTTCCAATGGTTCCTGTCAGATTTCCATCTTCAGAAATTGCGGCAGTGTACACCCATTCTCTGATCTCGATTGAGTGTAGCTTGATGTTGCGTGTCATGAAGTCCTTGAGATGCAATTCTTCAAGTAATTCAAGGATATACAGAAAAATTGGATCGGAATGCTGGAAGGACTCAAAGTCCATTGAGAATGCTGCATCAAACTTCATCGCTGCAAGTGCTCCTGGAGGAATCGCCATTGATGACCTGCAAAGAAAATTACAGAGAAAACGGCGATCAAGAGCAAAGGAACTGAAAGCGCGGGACGGAGGTCGAAGAAAACCTAGATATAAGATTTTCAGAATATGAATTGACAAGATCCGTTCCACGAAAAAGAAACAGATCTTCGAACTGAGATCGACGAAATAAGGTATGGGAGAGTAGTTCATCGAACCCATTCAGAAGAATTGAAAACAGTTCGTCGAACTCCGTTCAACGAAATGGTTTCTGAGACAGGGTTCGTCGATCTCCGGTCGACGAAAATTGTTTCCACAGAGAGAATTCGTCGATCTCCGTTCGACGAGAATCTCTCGAACTTTCCCTAATTCATCGAACTCCGTTCGACGAACTCTGGAGAATTCGTCGAATGCAGACAGAAATTAATTTAACTCTTCTCCATCAATCATTCCCAGTTGATTTATAAAGAACAGATGGGTTTTCTCATCCAAAGGCTTGGTGAAGATATATGCTCTCTGTAGATCAGTAGGAATGTGGATCAAGTTAATTTTCTTTTTGTCCACATTATCTCTAATGAAATGATGTCTTATTTCAATATGTTTAGTCCTAGAATGATGAACTGGATTCTGAGCTATAGCAATAGTACTAGTATTATCACAAAATAAGGTTGAATTATTTAAGTTGATATCATAATCTAGGAGTTGGTTTTGTATCCATAGCATCTGTGAACAGCAGCTGCCAGCAGCCATATACTCTGCCTCAGCAGTTGATGTTGACACAGATGTCTGCTTTTTGCAAAACCAGGAGACAAGTCTCATACCCAGGAACTGGCAAGTTCCAGAGGTACTTTTCTTATCCACTCTACATCCAGCATAGTTAGCATCTGAGTATCCAGTTAACTCAAATTCTGACTCTGCAGGATACCAGAGTCCTAAACTAGGACAACTCTTTATATATCTCAAAATCCTTTTTAGAAAAATAAGATGAGATTCTTTAGGATTCACTTGGAATCTAGCACAAAGGCATGTGGCAAACATTATGTCAGGCCTGCTAGCTGTTAAGTATAATAGGGATCCAACAATTGCCCTATAATGTTTCTGATCTACAGGTTTCCCTGCTGCATCAGAATCCACAACAGCATTTGTAGCCATAGGTGTTTTCATTCCTGAGGCATCACCCATCCCAAACTTTTTAATAAGCTCTTTAGCATACTTAAATTGGAGAGGAAGATACCATCAGGGAGCTGCTTCACTTGGAGACCAAGGAAGTAGGAAAGCTCACCCATGCTACTCATCTCAAATTTGGAATGCATGAGGTCAGCAAACCTCTTGCATAATTTGGGATCAGTAGACCCAAAAATGATGTCATCCACATATATTTGTACCAATAAGATTTGGTCCTTATGATGTCTAGTGAAAAGGGTTTTATCTATGGTTCCTCTTGTAAATTTATGCTCTAAAAGAAAGCTAGCTAGGGTCTCATACCAAGCTCTTGGAGCTTGCTTTAAACCATATAGAGCTTTATGCAACTTGTAAACATAAGAGGGTTGAGTTAGAGAGATAAAACCTGGAGGTTGTTCTACATAAACATCTTCTCGAAGTACACCATTCAGAAAGGCACTCTTAACATCCATCTGGATTACCTTGAACTTTTTGTATGTTGCATAGGCTAGGAATATTCTAATGGCCTCCAACCTTGCAACAGGGGCAAAGGTTTGGTCATAGTCTATTCCTTCTTCTTGCCTATATCCTTGGGCAACCAGTCTAGCCTTGTTCCTTACTATGTTCCCTTGTGCATCTAATTTGTTCCTATAGACCCATTTGGTTCCAATAACTGGGTAGTTATGGGGTCTTGGAACCAAATCCCAAACTCTACATCTCTCAAATTGATTTAGTTACTCTTGTATTGCAAGAATCTAGTGGAGATCTTGCTCAGCTTCATGGATGGTGAGAGGTTCAATTTGAGAGAGAAAACAGGCATGCATCAAGTCTTGATTGAGCTGATGTCTTGTCTGTACACCAACTGAAATGTCCCCAATCACTTGAGATCTGGGGTGATCTCTAAGTGTGACAAGATTAGTTTGTGGAGTTGGTTGAGCAACAGCTTCTGCAAATAATTCCTCTTGAGGAATGGTACTAGCTGTTGATGGAAGTTCAGTTACTTCCTCTTGGATTTCTTCTTCACTATCTTCAGCACCCTGTGGAGTGGGATGATTTGGAACCTCTTGGGTAAGGTTTAGTCCATCCATAGACTCACACATTCGTGAAACCTGCAAAGGACTATTGGTATAAATGTCTTTCTCCTTATAAGACATGTTAGCTTCATCAAAAGACACATGGATAGATTCTTCAATTTTAAGGGATGATTTATTGAAAACCCTATACGCCTTGCTTACTTGGGAATATCCTAGAAAAATCCCTTCTTCAGCCTTAGCCTCAAATTTTCTGATGTATCTTTTGTTATTAGTGTGGATGTAACATATGCAACCAAAAACT
This sequence comes from Platanthera guangdongensis, assembly GCA_039583875.1. Lineage (NCBI taxonomy): Eukaryota > Viridiplantae > Streptophyta > Magnoliopsida > Asparagales > Orchidaceae > Platanthera > Platanthera guangdongensis. The sequence continues at coordinate 139,158,208 of CM077147.1, forward strand.
TTAAAGTAAGTGATTTTAGGTTTCTTTTCTTTAAGTAATTCATAGGGGGTCTTGTGTTTTAGTTTATGTATAAGACATCTGTTCAGGACATAGTTAGCTGTGTTTACAACTTCTGCCCAAAAGGATAGAGGCATGTAAGCATCTGCTAACAATGTACCTGCAGCTTCAATGAGTGTCCTATTTTTCCTTTCAGCAACCCCATTTTGTTGGCGAGTTCTAGGAGCTGAGAAGCACTGCCTGATACCTTCCTTCTCACAGAACTCATGCATAAGAAGAGACTCAAACTCTGTGTCATGATCACTTCTGATCAATGCAACATGAGTAGAGAACTCAATCTGTATGGTCCTGAGAAAATCTGTAAGAACTTTGAATGTATCTGACTTAGCTCTCAGGAAGGCTACCCAACTGAATCTGGAGAAATCATCAACAATAACTAAGGTGTAAGACTTCCCTCCTAGGCTTTGTACTGCAATGGGTCCAAAAAGATCCACATGAAGCAGATACAATATCCTAGGTGAATCACTTTTATTAATGGATTTGAAGCTAGTTTTAGTTTGCTTGCCTAGTTTACAAGCCCTGCATAGGCTTTCCTTCTTGTAGGGACCAGAAGGTAAACCTCTAACAAGGTTGTCTTTAGATAACCTAGATATGTTCTTAAGGTTTACATGTCCTAGCCTTTTGTGCCATAACTCATTTTGGTTACTAGTGATATTGAGTAAACAAATATTAGTTGTGGCAGAAATGAAATCTACTAAATATATGTTTCCTTGTCTAAGTCCAATTAAAACAGTTTGGTTTTTATCATTTATAATAGAACAAGAGGTGGAGTTGAAATGTACCTGATAACATTCATCACATAATTGACTTATGGATATAAGGTTATGTTTAAGTCCTCTTACATATGTCACCTTTTTGAAGGTCACTGCTCCAATGCTTACTCTTCCATACCCTTCTGACTGACCACTCTTTGAGTCTCCAAATATCACCTTTGGTCCTAGCTTGGACTTATAGTTGGTGAGATTTGCTTTGCTGCCAGTCATGTGCTTGGAGCAGCCACTGTCCAGGTACCATGTATGACTTAGCCTTGGACATTTCTTCACATGTACCTGCATCAAAAAATAAAGCTCAATTGTTCTTGACCCAGGTTACCTTGGGTCCTTGGTTTGGTTGAAAAGTAAAACTAGAAATGACTGATAATGCAGGTTGAGACTTATACCCTAGAGGGTGATATCTCCTATGTGGAATTATCCAATCAGCTACTGGATTAAATGTCTTGTTAACTGTTTTAACATTTCTATAGGAGAAATAATTTATATTTGGTCGTTCTGGGATCGACGAATTATTGTAAGTTCGTCGACCAGAGTTCGACGAATGGGGATGAGATCGTCGACCTCCACTCAGAGAATGACCATGGTCATTTTCTGCATCCCACGTTCGTCGACCTCTGCTCGACGAACCATACACAGTTCGTCGATCGCAGTAAGACGAATAATTATTTCTGAAGTTTGCGTTCAGCGTTCGTCGATCGGGGTTCGACGATCTTGCAGGATTTCGTCGATCTAGGTTTGACGAATTCTGCTGAACTTGGTTTTTAACAGCTTTCTTCTGTTTTCTGTTGCTGTTGTTTAGGGGATTTGACTTGTTTTCTGATCTGGGTTTTTCAGTTAGTTTCTCTTTACCTTTAGCAGTGATAAACTTTATGGGAGTGGAAAGTATATTCTTCTTTATTATGGGGGGTAAACCTGATGAAGCTGTTGGAGTTACCATTGTGATCTAGAAGTGGTCAAACATGTAGTCTCACTGCCAACGCGATATGAGCCTGCAGGGTCGCACATAAGAGATGTGGAGAAGTTGGATGATTGACTGTGTTGGTAAAGGTTACCAATCACCGCCTGAATAGGGTTGGGCAAATGTTGCCTTCAAGGCAAGTTCTTTTATTATGAGTTCATAGTGGCAAGCATAAGGCATTCGACATCTAAAGCATCATCAGTATACTTCTTATAAGTATCCTTCTCAGCACGGGAAGAGTTCCCGGTCGGCACCTCGGGGGCTTCTTCTTCCAAGACATAGAGCTTTCGCTCTTGCCTGAGAACAATTCTCAGGTTCCTGTACCAGTCCATGTAATTAGTCCCACTGAGCTTATCCTTCTCAAGGATGGCTCTCAGAGACAACGTGGAGTGTGAAACACTTGCCATGGAATTCTACAAGAATTTATGCAGAATAAAATCAGTACCAAAATTTCAAATACAATTTATTTTAATTTGGACTTCAATTAAAACACTCCCACTATTTTATTCGAAATGATAGCCCTCACTAACAATTCGGAGAGTTCATGCGAGCTACTCTCTTAGTGGACAAGATCCGTATTTCACCAACATAATGAGTCAGCTTTGGCTTTCCTCTCACGATGCGGTTATTTAGGTAGGCAACGCTTGCCAATTACATCCTCATGCAATTCTTGTATGGTTGGTGAATAACTCCTTACTCGCATCCATCATATGGTGCATGCCAACCCTATGCCTCTAGGCACTCAACCTTTGAGGTCACCTAGTTAAGCTGGACCCGATGTCGATAGTGGGATATCACAATTATCTGCTCGCACCCTTACCAAGATAGATTAATGCACCTTGCTTTGGCAAGCCCACACTTCATCGATCGAGGCAGGAAGAGTGTCATCCATCGGAAGGCATCCGAACACTTAATATTTGATGAAGTGATTTTGATTATGGGTTAACAGTTAACCATGATCAACATTTGATCAATGTGCACATCCAAAGAAAAACAATTTTTCTAAAACCACATGCATCCATTATGTGCACAACCTGACACCATCAACATTTGATATAAGGAAGGGCTAAATCTGAACATCCGGAAACTTCCAAATCCTCAGATTTACATGCATTGGACAAAAGCAAAGACAACTCAACTTAAAGCAGTAGATAAGCTCACCTCTCTATGTTGGATCCAAGTCCAAAACAAACTCGAGGGATGGTTACTGCTAAGGAGACTACAAATTCTAACGATTAGAAATTTCCACGAAATTCCAGAAGTTCTTGGCGAGGTACCAAGACTAAATCTAGCCTCCTTCGCCGCATTAGCTGCGGCGATATACTCGGCCTCTGTTGTAGAATCAGCAACTGTCTCTTGCTTGGAACTCTTCCAGCTCACAGCTCCTCCATTCAGGCAAAACACAAAACCTGACTGAGACTTGGAGTCGTCTCTATCAGTTTGGAAGCTAGCATCTGTGTAACCACTTACAACGAGCTCTTCCTCTCCACTATACCCCAAGAACACATCCTTAGTCCTTCTCAAGTACTTCAGGACATTCTTGACTGCAATCCAGTGACACTCACCGGGGTCTGACTGAAACCTGCTAGTCATGCTCAAAGCAAAGGAGACGTCGGTTCGAGTACATAACATCGCGTACATGATTGATCCAATTGCCGAAGCATATGGAATCAACTTCATGCGGTCCTTATCTTCACAAGACTTCGGACACTGGTCCTTAGAGAGATTCACACCATGAGATATGGGCAAAAATCCTTTCTTGGACTCAAGCATGTTGAACCGCTTCAACACCTTTTCGATGTACGTACTCTGGGTCAAACCCAGCAACTTCTTCGATCTATCTCTATAGATCTTAATACCGAGTATATAAGTCGCTTCACCCAAATCCTTCATTGAAAAGCAGTTCCCTAGGTTGTTCTTAACAACTTTCAGGGTAGGAATGTAATTCCCAATCAACAGTATGTCATCTACATACAATATCAGGAAGACAACAATGCTCCCACTGATTCGCTTGTAAACATAAGGCTCATCTTCATTCTTGATGAAACCAAACTCTTTGATTTTCTCATCAAAACGAAGATTCCAACTTCGAGAGGCCTGTTTCAGTCCATAGATGGACTTATTCAGCTTGCATATTCTAGTGGCTTCATCTCGGGATACAAAACCCTCGGGTTGTGTCATATACACTTCCTCAAGGAGGTTTCCATTAAGGAAAGCCGTTTTGACATCCATCTGCCAGATCTCGTAGTCATAATACACAGCAACAGCAAGCAATATCCTTATGGACTTTACCATGGCAACAGGGGAAAAGGTCTCATCATAGTCAATACCATGAATTTGCTTGAAACCCTTAGCCACCAGTCGCCCATTGAATGTCTGTACATTCCCATCCATGTCGGTCTTCTTCTTGAAGACCCACTTGCACCCTATGGGTCATACCCCTTCAGGTGGTTCCACCAAGTTCCAAACTTGGTTTGCATACATGGAGTCCATTTCGGATTTCATAGCCTCAAGCCATTTGTCGGAGTCCGGTCCATTCATAGCCTCTTAGTAGGTTGCTGGTTCATCATCATGATCCATAAGCAACACATTACCTATTTGAGACACGAGAAATCCATATCTCTCAGGCTCAAACCTCGGTCTACCAGATCTACGTAAGACTTGTGTTCCTTGAGCAGGTTTTCTAGCTACAACATCTTGTAGTCCTGTCTCAGAATCCAATTCCGGTTCATTCACAACATGTGGTTCTTGAACTTCTTCAAGCTCTACCTTTTCAATCTTTCTTGATAAGAACTCTTTCTCCAAGAAGACACCAGTCCTTGCGACAAACACTTTGCCCTCAGATGGTAGGTAAAAGTAATACCCTTTCGTTTCCTTAGGATATCCCACTAGACAACATTTATCCGATTTGGGTTCCAGCTTGTCAGGCAATTGACTTCTCACGTATGCCTCACAGCCCCAAATTTTAATGAACGACATACTAGGACGCTTCCCAGTCCATATTTCATATGGTGTCTTCAGAACCGTTTTCGTTGGAGCGCGATTCAATGTCATTGCAGCAGTCTCTAAAGCAAAACCCCAAAAGAAAACAGGCAAGTCTGCATGACTCATCATCGAACGTACCATGTCTAACAGAGTACGATTTCTCCTCTCAGACACACCATTATGTTGTGGTGTTCTAGGTGGAGTGAGCTGTGATACAATACCACACTCTTTCAGATGATCACGGAACTCATGACTCAGGTATTCGCCACCTCGATCAGATCGGAGTGCTTTAACCCTTTTACCCAACTGGTTTTCTACTTCATTCTTGAACTCTTTGAACTTTTCAAAGGTCTCGGACTTGCACTTCATAAGATACACATATCCGTATCTACTGAAATCATCAGTAAATGTAACAAAGTAGAAATACCCACCTCTAGCCATGGAACTCATGGGTCCGCATACATCACTATGTACAACACCCAAGAGATCCTCAGCCCTCTCAGTATAACCAGTGAAAGGAGCTTTAGTCATTTTGCATAACAAACAAGATTCGCATCGCTCAAATGATTCATAATCAAATGAGTCCAAAAGTCCATCTCTATGGAGTTTGGATATGCGCTTCTCATTGATATGGCCCAAACGACAATGCCAGAGAAATGTAGGGTTCGAGTCATTTGTTCTTAGTCTTTTATTATTTTCTACATTACAGATCAGATGGTTCAAGTTCAAAACATAAAGACCATTAAACAATTGGGCTACAGCATAACAAACACCATTGTCAATTGAGACCTACTCGTGACACGATTGGATAACAATCCACAGAGTAGTCTCAGGTTGGGTCTGTCCAGTACAACTTGTTCACTAACAAGTACCCACGTGATGACTTGATATCACAATATCATGACCTGTGAGAACCGGTCATCAGTCAACGCACGTGCTAGCCTTCATATACCATCATCACCCTTACCTTCTATGATGATACTCGACAAGGGACCTTTTAAGAATGAAGCTTCAAATAAATCATAGGCTCTCACATTCAAGTCACGTACTTAATATCCCATGGAAGCGAACATTCTAAGGGTATCTATTATGTTAACATTTAACTATCATATAGAAAAACTCATAATAAAAGAACTTGCCATTAATTGTAAGAGAAAAACTAGGTACACTGTTCATATAGAAAAACTCATAATAAAAGAACTTGCCTTCAAGAAAACCCTAAGTGTCCTTTTATACCAAAGAAATAAATAGACTTAGGAATATCGCAATCCGCAGACCACCCAGAATTTAGGGTTCCAGAATCAGTGAGAATCAATCGGCGAGAATCAGCGACGATCGGCGAGAATCATCAAGCAGATTCGGCGAGAACCAGTCAGCGAGTATCACCAAGAATCGGTGAGAATCAGTCGGCGAGTATCACTAAGAATCGGCGAGAATCAGTCGGCGAGTATCACCAAGAATCGGCGAGAATCAGAGTACAATACTGGACGATTCTCGGCGAACGTGGGTGGACCATACTCGTCGACTGTCGACCCGCGGTCGACGATACTCGACGAACTTGGGTTGACGACACTCGTCGACTCACATCGAACTTGGGTTGACGACACTCGTCGACCCACGGTCGACGATTCTTACCAATCCTTCAAGGCAACATTTGCCCAACCCTATTCAGGCGGTGATTGGTAACCTTTACCAACACAGTCAATCATCCAACTTCTCCACATCTCTTATGTGCGACCCTGCAGGCTCATATCGCGTTGGCAGTGAGACTACATGTTTGACCACTTCTAGATCACAATGGTAACTCCAACAGACTCCCACTTGATCTTGAAAGTATCAACCAAAAACCTCACAAACAATGAGCAGCATCTAGCAATGCATCATTGCTCCCCAAGCAATAAGAGTTTATAACTCATAAGCCTTTATGACCAATGTATCAGTGTTGTCTTTGTCCCTTTGTCCCTTACATCCGGAAAGAATTAGAGGCATGGACCGTGTCACCCTCGTAATAGCTCAATCCAAGTTTCTTGATCCAGGACGGACTTCCAGAGAATGGTGAGTCCAATATCACATATTGACTCAACCAAGCATGGCCCGATCCCATCTCTTTTGGGTTTTCTTGATGTTTTATTCTTCCGCTGCGTGCACAAGTGTTGTGCCATCCTCATAGAGAAATCCCAACAGAAGCACCCAAGCCCAGCCTGCTATTTAATCTGGCATTTACTGTGCTTGTCATATCCATCAGCTTGAGGCTTCTCCCATTGAGAGATTGCTCAAGTTGTTTTGCCTCACATAATTTAGATTTTAACTTGATTATCTGTTCATTAGCTAGTGTCAATTGGTCAGTTAGTTTTCTATTTTCTGTGCTGACAGATTCAAGGTTTTCTAGTCTAGTCCTCAGGGTTTTTTATCTCTTTCTCTGAGTTTATTAAATCCATGCACATAGTTTTAAACTCTACTTTAAACAAGTCAGAATTGAAATCAAAACTAGAAATCACCTGATCAGCCTCTGAGTCTGAGGCACCTTCATCTTCAGAATCCTCTTCTGATCCACAGTTGCTTCTGGAGGCATCTATTATCATTAGGCACACCTCCTTGGATCTGGCTTCTTCCTCTTCTTCACTGGAGCTGGAGGAGGATGTTTCCTCTTCTGTGTCACTCCAGGACTCAGCAACAAATCCTTTGTCCTTCCTTTTATACTTGTTGGAGGAGGGTCTGCTGCTTTGTTTTCTTCTGGAATCCTTGTCCCTGCCCTTGTCCTTTTTCTGATTCTCTAGGCATTCTGAAATATAGTGCCCAGGCTTTCTACATCCAAAACACACAACCTCCTTAGTTGGTGTCTTGTCATATTTGTGTTTATCATCCTGCCTGGATGATTTTCTTCTAAAGTCCTTTCTGGCCATTTTGTAGAATCTTTTGGCAAAGAGGCTCATTGACTCTTCATTGGAGGTAGATGTTTCACTGTCTTCAGAAGCTTTGAGGGCCAAGCTGTGCTCCTTCCTAACTGGGGTAGTTGCCTTCTGTTCTGCTGCCTCTCTTGATTTGACAAGCTGCTCATATGACTTCAGCTTGCCTAGCAGAGATTCTGTTGATGTCTCATTGAGGCTTCTGGCTTCTTTGATTGGCCAGATTCTGGAGTCCCATGAACTGTGGAAACACATCAATATCTTGTCATTCACCTCAGTTAAGGTGATGTCCTTGTCAAGAGTCTTGAGTTCACTGATGATTGAACTTAATCTATTGTACATCTCAGCCACTGATTCTGTCTCATCCTTTTTGAAATTCTCATAGAGAGAAATGAGACTGGATCTCCTATCCTTTCTTTCATTAGCTGAGCCTGCTACCATTTGATTGAGAGAGTCCCAAATGGCCTTAGCTGAGGTGCACTCAGCCACCTTCTGAAATATGTCATCTGACATTGTTTGGGCCAGAATATTCATAGCCTTTGCATCAGCCATCTTGGCTTTCTTATAGGCTTCAGTATTGTCTGGAGGTGGTACTGCACTCAGATTAGTTGATGTGCTGGCAAAAGTTGTAGGAGCTGGAGGAACACCTGTTGAAATGACAAAGAAAATATCCTCATCAATGGAGTTCATATATAATCTGATTCTTGCCTTCCAGATGGCAGACTTATTAAGATTGCACACTGTAGGTCTGATGCTTGTATAATCCTTGTTTTGGGCCATGTCTGTGAGAACAAAATCTAATAACAGAATAAAAACAAAGAGATCTAACTAAGGGATCTTTGGGTTCAGGTGTTAGCCTGTACAACCAATCAGATATGGTATATTTAACCAACCTGGCTTTGATACCAATTGAAAGTGCAGCTATATCTGATATACTCTAGAGGGGGGGGGGGTGAATAGAGTATATGGTGATTTTGAAACTTTTACAACTGCTATTGTATTTTAGGTGTGTGTATGTGTGTGCAGGGAAGCAAATAAAATAAACCAACAAGCAGCAATGGACTAATCACAGCACATTCACAGAGCAAGGCCAGAACACAAAAGGAAAAGAAAACAACCAGACGACACAAGAATTTTATAGTGGTTCCCCAAATCTGGGTAGTCCACTCTTCTACCACCCTGGTAGGAATCCACTGCAGGAAGGGGTTGATCAGGTGTCCTGGCACCAATGGGGTTTTGATCAGGTTCCCAAAAACCAAACCCTCAAGTCTTTTGGTGGGAGACTTGCAACCAGAATAATTTTGAAGGGAATTAAAACCCTGTACAGAGGTGGAGTGAGGGGGTGATGAGGTCTTCTCTTTATCAAGTCAAATGAGAAGACTTGTGGAATGTTGTTTAGCAGCTTGCTCCCCCTGAGATGTAGAATGGTTCAGGAAGAATACTGGAGCACTGCTTCAGGGTGATAGGTCTTCAAAGACCTAGAATTCCAGGTCCAGAGAAAGTCTTCAGGAACTTCTTGCAACTGATATGAATGTATTGTTTTGAAGTTCTCCTGAGTAAAAGCAGATGAAGAAGACTCTTGATATTGATGCAATGTTCTTCTTCTTCTTCTAGATCAATTTCTCTCTGGGCCAAGAATGAATTCTTTTTCTTGTGTTGGCTGAATCACTGTCTATCCTCTTCTTGTTGTTGTCTAGTGTTGTGTACTTGTTGTTTTCCTTCTGGTTTCTGTATATCTCTGTCTGTCATGGAAAAACATTCGAATTTTTGAATGTCGAGCAGTAATGACCGACGGCCTGGAAAGGAAGCAGCAATTAATTATTTCCCCAACTATTTCCATGGGAAAATGGCATGTAATAATCCAGAATTAACTACGCATCCTAACGGTAGTATACTGTGAAGAACTGTCATTAATTGTCCAGGAATCAGCGCCATGGAATGAGACGGGAACAGAAGAAGACCTAGTCTGGAATCGTCGACTGAAGAACAGAATTCGTCGAGCTGAGTCTTGAATTCATCGAGCTAAGCTGGGTTCGTCGAGCTGAGCTGGGTTCGTCGAGCTGAGCTGAGTTCGTCGAGCTGAGCTGAGTTCGTCGAGCTGACAGTCTTCATTCGTTGAATAGACAATCTTTAATATCAGACAAACATTATTCGTTGAGCAGAGAACCAAATTCGTCGAGCTGAGAATAAACTTCGTTGACCTGAGAAAAGTTCTGGACTTGGACGAAATACTCTGCATCTGCTAAAAATGCTGTGTCGACACAAAATGGTGTCGACAGATTGATCTTGGTGTCGACACAACTCCTCTGGTGTCGACAGATTGGTCTAGGTGTCGACACAAATCCTCTGGTGTCGACACAAGCTGGTGTCGACTGAAATCCTGGGTGTCGACACAAATCGTCTGGTGTCGACACAAGCCCTACGTGTCGACACAGATTCTCTGAGCACAAAAATCGTCGAGTAGAGATTAGCATTCGTCGACTTGAAAAGCTGTGAACTTGAGGTCCAAGTTCGGCGAGCTCAAAATATAATTCGTCGACCGAAGCATGAAGCTGGGCTTAGAGAAATTTGAAGTAGTCCTGAGAATGCTTGAAGTAGAATCCGGTGTTCGTCGAGCAAAGAACAAAGTTCGTCGAGCTCAGCACTGTGAATTGTCTCACGATCGTCGAGCGCACAACTTCCTTCGTCGAGCTGAGTTCGACGAACGTCGAACTCATTTCACTTAGTCTGAAAAACTGATAGATCTGGAGTTCCTGAAGGTCTTGAAGAAGGCTGGTCCATCTGAAGTTGAGATAGAGGACTGTCCTAGACTCTAAGACACAAACTTGACCTAGACTATACATGATGGGTCACATCCTAAGTCAGTGAACCTAGCCCAAATCAACTAGGGATCCAACACAGGCGCTTCATGGAGAACTTCTCGCGGATAGCGTTACCACTCACGACTCTGACGAGGAAAGAGCAGAAGTTTGTTTGGATGCCGGAGTGCGCACGAGCGTTTGAAGAGTTGAAAAGTCGGTTGACCATGGCGCTTGTGTTGAGTTCGTCGAGTGGGACCGTAGGCTTTGAGATCTACAGCGATGCTTCGGGCAGTGGATTGGGTTGTGTCCTACTGCAGCATGGAAGTGTGATAGAGTATGGCTCGCGTCAGCTGAAGGTGCATGAGAGAAATTATCCAGTCCATGACTTGGAGTTAGCGGTCGTGATATTTGCCCTGAAGCTGTGGAGGTATTACTTGTATAGGGTGAAGGTCGATATCTATACCGACCACAAGAGCCTTAAGTATTTGTTAGATCAGAAGGATCTGAACATGCGGCAGCGGAGATGGATGGAGTTCCTGGGGGACTACACATTCAAGATTCACTACGTGCCTGGGAAGGGCAATGCAGTTGCGGATGCATTGAGACACAGGGCCCCAGCTCAAGCCAACTGACTGTCAGTCCATGATGAGTGTTTGGTTCGGGAGTTGGAGGCATTAGAGATCCCTTGTGTTGACGAGCAGACTAGTGTCGAAGCGCTTTTGAACTGGACAGAATTTCAGTGTGACCTGGCTGATCGGATTCGGCAGGCTTTGGATTTGGATGGCCATATGAAGCAAATCATGGTTGAGGCTTTGGATGGGTCAAATTCCCAATTTGAGGTCGTGGATGGATTGCTATGAAATGACGGCCGTCTGTGCATCCCAAGTGTGGGCAAACTGCGGGTGGAATTGTTGTACGAGGCTCATCATACCAAGTACTCGATTTACCCGGGGAGCACGAAGATGTACCGTGATCTAAAGAAATTGTTCTGGTGTACAAGACTTAAGAAGGATGTGGCACTCTATGTGGTGAAGTGTCAAACATGCGCCTTAGTGAAGGCGGAGTGCCAGAAGCCTGGGGGATTCTTGAAATCCTTACCCATTCCGGAGTGGAAGTTCGACGACATTACTATGGACTTTGTGCATGGGTTGCCAAGGTCGCGGAATGGAAACGACACCATCTAGGTGATCATAGATCGTTTGACGAACGTGTCGCACTTCATTCCTCATAGGAAGGATAATACTGTGGAGAAATTGGCAAAGTTATATATGGATAATATTGTGCGGCTTCATGGCATGCCCCACAGCATTGTGAGTGACCGAGATGGGCGTTTCACGTCCAATGATTGGAGGTTGGTGCGGCAGATGTTAGGGACAAAGCTGAGTTTCAGCACAGCCTTTCATCCGTAGATGGATGGTTAGACCGAGAGGGTCAACAGGACGATGGAGGACATGCTTCGCATGTGCGTACTGGATTTCAGGAAGCCGTGGAAGATCACCTATACTTGGTGGAATTCGCTTACAACAATAGCAACCAGGCGAGCATTCAAATGGCGCCCTTCGAGGCCCTTTATGGTAGAAGATGTCGCACGCCGTTGTCTTGGTTGGAAACGGGTGAGTCGAATTATAGGTTGATTCGACAAATCTGGCACTTAGGCATTGAGGGCGTTGTGTGCGTCTAGTTCACTCAATGCCTTCGTCAAGTAAAATGTTTATTCGGCAAGTTTGTCTTTGAGTGCGTCGAGTTCATTAAACACATTCGCCGAGTCAAAAGTTGATTCGACATGGCTGGCAATGAGTTCGTCGTGTATCTTATGGATACTCGAAGATTCGTCAAGTATGTTTTGTATACTCGATGATTCGTCGAGACAAGGGTTGTCTGGTCTAAATTCTGTATTCCAAGTCTTGGGTTTGCGAATAGCGACAAGCTGTTTTGTTTAATCCTTGGGTATAAATATAAGATTTTAGGGTTTCTCAACCATCGATCAGGCGGGTTGATTCTGTCTAAGCACATGAGCCGCACTGTGCGAAAACCCGAGACCTAAAAGTCCGACGGAAGCTGATCCGCCTACGCCGATCCTGTCGCCGTCGCTAACTACGATTCCGGTGAGTGTCTCCACCGCCTCTTATGTAACAGAACTAGCGGTCTGTGAAGATGCAGTGTGCCCTCTCCCGACCTAGATCTTGTTCGACAAGAGTCTACGAGTTCTCTCGTTCGTGTGGATTTCCTATAGAGGTACGGATAATATTCTGCACTAAGGACTCTAGCTGCTTAGTAACGAGCAGATCTTCTAGAGCATCTAGGTTGAGTATAAACTCAATACCGGAGAGGTAAATTTTATTTACTGCACTTTCTTCTTGATACATGTCCATTGCTAGATCCAAACTTCTTTTGGGTTTTCTTGTTCTTTTATTTTCGCTGTGCGCAAAAGTGTTGTGTCTTCTTGTGAAACCCAACAGTGATCTCCAGGAAAACACCAAAAATATGGGGAAGAAGCGACTTCTGTCCCTACCGCGCGGTGGTGGTGCTACCGCTGGTGATAGCTTCCAGTGAGTTGTGAGGCCTGTCTCTGGGAGACCTGGGGCCATTGTTTGAAGTTGTGAACACAGCTAAGGTGGCCATGTGAGCCAGCCAGAATGTTATTGCGAAGTATGTGTCCGTGAGACAAGGTGCATAGCATGAGAAGTTGTGAGCTTGGAGAGCCCAGCTATTGGCCATGAGAGCCATGTTGATCATTGCAGGCTCAGGTCCTAGGGACATGTATGCGACGATTAATCCTGAGGGCCTAGAGTGCCCATCAAAAATGCTAGAGAGCCAAACGTCCAAAGGGAGGCTGACCCGCATCTTGTTGTTCGCCAAGATGGATGCGATCATCAGCGTTGGCATGGAGATTTGAGCAACGGATTGTGGCTGAACTGTACCCGCATTATGTCATTCGGACCAAGATCGCCTAAAGTAACTGGCTTTCGTCATAGGCATAATGAGTGTCTTTGGACCAGAGCCGAAAATACTAGAATGCTCAAGTATAACATCAAGTCTGGGGTTGTGGATGGTGGTGGGACCCGATAAGTCTGATACGCCGAGAATGTAACACCCCAAATCCCAAATTTGGGTTCAGACTGGGCAACACAGCCTAGGACACGGGCGTGTCCCAGGGCGTGTCCTGCTCTGTATGGTTGTGCAGTCTGTCGAGTGCTCGACGAACTACACTCGACGAGTTCTCGAGAGGGAACACGCCCTGGGACATGGATGTGTCAGAGGGCGTGTCCCACTCTGGTCGACGAAATTCGTTCAATGAAATGCACGACGGAGGCGTGTCTACAGCCGTGTAAGGGCACACGGCCTGTGACACGGGCATGTCACATGACCGTGTCCTTCTCTGTATTTGGCCAGGCAATGAGGCCTGGTGAACATGGGCAGGACTGATAATACGGTATGCAGTCAATTTTATTAGGATATTTTCAGGGTTTTAAAGCAAATCATGTCTTGTAAAGTACTTATTTTGATTCCCCTTTGTATATATTTTTGTCGCTAATGCGTTTTTTCTGCTTTTTGCAGGTTTTCACGGCTTTCAGCCGAATTTTGCTGTGACACGCCCCAAGTTAACGCCCTACCCGGGCGTGTACCTAGGGTGTGTAACCCAGAGGAATGAAGCAATTGGTCCGAAACTGCATTCCGTGGAAACTTAGTGAACACGCCCTCTATCACGCCTGTGTCACATCCGACACGGGCGTGTTCCAGAGGCGTGTCCCCAGGTTTCGAGGAATCGCCGCAACGTGCTTGTTTTTCCTGCTCCACCGTCGCACCGAAAGTGTCACGCCCCAGGGTCACGCCTGAGCCGGGAGTGACATATGGGCGTGTACTTCAGCAATTCCGCCTGTCACCTCCAGCATTCAATTTCAGCTCAACAAAGTCACGCCGCAAAGAACACGCCCCAGGTACACGCCCTACCAGGGCGTGACTTGTGGGCGTGTACTTCAGCTACTTCGCCAGAATTAAATTCTAGCCCGAAAAAGTCGCACTGAATTTGTCACGCCCCGGGGTCACGCCCGACCCGGGCGTGACAGGGGGGCGTGACCCGACCCGAAAAAATCTATAAATAGAGCCCATCTCCAAGGGTTCAGGGACACTTTTTGGATTGAGAGGGGAGGTTCTGTCCCTTGTATTTTTGAACTTTTTCAAGCATGTCTCTTCATTTTTAGCTCTTCTTATCTCTATCTTAATGCTTTCCCTGTATTAGCTCCTAGCTTTTTTCTGTAGTATGATGTTAATGATAGTGTAGTTTACCTTTCATGCACTTGTAATCTCTGGTTTTCAAGTTGTAAGATCCCTGTTTCCATTAATAAAGAAGTGTTGTTTTCTTTTTCGTTTCTACTTGTTTTCATTATTTTCTTCTACTCATCCCCCCTCTTCCACCTCACCATGATTAACTAATCCTCCATGTACTCGATCTTGATGATCCGAGGTTCGAGTGATTAGGTTATGATGCTTTGAATCTTATCTTTTCTTTTTAGGGTTTAGCCTTGAATTACTCTTGATTTATCACGGGTTGGAGGTATATCATCGATATATACTCTCCACCTTTGCTTTCATTCTGGGCTAGCCGAGAGGCCGAAAGTTTGAAATGAGCACTCAAGAGTAAAGGGAGTTGTTCGCACCCCTCAAGAGAGGCAGACGTTCAAATCTCCCAGATTGGAGTAAAATCCAATAGTGGGGTTCACCGCGTAAAACGAGTTTTAGGCCTCCGATTTAGGCGAAAGTCGGTCGGACCTTCCTAAACTCAGTTAGGCACGACCTTCGAGAGAAGCGTGTCAATATTTATGGAACCTCCACGGTCAAGGACCTTTACCCTAATTAGCTTAGGTTTATTTATCGTATTTTTCTAACCACTCTTGCCGAGGTGATTTCTGATCGAGTGCATTTTCCTCTCATCGTTACTAAGCTTTAGTATAATCACACTTTTAGCTCTCTTTATCTTTTCATGCAAGTAGCTCTCTTTCATTGCAAGTAGTTCTCTTCCTTTAGTACGCTTAGCTTTCTTCTAAAACCTAATTTTTTCTGTCGATAAAATAATAGATTTCGTGTGAGTAAGATTAATTAACGGTTCCCGGATTTTAATACGACACTTGTGTCCCCTAGATGCATTTCGATAGGTATACTTGCCTTGTTGGATTGTTTGTTTGGTTATTTTCTCCTTGCGAATATCTGAAAGACATCAAGTTTTTGGCGCCGTTGCCGGGGAAGCAACGCTCGTTGATAAATTGAAAACACGAATATATTAATTTTATCACTTCTCTTTCTCACCCTCCTTCTTAAAATTTTTCCGCTTACTCACTTGAGTTAAATGGCTGGATTTTGTTCAAGCAAGTGTGCGTATTTTTATTTTTCCGCCTACTCACTTGAGTTAAATGACAGGATTTTATTTCAGTAGAGTATGTTTACTTTCTGTAGAGTGGGTGTGTTTTAATTTTCTGTCGAGTGCGTGAGTGTTAGCTTTTATTTTCTGCCTACTCGCTCGGAGTTAAATGGCTGGATTTTAATTACCGCCTACTTAATAGAAACCCACATCACAAATTTTTCTACACCACCCAACTCTCTCGAAAAGGGCAAAGTGGCTCTAAATGACACTATCTTGTCTAGTATCTTGCGAACCCTTCACCGGGTAGCCCTTGGGAAGTTCGGGAGTTTAAACATAAAAAAAAAATCTATTTCAAAAAAAAATATTTCGAACTTCATTAGCTCTTTTATTTTCTAGTTTATTTTATTCATCTTTCTTCTCCTCTCTTTTTCTAGTGTATGACCCGCGGAAGTCCGTCGGTTATTTTGGACCTGGACCACGAAATTGAGCGTACTCTTCGGAGAAGATCGCGATTTCAAGGACCTACTACCCAAGTGTCGGTTGAGGATTCTGAGTCATTTTCTACCTTAAGAATGGAAGAACCCAACGTGGAGGAAGCCGTGCAAAGGCCTATGTCCTATTATGCACGACCGAATCTCGAGGGTACAGAATCTAGTATAGTTCGCCCTGCAATAGCAAATAATAATTTCGAACTGAAGCCTAGCATAATTCAAATGGTGCAGCAGTATGTGCAATTTGATGGGCTTCAAGATGAAGATCCGAACGCACACATAGCCAGCTTTCTTGAGATTTGTGACACATTCAAGATAAATGGTGTCACAAATGATGCTATTAGGCTAAGATTATTTCCTTTCTCTCTTAGAATTAAGGCTAAGCAGTGGCTGAACACCCTTCCTAAAAATAGCATAACTACTTGGACGCAATTAACTGAAAAATTTTTGGCGAAGTATTTTCCACCTGCTAAAACTGCAAAATGTAGGAATGACATTTCTGCCTTGGGACAAATAGACTCTGAGACCCTTTACGAAACCTGGGAAAGATTTAAAGAATTATTAAGACGATGTCCACATCACGCTCTGCATGTATGGTTGCATGTGCAAACGTTCTTTAATGTGCTAAATCAAAGCACAAAGCAAATGATAGACGCAGCTTCTGGCAGTACTTTAAACCATAAGACCCCGGAAGCAGCTCTTGAGCTGTTTGAGGACATGGCCATGAACACTTACCAGTGGAATGTGCCTAGGTCCCGCCCAAACAAACCTGCAGGTCTCTTTGAAGTGGATAACATCTCCCAACTCGCACTGCAAGTTGAAATATTAAGCAAAAAAATTACGGAGATGACTGCTGCCTCCGCCCCTCAGGTATGGGAATCTGCAACTCCTCCCGCCGAACATTTGGATTATGTAAATAATATGCCTAGAACTGCTTTTAATAATTTTTCTGCTGCAAATTTTCATCCTCCTGGTTTTAATTTTCTGAATAGTTATAATCCTGCGTTAAGAAATCATCCGAATTTTTCGTGGAGCAATCCATCGAATGCTGTGCGCCCGCCACCGCAAAGTGATTTTTCTGCACCACCACCACCTCCACAAAGTTTTCCAAAACCTCCAAATTTGGAGGAAATGTTTTCAAAATACATGAATGCTAATGACGCTACGATTAGAACCTTAACTGGAAGTGTTAAAAATTTAGAAAATCAGGTAGGACAGCTCGCTAAAATGATTTCTGAGCGTCCCGTAGGGTCTCTTCCTTCCAATACCGAGCCCAACCCGAGAGAGCAAGCGAAAGCTATAACTCTTCGGAGTTGGAAGAAAGTTCCCGGTACGATAAGTGAAGAGCCCGAGGCAATCTCCGCTTCCGCTTTAAAAAAATCAAAGCTTCGTTCCCGTTTTAAAAATTCCACCCATTGCCGAAGAAATTATCACCCATATTTTAGAAAAACAACTCACTCCACCACCCACCTTTAAAAATAATCCATCCCCGTCATACCCTTCAGAACTTAATAAACAACGACAGGATGATCAATACACCCGTTTTTTAGAAATATTTAAACAAATCCACATAAATCTGCCTTTCCACGAAGCCATATCCCAGATGCCGAAGTACGCTAAGTACCTTAAGGACCTCCTGACCAACAAGAAGAAGTTAGAGAACCTTTCGCATGTCACGTTAAATGCCGAGTGCTCGGCGGTTCTGACAAACGGATTACCAAAGAAAATCAGTGACCCGGGTAGTTTCTCTATCCCGTGTGTCTTTGGTTCTGACAAACGGATTACTATGTCCAACTGAATCACTGCACGAAGCCGTCATGGCCGCTAGCAACACCCCTTTTAATTTTACATATAAAAAAGTATACGAGGACATAGTTTTTTAAAAAGAACGAATTTCTAAAACCTCGTATGATGACCCCCCTACCTTGGAACTGAAAGAACTACCAGAGCACCTTCGATACGGTTTCTTAGAAAAGGACTCCAAGCTGCCTGTCATAGTTTCGGCCTACCTCACGGATGCACAAAAGGATAAACTTCTTTCAATTTTACAAAAGCATCGCCAAGCTATTGCTTGGCAGATATCTGATATCAAGGGCATAAGCCCATCTTTCTGCACTCATAAAATCTTAATGGAAGATAATTCACGTAACTCTATACAACTTCAGCGTCGTATAAACCCAAACATGAAAGACGTAGTTAAGGGCGAGGTTATGAAATTGTTAGACGCAGGAATTATCTATCCTATATCCGACAGTAAGTGGGTTAGCCCAGTACAGGTAGTACCAAAGAAGGGAGGGATAACGGTAGTAAGTAATGAAAATAATGAATTAATCCCGACTCAGACGGTGACCGGATGGCGAATGTGTATAGATTACCGTAAGTTGAATGACGCCAGCCGCAAGGATCACTTCCCCTTGTCATTCATTGATCAGATTTTAGAACGACTTTCCGGACATAGCTTTTATTGTTTTCTCGATGGCCTCTCGGGGTATCTTCAAATCCCCATCTCCCCCGAGGACTAGGAGAAAACTACGTTTACTTGTCCCTTCGGCACCTTCGCCTACCGAAGAATGCCGTTTGGATTGTGCAATGCTCCAGCTACATTCCAACGATGTATGCTCGCCATCTTTGACAAGTACATAGAAAGAATTATGGAAGTTTTCATGGACGATTTCTCCGTGTTCGGGAATTCCTTCGATAGTTGCTTAGAGAACCTTGAAAAAGTCTTAGAGCGATGCGAAGAAACTAACCTCGCCTTAAATTGGGAAAAATGTCATTTTATGGTAAGGGAAGGGTTAGTTTTGGGACATAAAATTTCTGAAAGAGGTATTGAAGTAGACGTTGCGAAAATAGAAGTTATCGAGAAGCTGCCGCCACCTACGAACATAAAAGCTATAAGAAGTTTCCTGGGTCATGCGGGTTTCTACGGCCGCTTCATAAAGGAGTTTTCCAAACTCACCAAGCCCCTTACCCAACTCTTAGAAAAAGACACCACATTCATCTTTGATGACCTCTGTCTAGCTGCCTTCAATTTAATAAAAGAAAAATTAGTTAATGCCCCAATCATGATAGCTCCGGTGTGGGATCTTCCATTTGAGATAATGTGTGATGCGAGTAGTTATGCAGTGGGAGCCGTACTAGATCAACGTATTTCCAAAAACTTCCACCTCATTTATTACGCTAGTAAAACACTCACATCTGCACAGGAAAATTACACCACAACCGAGAAGGAGCTCTTAGTTGTAGTATTTGCTTTTGACAAATTTCGACCTTATATTACTCTTTCGAAAATTATTGTTTTTACGGACCACTCGGCCCTCAAATATCTTCTCTCTAAAATGGATGCCAAGCCTCGCTTGATTCGCTGGGTCTTACTCCTCCAGGAGTTTGACTTAGAGATCCGTGATAAGCGAGGTGCCGAGAACTTGGCCGCCGACCACCTTTCGCGCCTAGACAACCCGTTTATAGAAAAATTAGACGAAAATTCTTTTAATGACTATTTCCCTGATGAGAAGTTGTTCATAATTAACACATCTACTTCTCCTTGGTTTGCCCGCATCGCCAACTATCTAGTGGCTCGTGTGCTCCCAAAAGAGTTTTCATCTCAGCAAAAGAAGAAATTCTTTTCTAAGCTGAAAAACTATTTTTGGGAGGACCCGCATCTTTTTAGAATTTGTGCCGACCAAGTGATCAGAAGGTGTATTTCTTTTGATGAAGGATTAGATATTATTAAACATTTGCATGAAGGACCGACAGGTGGGCACTATCAAGCTGCTCGCACCGCTCACAAAGTGTTAAGCGCGGGTTTTTACTAGCCTACCCTGTTTAAAGACGCGCATGCCTTTGTGAGTAGGTGTGATAGTTGCCAACGGTCGGGGAATATTTCGAATAAAAATGAAATGCCACAAAATTATTTCCTAGAGTGCGAAGTTTTCGACCTCTGGGGGATTGATTTTGTTGGCCCTTTTCCTTCTAGCTTAGGGAATAAGTACATTTTAGTTGTCGTTGATTATGTTTCGCGTTGGGCCGAGGCCCAAGCTCTTCCTACAAATGACGCCCGAGTTGTAGTTAATTTCTTAAAAAAATTATTTTCTCGCTTCGGTACGCCGCGCGCTATCGTTAGTGATAGGGGTTCCCATTTCTGTAACGCGCAATTTTCAAAAATCCTAACTAAATATGGCGTTACTCATAAGCTTTCCACTGCCTACCACCCCCAAACTAACGGACAAGTCGAAGTAGTGAATAGAGAAATAAAACGAATTTTAGAAAAGACTGTTTCAACATCTAGAAAAGACTGGTCAGCCAAATTAGACGATGCTCTATGGGCCTACCGAACAGCGTACAAAACCGCCCTCGGATGTACACCATATCGGTTGGTTTATGGAAAATCGTGTCATTTACCCGTAGAGTTAGAACACCGCGCCTTTTGGGCCTTACGATTTTTAAACTTCGATCCCCACTCTGTCGGCGATTTTAGAAAATTTTAACTTAACGAACTCGACGAGTGGCGCTCTTACGCATATGAAAATAATAGACTATAAAGAGCGGACGAAGCGTTTGCACGATCGACATCTTAGGCACCCAAAAATCTTTAAGCCGGGCGACCAAGTTCTGCTTTATAATTCTCGTTTACGTTTATTCCCGGGTAAATTAAAATCACGTTGGTCGGGGCCTTTTACTGTTTTAGAAGTCTTTTCTTATGGTACTGTTTTAATTTCCCACCCTGATAAGGGTAATTTCAAAGTGAATGGTCAGCGTCTTAAACTGTATTTCTGTGATGATGTCAGTCCCAACCCTGTTAACTCTATCTTTCCTGTCCTGATATTTGATTAATATGAACTTTATTTTTCTTAAAAACTTTGAACTTTATTCGAACTTTATTTTTAAACAATATTTGGGACAATCTTATTTTGATGTGTCGAGCTCAAACGACGCTTTAAACAAAGGGCGCTCTTGGGAGGCAACCCAAGTTATCTTTTTCTGTTTTCTTTATTTCACAATTTTTGCCCGGAATGGCTCCGGCAAGCTGAAACTTCTGCGATCGCCTGCTCCAACGGTTCTGATTCCATGACAAAGTCCACCAGACGACGTTTCATGAAGACCCAAAGCACAAGCATGGAGGAGCGGCATCACTCAGCTTTCCCTGCAAAATAAAACTGGGGAAGTACCTATTTTTCAATTCTGTCTTTCATTTCTGTCCTTTAATTTTCTCTCGTTCTCCAACCTCCATCTCCATTGAGGACAATGTAGATTTTAAGCTTGGGGGAGGACTTCCTCCTTTTTTTGCTTTTTGTAAATATCCAAAAAATCCAAAGAATCCAAAAATATATATATATAGCTGCATTTTGGTATTTCAATAAGTACCCCATGTTTATGTTTTGTTTTTCTCAAACTTTTTTATAAACAACGTAGTTAATTATAATTTTTCTAATCATTTTTTTATCATATTTCACAAGTAAAATGTTGGTCATGTTGTGTTTCTAATTCACGGTAGCATGTTAAGGTGAAATATTTCTCTAAAACGTGTATTTCTATTATGGTTTTCCGTTCTTTATTTTCTTTACTTTCTCTAAAATTTATCATCCACTATTTTCCTTTTCGTGTTTAGATAATTTTTGTAAGAACAAATTTTGAATAACGTAGTAGATATGAACGATCCAAGTCACAAATTATTTTTATTTTCAAGATAATTTCATCAATCTTCGTTTATTATCTCGAACTTGATTTTTGAAATTTATCAACTCTATGTTTTAAATAAATTTCAAAAAGCGTGAAAATGATTTAAGCCATTTTTGTTTACGTTTGAGCTTTCCTGCCAACCTAAAATCTTTTACCACTAGTTAGCCGCTTTTGAGCCTTTTTTCCAAATTCATTTGATAACTCCACATAGCATTTCATTTTCACCAAAGCCCAAATTCCTACCTATCTAATCACGCTAAATTTTTTTTGAGTTTCATTCTAAAATTTTCATGATAGGAAATTTTGTGTTATCTTTGGAGAAATTGTTGAAAAAAGTGTACTCAAAAGCAATGTTTTGAAAAAAGAGAAAAAAATGAATGATGAAAAAAATAAAAAAAAAATAATAATAAAGAAAAAAAACAAAGAAGAAAAAAACATTATATATACATATTTTGTTTAAAATAAATTTATTTTTTTGAAACTCGTTGTTTTGGTTTAGTGTGATTTTTAAGCCTTCATGTTTATATTTGAATTCCACTCCTATTCATAATCCTAAACCAAACGTTTCGTTCCTATTAAGTCCTTTTGATTCACGTCTTTTTAAATTTTATTTAACAACTAAGAAAAGAAGAAAAATAAATCAGTTTTAGTTTTGGATTTAAACTTAGATTTTTGTTATTTAATTGATATAATTATAATGTGTTGCTTGGATCTAGTAATAACTCAATACGTTCTTTTCATTTTCATTGTCTTACTTAAATCTATTTAAAGAATTTCGTCAAAATTCTGGATGATTTATTTTTATTAAGTAAAGTTTATAAAAGTTAAACCATACCAAAATAATTGTTTTAGATTTACGTTTTACATTCTCCCTACCTGGAATTTCGCATAGTACTTGTGTAAGCATGATTAAAACTTTCTGAATTAGTCACTTTTTATGATTAGCTAGTTTTTATATCTTTGCTTGGGGACAAGCAAAACTTAAGCTTGGGGGAATTTGATAATACGATTTGCAGTCAATTTTATTAGGATATTTTCAGGGTTTTAAAGCAAATCATGTCTTGTAAAGTACTTATTTTGATTCCCCTTTGTATATATTTTTGTCGCTAATGCGTTTTTTCTGCTTTTTGCAGGTTTTCACGGCTTTCAGCCGAATTTTACTGTGACACGCCCCAAGGTCACGCCCTAACCGGGCGTGTACCTAGGGCGTGTAACCCAGAGGAATGAAGTAATTGGTCCGAAACTGCATTCCGTGGAAACTTAGTGAACACGCCCTCTGTCACGCCCGTGTCACATCCGACATGGGCGTGTTCCAAAGGCGTGTCCCCAGGTTCCGAGGAATCGCCGCAACGCGCTCGTTTTTCCCGCTCCACCATCGCACCGAAAGTGTCACGCCCCAGGGTCACGCCTGACCCGGGCGTGACATATGGGCGTGTACTTCAGCAATTCCGCCCGTCACCTCCAGCATTCAATTTCAGCTCAACAAAGTCACGCCGCAAAGAACACGCCCCAGGTAAACGCCCTACCACGGCGTGACTTGTGGGCGTGTACTTCAGCTACTTCGCTAGAATTAAATTCCAGCCCGAAAAAGTCGCACCAAATTTGTCACGCCCCAGGGTCACGCCCGACCCGGGCGTGACAGGGGGGCGTGACCCGACCCGAAAAAATCTATAAATAGAGCCCATCTCCAAGGGTTCAGGGACACTTTTTGGATTGAGAGGGGAGGTTCTGTCCTTTCTATTTTTGAACTTTTTCAAGCATGTCTCTTCATTTTTAGATCTTCTTATCTCTAGCTTAATGCTTTCCCTGTATTAGCTCCTAGCTTCTTTCTGTAGTATGATGTTAATGATAGTGTAGTTTACCTTCCATGCACTTGTAATCTCTGGTTTTCAAGTTGTAAGATCCCTGTTTCCATTAATAAAGAAGTGTTGTGTTCTTTTTCGTTTCTACTTGTTTTCATTATTTTCTTCTACTCATCCCCCCTCTTCCACCTCACCATGATTAACTAATCCTCCATGTACTCGATCTTGATGATCCGAGGTTCGAGTGATTAGGTTATGATGCTTTGAATCTTACCTTTTCTTTTTAGGGTTTTGCCTTGAATTACTCTTGATTTATTACGGGTTGGAGGTATATCATCGATATATACTCTCCACCTTTGCTTTCATTCTGGGCTAGCCGAGAGGCCGAAAGTTTGAAATGAGCACTCAAGAGTAAAGGGAGTTGTTCGCACCCATCGAGAGAGGCAGACGTTCAAATCTCCCGGATTGGAGTAAAATCCAATAGTGGGGTTCACCGCGTAAAGAGAGTTTTAGGCCTCCGATTTAGGCGAAAGTCGGTCGGACCTTCCTAAACTCAGTTAGGCACGGCCTTCGAGAGAAGCGTGTCAATATTTATGGAACCTCCACAGTCAAGGACCTTTACCCTAATTAGCTTAGGTTTATTTATCGTATTTTTCTAACCACTCTTGCCGAGGTGATTTCTGATCGAGTGCATTTTCCTCTCATCGTTACTAAGCTTTAGTATAATTGCTCTTTTAGCTCTCTTTATCTTTTCATGCAAGTAGCTCTCTTTCATTGCAAGTAGTTCTCTTCCTTTAGTACGCTTAGCTTTCTTCTAAAACCTATTTTTTCCGTCGATAAAATAATAGATTTCGTGTGAGTAAGATTAATTAACGGTTCCCCGATTTTAATACGACACTTGTGTCCCCTAGCTGCATTTCGATAGGTATACTTGCCTTGTTGGATTGTTAGTTTGGTTATTTTCTCCTTGTGAATATCTGAAAGACATCAAGGACATGGGTATGTCTCTGGGCACACGGCCTGTGACACGGGTGTGTCACATGGCCGTGTGTTGTTCGGGTTGAATTGGGTGTGTGCCATTTGAGGAACACGGCCGCAGACACGGGCGTGTCTGAAGGCGTGTCTGGGCACACGACCTGTGACACGGGCATGTCACATGCCTGTGTTCTGCTCTGGGTAAGTCATTGTGTGTCGCTTAAGGTACATAGCCTATGACACGGGCGTGTCACAGGCCATGCCAGCCAAAAAATAGACCTTTGTGGAAAATTTGTGGCCGTCCATTTCCTTCACCTGTGATTTGATGGCCCAGGCCTCTCCCTGCTGGTTCATAGTCAAGGATGGAGAAGAGAATCCTCATTTTACTTATGTCATTCTCTTTATAAGAGAGCTAGAGAGAAGGGAGAGCAAGGAGGAGGAGGAGAAAAGGAGCCGGCCAGCGGTGGATCTATAGAGTTCCGATTCGAGATCCGAGGCCAGCGTTGTGGAGGCAAGGTCGCTGTGGTGCTTTCCAACTAGCTAGAATTCCATGGCTCTAAAGAGGTTGTCAAGGGTAACGATCTTCCTTCTTGGACATGTGAAGTCCTTTCTTTTTGGCATGTGCATGGATTTCCCCCACCAGAGGGTGGATTGTGAAGAGATTTCCTTGGGTTGATTCTTGTAATCCCCAATAGTCTTGCATATAGATCCGAAAATGTGTAGTATGGAATAGGCATGTTTTGTGAAGCCCATCTAGACAGGTTGGTCGGTATTGGTGATGTTTCATTTGCACACCGAAGAAGACTCCGCGGTTAAACGTGTAGTTTGTGGGGTCGAAGGGTTGGACCTATGAAGGGAAGTAGCAGGAAGTACTGGAGTGGTAGTCCAGGAAAATACCCTTGTGATGCTTGTGTTGTGTGCTATGGCAAGACCAGTTTTCTGACTTTGCAGGATGCTACAGGGTTTGGGCGGAGTTGGGTGCAGAATGTGAGTTCTGCGGAACCCTCTAAGCGTTCATGAAGGATGCTAGCAT
This sequence comes from Platanthera guangdongensis, assembly GCA_039583875.1. NCBI lineage: Eukaryota > Viridiplantae > Streptophyta > Magnoliopsida > Asparagales > Orchidaceae > Platanthera > Platanthera guangdongensis. Next base: position 139,184,027 of record CM077147.1, read on the forward strand.
GAACTCCCCTTGTTGATTATGCAGCCAATCCCGTGGTGGACATTGTGTCTAGTGGAAAGCCAGTCCCTTGGTGGATATTGTGGCTATTGTGAGCTTGATGAGCTCTTGAAAGGCTTCGTGCCGAACAGTAAAGGTGAAACCGACCCACGCCTTATATTTGGCCTCGAGTACTTTAGTATTCGGTGATGGCAAGACGACTTGAGCAACGGGGGGTGGCTGATCCGTACCTGCGTTATGTCCGTCTGACTTGAAGACCTGAAAGTGCGGTCAGTTGGAGCGCATAATGAGAGTCTTAGGCCTGCGCGTCGGCGAGACTAAATGCTCAATTTTCCTGTTGGGTTTCAGACCTAGAACGGTGGTGGGACCCTGGTTCGTCGGTATACCAAGAATGTGTCATGAGTGCACAGATCGTCGGGTCGTGTGGCTGATGGTTGTGATAGATTGTTTGTGCGTGAGAGCACAATGTGTGATATATATATATATATATATATATATTTGTCTATGAATTTCTATGCATGCAGGGAAGGAATATCATTGACCCAGGAAAGTGGTAGGGTCGTTATAAATTGGTCAGCTGAATGCTGACCGTTGCTTTATTTGCCACCGTTTGGTGGGCTGTCCCTGTGCAGGTGCTGGAGAGTCGAGCAAGACATATAAAGGCTGAAGTCCCTGCTGCTGCTCCTGTTGCTAGCCCTTGAAGGCTAAGCTGAAAAATGTTATGTTTTGTTCACGTGTGGCCGGCCTGCACGCCGATGTTTGGAATCCACACTTGTAAAGAGTAACTGTAAGGCCAAAAGGCCAAACGATATTATATTTGGTATACATTCCTATATAAATGTGGTTGTTTATATTTATAGTGAACATTCATTCTAGGATTTTCATATTAATGTTAAAATCTTCAGCTAGCATGCTCTGAGTTAGGGTGCGATTGTGAATTGGTATTAACCTGTAACTTCCCCGCCGGTTTTGTGGCATATGTTGTGGGACCTTAGCCGGACCTTCTATTATATGCTATATGAATAGATGGAGTCGTTACAGAGAATGTGTCCTAAGTGCACGAGGCGTATGGCCGATTGAGCCTGCGTCTGTGGTGAATGGTGCTTAGGTGCACATTACTATTACCAAAAGATATATATATATATGTTGCTGCTTGCAGGGAAGGAGAACCGCTTCCCCGAGTGAGGGGTGAGGTCGTTATAAATTGGTCATCTAATGCTAACTGTTTCTTTGTTTGTCATATTTTGGTGGGTCGTGCTATGTAGGTGTTGGAGAGCCAAGTGGAAAGTAGCGGGCTGAAGTCTCTTATGCTGCATTTGGCTGTCCCTCGAAGGCCCAAAGGCGAACGTTTACTGTTTCTCATGTGTGGCCGGCCTACGTGCCGATGTATGAAAACACTTTTTGTAAAGGAAACAATTGTAAGGCCTTAAGGCCAGAACATTTGCTATATTTGGTTATCATTCCTTTATATGTAGTGGACATTTCTGGTATATGGGTTCTACAAGTTAAAATGCTTTCGTTAGAATGCGCTCTATGTTAAGATGCGTATAATGATAATATGGATTCAATGTGTAACTTTGTCGAGTGTCTGTTGAATATGGCATGGGGCCCTGGGCGGACGCTCAGTTATATTCTATGTGACGGATGGATATTTTACAATCGACATGACGTGGGTCGGCCTCCCCTTTCCCGTTTATAAAATAAATCACTATGTTATGTCTTAATGTTAGCTCACATGGCCACTATAGCTGGGCACTCCAAGCTCTCAGCTCCACATGCTACCCACCTTGTCTCATAGACACAGGTTTCACAACCACAATCATCAGCTATTTGGGAGCTACCACCGTACGGTAGGGGACATTATGAAATTTCTTCCCCAAAATTTGGATGTTTTCCTGGAGACCACTCTAGTACTCTCACTACAGCAATCCGCACACCCCATGACTCTGTAAGCTACATGTTTAACCACAGAGTCTTCTCCGGCAGGCAAAAAAAGATAATCATCATCAATTGTTGGGTCCAATTATCCAAATGTCCCAGATTTGTAAGAAGTCAGACAAGTCAATGGTATACATATAGTTGTATTTGATGTATGTTTAAGTTCATGCATGAAGGTTAGTCTATGTCATATTAATTGGACAGGTGGTCCATGTGACCTTGACAGGTGGACTCAAAAAAGCTAACTGGAAAGGCAAGAAATTGCCTAAGTTCATAGGCATTGTGTGAAGCAAGCTTATTCAACGCCAGATATCAAGGCAGTTGCTGAAGAAACAAGAATTTGCCTAAGTCCACAGGCTTTGAGTGAAGCAGGCTCACTCAATGCCAGATGAACCAGAAGCCAGTGAAAGTGAATAAAAATGAATAAGTCCACAGGCGTTGAGTGAAGCTAGTTCACTCAACGCCATACAACTAACAGCGCTGAGAGAGGTCTAGCAGTCAAAGTTTTGAGTGTTGGCAAGGCAAAAATTGGCCAAGTCCACAGGCATTAAGTGAAGTCAACTCACTCAACGTCATATAGCCAAAATCGTTGATTCATGCTGTTTTTGTCAAAGCCTTGTAAGAAAGGAAGGAAAATCTATCTAAGTACAAAAGCATTGTGTGAATCCAGTTCACTCAACGCTAGAGGAAGAAAGCGTTGAGTCATGCTATTTCTGTCAAAGCCGTAGAAGAACGAGACAAAAAATTGGTTAAGTCTAGAAGTGTTGAGTGAAGCTTGTTCACTCATCGCCATGCTGTTTTCGTTAAAGCCAAAGAAAAAGGAGACAGAAAATCGACTAAGTACAGAAGCATTGAGTGAATTCAGTTCACTCAATTACAAGATCAAACGTCTTTGAGTCAAGCTAATGCAGTCAGCCTAAGAGGTAACAGAGAAATCAGCTAAGTCCAGAAGCGTTGAGTAAAACCAGTTCACTCAACGCACTCAACGCCAAATTTCAGAAGCAAAGGCAGAAAGCGTTGAGTGAGGCCAACTCACTCAACGCCTTCAAATAAAAGGAGATTTGCCTAAGTATAGAGATGTTGAGTGAACCCAGTTCACTCAACGCTCTTAATGTCATAATTGTAGAAAGAGCTAAAAATTATTCTAAGTCCAGAATCGTTGAGTGGAGCCAGTTCACTCAACGCTCTCAACGCCAAGGATCTAGAAAGGGCTGAAGATCAAGCTAAGGCAAAAAGCATTGAGTGAAGCTTATACACTCAATGCTCTCAACGCTAAGAATGCAGAAAGGGATGAAGATCAAGCTAAGGCAAAAAGCATTGAGTGAAGCATATACACTCAACACTCTCAATGCCTGTGCAAGCTGAAGAATAGACTAAGTCCAAAATTATTGAGTAAAGCCAGTTCACTCAACGCACTCAACGCCTAGAGTGATTTTGTGAAATTGGCTAAGTCCATAACAATTGACGTCGGCAAAGTAAACAAAATTCAAAATAATCATGGAAGAGCTGCAACTCATCACTAGCGTCGCCGTCAATCTTATTATGTAAAACTAAGGAAATAATCAGTCGTTAAAGCAGCAACACGTGTCAATAACCTCGCTAGATGACAGGATTATAAATAGAAGATGAGATCTGGATTGAAACAAGTTTCTGAGGGATAAATTCATTATGAAAAAGTTGGGCGGGACTTCGTCTTCTTCCCCCGCCATTGTTGTAAAAACAAGAAGATTGTATCGACGATTATAAAGGGTTTCTGAGTTAGCTGCGGCGATCAGCATCTGCTATAACAACATCAGATAATTTCTTTGTGGAAGAAGAATCAGTCTAGGTTAGCCCTAGCTGAAATTACTTCAATATCCAAGCTAGACTGAATTTGAAGATTAATCTCTGGATCTGTGAAGAAGAGTTAGAGAAGTCTGTGTTCTACCAAACAAGTTAGCTGATTGAAGATTGTTCTTCTCTCTCCTTCATCAGCAGAATCAAGGTTTTGAGTTACTTCCAGCACAAGCAGCAGATTCTTGAAGATTATTATTCTTGTTGTTGTGAAGAAGAAAGGGCCGAGATTCTCTCAGATTCTCTCATCTCAGGAAGCAATTGAATCAGATATTAATTTCTCTCGAGTCAAATCAACATTACTATTCAATTTTTGTAGGATCTGTTTAAGATCTGTGTTGTAAGCCTAAATTATAAAGGCTGAGTGGTAGGATCCAGTCTTGGATGTATGTGATAGGGCTATTTTCTCAGCCGGTGTTGTAGGGCATTTGTGCATGTGATAGGTGATCATGTGATTTGTAACGCCCCGAAAATTGTATTTGAGTCGGTCGCGAAAAAGGGGATTTTTGGTGCCTGTATAGGGGTACACGGCCTAGGACACGGGCGTGTCCAAGGCCGTGTCTGGCTGGTGTTTTTGGCTGTTTTCATCTCGAGAAGGACACGGCTAGAGACACGGCTAAGTTACACGGGCGTGTCATTTGACACGGGCGTGTGCCTACCCGTGTCCCTACGCGTGTTCTTTTGGGTCGTGTCCGTTGCCGTGGCGGTTATGCGTGACACGCCCCCGAACACGGGCGTGTCGAGGAACCCGACACGGGCGTGTCAGGTGAGACACGGGCATGTCTTTGCCCGTGTGTCTTTTCTCCGTTCGACGATCGTGCCTGGATCAAGGTACATGGCCTGGGACACGGCCGTGTGTCAAGCCGTGTTCGGCCCAGGTCTGGAGATTTTTGAACGGATTTGAGCCGTTTGTTTTCTTTAATTAAGATCCAACGGCCCAGATGGTTTCCTGCTCTGTTAAGGCCGGGAATAGGGGAGTTAATCCTTCATTTCTCTCCAACCATTCTCTCTCTCAAGGAGTTGGAAAGAGGAGGAAGAAGGAAGGGATTCCGGCCGCCGGCGGAGCATCGGAGCACCGTTTCAAAATCTGAGAGCAGATATGTGGAGGAAAGTTCGTTGCGAAGATTTCCATCCGTGTAGTTTTTCCATTGCACCAAAGCGGACTACAAGGGTACCAATTCTCTACTTGAGCATGTGAAGCTCTTTCTTTCTGCATAGGGAATCCCGCTCCCGCGAGTGTGCGGTGAGTGTGTGGTGTTCCTTGGGGTTGATGTGAATAGTCCCCCTTATGTTGCATATAGAGTCTGGAATCATAAGTACGGGCATAGGCATTGTGTGTGAAGCCTACCCGGACATGTATTATCTGGATCGGTGATGTTGCATTTGATATGTTTTGCCGGAGAAGACTCTGTGCTTTAGGTTTTTTTCGGGTTTCTACGCGGGAGATTGCAGCAGGGCTCTTTGGAGGTTAGCTCCAAGGCACACCCGAAAAACTGAGTGGAATCGTTGTTCTGCTAGCTTGGCGGTCTGGGAACCGGCCTTGATCATAACTGGGTTATGAGATTGTTTGGAAAATGTTGGGATCCGAGAGAAGCTTGGCCCGCACGTAGGAATTAAATTGTATATGCGGCGTGAGCAACGGGCAAGTGGAATTGGACCTAGGCTATGTGGTTCGGTGCGAGAGACCCGAAGACGGGGACTGGCCGTTGGCATAGTCGGGAGCCTTAGACGGTGGTCAGAAAGGCTAAATGCTCACATGTTGTTACCATCCTGGGGGTGGTGGTGAAGACGCTGATTGGTCAGGATTCACCGTTAATGTGCCCTGAGTGCACGGGGTGTTTGACCGTGCGAGCCTACACCTGTGGCGTAGTATAGTTGCGCTTTATTATTTTATTGGGCTAATGATATGAAGGGAAAGAGCACCGCCGTCCCGAGTTAGGGGCGGGGTCGTTATAATATGGTCGGTTTTTGGCTAACTGTTGCTTTGTTTGCCACCGTGCGGTGGAATGTGCTTGCAGGTGCTGCGGAGCCGAGTACCAAATAGCGGTCTGGAGCCCATGTTGCTGTGCTGACCCTAGAAGGCCAAAGCGAATAGTTGTTTTTATTTTTATCATGTGTGGCCGGCCTGCGAGCCGATGTATGTAAGACATGTTTTTATTAAGTGAACATTTGTAAGGCCATAAGGCCATGTACCCTTTTTAGTGTATTTGGGGTTTCATTCCTGTTATGTGGATGTGGACATTCTTGGATATGGATTTAAAATTTGGGTTCTTTCAACTTTAAAAACTTCTACTAGAATGCTCTGTGTAGGACGTGTAGTCTTAATTGGATAGTTTGAATATTCTTATTAAACCCTTCCGACTGTCTGTAGTATATGGCGTCGGGTTCCAGCTGGACCTTCTGTTATATGTCATGCGACGGATGGGGGTGTTACAATTTGGTATCAGACTTCTGGTTACGGTCAGGCTTAAATGAATTCGTGGACGAATTCGTTTAAGGGGTGGTGAGCACATGTGTGCGTCATCGTTATAACATCAAAAAGAACCCATGAATATCCACTTAGGAATGAAAAATACACTTGTTTTGTGGAATCTGAGTGTTCCAATGATTGCTTTTAGCAATTTGGTTGTCGTCTAATCGTGTGTCTTTGCTACTATAGGCAGCTAGGAGCGGTGCTGGTCAGTCAGAGCGTCCGCAATCAGCGGAAAGTAGTGCACGAAGGGACGTGCTTACAACACCTCCTTCAGCGGAAACCATCAGGATAGTGGCTGAAGCCGTGTTTGCAATGATAAATGCCCAACCTGCAGGGCAAATGCATCACGCACCTCCTGCGAATGAGCAAGAACCGGTTAGGGCGGCAAAGTCGAGACTGGTGGAGCGCGCGGTAGTTGATCTGGTAGAGCCGAGGAGAGCTACGGAGAAGCAGCTTAAGCATGTAATGGGCTTTAATCCTCCGAGGTTCGATGGGGTTGGAACGCCAGCTCAAGCTGAGGACTGGCTCTCTTCGATAAAGAGGGTCCTGATAGCCACGTTAACTGAGGAGTGGCAGAAGACCACCATAGCGAATTTTCTTTTGGTGGGTGAAGCGAGGCTGTTGTGGGATGAGTTGGAGTTTCATCTCTGAGTGGGTAGGCAGCTTGCTGATGTGCCTATGGAGGAATTTTCGAGGTTGTTCCTAGCCAGATTTGTACCCTCTGCTCAGAAGTTGGACATGGAGAATCAGTATCTTGGGCTGACTCAGGGAGACAGAAGCGTGGACGAGTATCTTCATGAGTTCACACGGTTGGGTCATTATGCTGGTGCTACGTTTATTGAAGAAGAACGGAAGACCAACCGGTTTTATGAGGGCCTACGCGGCGACCTACAGTTACTACTTATTGGGCCTAAGGCGCAAGGCTTCCTAGACTTGGTCAATTCGGCCCGATCGTTGGAGAAGGTCGTTAAGAAAGTTCAAGAGAAGAAGGACCCAGGAGAAAAGAAGTCTGAGTTCAAGGTGCCAAATAACAAGTCAAGTTTCCACAGATCGAACAAGAAGCGGAGGACTTCAAACTCAGCGCCTTCGGCTGATGCGTCGGGGGCAACTACAAGTCGAGTCCCAGGAGCTTGCTACAACTACGGGAAGACGGGGCATTTTGCTCGTGAGTGTTGGAGGGACGTTCAAAGTCTGAGAGGAAGTCTGGAGCGACTTATGAGGAGAAAGGGAAGGCGGTGGAGTCAACCGTGTCCCATCATGCTCCAGCCCAGCCTAGAATCTACAACCTTAGTCTGCAAGAGGCCATAAAGCAAGCGGACATGGTGACAGGTATGAGTTAAATTTTAGTTGTTAAACTTTTATAGTTGTTACCTTCATATTTGTTAGCTTACTTTTGTTGGTGCTAGGCTTTGTGTTGATCTTTGAGTCTCCGGCGAGAGCCCTGTTTGATACGGGAGCATCGCATTCCTTCTTGTCCGAAAAATTCATATCGCACATCGGGGTTCCGTCTTCGATGATAAAAGACAAATTGGATGTGTTGTTGCCCAATGGGTGCTCAATGCGTGCTGATAGGGTCTGCAGAGTGAAGATTCGGATTGGAGACCAGGAGTTTGATTTGCGAGCGTTGGTTCTACCGTTAGTGGAGTTCGACGTAATATTCGGTATGGATTGGCTCTCGGAGCAGGTGCATGCATTGATTGCAACCGTAAGGAAGTTAAGTTGGGTCTGAACACCGATCGGGAGACTACTTTTGTGGGCATGAAGGGGTCGGGTAAGATCTTGATGTAGGCCCTTCAGGTGATCAAGGTAGCTCGGTCTGGGGTAGAGCTGTTTGTCACATTAGTGCAGACTTTGACGTCTAAGCCTAGTTTGGACAGCAGCCCAATTGTGTCTGATTATCCCGATGTGTTCCCAGATGATCTCCCAGGAGCCCCTCCTCAGCGGGAGATAGACTTTACTATAGAGCTGGTACCGGGTGCCAAACCGGTGTCATGCTCCCCATATCGGATAGCGCCAAGAGAGATGGCAGAGTTGAAGGTGCAACTGCAAGAGTTGCTAGATCAAGGTTATGTGCGTCCAAGTTTGTCGCCTTGGAGCGCACCAGTTCTCTTTGTTAAGAAGAAAGATGGGAGCTTGCGGATTTGTATCGACTACCGGGAATTAAACAAGCTTACAGAAAAGAATAAGTATCTGATTCTGAGGATTGACGATCTATTTGATCAGTTGGTTGGGTCAACGGTATATTCGAAGTTAGATCTGAAGTCCGGTTACTACCAGTTGAGGATAAGGGAGAGCGACATCCCAAAGACAGTATTCAGTACGCGGTTTGGGCATTACGAGTTCACGGTCATGCCGTTTGGGTTGACAAATGCGCCATCCGTATTTATGGATCTAATGAACAGGACGTTGAGAGAGTACCTGGATCGTTTCGTGATAGTATTTATCGATGATATCCTAGTGTACTCGCAGTGTGAAGAGGACTATTACAATCATCTACACATGGTGTTGGAGACATTGAGGAGGAATCAGTTGTATGCTAAGTTCTCCAAGTGTGAATTCTGGTTATCCTCAATAGCGTTCCTTGGTCATTTTGTCAGTGGAGAAGGAATAGCTGTGGATCCGGCGAAGATAGTGGCGATACAAGAGTGGCCTGCTTTGACTACAGTGGCAGAGGTCCGGAGTTTTCCAGGGCTTGCTGGCTACTACAGGCGCTTTGTAGAGAACTTCTCGTGGATAGCGCTACCACTCACGCCGTTGACTAGGAAGGATCAGAAGTTTGTGTAGTCTCCGGAGTGCGAACGAGCTTTTGAAGAGTTGAAGAGGCGGTTGACCACGGCTCCTATTTTATGTTCGCCAAGTGGAACCGAAGGGTTCGAGATCTATAGTGATGCTTCGGGCAGTGGTTTGGGTTGTGTTCTGCTACAGCATGGGAGAGTGATAGCCTATGGTTCACGACAACTAAAGGTTCATGAGAGGAATTATCCGGTCCACGACTTAGAGTTAGAGGCTGTGATATTTGCTCTAAAACTTTGGAGGCACTACCTGTACGGTGTGAAGGTCGATATTTACACCGATCATAAGAGCTTGAAGTACCTGTTGGACCAAAAGGATCTGAACATGAGGCAACGTAGATGGATGAAGCTCTTGGGGGACTACACCTTTAAGATACATTATGTGCCTGGGAAGGGAAATGCAGTGGCGGATGCGTTGAGTTGCAGGACTACGGCGCAGGCCAACTGTTTATTAGTACATGATGAGAGATTGGTCCATGAGCTGGAGGCTTTGGAGATATCTTGCGTCGACAAGCAGTCTAGTGCCGAGGCGAAACTGTTTTGGACAGAGGTGCAGTGTGACCTAGTGGATAGAGTTCGATGGGCTTTGGTTCAGGATAACAGCATGAAGCAGATCTTGGATGAATCTTTGGATGGGTCAAATTCTCAGTTTGTTGTTGAAGATGGTTTGCTAAGGAAGGATGGTAGCCTATGCGTTCCTAGTGCGGATAATCTTCTGGAAGAGTTGATGTATGAGGCTCATCATACCAAGTACTCAATCCAGCCGAGAAGCACGAAGATGTATAAAGACATGAAGAAATTATTCCGGTGGACGGGTTTGAAGAAGGATGTAGCACTCTATGTGGCCAAGTGTCGTACATGTGCATTGGTGAAGGCGGAATGCCAGAAACCCGGAGGTTTCTTGAAGCCCCTACCTATCCCAGAATGGAAATTCGATGACATATCTATGGATTTTGTGCATGGTTTGCCGAAGTCACAGAAGGGAAACGACGTCATTTGCGTGGTCGTAGATATGTTGACAAAGGTGTTGCACTTTATTCCAGTCAGGAAGGAAGATTCGGTGGAAAAGTTAGTCAAACTCTATGTGAAGAATATTGTACGATTGCATGGTGTGCCCCGTAGTATTGTTAGTGACCCAGATGGACACTTTACGTCGAAGGATTGGAGGTTGGTGCATAGTATGTTGGGAACTAAGCTGAGTTTCAGCACAGCCTTTCATCCACAGATGGATGGTCAGACCGAGAGGGTCAACACGACTATGGAGGACATGCTTCGCATGTGCATCCTAGATTTCAGAAAGCATTTGGAGGATCACCTGTACATGGTGGAGTTTGCATACAACAACAGCTTTCAGGCAAGTATTGGAATGGCGCCTTTCGAGGCCTTGTACGGGAGGAAGTGTCGTACGCCGTTGTCTTGGTTGGAGGCAGGCGAATTGAAGTTGTATAAATGTCAAGCAGTGGAAGATGCCGCCTCAATGGTGTGTACAATTCAGGAAAGGTTGAATATCGCTCAGGATAGACAGTCAAAGTACTATAATGCCAAACATAGGAACATGCAGTTCAGCGTTGGCGACATGGTGTATCTAAAAATCAAGCCGTTCAAAGGTGTCTCGCGGGTTCGACGCTTGAAGAAGCTGAGTCCGAGATACCTTGGACCATTTGAAATCCTGGAGCGTGTTGGCGAGTCGGCGTATAGATTGAAGCTGTCGGCGGAATTGAGTGGGCTACATGACGTGTTCCACGTATCGGTGTTGCATAAGGCGGTGCAAGAGCCTTCGCAGATCATTGCGGATAATCAAGTACCAGTTGATTATGAGTTGAACACAAGGATCAAGCCAGTACGTATTGAAGATATTGCAGTCAAGCGACTCCGCAACAAGGATATCCGTATGGTTAAAGTCCGATGGGATAATTACGGACGTGAGGAGATTTCTTGGGAGCGAGAGCAAGCTATGTTGGAGAAATACCCTGAGTTATTCCACTAAGGTATTATTTAGATTTGTGTACCTTCACTTAATTTCAGGATGAAATTCCTTAAGTGGGGGAGATTTGTTACGCCCCGAAAATTGTATTTGAGTCGGCCGCAAAAAAGGGGATTTTGGTGCCTGTATAGGGGTACATGGCCTAGGACACGGGCGTGTCCAAGGCCGTGTCTGGCTGGTGTTTTTGGCTGTTTTCATCCCGAGAAGGACACGGCTAGAAACACGGCTAAGGGACACGGGCGTGTCATTTGACACGGGCGTGTGCCTACCCGTGCCCCTACCCGTGTTCTTTTGGGTCGTGTCCGTTGTCGTGGCGGTTATGCGTGACACGCCCTCGAACACGGGTGTGTCGAGGAACCCGACACAGGCGTGTCAGGTGAGACACAGGCGTGTCTTTACCCGTGTGTCTTTTCTCCGTTCGACGATCGTGCCTGGATCGAGGCACACGGCCTGGGACACGGCAGTGTGCCAAGCCGTATTCGGCCCAGATCTGGAGATTTTTGAACACATCTGAGCCGTTCGTTTTCTTTAATTAAGATCCAACGACCCAGATGGTTTCCTGCTCTGTTAAGGCTGGGAATAGGGGAGTTAATCTTTCATTTCTCTCCAACCATTCTCTCTCTCAAGGAGTTGGAAAGAGGAGGAAGAAGGAAGGGATTCCGGCCGTCGGCGGAGCATCGGAGCACCGTTTCGAAATCTGAGAGTGGATCTGTGGAGGAAAGTTCGTTGCGAAGATTTCCATCCATGTAGTTTTTCCATGTCGCCAAAGTGGACTACAAGGGTAACGATTCTCTACTTGAGCGAGTGAAGCTCTTTCTTTCTGCATAGGGAATCCTGCTCCCGCGAGTGTGCGGTGAGTGTGTGGTGTTCCTTGGGGGTATGTGAATAGTCTCCCTTGTGTTGCATATAGAGTCTGAAATCGTAAGTACGGGCATAGGCATTGTGTGTGAAGTCTACCCGGATGTGTATTATCTAGATCGGTGATGTTGCATTTGATATATTTTGTCGGAGAAGACTCCATGCTTTGGGGTTTTTTCGGGTTTATACGCGGTAGATTGCAGGAGGGATCTTTGGAGGTTAGCTCCAAGGAGCACCCGGAAAACTGAGTGGAATCGTTGTTCTGCTAGCTTGGCGGTCTGGGAACCGGCCTTGATCATAAATGGGTTATGAGATTGTCTGGAAAATGTTGGGATCCGAGAGAAGCTTGGCCCGCGCATAGGACTTAAATTGTATATGCGGCGTGAGCAACGGGCAAGTGGAATTGGACCTAGGCTATGTAGTTCGGTGCGAGAGACCCGAAGACGGGGACTGGCCGTTGGCATACTCGGGAGCCTTAGACGGTGGTCAGAAAGGCTAAATGCTTACATGTTGTTGCCATCCTGGGGGTGTGGTGAAGACGATGATTGGTCAGGATTCACCGTTAATGTGCCCTGAGTGCACGGGGTGTTTGGCCGTGCGAGCCTACACATGTGGCGTAGTATAGTTGCGCTTTATTATTTTATTGGGCTAATGATATGTAGGGAAAGAGCACCGCCATCCCGAGTTAGGGGCGGGGTCGTTATAATTTGGTCGGCTTTTGGCTGACCGTTGCTTTGTTTGCCACCGTGCGGTGGAATGTGCTTGCAGGTGCTACGGAGCCGAGTACCAAATAGCGGGCTGGAGCCCATGTTGCTGTGCTGGCCCTAGAAGGCCAAAGAGAATAGTTGTTTTTATTTTTATCATGTGTGGCCGACCTGCGAGCCGATGTATGTAAGACATGTTTTTATTAAGTGAACATTTGTAAGGTCATAAGGCCATGTACCCTTTTTAGTGTATTTGGGGTTAAATTCCTCTTGTGTGGATGTGGACATTCTTGGATATGGATTTAAGATTTGGGTTCTTTCAACTTTAAAAGCCTCCGCTAGAATGCTCTGTGTAGGACGTGTAGTCTTAATTGGATAGTTTGAATATTCTTATGTAACCCTTTCGACGGTCTGTGGTATATGGCGTCGGGTTCCAGCTGGACCTTCTGTTATATATCATGCGACTGATGGGGGTGTTACATGATTACTGAGTGGTTGGGCTCTATGCCTGTGTTATAAGTCTCGGTGGAGACTACGTGATCTGGTGAGATCGTGTTGTAATCTCTGAAGAGCCAAGTTATTGGAGAAGTGCTTTGTCTAACATTCTATCAAAAAGGAGAGAGAGATAGTGGATGTACTCATACACTGGGAACCACTATAAAAATCCGGCGTGATGTGTGGGTAAATTTCTTGAAAGCTAAATTAATTACTCACAACAAAGCCTAACTCAGTTAAAGGCTTAAATAATTCAGAATAGAATAATAAAGATCTTAATAACCAATTCACCCCTAGGTGATTAGCTACCCTTAAATTCAAAGACTTTCAAGTGGTATCAGAGGGAGGTTACTCAAGAAAGGCTTAACATTATAAGTAGATCTCTAAGGGTAGCCGAGAATAGATAAGTATGGGTTCAGGAGAGAACCATAAGGAAATAGGTTCTATGAAGCTTCCTCTATGCGGGAAAGAAAATTTTGGAATTTAGAAAGAAAGGGCTAGATTGTTTATGGAAGCATCAGACCCTATGATTTATGTTACAGTACTAGAAGTGTTGATGCACAAAAAGAGAAAGGGAGTCGAGCACCACCAGCTAACGGTTCGAGCACCAGGGAATGGAAGGGAAAAGGCAACTGCAAGCAGCTATCTACTGAGCGGGCGAGAGAAAAAGGAACAGTAGAGCCTTGAGCCACGGCAACACCAGACTTCACCCGTCGCGGCCCAAATGCCTCTCTTGCGACGGGCTTTCTTTTGATTGCAAATGAGTTTGATTACAAGCTAAGTAAAAGTAAAGTGCAAGAGTAGAGCAAACTGGAGACCACAAAGCCTGAGATTCAAGTCTGCAGCCTTCAACAGGCATGCTCCAGGGCTCGAGTCAGCATGCTTTGGTTGTTCAACCTTCCCCTATTTATAGGTTAGAGGGCCTGCCCAAATGGGTAGGGCTAAAATAACCGACTTCCCGGGGTACAGGAGAACCGAGCAGCGGTGACAGGAAGCAAAAAAAAAGATACCCCAGTCCGCACAAGAGGGGCGGACTGGGCTCGCGGGCTGATGCTTCCATCTGTTGTTGCGAGGCGTGATTCTACCGGAGGGCTGTGGCCCAGGCGGGCTGAACTTTGAGTCCGCCTAAAGAGCAGTGCGATCCAGAGCCGATCACTAGAGGTTGAGCCGGGCGGACTGCAGAAACGAGTCCGCCGAAGGAGAGCTGGGACTTGCTGAATACGCCGAGGTTTTGTCGAGCTGGGTGGACTGGAGAATAGAGTCCATCGTTGATGGAGCATGCAACCTTGGAACCTTGCACGTGTTACGGATTTTGTGGTTAACAAGAAGGACCATTCATTTCATTGAAGGTGTCTGTTCTTGATGCAAATGTCAAGACTCCTAAGAGTAATGAAAAAATGACTAAAGATGAAATCATCTTGGCTATAATGGATAAGAGGACACATAATATTATAGTTAGTGTCATAGATGGCTCTATTTTTCAAAACCCGGTTCACTGCAAGACCTCAAAGGAAATGCGGGGTACTCTGGTGATATACATGGAGGGTACTGAGGTAGTTAGAGATGATAGGAAGTCTATGCTCAATCAAGAGTATGAGGCTATCAGGCAGATCAAGGAGGAGACTATAGCTAGCCACTATGAAAGGTTTTTCAGAACTGTAAATGAGCTAAGGACCTATGGTCAGGTCTTTAGTAACTATGAGATAAATGATAAATTTCTTTGGTCTCTTACTAAAAATTGGGACACTAAGATATGTGTCATTAGAGAAGTGGAAAAACTAGCAAATACTCCACCATCCATACTTTTTGGTAAGCTGATGTCATATGAAATGCAGCTGATTGCAAGGAAGGAGGGAGAGAAGACTAGAAAAGCTCAGGACAAAAAATCAACTGTGACCTTCAAGTTAGATAATTCCAAGAAAAGCAAAGAGAAGAATCCTTCTATCCCAAGAAGGCCAATTGAGTCTGATGATTTAGATCAAGATACATCAAAATGCAATATGTTTGATGAGGAATTTGCTGCTTTCTCAAGGGAGTTCATGAAGCTGATGAAGAGGAAGGGGTGGAGGAGCAGACCTTCCTTCTCCTTACAAAACAAGGAGGACTACTACAAAACCAGGAAGAAACCTTCCAAGGAAGGCAAGTATGACTCGAAACCTTGTAAACATGTTTCTAATAAGATTATCTATTTTTGCTGCAGAAAGACAAAGCATGTTGTTGTTGAATGTCCTGTGAAGAAGATGAAGGCTGATGAGAAAAATTACCATTATAAGAAAGGCAAGAAGGAGAAAACCTTCATTGCTAAGAAGGAGAAAAGTTGGACTGACTCATCCTCCTCAGAGTCAGATGATGAAGATGAAGCCTACTTTGGGCTGATGGCTAAAATAGATGAGGAATCTTGCCTGGATCAGCCTGCACCATCTAAGGTACACTCTGCATTCAGCTCTTTATCTAAGTCAAGTTATAAAACTAGTTCTAGTTCAAAAGCATCCTCATCCAGGAATAAATGTGATTATGAGTCTGAGGAAGACATCAATCAAGTGATTGATAAGTATGATGAACTTATGGAAGCATTCAAAAGAAGTAAGCTACTAACTAAACAATAAACTCTGGAAATTGCATCTTTAAAGCTTGTTGTTTCCCAGCACTCTGAGACATCAATCATGTTGGAATAAAAAATTAGGGAAGTTAGTAAGTTGAAGACTATTACTATTATACATATAGGCACCATAAAGCATAAGAATGTCCATATTAGGGATCTAGAAGAAAAGCTCTGAAGGGAGAAGAGAATTATTGCAAGTTTTTCTAAGCCCAATTCAGTGTTGCTCATTATTGACTCCTTCACCTCTCAGAGAAATAAGAGAGGAGTTGGATTCAAGGGAAATACCATAGCTGCCCCTTTCAAAGGAAAGGGAAAAGCTCCAGCTAAGTCACTTATTGCCTTTAAAAGGGTAATACTCCCAACTAACAAGTATGACTAGGACTGTATATATGGTCACTGGAAGAATGAGAATTCTTCCTGGAAGGATACTAATGTTTCTTCCAATGTATGAAGAAGAGGAATGGGAATGAGTGCCTTCAAGGTTGCTCATGAGGAAATACAAATGCACCATCTTGGACCATTTGTCTTTGGTGTTCCAGTCCCTACTCTTAAGAAAGGGGCAGTGGCCAAACTTCAGACTCAATCAGCAATAACTCAGACTAAAGATCAGTCTTATAACACGCCTGATTGGGTGTTTTGATGCTATCAGGAGCATGATTTCAGCAAAGAAAACTACTGCTAATGACACCTAGAAAGAGTCAATTAAAGCAGCTGAAAAACTCTACTTCAGTTAGAAAATTGCTGAAAGAAATCTGAAGAAGACAACTACTATTCCTTCTGGAAAGGTTGCTACTATTAACACAGTCATTAGACCAGCTCAGAAAAGAAGATATAACCTTCATGAGTGCTGGTGTTGTGGCAAGATAGGATATTTTGTCATTTATTGTTGGTATAATTCTAGGGTGCCCAGAGCTAAAGTAATTTTACCAGTTAGAAAAACTGCTGGTAGACATGTCCATTTTGAGACTAAGGCTTCATTTGTTTCGGCGGTGGCGGATCGATCCGGCGGGTGGAAATGGAGTGTTCGAAACGGACGGGGGAGGTGGCTGCTCCAAACGGAGCTTTTTGGGGCGTTTCTCAAGGCGGGCAGGTGGAAACGGAGCAAACGCCGACGGAGGTTCAT
Organism: Platanthera guangdongensis; assembly: GCA_039583875.1. Classification (NCBI taxonomy): domain Eukaryota; kingdom Viridiplantae; phylum Streptophyta; class Magnoliopsida; order Asparagales; family Orchidaceae; genus Platanthera; species Platanthera guangdongensis. Next base: position 139,200,826 of record CM077147.1, read on the forward strand.
TTGTTTACCCGCCTTTTGGCGGCGTTTGCCTAAAATGGAACACCGAAACGCCCAAACAAATAGAGCCTAACATGCACCTAGGACCCAATAAATATTGTGGTCCTAAGATAAACTAAATATGTTTTGTAGGTTAGTCCAAGTTTCCATACCCTTATATGATACTTGGACAGTGGTTGTTTTAGGCACATGACTGGAACAAAGAGTAATTTGAGGGAGTTCATTCTAAAGAAGGATGGACCAAAGGTGATCTTTGGTGGATCAGACAAAGGGATTACCATAGGTTATGGTAAGATCTTAAATGACTTAGTAACGTTCATAAAAGTAGCCTATATGGAAGGGTTGCAACACAACATTATAAACATAAGCCAACCTTGTGATCTTGGCTATGACATTTCATTCCACAAAGATGAGTGCCACATAAAGAAGTCAAGTGACCAATAGATCATATTGACAGGCACTAGGAGTGGGAATGTGTACTGTTTAAATTTTCTTTGTGTAAATTCAGACTCTCCCATATGCCTAATTGCAAATGAGAAAGCCTCATACTATGTTAAATGACACGAGAGGCTAGCTCATTTGAACTATAAAACCATAGGTCAACTCTTCAGTAAAAATCTAGTTAGGAATGGTCCTAACATAAAATGCACTAAGAAGAGCATTTGCTCTACATGCCAAAAAATCAAGCACACCAAAGCTTCTTTCAAAGCATTGAAACCAAAGAATCTATAAGGCGTTTATACCTCCTGCAAGTGGACATATTTGGCCCTATGCCAATTCATAGTCTAGGTAGGAAAGTCTACATCTTTGTGATTGTTGATGACTATTCAAGATTTACTTGGGTTTTTTTTAAGGAAAAGTCTGAAACTCCTGATGTCTTCAAGACATTTGTCAAACAAATACAAAATGAATTGAACAGTTCTGTGATCAGAATCAAAAGTGATCATAAAACTGAGTTTCAATCTGAATGCATAACAAAGTTTTGTGAAGAACTTGAGATTCAGCAAGAGTTGCCCTCTCCAAGAACATCCAAGCAAAATGGGATTGCTGATCGAGAGGAAGAATATGACTCTCATAGAAGGTGGAAGGACTTTACTGAATGACACATCTCTCCCGGAATATTTCTGTACTGAGTCAGTAAACACTGTGTGTCATGTCCTCAATAGGGCTTTTATTACCAAAAGTCATAAAAAGACTCTTTATGAGATATTGAAAGGCAGAAAACCAAATCTTGTATATCTCAGAAATTTCGGGAGCAAAATCTATGTGCTTAATAATGGGAAATCCTATATAACTAAGTTTGTTTCCAAGTCCTATGAATGGATCTTTGTTGGGCACAACAATCATAGTAAAGCATATAAGATCTATAACTTGACAAGTCAAGTTATAGAGGAGTCGGTTAATGTAGTGTTTGATGAATCAAATACGATTAATAATGAGCTGTCAAGCTCCTTTTCTAGTGTTGCAGGCACAAAAGTGATCATGGACAAGCTGACTGTTAAGCAAGCTGAACCTATAGTCCAAGATAAAGATGAAATTGTGTGGATACCAGAGGAAGCACAAGGCACATAGGAAGTGGATGATGTTCAGCATGATTGAGACTATGGAGCACAGAATGTTGAAGGAAGACTGCCCCAAGAAGTCAGGCATTTGAAGGATCATCCAGGCCACCAGATCATTGGTGATGCAAGTCAAGGTGTAGTGACAAGGAGCAGATGCCTCAACATAGCAATGTACTCCAGTTTCTTGTCATATGTAGAGCCCAAAAAGTTTGAAGAGGCAAACATGGATCAATTTTGGATTATAGCTATGCAAGAAGAACTAAACCAGTTTAAGAAGCATAAGGTCTAGAAGCCGATTCCCAGACCACAAAGACATAATGTCATTGGAATCAAGTGGATTTATAGGAATAAACTTGATGAAAATGGCATTATAACCAAGACCAAAACTACACTGGTAGCCAGGGGTATAGTCAGGAAGAAGGTACTAACTTTGATACAACATTTTCCCCTGTAGCAAAACTAGAAGCCATCAGATTATTCCTTGCATATGTTGCATACCAAGGACTCAGAGTCTACCGGATGGATGTAAAGTCAGCTTTCTTGAATGGAGACTTGAAGGAAGAAGTTTATGTTAAACAATCTCCAGGTTTTGTTGTTCCTAACCAATCAAATTTTGTTTATAAACTTAGGAAAGCTTTATATGGGTTGAAACAAGCTCCTAGAGCATGGTATGAAACCATGTCAAGCTTCTTCATTGAGAATAAATTCTTAAGGGAGAAGAAAAACAAGACCCTATTTCTAAGGGAATCCAAAGGCAAGATTATCCTAGTCCAGCTATATGTTGATGACATAATCTTTGGATCTATTGATGACAACCTTTGCAGAAAGTTTGTCAAACTTATGCAAGGGAAGATTGAAATGAGCAATATGGGTGAACTTAAGTTCTTCTTAGGTTTACAAGTAAGACAGACTGACAATGGATTATCCATATATCAGTCTAAGTTTACCAGAGAATTGATCAAGAAATTTGGGATGAAGAATGCCTCCACCACGAAAACTCCCATAGGGTCAAACATGTCTTTAGACAAGGATGAGGCAGGGAAACCTATTGATCAAACTTTGTATAGAGGAATAATTGGATCCCTTCTATACTTAACTACTAGTAGGTCAGACATTATTTATGTTACATGTGTCTGTGCTAGATATCAGGCATGCCCTAAAGAATCTCATTACTATGTTGCTAAGAGAATTTTTAGATATCTAAAGGGCACAACAGATCTTGGCCTTTGGTACCCTAAGACTAGGGATTTTAAACTAATAGGCTTTTTAGATGCAGAATTTGCAGGCTACAGAGAAGACAGTAAAAGCACACTAGGCACTTGTCAATTTTTTAGAAAAAGGCTGGTGTCATGGAACAACAAGAAGCAAACAGGTGTTTTTATTTCTAATGTAGAGTCAAAATACATAGCTGCAGGGAGCTGTCGTGCACAGTTACCATGGATTCAACATCAACTTCAGGATTATAACATTCAAGTAAGTAAAAGCTCTTTATTTTGTGATTCTATTGGTGCAATCTCTATAGCTAGAAATCCTATCTCACATAGCAGAACTAAGCACATAGAGATTATATATCACATTATAAGAAAGCATGTGGAATGTGAGGATATTAGTCTTCAGTTTGTTCCAACAGACAAGCAAGTGGCTGACCTTTTCACCGGGGCACTAGATGAAGCAAAGTTCAACACCTTCAAGTTTGAGTTGGGAATGTTGAACTTGGTATAGCTTCAGCTGCTCGTCATATTGTTTTGTTGCAGGAAATACTTCATCTTGCAGGATGGAGTAGAATAAATATCAAAAAGATTGATAGAAGTTGCTCTTGGTGAGGGGGAGCAAGTCCAACATTAGTTGGTTATTTGTAATCAAAAAAAGGGGAGAAGATAATCAAGATGGCCAGCTTCTCCCTAACTATTCTACAGAAGTCAAAAGGGGGAGAAGAAGCAGCAAAGCAGGGGGAGCAGCAGGGGGAGCTGCCAAATGATATGCAAGTGGTGTTCCTATACAAAGGGAAAAGGTGAACCATGCAGCAAAACATGGGGAGTAAGTGATGCTCACTACACTAGCAGAAAAATGGGAGAGTGGTAACTCTTAACTATCTTGTGTTATAACTTGGTGTATATTGTTGCTGCATATGTTAGTGTATATCATTAACAAAGGTTTTCATGTGGTGTTTTGACTTCTTCAAATAGAGAGATATTGTTGGGTCCATTGATCTCAATGTCCTAGATTTGTAAGAAGTCAAACAAGTCAATGATATACGCATAGTTGTATTTGATGTATGTTTAAGTTCATTCATACAGGTTAGTCTATGTCATATTGATTGGACAGGTGGTCCAAGTGACATTGACAGGTGGACTCAAAGAAGCTTACTGGAAAGGTAGAAAATTGACTAAGTTCACAGACGTTGAGTGAAGCAAGCTCACTCAACACTAGATATCAAGGCAGTTGATAAAGTGTAACGCCCCCACCTGTCACATGACATATAACGGTGGGTCCGGCCGGGGCCCCACGCCATATCTCACAGACAAGCGAAGGAATCACGTGTGGAAATCAAAATCGATGCGTATCCTTAACTCATCCATTCTAGCGCAACATTTGTTTTTACCATGAACTCAAACCAGAATGTCCACCAATATATAAATACCACATTTATATATATCACAACACCAGGAATGTATACAACCCACACACCCTGGCCTTATGGCCTTACAGGTTCCTCTTTACACATCAATAATTTCGTACATCGGCACGCAGGCCGGCCACACATGAAATCCAAACACCACTCTTCGCATGGCCTTCAAGGGCCAACAGCAGCAAGCTAGCCATTCCACTTATTCATTTCAAGCCGCAACACCTGCACTTCCATATCCAAGCCAACACAGAAAACAAAGTAACGGTCAGCATTTGGCTGACCCATTATAACAACCCTACCCCCTGCCCAGGGTAGTGGTTCCTTCCCTGTATACAGTGCTATCATTTATCATCAAGTATCATCAAGCATATCTCATTCTCTTTATTCCGCTAGCAAACACATGACATCACAAACGCTGGAATCCACCAGACGTTCCGTGCACTCAGGGCACCTTCTTGGCGTACCGGAATCCACCAGTCATACACCGCCGATCCGAGGTTCTAACTTGTTGGTTGACCGGCCCTATTCCACCAGTCTCGCAAGCTGGCGACATCCCGCCCAAACCACACAGAGGTACAACCTCACAGCATCCAACAACCAGAGTAGGTCGACCCACAACATGTGGTGTAGCACGCCGGGTTTATCCAAGCTCCCCAGGCAATGTCTACCCATCGACCCCCCTCCTAATCCGATCGACCCACACTATGTGGTGCAGCAAGCCGGGTTTAACTCGGCTCCCCAAGCATTGCCACCAATCGACCCCTACCTAACTAGATCAACCCACCCTAGTGGTGTAACAGGCCGGGTTTATCACGAGCTCCCCAGGCGTGCTACCAATTGATCATATCACAACCAGTAGCTTTGCCAAAGCCTCCTCACATTCCGCATCACATCCATACATTCATCACAAGAGAAAACCATTTGCATCTCATCAAATCCACGGAGTCTTCTCCGGTTTACCCATGAACATCACCAATCCAGACTACCTGTCCAGATAGGCTTCACACAGCATGCATATGCCGTACTCCATATTTCCGGCTCCAGATGCAGACTCAACAAAGGAATCACTTCCGCAAATCCACCTCTTGGTGGAGGATTCCAAGCACATGCATAAAGGAAGGACTTCGATGTCCAAGAATGAGATCGTTACCCTTGAAGACCGCTTCGGCGCCATGAAGTAGTCGGATGGAAATCACCGCCTCGGCTTCGCCTTCACGAATCCGCTCTTGGATCTTCGCTCCGCACTCCGCAGCTCCGACAGCAGCTGGTAGACTCCTCCCTTCCCTCTTGCCTTAGCCTTTCTTCCTCCCTTTCTTAAAAGAAATGAAGAAGAAGAAGAAAAGAGGGATTAAATCCCCTTTTTCTCGGCCTTCACATGACCTGGATAGAGCCCAGCCATTGGATCCAGGAAGAGGGAAACAAACGGCTCAGATTTGGCCAGAAAAGCTTGAACACGGCCTGACACGCCCTGTGACACGCCCGTGTCACAGGCTGTGTCCCTCTAAGAGGCAGACAACCGACTCAATCCAGCCAATACACGGCCGTGTGACACGCCCGTGTCACGTGCCGTGTTCCCGACACGTCCTCAGACACGCCCGTGTCTGAGGTCGTGTGCCTCAACGAAAATAATCCCAAAACAACCCGAGACTTCACACGGCCTGGCACACGCCCGTGTTCCTGGCCGTGTGCACCTGGACACACCCGTGTCCCGCAAACACGCCCTAGCTCGAAACGTCGAGTTGAGTTCGACGGCTACTGACACGCCCTGTGACACGCCCGTGTCACAGGCCGTGTCCTCACTCGACACTCGACACTCGACGATCGTCATTTCGTCGACTTCACGACTCGACACTACCCAGGCCTGACATGCCCTGGGACACGCCCGTGTCCCAGGCCGTGTCACCCATGCCTGAACCCGATTTTGCTCAAATTGATCCGCTTGACTTCGGGGTGTTACAATCCTCCCCCCCTTCAAATAATTTCGTCCTCGAAATTTGACTCCAATCAGCCACAACATCATCAAAGCTTACACCCCAAGCCTCCGCACAAACTAACAAACATACAACACAAAGAAACATCCCTAACTTCCACTTGTGCACATTCAGCCACAGAAGACCTCAAAACAAAACAACATGATTTATTGATCTCCTTACCATCACACTTCACAATTATATATATAAACATCATCAAGTTTCGATTCAGTCAAAAGTAATTCACATCACACTTCACTTCCGCTCAGCCTCCCGATTTTGGAATTCGCGATTTAGAGATAAATTAAACACCCGAGGCTGAATTTCACCAACTGAGCTTTGCGGCTCTTGTACTTCCATCGCATGCAATCGAGGTTGCGTCCGGGGTGCAGATGATTCAGCCACTGCTTTTCCCTTTTCTTCATATGACGCACCTATCTTTGTCTCACTCCCTGGAGGGGCATTCCTACAGAATTTTGCTATATGTACTTGCTGCCCGCATTTATAGCATATACGTGTATCCACACGTCCTGACCCATAAGTCGCCCCCGAAGAAATAGTCGACAGAGCTGATTCCGTCGGCCTAAATCTTTTCTTCTCTTGTCGTCGAAACTCCGATTGATCCAACTGCGACACTTTAAACTCTGCCTTGTCCACTGCCAGTCGCTTATTCGCTTGTACTCGCTTCATATCCTTCTCCAATGCATGAGCTGTATCGACTAATGCTTGGAAGCCTTGGCTCACTGAACTCGGAAGTGCCAACCTCAATTCATCCCGCAAGCCTTCATAAAACCGATTTGTCTTTCGCGCTTCCTCCGCAAAGGTAGATCCCGCATATCTCCCCAATCTCGTAAACTCATGCAGGTAGGTATCAATCTCTCGCTCACCCTGCACCAAACGGAGAAATTCATTTTCCATCGCAATCCTCTGCGACACTGGCACATACTTGGCTAAAAATATTTGGGAGAATTCCTCCATGGAAACCTCCGTTAAACCTCGACCTGCCAAGTGATGCACTTCAATTTCATCCCACCACAATCTCGCATCGCCTTCCAACAGAAAAGTGGCCAACGTCACTTTCTGCTCCTCGACCGTCCGGATTGCGGTTAGGATCCTTTTTACCCTTGCCAACCAATCTTCCGCCTGCGTTGGGGAAAGCGCTCCACCAAACGTCGGTGGATGAAAGTGTATAAAACGTGTCAATGACTCGTCACTTGCTTGCGCCTCCACCACCACTGCAGCATGCTCTTGCCTTGCACCAGGCCTTGCCTGTCCAATAGGTTGTGCTTGTAACACTGCAAGCACTGTCTCTGTCACCACCCGTATGGCTTCTGCCGAGGGAGGCATAGGCGCTTCCATGGGTGCTGCACTCTCATCCGACCGCTGGGGCTCAGACGGCCCAGCTCCATCCCTCGCCACCTATCAATGTACAGAACACCATTAATACTTCAAATCATAACGGTACTGCTACATTGACTACACACTCACGCACGTCATGTGCATGACATACATTCCTAGTGGACATTCATGAGTTCATTGATGTTCTCTCCTCCCAAACAATCTAAACCTGGCTTTGATACCACTTTGTAACGCCCCCACCTGTCACATGACATATATCTCACAGACAAGCGAAGGAATCACGTGTGGAAATCAAAATCGATGTGTATCCTTAACTCATCCATTCTAGCGCAGCATTTTTTTTTACCATGAACTCAAACCAGAATGTCCACCAATATATAAATACCACATTTATATATATCACAACACCAGGAATGTATACAACCCACACACCCTCGTCTTATGGCCTTACAGGTTCCTCTTTACACATCAATAATTTCGTACATCGGCACGCAGGCCGGCCACACATGAAATCCAAACACCACTCTTCGCATGGCCTTCAAGGGCCAACAGCAGCAAGCTAGCCATTCCACTTATTCATTTCAAGCCGCAACACCTGCACTTCCATATCCAAGCCAACACAGAAAACAAAGTAACGGTCAGCATTTGGCTGACCCATTATAACGACCCTACCCCCTGCCCGGGGTAGTGGTTCCTTCCCTGTATACAGTGCGATCATCTATCATCAAGTATCATCAAGCATATCTCATTCTCTTTATTCCGCTAGCAAACACATGACATCACAAACGCTGGAATCCACCAGACGTTCCGTGCACTCAGGGCACCTTCTTGGCGTACCGGAATCCACCAGTCATACACCGCCGATCCGAGGTTTTAACTTATTGGTTGACCGGCCCTAGTCCACCAGTCTCGCAAGCTGGCGACATCTCGCCCAAACCACACAGAGGTACAACCTCACAGCATCCAACAACCAGAGTAGGTCGACCCACAACATGTGGTGTAGCACGTCGGTTTTATCCAAGCTCCCCAGGCAACGTCTACCCATCGACCCCCTCCTAATCCGATCGACCCACACTATGTAGTGCAGCAAGCCGGGTTTAACTCGGCTCCCCAAGCATTGTCACCAATCGACCCCTACCTAACTAGATCAACCCACCCTAGTGGTGTAACAGGCAGGGTTTATCACGAGCTCCCCAGGCGTGCTACCAATTGATCATATCACAACCAGGAGCTTTGCCAAAGCCTCCTCACATTCAGCATCACATCCATACATTCATCACAAGAGAAAACCATTTGCATCTCATCAAATCCACGGAGTCTTCTCCGGTTTACCCATGAACATCACCAATCCAGACTACCGGTCCAGATAGGCTTCACACAGCATGCCTATGCCGTACTCCATATTTCCGGCTCTAGATGCAGACTCAACAAAGGAATCACTTCCGCAAATCCACCTCTTGGTGGAGGATTCCAAGCACATGCATAAAGGAAGGACTTTGATGTCCAAGAAGGAGATCGTTACCCTTGAAGACCGCTTCGGCGCCATGAAGTAGCCGGATGGAAATCACCGCCTCGGCTTCGCCTTCACGAATCCGCTCTCGGATTTTCGCTCCGCACTCCGCAGCTCCTACAGCAGCTGGTAGACTCCTCCCTTCCCTCTTGCCTTAGCCTTTCTTCCTCCCTTTCTTAAAAGAAATGAAGAAGAAGAAGAAGAAGAAAAGAGGGATTAAATCCCCTTTTTCTCGGCCTTCACATGACCTGGACAGAGCCCAACCATTGGATCCAGGAAGAGGGAAACAAACGACTCAGATTTGGCCAGAAAAGCTTGAACACGGCCTGACACGCCCTGTGACACGCCCGTGTCACAGGCCGTGTCCCTCTAAGCGGCAGACAACCGACTCAATCAAGCCAATACACGGCCGTATGACACGCCCGTGTCACGTGCCGTGTTCCCGACACGCCCTCAGACACGCCCGTGTCTGAGGCCGTGTGCCTCAACGAAAATAATCCCAAAACAACCCGAGACTTCACACGGCCTGGCACACGCCCGTGTTCCTGGCCGTGTGCACCTGGACACACCCGTGTCCCGCAAACACGCCCTAGCTCGAAACGTCGAGTTGAGTTCGACGGCTACTGACACGCCCTGTGACACGCCCGTGTCACAGGCCGTGTCCTCACTCGACACTCGACACTCGACACTCGACGATCGTCGAGCAAATTCGTCGACATCAAGACCGATCGTCGACACGGCCTCGACACGCCCTGCGACACGCCCGTGTCGCAGGCCGTGTCCGCTGTTCGACGACCGTCGACTCCAAATTTCGTTGACTTCACGACTCGACACTACCCAGGCCTGACACGCCCTGGGACACGCCCGTGTCCCAGGCCGTGTCACCCATGCCTGAACCCGATTTTGCTCAAATTGATCCGCTTGACTTCGGGGTGTTACATAAAGAAACAAGAATTTGCCTAAATCCACAGGCGTTGAGTGAAGCAAGCTCACTCAACTCCAGATGAACCAGAAGCCGGTGACAATGAAGAAAATGACTAAGTCCACATGCGTTGAGTGAAGCTAGTTCACTCAACGACATGCAGCTAACCGCGCTGAGAGAAGGCCAACAATCAAAGCTTTGAGTGTTGGCAAGGAAGAAATTGGCCAAATTCACATGCGTTGAGTGAAGTCAACTCACTCAATGTCATATAGCCAAAAGCGTTGATTCATGCTATTTCTGTCAAAGCCTTGGAAGAAAGACATGAAAATCTGTCTAAGTACAAAAACGTTGAGTGAAGCCAGTTCACACAACGCTAGAGGAAGAAAGCTTTGAGTCATCCTGTTCCTGTCAAAGCCATAAAAGAAAGAGATGAAAAATTGGTTAAGTCCAGAAGGGTTGAGTGAAGCTTGTTCACTCAACGTCATGTAGTTTCCATCAAAGACAAAGAAAAACGAGACAAAAAATCCACAAATTCCAGAAGCATTAAATGAAGCCAGTTCACTCAACGCCAAGATCAAAAGGCTTTGAGTCAAGCTAATGCAGTAAGACTAAGAGCAAAAAGAGAAATGGATTTGGCTAAGTATAGAGGCGTTGAGTGAAATCAGTTCACTAAACGCACTCAACGCCAGATTTCAGAAGTAAAGGCAGAAAGCGTTGAGTGAGGCCATCTCACTCAACGCCTTTAGACAGAATGAGATTTGGCTAAGTATAGAGGCGTTGAGTGAAGCTAGTTCACTCAATGCTCTTAACGCCATAGTTGCAGAAAGAGCTGAAAATTATTCTATGTCCAGAATCGTTGAGTGAAGCCAGTTCACTCAACGCTCTCAATGCAAAGGATGCAGAAATGGCTGAAGATCAAGTTAAGTCAAAAAGCGTTGAGTGAATCTTATACACTCAGCGCCCTCAGCTCCAAGGATGCAGAAAGGGCTGAAGATCAAGCTAAGGCAAAAAGCGTTGAGTGAAGCTTATACACTCAACGCTGTCAAAGCCTAGACAAGCTGAAGAATTGACTATGTCCAGAATCGATGAGTAAAGCCAATTCACTCAACGCACTCAACGCCTAGAGTGATTTTGTGAAATTGACTAAGTCCATAACTGATGAAGCCAGCAAAGTCAACAAAAGTCAACAAAGTTCAAAATGATCATGAAAAAGCTGCAACTCATCACTAACGTCGCTGTCTGTCTCATTCTGTAAAACTAAGGAAATAATCAGCCGTTAAAGCAGCGACACGTTTCAATCAACTTGCTAAATGACGGGATTAAAAATAGAAGATGAGATCTGGATTGAAACAAGTTTCTGAGGGATAAATTCATTACGAAAACGTTGGGACGGACTTCGTCTTCCCCCACCATTGTTGCAGAAATAAGATCGTATCGATGATTTTGAAGGGTTTCTGAGTTAGCTGCGGCGATCAACATCTGGTATAACAAGATCAGAGAATTTCTCTGAGCAAGAAGAATCAGTCTAAGTTCGACCTATTTTAAATTGCTTCAAGATCCAAGCCGGGCTGAATTTGAAGATCAATCTTTAGATCTGTGAAGAAGAGGTAGAGCAGTCTGTGTTCTGCAAAACAGGATAGCTGATTGAAGATTGTTCTTCTCTCTCCTTCATCAGTAGAATCAGAATCAAGGTTCTGAGTTACTTCTAGCACAAGCAGCAGATTCTTGAAGATTGTTATTTTTGTTGCTGTGAAGAAGATATGGCTGAGATTCTCTCAGCTCAGGAAGCAATTGACTCAGAGATTAATTTCTCGTGTCAAATCAACATTACTATTCAATTTCTATAGGATCTGTTTAAGATCTGTGTTGTAAGCCTAAATTATAAAGGCTGAGTGGAAGGTTCCAATCTTGGATCTGTGTGATAGGGCTCTTTTCTCAGCCTGTACTGTAGGGCATTTGTGCCTGTGGTAGGTGATCTGGTGATTACTGAGTGGTTGGGCTGTGTGTCTGTGTTGTAAGTCTCGGTGGAGACTAAGTGATCTGGTGGGATTGTGTTGTAATCTCTGAGGAGCCAAGTTATTGGATACATGTCATGTCTAACATTCTGTTAGAAAGGAGAGAGGGACAGTGGATGCACCCATACACTAGGGAACCACTATAAAAATCTGGTGTGCTATGTGTGTGAATTTCTTGAAAGCTAAATTAATCACTCACAATAAAGCCTAACTCAGTTAAAGGCTTAAAGAATTCAGAAGAGAATAATAGAGATCTTAATAACCTATTCACCCCCCCCCCCCTAGGTGATTAGTTACCCTTGAATTCAAAGACTTTCATCAATTCAGACCAACATGTCTAGATGGGCTTCTCACAGCATGCCTACTCCGTAGTTCAATTCTGAATTCTCTATGCAATTTCTACCGGGGATATCATCGATCGACCCGTTGGAAATCCCTTCACTCTCCACCAATTAGTGGGGAAACTTCATGCACCTGTGTTGAATTAGGGATTTCACATGTCCATAAAGGAAGATCGTTACCCTTGTCGATTATTTTGGAGACATGAATACAAACTTGATCCGGATGGAAATGCCTGCAGTGCTTTCCTCTCCACAAATCTAGCTTCGGCTTGCTACCCTGATCACAAGAACGCCTCCCAAGCTCTTCTCTTGCTGGTTCAACCTTCTCCATCCCCTTCTCCTTTCTTCTTTCTCCTTTTCTCACAACACAAGAGAGAGAGAGTGAGGGATAGAATGAGTTGAAACCAGAATCCCTCAGCCCTTTACCAATCCGACATGTATTCTCGGCCACATGATCTCCACCTCCTAAGGAGTGGATGGCCAAGATTCAACTGAGCTCTCATTTTAAAAATTGCTACCGTCGCGCGATAACTCGCTACCGCCGCGTGGTAACTTACGCGGTGGCAGTGGTCTCATCCAGCACCACTTTGCCTCTCAACGAGCAGCCCAACACGTCATGACACGTGGTAACCTATCGCCATCGATACCCCTACTGTCGGACGATACCTTCCCGAGATAATGAGTGAATTAATTCAATGGCTACCGCCGCACGATACCACACTATCATCACGCGGTACCGTCAGAGACGCTGACATTTTAAATCAGCTAGATACCGCGAGCACTAGCTCTACTGCCTAGCAGTAACCTTTAGTGATCAACTTCCTGTTGTTTTCAAAAAATTTGGGACATTACATTAGAAAAGAAGGGTTTTTGTTTGAGCAGATCATAGGAGTATATGAAGCTTAAACTTAGCAATGCAAGGACGAATGAATTCGTTATTAAATTGGGTTATAAGATATTTCTCGAAGTCTGTACTTTAAATATCATGGATCGATATTTCAAAAGATGGAGGTATTGATAAAAATATGGTACCATTAGCACATGTGAACACGTCAGAGGAGACCATTAGAGGCACCTGCTAGGCATTGTGAGAGATTAGTCACTACGCATGTTAAATAGGGGATGTGTAGACCAATAAGACTTGGAATGAAACTATAAAAGAAAGACATTATGTACTAAGGCATTGGTGAGATTATGACTAAAGATAGGACACAGTGGAAATAAAAGAACCATATAGCCGACCCCATTATATTCGGATAAAGGCCTGAGTGTTGTTTGTACACTATATTTTATAATATAAAAGCTCATACCAGTCACTCTGCCCTAATGACTATTACTCATGTCTTAATCCCAATCCATCAAGCACTTAGACAAATCAAAAGAGTAATTTGAGTTATACTGCAAGCCAGTAGGCAAAAGTTTCTGGGGCTGAGGTCAATAATTCGACCATTCAAAAGAGTATTTGGTTATATTTTTGTGTACAAAATGGTCTAGAAAACTCATCTCATTCTAGAATTAAAATCTGTATGAAAATACGAACACCTCTCCCCTTGTATCTACCTGCTCTCCCATCGAGTAAACTGATCTACCGCTGCATGTGAATGTAATCCATCTTCCAGAATTTTGTAGCAATGGCCTCTACATTATGCTGAATCAGATTCCACAATGGCTCTGGCTCAAGGATTCCTAAAAGTTCCACAATCATGATTCGATAAAAAAATGTTTATCAATGAAATTTGAATTTCCTACCAACATAGAAGACCTATTTTACAAGTGTACGTAGATTACACGGTGAACACATGAATTGATTCTCCAAAGATTTTGAATTGCCGGGTGGGTAACTCTCAAAAGATTAATATTCAAAGTATTGTTGAATATATATCTTGTAAGACCATATAAAATGCAGCTGAAGAGTATTGGGGAGAGGCTAGCACTACCAAACCCCGTAGGTCCGTCTGGCAGATTATGAACCTTTGTTGGGTAAATACTCGAAGCAGCAGCACCAGTAAGACCGTATACAAGCAACGATCTTCCAATCTGCCCATAAAAATGGTTGGCATAAAGTCACGTCCCAATCTGACAGGGAAAAAACTCAATCCCGACCATCATTTCAGTTGCACGAGTTTCACAGAACCATCTCCACCGCACGTAAGAAAACCGCGCGAAAAAACCTTGATATCTGTGACTGCAGCCTGCAAGTTTTCATTGTGATACACTAAATTAACAAAAGCATTATACATACATACATATATATATATATATATATATATATATATACTAGTATTTTCGAACGGGCTTTGTCCGTTTTCGATGCATCGCTACGGGCTTCACCCGTATTCAAGCGGGTTTCGCCCGCCCCTAGCAGTTATTTAAAATTTAAAAATTTAAAAGCATTTAAAACATTATTTATTAGATTTTTTAATAATTTATTTAAATACTTATTAATTTATAAAATAAAAATAAAAATAAAAATCCTGTGACACAGCCTGACACCCCTCCTCCCCCCTTCCGCCTCTGCTTCACTGCACGCCTATGCCACCGGCGGCGGAGCCGCCGGCGGCCTGACCGGTGCCCATCGGCGGTGGCGTCGGGAATTGGCGCGGGTCGGGGCTCCCGATTTGGCTATCGGGATTTTTCCAGGAATTAGTTGTGAGATTTTGGAGCTTTGGATATTTGAAGTCCTGAGTGATCTAATCCAATGACCATTTGTTGAAATATCCTCATCCAACGGTCCATGCTTCTTACTTGGTGTGCTTACAAATAGGCATATTGTTTATATATATATATATATATATATATATATATATATATATATATATATATAAAGTCATTGATATTGAGAGAAATAATGTACAAATGCTGCCGTATGCCTCATACCCTAACAATCCCACCAATGCTTCTAGAGGTGGGTTGAATAAAAGTGTGACGATCATGAATTCTTTGCCAGTGAAAAATTAACTGTGCTTTTTTGGCATCCCAAAGCTTCACATCCCCGTCTTTGCTCCCCGTTAAGAACATGTTCGTGTTAGGAATGGTTGTGATCCTAGTAACACTTCCTGAAACCCCAATCATAGAATGAAGAAAATGCATGCGAACGAAGAGAAAAACAGAAAAAACAACAAAATTAATACCTAAATGCGCCTTTGGAATGTACCAAATCATCCCATTTGCGCTATCAACATGCTGGGAAGAATCATAAATTTTCAACGATCTGAAATCAAGATCTCTAAGCTGTTGGTGTCGCTTGTTCCTTCCAGTCGCAATGTAACGAAAGTCGTGCAGCCCAACATCGCCAGTTTTCCCTCCAGTAACTATAATGGCTGAGACGGAACCAGTCCCGACATCACTATTGAAAACTGCTAGAGAACTGGCCCCACCTTCATAACCGAAAAAAAAAACATATTTATATAAGAATAGGAAACATCACTAGTTAGAAAAATGAGACCTTCCATCAAGAAGGAGAAAAAAATACGCAGGTTTTGCCATCTTTCAGCTCTTTGCCAGCTCAGGCCAAAGCCTGGCAATAATGTTAGGGGAAGCAAATGGGAAGAAGTAATGGAGTAGGAGGCTGTGCAGGTCCTGGTGATTATGATGATCGTACCAGCTTTCGGTTCCGTCATAATCCAATCTCATCTTATGTCTGCTGCATCGACTAGTTTCCCACCACTCTCACTGCCTCAGCCACAACATGGTGATGGTAGTGTTTTTATAAGTCAATCGGAGTATGATCAGACAACTAGGATGACAAGACATTCTACTGCTGTTTTTGCTTATGTTTTTTTACACACGCAGGTAAATTCACAGCAGATTTGGGCATCAAGCCCTGACCATTTTTGAAGAAAATCTGTCATCCTTGGTCTTTCTAACTGAATGTCGATTGTGAAATGTGATGTGAGATTGCATAACACCATCACAACACATATCTGTCGTAGTGATAGCCGAGGTTCTGTACTATTAGCCCAAGTAAATTCTGATGTGGGAACTTTATCCTATAACCTCAATATTTGAGTTTAAATACTTGGCAACTTTGTTGGTGATATTTTCCAGTGTGAATTGGTTGTTTTTAATGAGCAAAAGATCTAAAATGATTTAGTTTCCTTTATTTTCGATAATTTTGCAATAACTATAGAACTCAATTTTTATTGCTATCCATGCCCTTAATAAAGATCGTGGATAAGATAGCATTAGGGGGGGGGGGGGGGGGGGGGGGGGGTGGGGTTGCTCAATGCACTAAAAATCCCCGCAGAGACGGTCCGGGGAAGGGTCCCACCACAAGGGTGAAATTAGGCAAACCTTACCCTGCATTTTTGCGATAGGCTGCTTCCAGCACTCAAACTCGTGAACTCAAGGTCACACAACAACACCTTAACCAGAGCGCCAAGGCTCCCCTTCATGGATGCCATAACATATAGAGAGAACAAAATTAAATTTCTCTGTCAGGGCCTATTAGAATCCCGGGGCGAACATCCGACAGAACGCCACAATGGCTATTTGGTTGTGACATGGTCATGCTTTTGCTGACCGTAAGCACATAAAATCTATTGAGAACCTGCGGACGTAGGCCGTTTGAACTCCACCACCCGATATAGGGCCTTAGTCTGTGTGTGGCTTGGGAATCCATCTCTAGCTCGCGGGCTCTCTACTAGAACATAAGACTTGTACAAATACTACTTGAACCAAGGGTTGTCAAATGAGATCCCTAATCATATGAATCGATAATACATGCCCTCCATAGTAACCATAACAATCATAGGGCATATCTAAACAACATAGTGAACTACAAAACATACTGCTTGACACTATGACTCATCACCTTCTACAAGTCTTACGAACCGATCATCCTTTTGTATCCTCAACCATGGGCGTAAGTCAGCCTCAAGATACCTAGGCAAACTGTTCAAAAAGGTTATGGGCATTAAATCTCCCTTAAACTTCTGAAATCTCAAACCTCGCCACCTACTCTCAAACTCCCCTACAAGCACGAAGGCTCCGTGCACTTTCCTACATTCAGAGTATAGAATTCCCTCTTAAAGTCCTGTCCACATCAAGTAGCTAGCCTCCATCCTCTGTGGAGTCCACAAGTTCTTTAAACAGTGGTCATATATATATCGGAAGACCTTCAAAAGTTTGTCAATGAGAGTCAGCATATTTATATAGCCTGCTATTTAAATTTATGCTTCTTTTCCATCAAACGCTGTCGTCTATCCAAACTATTTAGTTCAGTTTTTATGAGTTTTATTTTTGCATTCCTTCACACTAAGTATTATTTGGTCGTGTTAATTGGATTCTTTTGAAGTCAACAAGACAAACTTAAATCCATGTTATGTCACGTATAACCCATCCTTTTCCTAATCCTCAGTATAAATATCTACCCATCTAGTGAGCGAATTTTCTACCATCTGCACAAAATGCCCAAATTAATCAAAATTGTATTTTTAATTACTATATATTAAATTCATGTTACACAAACAGTTTCTTCATATTGTTTTTCAATGCATTCATGCATGTATTCATCGATTTTAAACATCGGGTATCAAAAGGAAAATAAAGATGTTTGATCCTTTTCAAGCGAAACAAATTACAACATGCAAATTTGTTACAAGACATAAGGAAAAATGATGTAAAAGCCCATTTATATGCCCATTTCCTCCTTCTTTAGTCCCACATCTATTGTATAGAATTCTTTCTTCGTCTCTTCTCCTATATATTTGTATTCTCACTTGTATTTAATCAATGAGGAAGTATCTATAAGGTTGGCCAATTGATTTCTACATGGTATCAGAGGGACTCGATCTCTCCCTGCGGTTAGTTCTCTGCTAACCGCCCGACCTTACTCTGCTTGAGCTAGGAGCGGTCTCGTTTTTTTCTAACCGGGCGGTCTTTCATTCTCTTATCCGCGCGGCTTCGACTTCTCTACCCGCCTCTCTCTCTTCCCCTCCACCTATCCCGTGGCTTCCACCTTCTTTCTTTCTACTCTCTCTCCTTTATAGGAGTTCTCTCTCTTGTGGGGCCCTCTCCCACTTCCTCTCTACCCGCGCGGTTTCGTCTCTACCCCGCGGCTTGTTTCTCTTCTCGCCGCAAGCTCCCCTCTTTGCTCGCGACATCTCCCTGTTTTCTTCTTCTTCTCCCACGCGGCTTCCTCTACCCGCGACAACTCCTTCTACCCACGACGACCTCCTTCTACTCGTAGTTAGTCGTTGCGACTTCTTCTAACCGCGCGGCTTCTCTATCCGCGACGATTTCCGCACTTGGTCCTCTCATCCCGGTTTCCCCAACACCACCAGTACTCTCCAAACCTCCTGTCATTCAAGTATACACTCGTCCTCGTCCAGACGCCCTGTGGCAGCTTCCCTCTACCGGTGTAATCTCGCGGCCTGTTGATCCAGCCTCCTCCTCGACAGCACATCCCATGGCCAACTATGTCTCTCTCCATCGGCTCTCTCCGCCTCTCCTTAACTTTCTCTCTCTCTCCTCTATTTCTATACCTAACTCCGTGGAGAAAGCTCTCAACCATCCGGCGTGGCGTGCCGCCATGGATGAAGAAATGACTGCTCTACGGGGTAACCATGCTTGGGATCTTGTGTCTCCTCCTCCTGGCCACAGTTGTGTTAGCAGCAAATGGATCTTTACGGTCAAACATACCGCGGATGGGACAGTTGATCATTTAAAGGCTCGGCTTGTGGCACGGGGATTTACTCAACAGTACGAGCTTGATTATGAGGAAACGTTCTCCCCAGTCGCGAAATTAAATACAGTTCGGGTCTTGCTCTCTTTGGCTGTGGTCTCTCCACCAGCTGGATGTCAAGAATGTCTTTTTGAATGATGATCTTCTTGAAACTGTCTATATGCAACAACCGCCCGGGTTTGAGACCACGGGGGAGTCGCGGGTTTGTTTACTTCGCAAATCCATTTATGGTCTCAAACAGTCTCCACGAGCGTGGTTTGGCAAATTCAGCAAGGCTGTTTGTGAGGTTGGCTTCAAGCAAAGCTCGACAGATTGCTCTCTCTTCACTCGTCACCAATCAACAGGGACTACAATACTTCTTGTCTATGTGGACGATATTCTGATGACTGGTGATGACTCTGTTGGGATACAACTGGTTAAGCAACATTTAAAGGTAGCACGGCGACCTAATGGCCTTGTCTTATCCCAACGTAAGTACTGCATTAACCTTTTGCAAGATGCTGGTCTCTCAGGTTGCAAACCAGCGGAAACCTCGATGGAAGTCAACCATAAGTTGTGTGCTCAGGGATCTGAGGCTGACTCTCTACTTCAAAATCCAGAATACTATCGTCGTCTTATGGAAAAATTGATATACCTAACCGTTACGCGACCAGATATATCATTTGCGGTAGGAGTGGTTAGACGGTTTATGCATACCCCACGGGTTTCCCACATTCAGGCAGTGGAACGGATTCTCAGATATCTGAAGACTGCTCCTAGGCAAGGACTTGTGTATAAGCCATGTTCCTCCCTTTCTCTTATTGCATACTCTGATGCGGACTACGCGGGCTCGTTGGATGATCGACGTTCAACTACTGGTTTTTGCACTTACTTTGGAGGAAATCTTATCACATGACGGAGTAAGAAGCAGACGGTGGTTGCCCGCTCGTCTGCTGAAGCTGACTAACGTGCGATGGCTGTCGTTACATCTGAACTAACCTGGCTAGAAAGTCTTCTAATGGATTTGAGAGTCAAATTGTCTTCACCATCGACGTTGCTTTGTGACAGTCAAGCTGCAATACATATTGCGAAGAATCCTGTGTTCCATGAGCGGACTAAACATATTGAGGTTGATTGTCACTTTGTTCGGGAAAAGGTTCAATCAAAGGTGCTAAAGCTTGATCATGTTTCTGCGCCTGGGCAAGTTGCTGACATCCTTACCAAGGCTTTATCTCGAAAATTGTATTATCAGTTCTTGTCCAAGCTTGGTGCCAACGACTTGTACGCTCTAGCTTGCGGCGGAGTGTTAGAAGACATAAGAAAAAATGATGTAAAGGTCCATTTATAGGCCCATTTCCTCTTTCTTCTTTAGTCCCACATCTATTGTATACGATTCTTTCTTCTTCTCTTCTCCTATATATTTGTATTCTCACTTGTATTTAATCAATGAAGAAGTATCTATAAAGTTGGCTCATTGATTTCTACAAAATTGATGAATGGTCCAGTTCCCGCGATGCATCACCTTTTTTGAGATACATTACTTTTTTAAGTTGATGCAAATTGATAGACTTTGAGTCGATTAAAATTCAAGTGATTATCAACCATGTTTGAGCTTTAGAAATCATTAGCACCCCTAATTGGATTAAATTTTAACTCTTTCTATCACACACACTACAAATGAAGTGTTGTTGAAGATAATTGGAGCTTTGTGTCCGTTCGGTTGGACAAACATGAAATTTGATATTAGAATTTATTCCAATTCCATTTTTTGACAGGAAACAAATTGGTTCAAATTCTAATTATGTTGTTTGACAGGACTATAAAATTGACAATAGATGAGTTTGTAGATTTCGAATTAATCAATTATGTTGCTTGGTTGTAGCATAAAAAAGGAAGCATAAATTAAAATAAAAGGTATTCATGACGATCTTCCAAGAAAAATTTAGCATGATCATCATGCAAAGAATTTCTAACTTCTAGAACTATATAAAATATATTATCCTAAATCAAGTTATTCACATTTCAAAACTAGGGTAGAAAAGTAGTACACAAAAAAATTCTATGAAATATTGCTGCTGCTGTTAGACTCCCACACTCAAATTTCATCTAGTGTGCCTACTGCTGGAGAATCTACTGAAAGGTAGTCCTACTGAGGTGAGGCAAAATTGATCTGTGGATTTGACCTGAGAGACTTCCTTCACCCAATCTGCTTCGATCATCTACTTCCATTTATCTATGACAAAACTACTCATTACTTTCAACCCTGGGATCCCAGCAACCATGAGCTATCAAGCTAGGAGCCAAAAAAAAAGAGAATCCGCTCTCAGTTAACCTGCATTTCAGTATTCCGATTTCTCACTTCCAAGGAGATTTCATTTAGGGTAAGGCGTAAAGCGGAAAGGTCCTCAACGGGGATCACTACCGAAAGAGATAGTGCATCAGAACTAGGAAAATCAGGGCATCCAGAATTCATATGAATGAAAAAAAACCCAATGGAATCAAGTAATTTTTTGAAATATACGGAATCAGAACTAGGGAAGAAAGATAAACTTCAGGCATTCATGTCACAGGTATCTGCATTTCAAACAAATCATGCGATGGTGGGGGAAGAATGGATGCAGGATTGAATAGACTGGCTATGATGGAGAACAGAGAGCGCCAATGCTTTCCACGAGGTACGATGGTGGTAGGGAGAGACCGGATGCAATGAGCTGTGATGATTGATGGCTATGTCGTGTGATATGCAATGAAGTAGATGCCCAACCTAGGAGATGGGGAGAAAGGGATGCAGGATGCGGGATTTGGGAATAACAATTTCTTCCATATTCAAGAGTGGCCACGCGACACAGAATCATCCAATTCAGTCTTGAAGAGGCAACAATTGAACATAGTGCAAAATGAACTATAGGGAAATCATATTAAACTCCAAATTTATCCTTAAATTTCTAACAAAACACCAAACTTGGAATCGAGTACCCGGACTATTATCCCAACCCCTCAATATCGTCCAAACAAAAGGACCCTATAAATTTGGATTGGTGAACTATCATGAAAAAATTAAGTCTTTTCAGATGGTTTTTTAGCATTTATAATGTTGTACAAGAGAAAAACGATACATGATGTAGTATAATAAACATTGATTGTGTTGGGCTAGAGAGCATGTAAGCATGACCAGAGCACGTGCAAATTAATTCGAGCAAGTACCAACACGACCGCTTAGCAGTATGCCGATACGCATCCAAAACACAGCACAAAATAACAATATTAAAAAGTGACATAAAGATTTAACGTAGAAACCCAATAGGATGAAAAGCACGGGACGATCGGAGTCCAACCCGGAAAGCCGCTACTAAAAATGTATGAAAACAATAAACAATTGCAAGGCTTTCCATCCTCAATCCACACAGGATCTTCACTAACTTCACACTACCCAATACACAATAAACAGTAGCAGAAAAATTGCAAGTTACCGACAGTGACAGACGAGATTGATTACACAAATCCTCTCCAAAACGACTCTTTGAATCTTGCCCAAATCTGCTCCAGATCAAATCTTTGTAGGTGAAGTATTGCTCGTTAACGTCGCAGAACAACGTTCGAAAGCTCTCCCAAACTAAGACGATTGTCACAAAAACCTCGCTAGAAAATCTTTCAATGCTTGAGTTCAGAGAAAAGTGGATGCCTACTCCTCCTTCATCCCTATTTGTAGGACCAAAACCATGAAGGTAGAGGTGGTAGATGACATGTGGATGAAGCCTCCATAAAGCTTCCCTGGGTCAAAAACACATGTCATGAAGCTTCCTTTGGCAACTTTCCTAGAAGCTTCCTTCAACAATTATAATGTTGTACAAGAGAAAAAAGATACATGATGTAGTAGAATAAACATTGATTGTGTTGGGATAGAGAGCATGTAAGCCCGACCAGAACACCTGCAAATTAATTTGAGCAAGTACCAACACGACCGCTTAGCGGTATGTCGATACACAACCAAAACATAACACAAAATAACAATATTAAAAAGTGACACAGATTTAATGTAGAAACCCAATAGGGTGAAAAACACGGGATGATCGGAGTTCAACTCGGAAAGCCGCTACGAAAAATGTATGAAAACAATAAACAATTACAAGGCTTTCCATCCTCGATCCACACAGGATCTTCACTAATTTCACACTACACAATATTACACAATAAACAGTAGCAGAAAAATTACAAGTTGCCGACAGTGGCAGACGAGACAGATTACACAAATCCTCTCCAAAACGACTCTTTGAATCTTGCCCAAATCTGCTCCAGATCCAATCCGTGTAGGCGAAGTATTTCTCGTCAATGTCGCAGAACAACGTTCAAAAGCTTCACAAACTAAGATGATTGTCACAAAGACTTCTCTAGAAAATCTTTCAATGCTTGAGTTTGGAGAAAAGTGGATGCCTACCCCTCCTCCTTCATCCCTACTTATAGAACCAAAACCAAGGAGGTAAAGGTGGAAGATGACATGTGGATGAAGCCTCCATAAAGCTTCGCTTGGTCAAAAGCACATGTCATGAAGCTTCCTTTGGCAACTTTCCTAGAAACTTCTTTCAAGAGCACATGTTGGTTTAAAGATCAAAGGCGTCTACTCCTTTTCACACTTGTCATGAAACACATGCTTGAAAAACATGTTTAAAGTTGGCTAGTCTGTTTCACACTTAGGAGAAAATTATCTCAACAAATCTCCCTCTTTTTGACTAAATGAAGAAACTTGTCCTTCTGACAATCTTCCCTCAAATCTCCAAACATGTCTCCACCTTTGGTTAGCATTATCAAATTCGAATTAACAGTTTTCTCCACAAAGGACGAGAACTGTACCTAACAACTAATTCTCCCTTTTACCATTATGTGGAGGCAATCGCCATGCTGACGATTCTCACGCAGTGCCCGAACTTCCCTCTCGATACGGTCTTCGTAAACATATCTGCTCTATTGTCATCCATGTGCACCTTCTGCAAATCCAGCTCTCTCTGCTCTAGAGTATCACGTATCCAATGATACCGCCTATCAATATGCTTCGACCTCGAGGGGAAGGTGGGGTTCTTCCCCAAATAAATCGTACTCTGACTATTACATAAGAGTGTGTAACTCTCCAAAGTGAAATCCAGCTCCTTAATGAAAAGCTTCATCCAAAGAAGTTCTTTACCTGCCTCAATGACTGCAATAAACTCTGCATCTGTAGTCGACAGTGCAACACAATTTTATAGCCTTGATTGCCACGACACAGCTCCCCCCACAAAAAAGATCAGGTACCCAAAGATCGAACTTCTGGAGTCCAAATCTCCAGCCATATCAGCATCAGTGTAGTCTAGTAGCTGTGACTCACTATCTCCGAACCTTAACGTCAAGTCTGACGTCCTATGCAGGTACCTTAGAATCCACTTCATAGCATTTTAATGTTCTCTCTCGGGGTTGGAGAAAAACCTACTTACAGTGCCAACCGCGTGTCCTATATCAGGGCGAATGCATATCATCGCATATATAAGACTGCCAACTGCATAAGTATAAGGGACCTTCTCCATCTCCTCTTTCTCGTCAGGTGTACTCGGGCACTGGTCAGTAGTTAATCCGAAGTGAGCTGCAAGCGACGTGCTTTCCTTTTTTGCTTGATCCATACTGAATCTTTGTAGCACTTTTATGATGTATCTCTTATGTGATAACTAAAGTAACTTGGAGCTTCTATGTCTCTGAACATGCATCCCTAGAATGGACTTCGTAACTCCCAAGTCCTTCATCGCAAATGTGGAGCTCAACTGTCGCTTCAGCTCGGCAATGCGAGCAGTGCTCCTTCCAACTATCATCATGTCGTTAGCATAAATGAGTAAAATAATGAAGTCCTCTAGAGCATACTGCTTTATAAACACGCAGTGATCAAAGGTGGTCCTCCTAAAGTCGATCTCACCTATAAAAGCATCGAACTTCTTATACCACAGTCGTGGGGCCTGCTTCAAGCCATATAAGCTCTTCTTCAAGAGACATACCAGACTCTCCTTCCCTTTCACCCTTAATCTTTCAGGCTGCTCCATATATAACTCTCTCAAGATCGTCATACAGAAAGGCGTTCTTAACATCAATCTGCACGATCTCTAGGCCTAGCCTCGCAACAAGGCCAAAAACAACCAGAATAGACAACATCTTCACAACATGAGAGAAGATCTCACCAAAATCAACTCTTTGTTTCTGACTAAAACCCTTAACCACTAATCTGACCTTATATCTGAGTGGTGTCGAGGGATCTCCCTGCTTTACTCTGAAAATTCATCGATTTTCAGTCTTCTTGTCCTTAGACAATCGTACCAGGTCATAAGTATGATTTTCATGAAGAGACTGCATCTCCTCTTATATAGCAATCATCCATTATTTCTTCTCCGAGCTCTGCACTACATCATCAAAGCACTCAGGCTCCCCGACATCAGTCAACAGAATATACTCGGTAATGGAGTATCTCGAAGATGGATATCTAACTCTATCAAAACTCCATGGAGCGAGCTCAGCTACTGGTGTAGGCACATCATCAGTGATGTCCTCAATAGACTCTCCATCAACAGTGTCTTCTTAATCTGGAATTGGTTCAGTTCCTTGTATCAGCTCAGGTTCTGCAGTCTCCTTAGTATCGTCACTTCATATCATAGGAAACTATGCATTAGTGTGAGAGTCGGACTTCTCAGTCTTCTCACGATCAATCATAGTCTGATTCTCACAAAATATAACATCAGAGTTGCGTATAAGTTTCTTCTCAACTGGATCAAAGAATCTGTAGCCAAATTCGTCGCTACGTCCATATTACAAAAATAAATATTGTCGGATCATGGAATCCAACTTTGATCTCTCTTCCAGAGGGACGGGCACAAAGGCACTGCAGCCAAAGACCCTCAAGTGACTATATGAAGAGTCCTCGTACCAGACCCTATCTGGAACAATCTCCTGTAATACATAGTTAGGAGAGAGTTTGATGACGTGTGCAGCTGTGTATAAAGGCACACCCCAAAACAAGTTAGGTAGCTTTGACTCAGACAACATGCACCTCACCCTCTCCATCAAAGTCCTATTCATTCTTTCAGCTATGTCATTCAGCTGCAGCGTCTTGGGAAGAGTCTTTTCATGTCTGATCGCCTGCTCTATACAGTATTCATCAAAGAGACCAATACACTCTCCCCCATTATTGGACTTGATGCACTTAAGTTCCTCCCAGTCTGTCTTTCCACTTCAGCGTGGAATCTCTGAAAGGTGTCGAGGACCTCATCTTTGGTCTTAATAGCATAGACTCAAAGTTTTCTCGAATAATCATCGATGAACGTCACGAAGTAAGACGCTCCTCCCCTTGTCTGGACCTTTAGTGGTCTGCAAACATCAGTATGTACGGGCTCTAGTGGCTCGGATCTCCTGGTGGAAGTGTGGCTCTATAAAGATACTTTATTCTGCTTCTCAGTCATGCAGTGTTCGCATATCTCCAACTGATCCACAGATAGATAAGATATCTTCTTCTTCTTAGCGAGACATCTCAGGCCCTTCTGGCTAATGCGACTCAGTCTCCTATACCATAGGGATGTTGATACACCATCTCTAGCAATGTTAAACTGAGCCGCTTTAGATCTCCCCTCCATGTAGTATAGACCAATCTTTTGTAGTCTCTGGCCACTACTAGCGACCCATTGATAAACTTCCAAAAATCTCCACCAAAGAAACTTAAATGCCCCTCATCACCTAGCTTACCAACTAAAACTAGGTTGAAGGGGATGTTAGGTACGTGTCACACATCCTTCAAAATCAGCAATCCTCTCGTAGTCTCTTCAGGTGCATGTCTCACCTACCGATGACTTTAGACGTGTCACCGCTTCCCATCTTAAGCACCCTACAATCGTGAGCGGTATAGGTGTCAAATAACTCCCTATTATGGGAGACATGTGCAGAGGCCCCTGAATCAACAATCCAGCTTTGAACATCACATGAGAGTGCAGCCGTGACATCATCTCCAACAATGATGACATCATCCACTACTGTAGAAACAATAGCTGCGGTGTGACTCTCCTTCCTATCATCAGTAGCCACTCCTTTCTTCCTTCCATCATTTTTCAGAGAATAATAAAACTTCTGAATATGTCATTTCTTGTGACAATTGTGGCACTCCACGTTTTGATAATTGTTACCTCCTAACGTGATTTAGACTTTCCCCTGCTTTGGCTCCTCTCGCTATTCATTCTCTTGTTCTTGCTTCTACCTCTCTCACTGAGCTCAGTAAAGAGGATGTCAGCTCATGAAGAAGAGCCTAATATCCCTTGAGACTTCCTTCTCACCTCTTTATTCAGAATGCCACTCTTGACAATCTCCAAATTAATGATGCCTCCGGGAGAGAAGTTGATTAGAGAAACTCTAATCATCTCACCAGAGTCTGGAAGAGATTTCAGTAGTCATAGCGCGTTGACCTCATCCTCGAAGGTCACCTTCATAGCAATAAGTTGATCAATAATATCTTGGAATTCATTCACATGTCCAAGATAGACGAACCATATCTATACTTGAGGTCTTCAAGCTTTCTTCAGTAGATATACCTTGTTGATGTTAATACTCTCGACATACAACGTATTGAGAGTCTTCCAAAAGATTTTCGCATCAACGATGCTCTCAACGTGATTGTAGACGTTCAGCTCTACAAACCGTGTGATGAATCCACATAGCTTTCAGTGTTCTAACTTCCACTTATTTGAATCAATGTCTTTAGGCATCTCCTCAAATATAATAGCATGTCATCCCTTGACGTAGATGAGATCTTACATTTGTAGGTTCCACTGGTCGTAGTTTGTGTCGTTTAATTTCACCATTTGCTCAGAGCCTAAACCTGAAATAGACCTTCCATTTGTAAGTTCCACTAATCAGACTGACATCAGTTCTTTGAGCCGACTATTTCAAAGAAAGAAACCAAAAAGTATAGGGAGCGGATCAATGGTCGTCACTTACCGCACCCGATCACTAACTCGAAATATCGGATCGAATCGTCTCAAATCTCAGACAAGCCCGATAACTGCTCTAATAATGAACTTTACTCTGATACCATTTGTTGGACTAAAGAGCACGCAAGTCCGACCAGAACACCTACAAATTAGTTCGAGCAAGTACCAGCACGACCGCTTAGCGGTATGCCGATACACAACCAAAACACAACACAAAATAATAATAATAATAATAATAATAATAATAATAATAATAAGTGACACGGAGATTTAACATAGAAACCAAATAGGGTGAAAATCACGTGACAATCGCAGTCCAACCCGAAAATCCTCCACTAAAAATGTATGAAAACAATAGGCAATTACAAATCATTCACTTCTCGATCCACACAAAATCTTCATTAACTTCGTACTACACAATATTACACAAAAAACAGTAACAAAAAATGCAAGTTACCGAGAGTAGCAGACGAGACGGATTACACAAATCCTCTCCAACAAGCCTCTTCGAATCTTCCCCAAATCTGCTCCAGATTCAATCCGCGTAGAAGTATTCCTCGTCAACGTCGCAAAACAACATCTAAAAGCTCTCGCAAACTAAGACGATTTCAACAAAGCCTCTCTAGAAAATCTTCTAATGCTTGAGTTTGGAGAGAAGTGAATGTTTTACCCCAGCTCCTTTATCCCTATTTATATGACCAAAACCAAGGAGGTAGAGATGGTTGATGACATGTAGATGATGCCTCCATGAAGCTTCCCTCGGTCAAAAGAACATGTCAAGAAACCTCCTTTGGCCACTTTACTAAAAGTTTCCTTAAGAGCACATGTTGCTTTAAAGGTCAAATGCGGCTACTCCTTTTTACACTTGACATGAAACATATGCTTGAAAAACATGGTCCAAATTGGCTATATCCTCTTTTACATTTAGGAGAAAATTATCGCTACAGATTGACCATTCAGGTAATTTAGCCAGCTCAGACCAATTATTTATAGGCATTTCAAGCAATTTTAGGCAAATCAATCATTTTGGCTAAACATACTATATCCTTAATTTTCAGCCACATTAAATGTAATAAAGTTAAAGATATCTGATCATTCAAGAAAAAGGGCAAGGGTAATCTCATCCTTAATGTTAGAATGAATTAATTAACAATATAATATCACCCTTATATAAGGGGGGTTTACTGTTAAAATAAATTATTGAGCATTTTTTCTCTCGTTAACATGGTATCTGTGGGCATAATCTAGGCACTCTCCCGCTCTCATCTTTTTCGCTCGTTTCTCGCTCGCAGCCCGTCCACTTCCCACCCCGCTTGCATCCTCCCTCCCTGTGCCGGTCCCCCACCAGCCCTCTCCCTCCCAGTGCATCTCCTCTGCAACATCAATTGTCACTCGACTTCTCCATCGGCCGATGGATGTTGGGCTGTCGGGATGGAATCTCCGTTAAATTTTCGGCGGTCCGATTGACTCCAAACTTTGGGGAAAGTTTCTCTCTGGCCTGCTTATCATCCACCTAAATTTTTTCAAGATTCCAACGGTTGGATGCTTCCCTATATCGGATTTCATGTTTCTTTTGTTCAAGAGGAAGACTCCTAACTCTCCAATGATTCTCTATCTCCCTTTCGTTCTTTGAAGGAGCGTTCTTATCTACTCCTCACCATTCTCATGGTGGAGTTTAGCCGTTTCTTTCTTATGTCAGACACGCTTGATTCCGGTAGCTCCAAGGACCCTGCTGGATTTACCCGGCTGGTTAGGATCACCACTTCTCTCAGATCACAATGATTTGATTAAAAGACACTAATTATTTGTCCATGTTTCTCTCCATTACTCTACCCTTAAAGAGTTGGCGTCTCTTTGGCTATATCAACGACACCATCGACATTTCAGCCACGACCTCTACTGCTTGGCCTCAATGAGAGTCAGAAAACTCCTTTGTCATGTCACAACTCACGAATTCTATGCAGGAATATAATGCTAGAAAATATGCAGAGATATGGACGCATGCTGAGTCTACCAATTCCCGCAAGTGGAATGCGACCGAAATATACAAACTACGCCTCAAGATTTTTCTTCTCCGACAAAATGATCGACCTCCTTCTGCCTATTACCTTATGTTTACTCAACTATATGAGGAGTATGGCCATTTTGACTCCATCATAGTTTATAATGTGGATGCGGTCTTACTGAGGGGCGATGTGTATCATAATCGGCTATTCGAGTTCCTTTATGGTCTGCACAAAGATTTTGATCAGATTATTGTCTAAATTTTTAAAGGGCTCCTAATCTCCTCTTTCAGGCAGAGATAAAATGAACAGTGTTGATGGCTCCTTCTCCTCTATTAATGGAAAAGGTTTCATCATTTGTTCTTCACTCACTTTATTCTTTGTGCTGCACATTCTAAATTTTACCAATAGTTTGTCTTTTGTTAGTCATTTGACTAATTCTCTTCAATGCTAAGTTACCTTTTTTCCTTCACATTGTGTTTTTCAGGATCTAAAGATGAGCAAGGTGATTATCCTGGGTAGCATGCGGGATGGCCTGTAAGTGTTTGACCCCTTTTGTGGGTCTACCTCTCTGAAAGCTCTCCACTCTTCACAGACTTCCACCCTACTCACCTGGCGCTGTTGGCTTGGTCATCCCTCTATTGCAACCATGCAACATTTATTTCCTTCTTTTTCTTCTATATGTTTTAAAACCCTTGTTTGTGACGTCTGAGTAATTTCCAAACATCATCATATTCCGGTAAATCATGTTTCATTACCTAGTACAACTCCATTTCATATTATTCATACGTTTGGGAGTCCAGCCCCATTGTCTCTATTTCTGGAAGTTATTGGTTTATAACCTTTATTAACTATTTTTCTTGAACGACTAAGGTTTATTTGATGAAAAAAGGACAAAGTGTTTTATTTTTCTTTAAAAAATTTCAAAAAATGGTTTCTGCTCAATTCTCTGCTAATATCAAAGTTCTACATAATGATAATGGTCGGGAGTAGATAACCTCTCCCTTTGAACAATACCTTGCTGATCATGACATTCTACATCAAACCTCTTGTGTTTGCTCATCGTCTCAGAATGAGGCCGCTGAGCGAAAAAAGCATTACCTCTAGGAGGTTACTCAATGTTTACTCTTCACTATGAACCTCCCCAACTACTATTAGGCTGATGTTGTTCTCTAAGCTGTCTACCTTATCAACCGTCTGCCATCTCCAGTCTTGTGACATCAAACCCCTCTTACCACCTTAGGGGTTACCCCGAGCTCTCTCCACCCAAAAACTTTTGGTTGTATCTGCTTCTGTCACATACACTCTCCGGGTCGCTCTAACCTTGACCCTCGAGATATTAAGTGTGTATTCTTTGGTTATTCTTCTACTCAAAAGGGGTATAAATGTAATCATCCCCCGACTAAGCGGATCTTTGTCACAACGTATATCACGTTTCATGAATCTGAGCCTTATTATGTGACCACACTTCAGGGAGAGTCTGCACCTACGGAAGAAGTGAGCTCCCTTATTCTATCCTAATTGATTCCACCAACATACTAAATTCCACCACATAGTTCGGCTCATGATGAGACTCCCAATCAGGGGGAGCTTACTCGTAAAAAACAATAATTACAGATGTATACCAGACAGTGTAAAGGTCCCAACACAGGCTCATCCCACACTACCAATCTCAATGCCAACTAAGTCAACATAGTCCTTGAACTTCCCATTGACCTTCGTAAAAGTATCAGATATTGAATCTAACATGCACTATCTCACTATGTTTCCTATGACACTCTAACTCTTTTACACAAAGCTTTTGTCTCTTCTCTTGTATCTGTCTCTACTAAGTCCACATGACAAGAGGCTTTTGGGCATCAAAAGTGAAAAGAGATAATGATTGAGGAAATGACTATTTTGGAAAAAAATTGTACATGTGACCAAACACAACTTCCACACGAAGAGAAGACTGTTGGTTGTAAGTAGGTGTTTATCGTGAAACAGAACTCCGAAAGATTGGTTGAACGGTTCAAAGCGAGATTGGTGACAAGGGGGTATACTCAAACCCTAGGGATTGATTATCAAGTCTCTTTTTTCCGTGATGCAAAAATAAACTCTATACGAGTTTTGTTATCGTGTGCTACGTGCAGGAGATGACGTTTTAACCAATTGGACATGAAAAATGCATTCCTTCATGAGAATTTAGAAGAAGTGATATATATGTCTATCCCCCTTAGTTTTTCCCCTTCCGACTTTAAAGGGAATGTGTACAATTTAAAAAAGACACCACGGTCAGAATCAATCACTGAGGGCTTGGTTTGGTTTGTTTCACAAAGTCATGATCTCTATTGGATATAGACAGAGTCATGCATATCATATTCTGTTTATAAAACGAAGAGACAGTATGCTAACGACCTTCATTGTCAATGTTGACAACATTGTAATAACATGAGATGATTTTGAAGAAGTGAAAATTTTGAAGGAGAATTTGTCAAAAGAGTTTGAAGTGAAGGATCTAGGGAAACCTAAGTATTTTTTAGGGATTGAAATAGTTATATCTAAATGGGGTATTTTCATCTCCCAAAAAACAACATCCTTGATTTGCTGGAACAATCCGGTACGAGTTGGTGTAGACTTGCTGATTCTCCTATGTAGGTCAACCACAACCTTGGAAGAAATAATGTGGATTCTATTAAAGAGGTTACTGGTTACCAACAAGTCATAAGGCGGCTAATTTATTTATCCTATACTCGTTCTGACATAGATTATGATGTGAGGGTTGTTAACCAATATATGCATTCCTCAAAGATGAGACATCACAATGAAGCTCATAAAATCTTGAGGTAATTTGAAGATCTCGCTAGGAAGAGGGATCCTCTTCGCTCCCAATACAGATTTGAAAATTGAAGTTTATACTAAAGTAGATTGGGCTGGATCTGAAAGAATTGGTTCCTAAACACCTAGAGGGGGGGTGAATAGGTGTAATTCCTTTTTACACAAAGGCAGAATATTTATTCAGATAATCAAATTAATCTACCAGTTTTACAGCTACCACAATCACAGAATTCACAGAAATACACAGTCACAGATTGCACACAGTTTTATAGTGGTTCCCCAAGTTCTGGGTACATCCACTTTCCCCCTTTCGTCTATCTAGCAGTGTGCTAGATTCGGCCTAACTTCTTCTTTTCACCTCAGATCCGCAGATCTTACAGCTCACAATCCAAACAAGGCTCCTACAACTCAGAGTGAGTCCACACTCCTACAGCTCAGGCATTCTGCCCTACCTCAGCCTTCAACAAGTCCTACAACTCAGAGATAACAATCTCCTACAACTCATGCTCACAGCCCTATCTCAGCCTTCAACAAGGCCTACAACTCAGAGATAACAATCTCCTACAACTCAGGCTCACAGCCCTATCTCAATCTTCAACAAAGCATACCTCTCAGAGAAAATAATCTCATACAACTCAGCCTTTATAAAAACAGGCTTACAACTCAGATCTTATAAAGATCCTACAGAAAATTGATTTAAGTTTGAAATATACCACCACCCTGGTAGAGAGAGAAAGGATGGAAGGTTTTTTGATCAGTTCTTGGAAGAATCTGATGCCAGAGAACAACCACTCTTACCTTTCTTCAAAGTTTCTTGAATCTGAACTCAATAGGGTTGAACTCCTTTGAAGTTGATGTTCAATCAGCTTCTTTCTTGAAATTCAGATCTCAATCTGAATCTTTCTTGGCAGTCTGATTCAGAATCTGCACTTGAGGGACTTGTTAATATAAGTCCCTTTCTTTTCTTCAATAGATGAAGCTCTCTCTCCAAATTCTTCTTTTTCATGTATTCAGTATCAGTGTATTCTGTTGATGGAGAATGTCTTTATATAGACTTCCTCCATGATAACCGGCTGATCCGGTTTCTAACAAACTTCTGACAGCTCTGACAGTTGCAGTAGACCGGTTGGTAATGGTAGCTGTCAAGTCATCCTGTCACTTCTTGAATCTCTGTCTCTGTCAGCAAAGTGTCGAGACTGAACTTCATCATGTGTCGACACAAGGAGACTAAGTGTCGACACAAGCCTTGGTGGTGTCGACACAGCTCCTTTGGTGTTGACACTACTACTCGACACAGCTTTTGTAGAATGTGTCGACACTAATTCTGTGTGTCGACACAATCACTTCTACTCTTCACACAAATTGACTTTATTGAAACTCTGTCATGTGTCGACACAAATCCTGTGTGTCGACACAGTTGATGTCGACAAAGTTTTCTGTGTGTCGACACTGCCTCTTTGTGTCGATACAGTTGATGTCGACTAAGCTTTCTCTGTGTGTCGACACTGCCTCTGTGTGTCGACACAGTTGATGTCGACTAAGCCTTCTCTGTGAGTTGACACTGCCTCTGTGTGTCGACACAGTTTCTTCTGATGTCGATACAGTCTTTCCAAGTGTCGACACAATTGACTCCAAGTGTCGACACAGCTTTTCTCCAGTGTCGACACAAGCCTTCATAAGTGTCGACACAGCTTCTTCTGGTGTCGACTCATAGACTTAGAAACTTTTTCTTGCATTCCTGCATTTTCTTAACCTGCACATATAAACTCAAAATAACATCAAATACACCTTGATGCATATCATTGAGTAAGGTGAGGTCTCTTCAAATCTGGTACACATTTTCCAATGTACCTAACAATCTCCACCTATTTGCAGAAGTCATAACTCTTAGTCAATGATATACATCATTCATAATAAACACACAATATAATGTATAAAAATATTTCATGACAGGATAACTAATAAACAAAACATGTATATAAAATGACATCACAGAATAATGATGCAAACATAATGAACATTAATCATTGTTTTGTTTAAACTTTCAAAAGTTTCTCAATAGTTTACATAGTTTTTTAACACTAAAGATTACAGTGTTGTAAAATCTAGTAAATTTATCCTAAGGCTGCTCAGGCTCCTTGATGACTATGTCTTTGCCTGATTGGATCTTGGCTTGTACTGGAGCATCAGTATCTTCAGCTGGCTTCTTGCCCTTCAGATCTTTCTTCTTTTATTCTTCAGTCCTTATTCTTTGCCTTTCAAAATAATAAAAAGGCTTTGGGAAATACTTGCTAGGCTCCTAAGCATTAGGAGGTAGCTTCCGAGCTTTAGCCTTTCTTCTATATTGTAGAATAGCTTCCTGTCTAGCTTCATGCTTTTGTCATTCTTGCTCTGTGTACCATTTGCCTCTATCATGGGTCTTGTCTTTAACAGCCTTACAGGCAGTCAATATAATATTCCTTGAAGTAGGACTCCACTGCTCAAAATCAGGCTTCAACTCAGCCTGTTCTCTAAATCTCTTCTTTGACAGTTGAGATTCTTGTTCCTTATTCACAACTGCCTCTAACATTTCAACTTTCTCAATGATAACATTTTTATTACCCTCTGGAGGGCTGTACATTGATTGTACTTCTTGCTGAATCATCTCAAAATCTGCTGGAGGGTAAATAACCTGAGCAACTTCAGGTTAATCACCTTCAAAATAAGCAGGTTGTATACCTGACTCAGCTACATTATCATCAACACAGAGGGGTGGATATCCAAGGGTGGCTCTAATGCTATTAGATATCCATTTAGCATGATCTGAGACAGCTTTGACTAACACTCTCCCCCCTTTATGACTTATCTTTCAATATTATCTCTGAGGTCATCTTTCTGAAATCTGACTTGTTCATCTAAATAATTAACACCATTTTTATAAAATGACCTTAACTTCAGTAACTGATCAGAGATGGTCTTTTGAGAATTTTTAATAGCTGTTTGGACACTAGCTAGTTCTTCCTGTAAGTGTTTATCAAAATCTAACTTGACTTTAGCACTTGCTGCAGTCTGGGCAGCAGCAGTATTTTTTAATTCTGTGACAATCACATTATGTGATTCAGTCAAATTGTCATTCATCCTCAGTTGATTTTCAAGCACATAACTTTGTTTAACAGCTATAATCAACTTGAGTCTTTATGTCTACTTGTTGTTTTGCAAGATAGACTACAACATTGCCACCTTTGTGAAAGCAATATGTCATTTCCTTTTTGTTCTGATTTACTTCAAATCTTATTGATTTAATATCTTGAGACAAGGAGAATTACAGATCTTTATGGGTCTCATCCATATATTTCTCCATGGCAATCCTTTGCTCATCTAACTTTACTTGCAATGAGATCAACAAGGAACTATAATCAGTTGTTGGAGCAGATTGTGGAGCAGTTTGCAATGCCCTCTTATAGCTTTGGCTCCTTCTTTTGAAAACCATCAGTTTTCTCTTTTTGGCTTGAATTTCTGCTTCATCTTCTGAAGCTGAGGTAATAGCTATATCAACTCTTTCCTTAGTACTAGGAGGCAATTCCTGTTCAGTTCTAGGTAGCTCCCCCTGAGTCTCTTGCTCCTCCCCCTCAGTCCTGACATACTCCCCTTCAATGTTAGCTTGATCTAAATCAGGGAACAACTCTTCTAGAGTAAACTCTTGTTGAGTTGGGACTTGAGGCACCACCAACTCAGGAGCATCAACAGCTGTAGATGTATCCTTCATGATAGCATCTTGTGCATGACTGTTTAGTTATGTGGTCTGGTCAGCATCAATCAAAGGCACAGTTAGTGTTTCATCCTTATTAATGAAAATTGATTGATTAATTTTTTGAATTACCTCAAGAATAGTTCGTGTAGTCATTTCACTTTCCCAGTGAGTTGGCTTTTCCTCAAGATGAGGCTCCCCCTGCACATGAGCACCATCTGTAATTTCTTGTGCAGGAGATTTTTCAGGAATCTCTGAACTCTCTTCATCTGGCATGTCCTTTGTTAGGACTCTATCCAATCTGGTGATAATCCTTATGTTCATTCTTCTCATATGGTTGATCTTAGAACCAGTAATCTGTTCCATTACTTCTGGAATTGTTCTAGTGAAGTATAAACTCATGATTCATCCCAGATTTGGCTTCTTAATGCTTTCCTTAATATTTTCAAAGATTACTGCAGACCAATCTGTGTTCAGTCTGAATATAATCCTGGTCATCAGGCTGAACATATAGGCTGAAATCCTATCATGCCACCTGACTTGCAGAGAATGACTTTTTCAACCACTTCTGAAAGGAATTTGCCTTGTAGATTCATTCATTTTCTATTCATTGCAGACTCAATCTTCATGGTGGAATCTAATCCACACCACTGAAGTGCTTCCCTAGTCTTAGTAGAAGGTACTTCTTCTTCTTCTTGTGTTCTTGGGAGTTGAAGAGTTTTCATTAAGCTCTTCAAGATAAGTTTAACTTTAACTCCCTGAACTATAGATTTGATCTTAAGTCC
The DNA here is from genome assembly GCA_039583875.1 of Platanthera guangdongensis. NCBI lineage: Eukaryota > Viridiplantae > Streptophyta > Magnoliopsida > Asparagales > Orchidaceae > Platanthera > Platanthera guangdongensis. The sequence goes on from CM077147.1 coordinate 139,238,105, forward strand.
AGTCGAATATAAACTAGATGCGCCATAGAAATCCAGTATTTCTTTCTTCCAAATCTTTGTAGGTTCAAATACCAGAAATTCTAAACCATTTTCTGCAATTAGGGTTACTACTGCATTAATTTCGGGTTCCGCATTATCAAAGGCGTTGCGTACCAGCTCATAGTCTTCGTTGACATTATCTTCTAGCTTTGGCGCCATTGGGGTTGAGTGAATGCTTGGATTGAGAAGAGAGAAGTTGTCGACATAGGGTTTTGGTCTCGAAAATATGGAGAGTGTGTCGACAGGGTTTGTTGTTGACCTATTTATACCCTTCTAATGAATGAAGGTCAAAAGTCGGGTCAAAATTCTCTTAATATGTCGACACAGTTGAAATGTGTCGACACAGACTTCTAATGTCTCGACATCAATTCTATTTGTCTTAGTCGAGTTCGACGATCTGAGGTCGACGAATCTGCGCTCGACGATATGTGTCGATTCTGCGCTCGACGAAATCTGCGTGTTTACTCTAAGTGTCGACACCATTTCTGGATGTGTCGACACTACTTCTCTGAAGTGTCGACACCAAATCTCTAGATGTGTCGACACCACTTTCCTGGAGTGTAGACACCAACTACTATGTGTCGACACAGACAACTTCTTGTGTCGACACAATTTTACTTAGCCAAATTTGTTAAACTAATTTATGTTCAACATTCCTAATTCAATTTTGAAATTGTTGAATTTAGTTTCATCTAAAAGCTTAGTAAACATGTCAGCTAGTTGTAAATCAGTACTAACAAATTCTAAAAATATATCTTCTTTCTCTACATGATCTCTAAGAAAATGGTATCTTATTTCTATATATTTTGTTCTACTATGAGAAACAGGATTATGAGCAATAGAAATAGCACTAGTAGAATCACATAATAATAGAGTTCTACTTACCTGAATACCATAATCTTCTAATTGATGTTGTATCCACAATAGTTGTGCACAACAACTTCCTGCAGCAACATACTCAGACTCGGCTGTGGAAATTGTCACACTGGTCTGCTTCTTACAGCTCCAAGACACCAATCTTCCTCCTAGAAATTGACAGGTGTCTGTTGTGTTTTTCCTATCTACTTTGCAACCTGCAAAGTCTGCATCTGAATAGCCCATTAGTAGAAAATCTCTATTCCTAGGATATCAAAGGCTTAGATTAGCGGTGCCCTTAAGAGCATGATTGATACCTAGCACAGACACATGTAGCATACATGATATCTGGTCTACTAGCAATCAGATATAGGAGGGGGCCAACTATCTCTTTATACAAAGTTTCATTTACAGGTTTCCCTGCATCATCTTTGCTAAGAGATACACTTGTCCCTATTGGAGTTTTCATGATAGTGGATGACTCCATACCATACTTCTTAATTAACTCCTGGGTGAACTTAGACTGGATATGGACAAGCCATCATCAGTCTGGCTTACTTGAATACTCAAGAAGAACTTAAGTTCTCTCATACTGTTCATTTCAAATTTCTCTTGCATAAGTTTTGCATAATTCATCAACATATATTTGGACTAAAATGATCTTTCCTTTGGATTCCCTAAGAAATAAAGTTTTGTCTATTTTCCCCCTTGAGAATTTGTTCTCAATAAGGAAAGTAGACAGAGTTTCATACCAAGCCTTTGGGGCTTGTTTCAACTCATACAAAGCTTTCCTAAGTCTATAGACATAAGTAATATTGAGTGGATCAACAAAAACTGAAGGTTGTTCTACATATACCTCCTATTTTAAGTCTCCATTTAAAAATGCAGACTTAACATCCATCTGTAACACTTTGAAGCATTGATATGCTGCATAGGCTAGAAATAGCCTGATAGCTTTCAACCTTGCCACAGGGGCAAAAGTCTTATCAAAGTCTATGCTCTCCTCCTGTCTGTATCATTTGGCAACTAGTTTTTCCATGTTCTTCACTATGATCTCACTCTCATCAAGCTTGTTTCTATAAATCCACTTTGTCCCTATGACATTGTGGCTTTTTGGTTTTGGAACCAAATCTCAGACCTTGCACCTTCTGAATTGATTTAACTTCTCCTGCATAGCATCAATCCAGTGAGGGTCTTGTATAACTTCTTCAAATCTCTTGGGTTCCACTTGAGATAAGAAGCTAGAGCAAAGAACTGTGTTTATGTTCATGCTCCTTGTTTGTACTCCTTGTCTTGGATCACCAATGATCTGGTGTGCAGGATGATCCTTCAAATGTCTAACTGCTGGAGGTAATCTATCAGCAATTTGACCTTCTCCAATCTCTTCATTATGCTGCACCTCATGGTCTTCATCAGCATCTTGAGTGTCTTGTACTACCCCTGGACAGCAACTACCATTTTCCTCATCCTGCTTTGCAGTTGGATCTTCTTTGATAGTAAGCTGGTGCATCTTCTGCTGTATACCTGTGGAGCTACAAGAACTACTTGGCAACTCACTGTTAATAAGTCTAGTTTCATCAAAGATGACATGAACTGACTCTTCTACAACTTGAGTAGCCAAATTGTAGACTCTATAAGCATTACTATTGTTGTTGTACCCAACAAATATCTCATCTTGGGATTTGCCAGCAAACTTACTTTGGTGAGATTTGTCATTGTTAAGCACATAGCATTTGCAACCAAAGATCCTAAAATAGGATAAGTTTGGTATTTTGCCTTTCATAAACTCATAGGGTGTCTTTTTGTGGCTTTTGGTGATGGAAGCCCTATTGAGCATATAGCATGCAGTGTTTATTGCCTCAGCACAGAAATATTCTGGGAGAGAAGTATCACTCAATAGTGTTCTTCCAATCTCAATCAATGTCCTATTCTTGCTTTCAGCAATGCCATTTTGCCGAGGTCTTTTTGGTGAGAAGAATTTCTGATGAATCCCAAATTCTTCACACAACCTTGTCATACTTTCAGATTGGAATTCAGTTTCATGGTTCTTCTAATTTTGACCACTAAACTATCTAATTCATTCTGAATTTGTTTGACAAAATTATAGAAGACCTCTGGGGTTTCAGATTTCTGCCTCAGAAAGAATATCCATGAAAATCTAGAATAGTCATCTACAACCACAAAAGTGTAGACCTTCCTACCTATGCTCTGAACTGGCATAGGACCAAATAAATCCATATGCAAGAGATATAAGCACCTCCTGAGTCTTTGGTTTCTAGGCTATGAAAGGATAATCTAGTCTGTTTGCCTTTTTGACAAGCTGAACATATTCTATCCTTATAACACTTAACTTGAGGATCATTCCTCACTAACTCTTTACTAAAGAGTTGGTCAATTATCTTGTAGTTAAAATGAGCTAGCCTCTTGTGTCATTTGACACAATGAGAGACTATCTCATCAGCCACAAGACAGATAGGAGAATTTTTATTCTCACACTCAAAATTTAGGCAGTATACATTTCTTTTCCTATATCCAGTCAATATGACTTTTTGATCACTTGACCTCTTGATATGACACTCATTCTTGACAAATGAAATGTCATATCCTATATCACTCAGCTGGCTTATGCTTATTAGGTTGTGTTTCAAACCCTTCACATAGGCCACTTGAGTGATAGTGATTAAGTTGTTAGAAATGTTACCAAACCCTTTAATGAATCCTTTTTCAGAACCACCAAAAATTACTTTAGGCCCATTCATTATTGGTGAGTAGTCCTTCAGCAATCCTCTTGTTCCAGTCATGTGTCTGGAACATCCACTGTCCAAGTACCATATAGGGGCATGACATCTTGGACTCACCTGCAACAAAGATTACTTAACCTTAGAACCCAAATAACTTTTGGGTCCTTGGTTCAAGTTAGCCTGAAACTTAACAAGTCTGCCTGCAGTTCTTCTAACAGGCAGACTGCTATTCTCTTTGACACTGGTGTTGTGCCAACAGTCTAAGGCAAAATGGTCTATCTTACCACAGCACCAGCACTCAAACATATTATACCTCTTTTTAGGTACAATCATAGTTGTATTGTTGACAGCAGATCTTTTGTTTTGTGCTGGGGCTTTGCCTTTATTATTGGACTTAGAAGTCCATGCAGTTCTCTTAAAGTCTATTCCTGTCTTACCCTTTTGTGACACAAAGTCATCTATTAAGGGTAGGATAGATTTTGGCTTAGAGAAACTAGTCACAATCTCCTTCTCTTTCTGAAGTCTATTTTCCAGATTTTTAATCTGATCATTTTTGAATGTGATTGTTCCCATCTGAATAACTGTTATGTTTTTCAGCTTGACAATCTCATTCATATTTTGATCCAGCAGCTTCTCTGAATCAGATGCAGCCAACTTAAGAGCTGCAATTTCCTTAGTCTGATGTTTGACCAGGTTTTTGTTTCTCTTGAGTGTCTGCAGCTAATACTCATATTCATCTATCAGCTGATGAATATCTTCTTCAGATTTAGATTCATCTTCATCTCTTGATGAAGATGCATCTGATTCTGACGTAGTGAAGTAATCAGAATCTACAGATACACTTTTTACCTTACTGGGGCCAGGCCGATCATGGCACTGGTCTTCTTCAGACACTGTCGTCAATCCTTTGCACTAATGGTCATCTTGCTCATAGATAGAGTCCAGTAATTGCATGAACTCATCCTCTTCTTCTGTTGCAAACAAACCAATATATGCTTCAGCCTCAGATTCAGATTCTGAATTTGATTGATCTGTCCAACTTTGCTTTTTCTTAGCTACCAAGGATTTCTCCTTCTTGCTCTTGTGCTGTGACTTCGTTTTATCAGCAGTCTCCTTTCTTTTATCTGGACAGTCAGACACAACATGTTCTGGTCTGTTGCAGCAATAACAAGTAATTTTTGATGTAGTTGACTTGCTGGGCTTTTTCCCACTCTTGTCCTTCCTGGATGATTTCCTCTTCTGATAATAATCAGTCTTGGACTGAGATGAGGATGGCTTAGATTTCCACTGCTTCTTCTTTAAGAACCTCTGGAACTGTCTTGTGAATGTTGCAAAGTCTTCATCAGAATTACTGCTATTTGTACTGTGATTATCAGAATTTTCTGAAATTACTTCTGCATCTTTCTTAGGAGAAGATGGAGACATTCTCCTATGCTTCCTTGTGGCTTCAACCTTGAAGGCCACAGACTTTTCTCTATGGTCAACCTTTGTATATTTTTCTTCCTCCTTTCTGGCCAACAATTGCATCTCATATGACAGCAATTTACCAAACAGTGTTGGAGGTGAAATCTCTGTCAGTTTGGTCACTTCCCTTATGACACAGATCTTTGTATCCCACTCCTTAGTCAAATACCTAAGGAGTTTATCGTTCAGCTCATATGTACTGAATATTCTTTCATAAGACATTAATTCATTTACAATCCTGTAGAACTTCTTATAACATTCAGTTATACTTTCAGACTTGGCTTGTCTGAAACTCTCATATTCTTGATTAAGCATAGACTTTCTATCTTGCCTATTCTCTTCAGAACTCTCCATGTAGACAATCAATGTGTCTCACATCTCCTTGGAGGTTTTGTAGTGAATTAGATTCTGGAATGTTGAATCATCAATATCACTCACTATAATATTCTGTGCTCTTTTATCCATTGTAGACAAGATGATCTCATCCTTAGTCATCTCTGAAAAATCATTTGGAATTCTTTGATTGCCATCAAGAACAGAAACCTTCATTGAAACATATGGTCCTTCCTTAACTGTTATATAGATTGTAGGATCAGATGCCTCCATAAATAATCTGACCATTTCCTTTCATATTCCAAATATTTCCTTCCTGCAGATAGACAATTTCATTGAACCAAGTTCTTTATGGTTTTCTCCTGAACTCATCTTATTTAAATTAATTCTGCCTTACAGATCTCACTCGGACTGTTAAGTCTATCTTTGAGGAACCTCGCTTTGATACCACTTGAAAGAATTGGTTCCTAAACACCTACAGGGGGGGTGAATAGGTGCAATTCCTTTTTACACTATGGCAGAATATTTATTCAGATAATCAAATTAATCTACCAGTTCTACAGCTACCACAATCACAGAATTTACAGAAATACACACAGTCACAGATTGCACACAGTTTTATAGTGGTTCTCCAAAGTCTGCGTACATTCACTTTCCCCCTTCGCCTATCTAGCAGTGTGCTAGATTCGGCCTAACTTCTTCTCTTCAGCTCAGATCCGCAGATCTTACAGCTCAGAACCCAAACAAGCCTCCTATAACTCAGAGTGAGTCCACACTCCTACAGCTCAGGCATTCTACCCTAGCTCAGCCTTCAACAAGGCCTACAACTCAGAGATAACAATCTCATACAACTCAGGCTCACAGCCCTACCTCAGCCTTCAACAAGGCCTACAACTCAGAGATAACAATCTCCTACAACTCAGTCTCACAGCCCTACCTCAGCTTTCAACAAGGTCTACCACTCAGAAAAAATAATCTCCTACAACTCAGCATTTATAAAAACACGTTTACAACTCAGATCTTATAAAGATCCTACAGAAAATAGATTTAAGTTTGAAATATACCACCACCCTGGTAGAGAGAGAAAGGATGGAAGATTTCTTGATCAGTTCTTGAAAGAATCTGATGGCAGAGAACAACCACTCTTAGTTTTCTTCAAAGCTTCTTGAATCTGAACTCAGTATGGTTGAACTCCTTTGAAGTTGATCTTCATTCAGCTTCTTTCTTGAAATTCAGATCTCAATCTGAATGCTTCTTGGCAGTCTGGTTCAGAATCTGCACTTGAGTGACTTGTTGATATAAGTCCCTTTCTTTTCTTCAATAGATGGAGTTCTCTCTCTCCAAATTCCTCTTTTTCATGTATTCAGTATCAGGGTATTCTGTTGATGGAGAATGTCTTTATATAGACTTCCTTCATGGTAACCGATTGATCCAGTTTCTAACAAACTTCTGACAGATCTGACAGTTGCAGTAAACCGGTTGGTAATGGCAGCTGTCAAGTCATCCTGTTACTTCTTGAATCTCTGTCTCTGTCAGCAAAGTGTTGAGACTGAACTTCATCATGTGTCGACACAAGTAGATTAAGTGTCGACACAAGCATTGGTGGTGTCGACACAGCTCCTTTGGTGTTGACACTACTACTCGACACAGCTTCTGTAGAATGTGTCGACACTAATTCTGTGTGTCGACACAATCAGTTCTACTCTTCACACAAATTGACTTTGTTGAAACTCTGTCATGTGTCGACACAAGTCCTGTGTGTCGACACAGTTGATGTCGACAAAGTCTTCTGTGTGTCGACACTGTCTCTGTGTGTCGACACTGTCTCTGTGTGTCGATACAGTTGATGTCGACTAAGCTTTCTCTGTGTGTCGACACTGCCTCTGTGTGTCGACACAGTTGATGTCGACTCAGCCTTCTCTGTGAGTTGGCACTGCCTCTGTGTGTCGACACAGTTTCTTCTGGTGTCGACACAGCCTTTCCAAGTGTCGACACAATTGAATCCAACTGTCGACATAGCTTTTCTCCAGTGTCGACACAAGCCTTCATAAGTGTCGACACAGCTTCTTCTGGTGTCGACTCATGAACTTAGAAACTCTTTCCTGCATTCCTGCATTTTCTTAACCTGCACATATAAACTCAAAATAACATCAAATACACCTTGATGTCGACTCAGCCTTCTCTGTGAGTTGGCACTTTTTCCTGCATTCCAAATAGTCATGTCTTGGCTAATGAATTACATGCAGGAGTCCATCACTCGCCAATACGGTTGATATTTGGCAGCGTGCAGAGACTACTTATTCTCGCAAAGGAAATGTTGCTTAGCTCTTCCAGTTGAGATAGAAGATATCCTTCCTCCGCCAGCGCGTTCCCACCACCCCCCCCCCCCCTCGTCTGCTTACTATTTGGAGTTCACTCAGTTGTATCAGGAATTGGAGTTCATTCAGTTGTATCAGGAATACGATCATTTTGATTCCCTCGCTTTTATTAGATCTGTTGATGAGGCTATGGTCCGTGCTCGGGAGTATCGCAACCGGACCTTTGAGTTTCTTAATGGTCTTCATCGGGACTTCGATCAGATTAGTGTTCAGATTTTGGGGGGTGTACCGTTACCGTCCCTTCCAGAGGTTTATAGCATTGTCCAACAGGAGTTTGATCGTTGTCAGTCCATTCTTCCTGACCCTACTCTTGAGAGTTCTGCTATAGCTGCTGGTACCCTTTCCATGTTAGGGGCTCGTCCTGCCCATGATTTTAAGATGAAGGGTACTGATAAAGACCACCTCCTCTATGATTATTGTGGGAAGACCCGTTATACCAGAGACACTTGCTTTCGACTTCATGGTTTTCCTCCACCGAGAGGTGGTGCTCCTCCTCGTGGTGGTCGTGGCTTCGGCCGCTCCACTGGTCGCACATCTCCTCGTTTGGCCCATCTCACTGATGCTGCTGCAGATAATTCTAGTGCTCTCCCTTGTGCCGATTCTTCTGTCCTCCCTGCTGCTTTCTCGACTGATGAAGTCCTTGCACATTGCCGCATGATGCAAGGTCTTTCTACGAAGTCTTCTGTGTTGTCTTCGTATACCCAAACAGGAACACCAGGTGCTCAGTTTGCTGCTTCACACCCTTCCGCTCATTGGATCATTAACTCCGGATCCACCGATCATATGACTTGCTCGGCCTCAGGTTGTCACCTACACTCCTCTTTATGGTCGTGATAAGGTGAGCATTGTTGATGGTTCCCTTTCTTGTAAAGGGCTCCATCTCTTGTTCCTCTCTCACCTTATCGTCAGTTTTGCATGTTCCAAATTTCACACGTAATTTGCTATCAATTAGCCATTTTACTAATTCCATGAACTATTCTGTCACTGTTCATCATTCCTCTTGTGTGTTTCAGGACCTGAAGACGGGGACAGTGATTGGCTCTGGAAGCCTGGTCAATAGTCTGTCCGTGCTCGACTCCATCCCAGTGGCACCTTCTTTGGCCCTTCACTCCAGCACATCCGACCTCTATTAATGGCTATGTCGCTTAGGACACTCATCTAACCCTGTTATGAAACTTGTGTTACCTGCTATGCCTGCTGTTGTTTTTACTTCCTTTGTTTGGGATATCTGTGCTATTAACAAACATTGTTGTACTACATTTAATCATGTTTCATTGACAAGTTCAGTTCTTTTTACTGTGATTCACTCTGATGTTTAGGGACCTTATCACATCCCTTCTATTTCTGAGTGTGCTTAATTTGTTACTTTTATTAACTGTTTTTCTCGCACTATCTGGTTATATTTACTGCGGAAAAAAAGTGAGGTTTTCTCAACCTTCAAATCACTTTATAACATGATCTCCACCCAGTTTAATGTTAAAATTCAGATTCTCCGTAGTAATAATGGTCGTGAATATCTGGATTCACACTTTGCTGAGTTTTTTGGCAGAGGATGACATTATACACTAAAACACTTGTGCTTATTCTCCCGCTCAAAATGAGATTGCGGAACGTAAGAATCGTCACTTTTGGGGAAGTGACTAGTTGTCTCTTAGCCACAATGCGTCTTCCCAAGTATTACTGGGGCGATGCTGTCCTTACGGCTGCGTATCTTATTAATCTCATGCCCACTCGTATTCTTGGGAATGCCACTCTCGGGACTTTACGAGTTTCTCCCGCTCAACTCACTCCTAAGGTATTTGGTTGTGTCTGTTTTGTTCACATCCATCACCCTCCTCCCACCAAACTTGATTCTCGCGCCCTACAGTGTGTGTTTATTGACTACTTTCCCACTCAAAAGGGGTACAAATGTTTTGATCCTCCTACTAAGAGGGTCTTCGTAACCATGGATGTCAAGTTTTGTGAATCTGAGGCCTATTATCCTTCTTCAGGTGACTCACCTTCTTTTCCCTCTTCGTCTGTGGCCTCACCGTCTGTGCCTTTGCCTAATCCTCCTTCATATCCCTCACTTCAGGGGGAGCTTCTATAGTCAGAAGTGAGTGATATTCTTGTCCATACTACACTTCCTCCTACAGCTCCTACTTTGCAGGTGTACACTCGGCGGAGAAAGATACCCAACGACATACTTGACCTGTTACCAGAACAATCATTGGACTCAGACTCAGGGCCTTCTGAGCTTTCAATTGCTCTCCGCAAAGGTATCTGGTCCTGCACTCAACATCCACTTTTTAATTATGTTTCTTATGACTCATTTTCCACATCCCATAAGACCTTTGTGTCTTCCCATGCATCCATATTCATTCCAACATCCTGACAGAGTGCCTTGGAGATTCCCGTGGGGAGAGAAGCGATGTTGGAATTCTCATGTGCTTAGATATTTAGTATTATGGAATTTTTGTTCTAGATGTGCTTGTGATTTGCGAGAATTTCGTCATAGATGTGTTTGTGAATTGCAGGAATGAACCATTCTCCATGCACATGGCTTTGGCCCTTTACGTGGAGGAAAGTCTAAATCCGCATGACTAAAAATAATGTTTTTCCTTGCTTAAAATATATGCGTATGATTTAATCATTTATTACTATGTCTTGAAATCGTCGTCAGGTCTTGCATCTTACATATAGTAATTTAGGATTGTCAAGTTGTTTACCAAATAATTCACCTAGGGTTGCATGTTAGTCGTACACCCACATATCCCACCCTCATTAAGCGGTGCTTAAGATCATTGAATTCATTGCATGATTACTTGCATGATGACATCGCTTGATCACCACCGATAGATTCGTCCCGCGTAAAATGGTATGAGAGCCAGATTGCGAACACTCTTTTGATACTCGTTGCACACTCGATGAGTTTTCTACTATTCACCGAAAGAGCCTCCTGATAGGACGCTCCATTTTAGAGATATCTAGATCATTGTAAGACTTTCCCCTAGAGAGTGTGTCGTGTGTGTCGTGCATCATTTAGGTCATTTGAATCATTTACATAATTTGCATGAGTCTGTGAAGTCATTTTCATCATTTGCATGTGTTATATGAGTCAACCCGATGAAGGATCTCATGGCTTACGTGTGTATAACCATATATAATGGATAGACATCGTAGTACAAATGAAGTGAAACCTGACGGACAGATACAAGAGTACCATTGACGAGGATGCTTCGTCATTGACAATACTTGGACGGTCTCTAATGGACCACATCGATTCTTAACAGACATAGACCGAAAAGATTCTGATCTCTATTCATCAGAAGGTGAATTTTTTTAAGATAGGGAGAATGATAGGGATCGGCGATGCGGACCAGCGGTGGAGCACAAGTTTTGGGCCCCGTTCGGGGCTGATTGGCCACCTGACATATATGGTGTCTCCGGATCGACGATCTAACTCTACGGATGCGTCCAGATCGTCGTTTCAATAATTTTTATTTATTTGTTTTATTTTTGTATTTTATGTTTTTGTTTTATTTTAGTGAGATAAAATAACCATCATGTACGCGCAATCATAGCCATCCAAGATGGTTACCCCAAGTCATGTTTTATTATAAATACGAGGGTTGGGACAAATGTCATAGTTATTGCAAATTTTAGAAAAAGTATTCCCGGAATCTGGCGATACCCGCACGGTGGCGACTCCGTGAGGCCATAGGCGACGACTCCTGCGTGGTTTTCTGCATCCTTGAAGTATTCCTTATTCCTAAACTTCATTTTACCATCCCAAAATTCTATCCGCAACCCCCAAGAAACCACAAAGCCCAAAAGACCCCTAACCCTACTATCCTCACGCCCAACTGGTATAGTTGAGCCTTTCCCCCTCCTGTTCTCATAAACAAGAGGCAGATCCAAGCCTTTCCCCCTGCTATTCTCATGCCTGGGAGTCAAACACAACATCTTCCCCTCCCGTTCTCACGCCCAAGAAGCGAATCAGTTATTTTCCCTTCCTGTTCTCATGCCCAGGAGGTAGATCCGACCCCTCAGCCTCCTCCAGAACAACCATTCGCCCATACCCTCCCTGTTTTCACACCCAACATGACTACCCGACCCCGTAACCTCTTCCAAAACCCTAGCCGCCCAGCTTCCTTACTTCCCGTCTAGGAAACCCATTCCCAGCCATCCTTGACGTAGCCATGAACCGAAACCTCCTTTGGAAATCCACTGCATCAACATGCAGCACCGCACCGGATTTATCCTTCCATGACAGCCCCCTTACTTTGTGAGTTTGATTTATTTGTTGTATGGATCATTGTCTTCTAAAATAATATATCGTGTTGGAATTCTCATGTGTTTGGATATTTAGTATTGTAGAATATCGTTCTAGATGTTCTCCTGATTTGCAGGAAGGAACCATTCGCCACGAGCTTGGTTTTGGCCCTCCATGCAGAGGAACGGGCTTGGCTATGGCCCTACACGCGGAGAAAAGCCTAAATTCGTTGGCCAAGAGAATTTTTTTATCTTGGTTAAAATATATGCGTGTGATTCAATCATTTATTATTATGTCATGAATTTGTCGTCGGGTCTTGCATCTTAAATATAATAGTTTAGGGTTGTCGAGTTATTTCCCCGACACTTCACCTAAGGTTGTATGTTAGTCGTACACCCATATATCTCGCCCTTCATTAGACGATGTTTAGGCTCATTGCATTCATTTCATGATTACTTGCATTAAATCTAGGGTTAAGACATCCCTTGGTCTCCGCCTATAAATTCACTCATCGTGTTGGTACCCATTTCTTACTTAGGTAACTTAAATTTAGGGTCCACTTGAAGCGTCTGTGACGTTCGTGAAATTGGTGGTCATGAAATGTGGTTCCTGAATAATGAGTCTATGTTTACGTTCAAATTGAGTTTTTTTATGGCAACGGTCACAACCGGTGTCGTGTCCAAACGCGCCCGATTGTTCCAAATGGACCTTAAATAATCCAAGAAAGCATGCATGATCTTAAGCTTATTGCCAGTGAAAGAAAAAAACCTTCATGGCAAAAAAGAGATGCCTGCGATGTGGCTGGAGGCGCCAATGTATCCCATAGAACTACATTTTGACCATTTGTGCTGCATCCAGCTGCAGCCAATATCGATCCACTCGCAGCCACATATGCGACGTCTCTGCCATCATAAATCTTGCAGTCATATTTTTTTAAAAAAACTGGCAAATAAACATTTTATGAACAAATAGCGACATACAAGGCATGAGTACTAAAGCAGTTCGTTGATTCCGTGGGAGGAACATTGTTTCTCCCCTCGATTCCAAGTTGCCAGGTGCATACTGTGCCGTCTAATGCAGTGCTAGCAAATCTATGACCACAGTGATTGAATTCCAAAGAAGATATTGATGCGAGTGCATGGGGTGGAGGAACATTAGCAGCAGGGAGAACACCAAAGGACGCTGTTGATTTTTCCCTGCCAAACTGCGCATTGCATGAATATCAACATAAATAATTACGTTTCTTTATGTTTAGTAGGAAAAAAGCGTGAATGGAAACAGAAAAGTAAGAGAAAGTTGTAGTTGCAAATAGCATGCATCATTAAAGATTGAAACGCCCAGGCCAACAAAAAATCAAGCAATTGGAGAAGTTTAAGCAGGCATTTCCGGATATAATTGTGTTGAAAACAAATAGGATAAGAACAATGATAATGCTTCTATAATATACATGAACTGAGTATCGTCAATCACTAAAACACTTCAACTATTATTGAGTATGCATTTTAGAGTTCCACTGCAAAATAATTTTTTTAAGAAAATAAGCAATGGTATTCCTCCACGTGGAGAGCCAAAGAAAGAGCGCATAACGAATAGTTCCTGCAAATCACAGAACAATCTAGGACAAAATTCTACGATTTTATTTATCCAAATAAGTATAAGATCACAACAATATTAAAATGATGAAAACAAGAGTTCGTACCACTAGAAAACTCACAAAAGTATGAAGGTTGCCCGAGGTGTAGAGATTCGGCAAAACACGGCGTAGTGGAGACGATCCAGAAGGGAAACAAGGGCTGCTTGGATTGGATCTGACTGTGGGGAGTAAGATCGTGCTGTAGGAAGGTAGATCTGGCCGTATGGAGGCGGATCTGGGCGGTGGGAAGATTCGGCTGTATGGAGGTGGATCCGGGTTGTGGGAAGATAGATCCAGGTTGTGGGAAGATAGATCCGGCAGTATGGAGGCCCTCACTCCACGGTGATGGGGGCTAGAAGGAGCTGACGGTAGCAGGATAGGAAGTGTGAGGCAGCGGCGGTAGCAAGAAAACGGGAAGTTGGCGGTGGCGGTGGCAAAACGACAGTTTTGCGGCAGCAGTAGCAGAACAACGACAAATTTGATGTGGTGGTAGAAGGGTTAGGGGGTCGGCTGGCAACCTTGGAGAGGTGTGGTGGCGGCGGTAGGGGGGTTTGGAGGTGGAGGAAGGTGGCTATGGATAGGAGTTACGTTTGGGGAGCGGGAGAGGGCCTAAGAGTCGTCACATAGGGCTCCACAGAGTCGGCAGCGTGGAGTGATCACGAGAATCCGAGAATAATGTCCTCCAAATTCTGCAATACCTCATGGTAGACCCATACACTCTTTATTATACATAAAAAAGACTAGGATACCCCAACATCAATGACTACAATTGGCTGAATATGTGGAGGGTCTGATTATATGAAAATAAAAGACAAAACAACAAAGTAATATATGAAATCGTAGGAAAACGACGAGCCGAAAGCATGCATGGTATAGAATCGTCGATCCAGAGATGTTATATATGGCAGGTAGCCGATTGACATCGAACAAAACCCAAAACATGTCCTCGGCCGCAAGTCCACATCACCATTCCGCATAATTCTCCACGACTTGAAAAAATTCATCTCGTAATGAATAGAGATCGGAATACTATAGGTGTGTGCCAGGTAAGAATCAATGAGACCCATCAAAGGTCGTCCAAGTATCGTCAATGATAGAGCATCCACGCCAATGGTACTCCTGACTCTATCTGTCAAACATCTCCAATGATACTCCAGTGTGATCACAAGTGCAGATTGTGAAGTCATAGGCAACTAGCCTAAAGTCAGGCGGGGATTAGAAGTGGATTGGGTGCAAGATGAAGAAGGTGGTGTAGGATCCAAAGGATGTAGGGGAGTAGGCTCAAGAGGATCTCCATGAAACAGGCCCACAAACTTGAGTGGCTTGTAGTATGGCGTCAGGTCCTCAACATTAAATATGAGATGGATACTCAAGCTAGTATGGATATCAAGACAATAGGTATTTGCTTTGATCCTTCTCGCGATTGCGTAGGGATCCATTGGCCTAACGCTTAAACTTTTAGCAGGACTCCCACGGAGCCTTGCAACGTGAATTCTCACCATCACCTGCTCGACTTCATGAAATACCTGACCTTGTCAGCGAACATCTGCAAGCGATTTATAATATATATCACCAAAATTGATCCTCTGCTGGATCGACTAATGGAACACATGCAAACAATGAACAAATAACTCAATAGACACATTCAAATGATGAAGAAACAACTCAAGACAGTCATGCCAATGTTGCAAATAAAACACGACAGACACAACACACTCTGTATGGGATAGTCTGACATTGACCTGGAAATCTATAAAATAAGGTGGCTTATTAGGAGGCTATCTCGGTGAAGTGTAGAAAAACTCATTCAGTGTGCAAAGAATGTCCATGTGACCGTGTGAGACATCAACGCTCAAAGAAGAGCTCATAAGATGTCAAATGTCTCTTGGGGATTGTGATGCATCAGGGGGCTCAACGGGAGGTATGTATGAAAATTCATTGCAAATGCGACGATCACCTGAATGGACGCCGACGATAGGGTGTGACTCAAAAGTGTGGTCAGTATCCTTGAAAAGAAAGAATTCATCTGTTGGATCAGCAGGTCGCGCGTCCCAAAACTCATGAAGAGTGTGATGGGTCATAAGGTAGACACTCAAAATAACGAGAGTATGCTATAGTGCACTTAAAGAAAGCCCTACATACTTGATGCTCTACTAAGATCCATTCATTAGGGCAAGATCAGAGATGATAATGAAAGAGACATCAATAAATCCACTCATAAATGAGTGGCTCACCTAAATCTCATCCTCACTAGGACCTAGTGGTTCATCAGGAGGCTTAATCGGGGGCTCATCAAAGAACCCATCGGCGGGGTCATAATCCTCCAGAGGAGCGCCATCGTAAGGGGTATTGTCCCAATAAATTGGTGAGATAGCCCCAACGAGATCAACACCAGACTCTTGACTTTTGGTCGTGATGTGGCTCAGGACAATGACAAGTAGAGAGCGACACAAACCTACTCTAAAGAATGAGTATAGGTGTAGTGACAATAAATGAGTCTATGGTATGGTTGCTAACTAACCCGGGGCATAACAGAATAAGGGGTATAAGTGAGGGACACATCACTATAGAATCAATAGGTCACTCAAACTTACACTCAATCGAGGTCACAAGAAATGAGACAGAAACAAATGACAGACCACTCAAAGGACTAAGTACCTCAGTAGGTGAGAGAAATCCGTATCAAGAATCATTTCTATCATGTCTGACAAGACAATAGTAAGTAAAGTAGTGACCTCAGTATGAGAGGGACTCGTACTGCGAAGGTCGAGGTGTGAATCCACTCAATCAGCACTTGTGGATCTCAAGGACTGTTCATGATGAAGAGTGAGCTGATATGTCCGCTCAAGGGACTTTGAACTATGATAAGCCAACTCAGTACGTATGTCAGATCGAAGTTCATACCGAAATTGGGAAGTGGTCATATATGGCTTCTCTCGAATATCACTTCTCACAACCAACTCATCAAAATAATCATTGTACTCAGCGACAGACATAGATCCTTGCCGAAGGAAAAATAATTGCTCGAGCAATGGACTCCGATACAATGAAGGTAAATACCTCTGACACAACATATGCTTCATATATACCCAACTAGTGATGCGATGAAGATGATCTCGCTCGTGGGTCCTCTCAATGCTAGACAAATATGCTCTCGCTTGATCAAGAAGTCTAAGTTTAACTAACTTGATGCGACGCAAACCGAATAATTCAAAATAATCAAGATAATATTTCATATCCACAAACCAATAACTGAAAGACTTGAGACTCAATGAACCGTCAAAAGGTGGGTCAACAACATGAAACTCACACTCACGATCTCTCTCAAAATGATGATCCTCGAAGTAGTCATCCCTAACATAATTGAGTTCTGCCGAAGGGTGAACACAATCTGCTCACATATGGGGATCTCGATAAGCATCATAGTAACCATCTCAGCATAATGGGATTGTATCGAAGGGCCGACACGATCTCTGGAAGTGGTGTGTCACGAACGATAATACTCGCCGTAATAACATGAGGATTTCTCCAAAAGAGCCCTATAGGATCGAGTATAGATAGATTCAGGATTCTCAAATAGAGGAGAGCAATGAAATCAATAACAAGTCATGGAGGAACCTATAGACTCAATGACTGCGCAACAATCAAGTGCTTGTAACCTCCCTCTGATACTAATTGACGCATGACAAATCTATAGACGACGGAATAATGCTGTCCTAACCCTACATGCAATGCAAATGAGCACGTGACAAATGCAACAAACCTAAACACCGTCTATGTAAGAGTGGGATGTGTGAATGTGTGACTAACATGCAATCCTAAGTGACGTGTCGGGAAAACAACTCGACCACCCTAAATAATTATATGTAAGATGCAAGATCCCACAGCGAGATCAAATTAAGTAATAAATAATCAAACAACATTTAGATAATTTTAGCAAAAAAGCAAAATAGTTTCTTTAAAAGAACAAGTAATGGTTTTTCTCCGCGTGTAGGGCCAAAGCAAGAGCGCAAGGCGAATAGATCCTAAAAATCACAGAATAAGCTAAAACAAAATCCTACGATGCTATTTATCCATACAAGTATAAGATCATAACACAAAATTTAAATGTTGAAATCAAGAGTTCGTATAACAAGAAAACAAACAAAAGTATGAGGGTTTCTCGAGGTGTAGAGAACCGGTGAAGCACGAGTGGAGGCAATCCGGAAGGGAAACAAGGGTTGGTTGGACATGATCTGACTGTGAGGAGTGGAATCGGACTGTAGGAAGGTAGATCCGGCCATATGAAGGCGGATCTGGGCGGTGGGAAGGAAGATGCTCCTGTAGAGAGGCGGATCCGGGTTGTGTGAAGATAGATCCAGCCGTATGGAGGCTTGTGATGGGTTGGCAAAAGGTGGATGGGGGATGGAAAGGGCTGGCGGTAGCAGGAAAACAAGTGGGAGGCGGCGACAGTAGCAGGACAATAGGAAGTTGGTGGTGGTGGCGGTAGTAAAACAACGACAGGTTTGTAACAGCGGTAGCAGAACATCAACAGATTTGTTGTGGCGGTAGCAGGGCAGCAGGGTTAGGGAATCGGCTGGCTGTTGGAGAGGTGTGGGGGCGACGATAAGGGGGATTTGGAGGTGGAGGAAGGTAGCTATGGATAAAAGTTACCTTTGGGGTGAGGGAGAGGACCTAGAAGTCGTCACCTAGAGTTTCATGGAGTTGGCACCGTGGAGTGATCACGGGAATCCGAAAATAATGTTCTCCAAGTTCTACAATACCTCATGGCAGCCTCATGCACTCTTATTTATACATAAAGAAGACTAGGGCACCTGGACATCAAGGGCTACGATTGGTCGGAGATGTGGAGGGCCGATTACAAGAAAATAAAAGACAAAACAACAAAGTAATATACAAAATTGCAGGTAAAAGACGAGTCGGACGCATCCGTGATGTCAGATCGTCAATCCGGAGATGTTATATATGGCATGCAGTCGATTGGACCCGAACAGGCCCAAAATCTGCCCTCCACGACGGGTCCGCGTCACCATTCTGCATCAGAAAACCACCAGCGCAATCCCTGATTCTTTCCTTTTGTCACACAGAATATCATGGGTAGAATTGTGGTATAATACGAGTTTTCAGTTGGTTGCAAGATCCTCTGTGTTTCAAATTACCTACGGATTATCATCCCCACAGATTCCACACCACACACTAGGAAAATGTCGCGTGAAGTCCCTAGTCGTAAATTTATGGGACCGAGATGAAGCTCTCCCTCAATTGAATTACATCTCACCAAGGCATAGGAGCGCACGACCCATCAAGAAAGCAGTCACATGTAGGAGCTCTCCTTTTAACCAGGCACTGAGGTTTTGTGAAGTTGTAGCCACATCAGCAAGTTTAGTAGCAAACTGCATACATCTCAAGCTGTCAGTGAGACACTTCAATCCTTTCATCATTTGGAGCGCATTAGATTGGTGGCATATCGCCTCCAGCTTCGATCATACAATTGAATCTACCTAATTTTACATGCCTCACAACATAAAAGGGTGGTGGGAGAACATCTAGGGGATGCATTACTTTCGACAGACTTCGTCGTCAACTTAATCCATGAATGAACCTTTGACATGTTGTCCTAGTGTACAATCATGATCCAAGGCTAGGAGATACTCAAAGCACTCCTAGCTTGGAAGAATCTTCTAGTGGATGACACTTGGAGACAGGAGAGTATGGTCAAAGACCAAATTGTAACGACTCCATCCGTTCACAGGTATATACTAGAAGGTCCGGCCGGGGCCCCACAACATATACCATAAAACAGGCGGGGAAGTCACGTTGTGATACCAGAGTTGCGCATCCTAACTCATTACATTCTAGCAGAAGCCTATAACACGAAACTGAACTCACACACATGAATGTCCACCATATAAAAGCTCCACATCTATATAAACAGGAATCATAGCAAATACAAAGTCAACTGGCCTTATGGCCTTACAGGGCTTTACACAACAGTGGTCTCAAACATTGGCGCGCAGGCCGGTCACGTATACTCAAACATAGTATTTTCATTTAGCCTTCGAGGGCTAGCAGAAGCAGCAGCAGCAACAGCAGGAACCTCAGTCTTTATGGGTCCCGCTTGGCTCTCCAGCACCTGCACAGGGACAACCCACCCAATGGTGGCAAACAAGCAACGGTCAGCATTCAGCTGACCAAATTATAACGACCCCACACCTTTCCCGGGGAGGTGGTAATTCCTTCCCTGCAGGCATAACATTTCACAGGCAAATATGTATATCATACATTGTGCTCTCACGCACATACATGTCATCACAACCGTCAGCCACGCGGCCCGACAATCCGTGCACTCAGGGCACATTCTTGGTGTACCGGCGAACCAGGGTCCCACCACCGTATCAGGGTCGCAACCCAACAGTAAACTATTGAGCATTTTACTCCATGCCGTACAGCCGGAGACGTTAGTCTTAATGCACCGGGATTGGCCCGTAGCCCACCATTGTGTTATGGCGCACAGGCCTAAGACTCTTGCTATGCGCTCCAACAGACCGCACTTTCAGGTCTCACATCGGACGGACATAGCGCAGGTCGGATCATCCACCCCCCGTTGCTCAAGTCGTCTTGCCATCACCGAGTACGCCGTACTCGAGGCTACATAAAAGGCGCGGGTCGGTTTCACCTTGCCTGTTTCCTTTAGGTGAACTCATCAGTTCACACATAACAAGCCCATTCTCACAGAACTGGCTTCACATTCATCGGTTACCTAGGAGCCACGCCTCGCGTTAGCGACAGAACTCACTTTCCATCCCTATGATTAACCGTATATCATAGCATCCACTTGAGGGTCTTTTCCTGTACTGCCAAGCCAGTACTTACTGCTACTCCCCTTCACAGGCACAACCCACCAAGCATTCCAAGCATCAAGGGTATTTCCTGGCTTACCACGACAGTACTTCCTGCTACTGCCCTTCGCAGGTACAACCCAACAGCACAAGCATTATACGGGTATTTTCCTGCACTACCACTCCAGTATTTCCTGCTACTGCCCTTCACAGGTCTAACCTGTCGACTCCTTAAACTACACGTTTATCATGAAGTCTTCTCCGATGCGTATATGCAACATCACCAATCCATACCAACCTGTCCAGATGGGTTTCACACAGCATGTCTATTCCGTACTCCTTTTCCGGATCTATATGTCAAATGATTGGGAATTCCATGAAACAACCCAAGAGACTCCCATAACACGCCACCCTCTGGTGGGGGAATCATATGCACATGCGAAAAAGAAAGCATTCACATGTCTAGGAAAAAAAGTCGTTACCCTCGAAGACCGCTTCGGCGTCATGAGCTCCTATCTGGCTGGAAAGAAGCGCAACGGCTTTTCCTCCGCAACGCTGGCCTCGGATCTCTTGTCGGAATTCCGCAGCACCACCGGTGGCCAACTCCTCTTCCTCCTCCTCCTTCTTCCTCTCTTTCTCTCTCTAGGATTTTAGAAAGATGAAGGCCGAATGACAAATGAAAATTCCCTTCTCATCCACGGCCATAAGAAAGCAGGGAGGCACCTCAGCCCTTGGATCACAGCTGAAGAAATGGACAATCACGATTTTGCCACAAAATCATATTTTTTGCCTGAAACGGCCTGTGACACGCCCGTGTCCCAGGATGTGTACCTCAAGCGGTGCTCAACCGACTTATCCAATCCTGTACACGCCCATGTGACACGCCCGTGTCACGGGCCGTGTCACCTGACACGCCTTCAGACACGCCCGTGTCTGTGGCCGTGTTCTTCAGGCTGTACAAAATCGAGATCAAACCGAGAGGGACACGGCCTGTGACACGCCCGTGTCCCAGGTCGTGTGCCCATACACGGCACTAGACATGCCCCAGCTCCACTTCGTCGAGCTGAAATTCGTCGACCCGCGAGGACACGCCCTGTGAAACACCCGTGTCACAGGCCGTGTACTCTGCACTAGACAATCGTCGACCGAATCAACTTCGTCGAGCTGAAAGTCGTAGATCCGCGAGGACACGCCCTGTGACACGCCCGTGTCACAGGTCGTGTACGCTTCACTCGACAATCGTCAACCGAATTTAGTCAACCACTCGTCGACTGCTCACCCGAGAAGGACACACACTGGGACACGCCCGTGTCCCAGGCCGTGTCACCAAATTTTTCCCAACTCTGGAATTTAGGGTGTTACACAAATATCCAGACATAAGACAAGGTCAGATTGAGCCAACATGTATTGATACAAATGTGTATGACAATAGCAAGGGCATAAACCTATGCGAGATTACTCATGATGACCCAATGCATAAGCAGACCTCGTGGTGTGCTTGTCTCTTTTTTCTACCGAACTTTCTCTCTTTCCCCCTAACTGATTACTATAAGCTATCACTACTACTACCGCTCCATCTCCAATGGTCATATCATCCATCGCAGCCCTTGACACCATTGCAAGCTCATATCATCCATCGCAGCCCTTCATACCATTGCAAGCATTGTTAAAAATATTTAATTTTTGTATGGGCCTTCCCGTATCGTTGTCAGAGGTGGAGATACTAGGGGGAGACGAGTTTAACCCGCAAAATATACGAGGGGAGAGGAAGGGGGGGGATTGGCCAACCATAACCTAGAAATGGGATGAGGAGAAAGTGAACTAGAGAGAGACAGAGAGAGAAACTTAAAGAAAAAGAAACTTGAATCAATTCATTCATAACCTCAAACATGACCAAGGGGGTCTATTTATAACACTACAAGAAATAACCCTAAAATAAGGAAAAAAGAACATAAAAATAAAACACCACGGACTCGTACATCAATTTGATAAATAAAGACATCAAACATGAACACATGACAACACTAATTAACGACACAAATGACTGGTCGCGTGGGACCATCATGCAACCCTAGTCGTATCTTTATTGTATTTTCCAACATTTTTTTAATTAGCGCACGTTTATTTTGTGTCATGCACGTACTTGTTTATTTTGTATCGCCCAAATCGATCACGATTTTTATAATATGCAGTGTTATAATGTTTTATTTTTTTTCCATTGTTATATCTGCCTCCATATATATAGGGGATTTGCTTCATAATGAATTAAGTTTTTTATCGCTCAACATGGTATCATATCCCGTGCTCCTGGTGCCCAAGTCGTCCAACTCCTTCCATTCCCTTCGCCTTCCACTCGCGTCCGCACCTTTCACTCCTATTCGCTATCGCTCGCGTCCGCTCCTTTCCCGCCCATCGTCGCTCCGTCCGTCGCTCCCACCACCGCAGCTCTCTCCTCCAACCATCGTCCCAAGCACTTCTCGCTCTCAGCCATAGAAGCCAACAACTCTTCAACTGTTCCTTCTTCTCTATACCCTGTCCGGTGCCGGATCCTCAATGCAGTAAAGTTCTTGCTCCTTCTGACGCTATCATCGCTTCTTGGTGATCGCATGAAGCGAATTTTTCTTCCTCTCCCGTTCCAGATTTCATTTTTTCTGGTGTAATCAACCATTTCTTGTTGACCTAAGTCTTGGGTGGTCTCCAAATTTCTATTCTTGAGCTACTACGTCTAGCAGTGATGATTCTCCCGCTCCCTCGTCATCAGTTGTCCCTCCAGTGAGTTCTCTCTGTGGGAACATGATCATAATACTCCTCAAACTATTGTTATTCATCTCGATGACTATAAATACCTTTCATGGTCACAGTCTATCACCTTGGTGCTCAAAATTCATCGTCGCTCTGGCTATGTCACTGGCCAAATGAAGGAATCGGCCAAGAGCTCTTTAGAGTGGATACAGTGGGAGTCGTAGAACTCCTTAGTCATGTCTTAGCTTAATAACTCTATGTAGGAGTCCATCGCTCGTATTTATTTGTTTCTCGACAATGTTACGGATATTTGGAGCCGACCGAAGTCTAAATACTCTCGTGGAGGTAATGTCGCTCAGATTTTCCAGTTGCGACGGAAGATATCCTTACTCTGGCAGGGTGATCGCCCACCTTCTGTGTACTACTTGGAGTTCACAAAGCTGTATCAGGAATATGATCATTTTGGTCCACTCACTTTTGTTAGCTCTGTCTATGTTATTAAAGGCCCGCCTTAGGCGTGCCTAAGGCTCCAGACTCACCAGGCTAAGAGGTTTGCGTCTCTGTGCGCCTTATTTGAGCCTTTAGAATATAAAATGCGCGACTGAGTGAAAATTCTGTTGTAATTTTTTTTCAAAAATTAAGAAAAAAAATGCAAGAATTCAATAATTTTTTATTGATTTATTGTTTGTGAAATATATTTGTGCGTTGAGTCTTAGATATGTTATAAGTGCCCACATTGATTCTATTTTTTAAGAGATATAAATGATAGTAATGAATGACTAATTAGTAGAGTGGATGAAGAATTTGATCGAGAAATTGAAATGATATTTGATGCTGATTATTTAAAATGGATGTGGTTGCGTCTTGCCTTCGTCAAGCGCGCACCTACGCCTTGAGTCTTGCGCCTAGGCTATAAGACCCTTTTGCGCCTTGATGCTCCTTTAATAACTAAGAGCTCTGTCAATGAGGCGATGGTTTGTGCCAAAGAGGACCGCAATCGAATATTTGAATTTCTTCATGATCTTCATCGGGACTTTGATCAGATTAGTGTTCAGATTTTGGGAGGTCCATAATTACCATCCCTTCCTGAGGTCTGCAACATTGTGCAATAGAAATTTGATCGCCGCCAGACCTTACTTTCCTGATCCTGCAACTGACAGTTCTGCTCTTGTTGTTGCTTCCCCTTCACTTCTTCGTGGTCGTCCATCCCGTGACTCAAAGTTGAAGGGCTCCGATAAAGACCATCGTTTATGTGAATATTGTGGAAAGAATTGTCACACTCAGTACACTTGTTTCAGGCTTCATGGGTTCTCTCTGTCAAGAGGGGGTGCTCCACCTCGTGGCGGTCGTGGTTTTGGGAGATCTTCTGGTCGTCATGATTGTTGAAGCCGGCAAAATTTCTACTCCAAAAATTCGAATCAATGGAGCCTAAAATTACCGGTGCATCAGTCGGGCTCGACAGATTAGCAGAATAGAATACAAAAATGAAGGAAATACAACAAGGACCCCAGGTGATGTGCCAGGGAGGTCTCACCACGTACCCGATTGCTTGAAAAAAGCTTTCCCTCCACAACCAAAGATGGTCAAGTAGAGTACAAGGTGGACACTAGTTGGCAACTATCAAGGGATAGAGACCAAGGGGATGATCACTATCTCACATAGCTAGAAGTCCAGAAAACTGTCCACTCGAGATCTTTTTCGAGATTCCGAAGTCCAAATCATCGTACCCCTGGGGTCTTATCTATAGGAAAATAAAAAGAGGAGGGCTTATTTATAGCCCAACCCCCCCCGGCAACTAGGTGACCTCCGGGGGAACTCGCTCGGCTTGGGCGAGTATCTGCCCTAGTCGCCCACCTGGCGAGTATGTCGAGACTTTCTACTGTCTTGAATGCTGACAATAATATTATTAATAATAACCTAAGTGGCAATTTCGTAATTAGGGTTTTAGGTTTTCTTTTTCCCCTTCGAAATACAATTTCAAGAAACAGCCCCGACATCTTCCCCCCTCACCCCCCCCCCCCCCGGTTCAAGGCCTTTCCCGCATCATGCGCCTGCTCCCGTTCCGCCATCTCCCGATCCCAGCTTCCCACGCTGCACCCACAACCCGCACGCCCCGCCGACCCCTCCGGCTCCTCCTCTAGCCGATGCCTTCGCTTGTTTCCCCGCCACCTCCTGCTCCTCTTCACTTCCTCTTGCCGAAGGTTCAAGATGCAGCAACCCTAGGGCCGATTACCTCCTTTCCCTCATTTCTGGATGTCGGTAGTAGTTTCTTCCCTATCCTCAAGGCCAGCAACCGCAACATCTCCCTCCGGCAGCCCTCTTCGTGATTGTTTGGGCCGAGTTTTGCGAAGGGAACTCCTAGGGTTTGCCCAAAACCACCTCCACTCGGATTCTTGAGCCCAGATTTGGTCTCCTTAGGCAAGGTATTCCTTCAATCTCATTTATTCAGATTTGTACTAAATTATTATGATAATTTTTGCACCCCAATCGATGTGATTACGTCAATCAAACATGTGTTCGTCTTATAATCGTATAATCCCGAATTTATTTCTGTTTTCTGGTATCGCTCGTCGGATCTAGAGGTGGAATCTCTCCAAAAACTCTTTTTGAATTAGGATTTCCGCCACCCAAGCGCCGCTAAATCCACGATCCTCCATGGTATCTCCTCTTTCGTCGCACTTGAGGGAGGTAGATTGCTAAACCTTTCTTGAATTAGTTTTGTAATATAAACTGTCTGTGCTAGCGTATTGGATTTTTGTCTTGTCAAATATAAAATAACGTCTGTGATTATTCTCGAGCAGGTTCAAATAGGTCCTTAAGTGTTGCTTGCTCCGCTTAGCTGTCGCCGTCAGTTTGGGCTTCAACCTAAGGCAAGTGGAGAATTTCTTCTCGCTTGCAAACTAACAATTTAAATTCCTTGTATCTGTATTCAAAATTATTAATTGTACCTGAAAACGCAAGAATCATTACCTTTAACATATCATATTATGTTAGCAATCTCTAAAGAAAATTATGAAATACTTAGGTCCTGAGTGTCATAAGAAATCGGGGAAGGTAGGATTTAGATGGTGTATCGTCTTGTTTGCATGGTCACGATAAGCAGGAAATAATTTTCTTTTTTAATAAGACTTGCACTTGAACTTGAGTGTGAACCATGTGCATCCACTATAAACCCATATGCATTTCATCGATTACAGCTTATATCGTTGCCAGAACAAATATGTTAAAACTCTGGAGTAGGCTAATAAATTTTTAATATTTCTGTTGACTCAGTTATTTGCATATTTACTGACTTACTACAAGATAAAGTGGTACTTATATATTGTTTGTTTACCTCTGTTCGTACATTAATTTTATACCTTGCTTATTGTTTAAACTAATGTTCTGAGACAATTTCATTCTTGTTTTGGATTTTGCCTTAGGTTTCATGGCTGCTCCGCCTGCTTCTTGAGTTGTTCAACGCCGACTTCCTATGTTCCTGGAGGTTTATTTTTGTTGTTGCTTAGTCAGGTCATGTGTATTTTGTTTTTGTACTGTCGTACTTCTTAATTATGTACTAGTTATGTAAGCCATTTTCATTTGTCTTGGACAACTGTTAGGTTGTATAATCATTCTAGAACTCAATAGTAATGGCATGTGCACCCCTTTGGTTTATTGCATTAATATTTTGTACCGACATATGTGTGACATGAGATTTTATTAAATTACATGCGCATCAACTTTTTTACTTTACACCACTCATTACTGAAGCTTCCGCATAATCATAAAATAGTATTACTTTTTCTTAATTTACCTATTTTAAAACTAATAACATTAAATCTGCTTTCGCCTAACAGACATGAAACTTCTTTCGCTCATGCCTATGGCAGAGACAGGTTGAGCATTGACAGGTTGAGCATGTAAAGATAAAATATATTATATGGATATGGGCAGAAGGTCCTCCTGCTTCTTGAGTTGTTCAATCGCATTCTGATCTTTGCTTTTAGACGAGTCATGACAGTTAGTAGCAGAGATAGGTTGACCATGTAAAGATAAAATATATTATATTTTCAGCATATTTTGAAACCTATTATATAAATATATGTGCATGCATCATTTTCTCACACACCTTGTCGTTATCTGTTGTTCGAGCCTGAAGCATTGACACTGCACCATAAGCATGGGTAGTATGCACACGAATGTTACGGGAGTATGAGCAAACTTAACATTTAGATACATATGAATTTCAAAATATGATATACACCGCTTGCGAATATTAAATGGATATGGGCAGTTTAATATTTTCAAGTGCGATGACATTAGTATCATAATATGCATGACATGTTAAACGATATGAGCACTTAACATGACATGTATATTCATTCATGAACATTCTTAGGAATGCATTTTAGGCTGCAAAAAAAATTAAATAAAGGAAAATTTTATTACTCCAAAAAGATAAACAATACATATGTATGTCTCTTTGTTTATAGAAAAAAGGAAAAATGAGATAATACAACAAGCGATGTAGGACTAAATACAAGCCGTGCGGGCTCAGCGGTTCGACTTTGTCAAACCGCCAAACAATACAACATATACAATCTCCTGGGAAGCCTCTGAGCAGCTGATGAGGCTAACCTTCTGACCGTTGTTGTGGCTAACCATCAGACCGCTGCTGTGGCTAACCTCTGAACCACTGTCGAGGCTAACCTCCAAATCGCTGCTGCGACTAACCACCAGACCGCTGCTGCGGCTAACGACCAGACTGCTCCTGCGGCTAACCTCTAGACAGCTGCTGCGGCTAACAACCAGACCGCTGTTGCAGCTAACCTCCAGACCGCTGATGCGGCTAACCAACAGACCGCAGCTGCGGCTAACCTCCAGGACGTTGCTGCGGATAGCCACCAGCCCGATATTGTGGATAGCCACCAGGCCGCTACTGCGGATAGCCACCAGACCGCAGTGCAGGTAGTCACCAAAATACTGTTGCG
The DNA here is from genome assembly GCA_039583875.1 of Platanthera guangdongensis. NCBI lineage: Eukaryota > Viridiplantae > Streptophyta > Magnoliopsida > Asparagales > Orchidaceae > Platanthera > Platanthera guangdongensis. The sequence continues at coordinate 139,266,354 of CM077147.1, forward strand.
GATAGTCATCAGGCCGCTATTGCGGATAGCCACGAGACCGCAGTGCAGATAGTCATCAGGCCAATACTGCGGACACTTACCAAACCGCTAGGACAGCAATCAGAAAATCCGCTGGCCCAAACCGCCAGACCGCCGAACAATCAAATCACTGCTACTAGAAAGCCTAACCGCCCGGTCTTAGGTTCCAACACTACACCTCAAGCTGGAGCAAATATGTCAACCAAGCCCAGCTTGCTACAAACTTCCGAGAACGAGGTAACTGACTTTGTGAAAAATCAGTCAACTCTTTATCAGAAGTAACAAATGGAGTACAGATTTGATTCTTCAATATCTCTCCTCTGATAAAATGACAATTCACTTCAATATGCTTCGTTCTCTCATGAAAACTGAATTTCTCGAAATGTATATAGTCGTCTTATTGTCACAGAACATCGGTAGGGGATGATCATAAACCTCTCTCAGATCCAGCAATAGTGTTTGTAGCCACTTCAGCTCGCAAGCAGTTAGTGTCATGCTTCTATATTCAGCTTCTACACTTGACCTGGCAACTACAACCTGTTTCTTTCTCTTCCAACTGACCAGATTACCTCCAATGAAGGTACAGAAACCAGATGTAGACTTTATATATTCCTTATCATCTGTGTAACTAGCATCAGAATAAGACTCAACCTTCAAATGTCCCCTTCTCTAAAACTAGAGTCCTTTTCCTGGAGCACCTTTTACGTACTCTAAGATCTTTAAAGCTGACTGCAGATAACACTCTTTGTGGGTTTGCATAAATTGGCTCACTCTCCCTACTGCATAACAAATATCTGATCTTGTGACTGTCAGATAAATGCGTTTACCGACAAGACATCTGTATCTGGTGACATCTTCAAGAAGAGGAGAAGCCTCACTCCAGCATTTGTCATCTCCAACAGCCATAGGAGACCGAGCAGGTTTAGCTCCAAGAAGGTCTGTCTCTTTCAAGAGATCCAAGATATACTTCCGCTGTGGAAGAACAATAGAACCTGGTTTCCGAGATATCTCAATCCCCAGAAAGTATTTAGGAGATCTCATATCCTTGATAACAAAAGGCTGAAGAAGATGCTTCTTTGTCATGTCAGTACTTTTACTATCATCCCCTATAAGAAGAATGTCATCCAGATATACTGCAAGAACAACAAGGTCTGCCGAGGTTTTGCGAATGAACAAAGAGTGATCTGCAGCGCTCCGAATAAATCCAATAACAGAAATAAGTTCGTTGAATTTGTCAAATCAGGCCCGCGGGCTTTGCTTAAGGTCGTAAATAGTCTTTCTCAACTTACACACCTGAGACTCCACCTGAGCAACATACCTATGAGGTTGCTCCATGTAGACTGTCTCATGCAAATCACCATAAAGAAAAACATTTTTTTACATTCAATTGAGACATCTCCCAAACCTTGTTTACTGTCACAGAGAAAAAGAACACGGATTGTAGTAATCCGAGCAACAAGAGAGAATGTGTCAAAGAAATCTGACTAGCTGTTGAGGCAGATTCTGGATCGTCTCACTCGCCTGAAAGAGGATCGCCAGACTCTTGCTCCAGCACTTGGTTCCGACAGCGTAGGGATAGCTGGAGTTACTATCAACACCGCTCTTGGAGCCACCCCTCCTGCAACTGATTCTGGAACCGACTTGCCTGCTGTCACCCTGGTGGCCCTACTCATGTTAAGTCTGGTTGCTCCTCCTGTAGCGATGGCAGATACTCTGGCGTTCAAGAGGCTGAATTCGCTATCCTACAATGGTGATCGAAACTACTTCGTCATTTCCGAGTGGCTATCTCAAATGGAGAAACACTCTGAGTATGCTGGAGTTCCAGAAGCTCAGATGGTTCTTTTTGCGGCCTACCAATTGACTGAGGACGTGTACACCTGGTGGCTTCAGCGCCGTAGTCTGCCCAATTTTGCCATCTTGACCTGGGGACAGTTCAAGGATGCTCTCATGGAGAAGTTTCTCTCTTCTGTAGAGCGAGACAAGTTAGCTGAGAGGTTCTTGTCCCTTCAGTAGCCTGGCAGGACAATTACCGAGTATGAGAGAGTTCTCCCACCTATCTCTCCTTGTTGCAGAGTTCGTTCCAGACGAGTCTAAAAAGATCAGCCGTTTCGTGAAGGGACATCGACACGATTTCCGCCAGCATGTGGTAGCTCATGGCGCCACCACTTACGCTGAGACTGTGGTGGACGCCTTGCAGGTGGAAGCTATTGAGCTGGACCGTTCTACTAAGAAGATCCAGCATGGTACAAGCAATGCAGCCACATCTGACCGCTCCATCTCAGGAGCAAGGCCTCAAGTCTAAGGAGGTGTGTGCCTTTTGCCACAAGGTGGGTCATGTCGCCCAAGTCCGTCGTTCCCTCCTGAACAAGCAGAAGACAGTTGTTCCTGCACAACAACCTCAAATGACGCTTGCCTCTTCCACCTCCGTATGTGCTTACTGCAAGAGGGCAAGTCATCTAGTGAAGGACTATCGTCGTAAGCAGAGCGTCTACTTCAGATGTGGGCAAATTGGGCACCATGTTCAAAACTGTCCTGTGAAGGAAGGCCCAATTCCCGCACAACCTCTGCAAGTTGTGTTGAACGTCTTCTCTCAGGAGAGGGGCAAAGTTTCTAGAGCTCAGGAGAGGGGCAAAGTTGTGTTGAACGTCATATCTCAGGGCGAGACGCTCGCATCTATCGACGTCATCTCTGGTATATATGTGTTGTTTTAATCTTCTGCATCTTATTTCATCAGCCTTAGTAACAGGTGATCTTGATATGCGTGTATAATTTTCATTTCTATGAAGATTTAGGATCAAGAATAAGTGGATGCAGATTCTTTTTGATTCTAATGCATCTCACTCCTTTATTGCGCGTCATATTGTGGACCTTCATAGTTGGCCTACTTCGCCACTTGAGATTCCTTTTAAGATTTCTGTGTCAGGCTATCTGTACTTTTCAACTAGAGACATTCTCAATTGTCCGATCTTGTTTGGCGAACTGCGAGCCTTAGCCGATCTTATAGTTCTGGACATTACGGAGTTCGACGTAATCTTGAGGATGAATTGGTTGGTAGCATACCGAGCAAAGCTGGATTGTGTGGCGAAGAGGGTCAATCTCAGTATCGATGGCAAAGACTACAATGTTCACGTTCAGACCCCCAGCCACTTGAAGGTAATTACTGTTGTGCGCGTCACTCGTCTTCTCAGTCAAGGATGTGCTGCTTGCTTTGTATTTGCTTTGCTTTTGGGTGCTATCACTCCTCCACTCGAGTCTATCCTGATTGCTTCCAAATTTCCCGATGTGTTCCCCGCCGAATTGCCAGGGATGCCTCCTGATTGAAATGTAGAGTTCTCTATTTATGTAGAGCCTGGAACGCTACCCATATCTAAAGCTCTGTTCCGTATGGCACCACGCGAACTGGAGGAGCTTAGATCACAATTGGATGAGTTGCTTGAGCGTGGGTACATTCGTCGCAGCTCTTCACCTTGGGGAGCCCCCGTCCTCTTCGTGAAAAAGAAAGATGATTCAATGAGATTGTGCATTGATTATCGAGATCTGAATAAGATTACAATCAAGAATAAGTATCTTCTTCGCGTGTGGATGATTTATTTGATCAGCTTAAAGGTAGTACTGTCTTTTCTAAGATAGATCTCAGATCGGGTTACCAACAGCTAAAGATCAAGGAATCTGACATTCCCCGAACTGCTTTCAGAACTCGGTATGGACATTTTGAATTCTTGGTTATGTACTTTGGGTTGACTAACGCTCCTACCTTCATGGATATCATGAACCTTGTTTTCCGTGAGTATCTGGATAAGTTCATCATCATTTTCATTGACGATATTCTGGTCTTTTACAATACTCGTGAGGAGCATGCAACCCATCTTAGACTCACTCTCTCCACCCTTCGACAACATCAGCTCTATGTCAAGCTAGCGAAATGTGAGTTCTGGCTCGATCGTGACGCTTTCTTGGGGCATGTCATTTCAGGAGATGGACTTTCCGTTGATCCTGCCAAAAGTTTTGCAGTTATAGACTAGAAGCGACCTTCTACCCCTACTGAGATTCGCAATTTCCTTAGTTTGGCTTGTTATTACTGACGTTTCGTCAACGGTTTCTCGTCTCTTGCTGCTCCTCTGACTAAGCTAACTCAAAAGCATGTCAGGTTCGAGTGATCAGATCAGTGTGAGCAGTCTTTTTCTGAGTTGAAACATCGTTTATGTTCAGCGCCAGTTTTAGCTCTTCCTTCAGAGGAAACTGATTTTTAAGTCTACACGGACGCTTCCGGAGTTGGGTTGGGATGTGTTTTGATGCTGGAAGACTGTCTTATCGTTTATGAGTCGAGACAGTTGAAGATTCATGAACGCAACTATCTCACTCATGATCTGGAGTTTACTGCGGTGGTTTTTGCTTAAAGCATTGGCAACATTATCTCTATGGTGTGAAATGTCACTTGTTCACCGACCATCAAAGTTTGAAGTATATTTTTGCTCAGAAGAATCTCAATCTTTGTCAGAGGCGTTTACTTGAATTCATAACTGATTATGACTTGCAGCTCACATACGTGCCCGGTAAAGCCAATTCAGTGGCATATGCATTGATTCGGCAGGCTTCTATTGCCGCATGTGCACCCATGTCAGCTACCCTTGCAACTTTGATTGAAGACCAGGATCGGATGGGCATATCCGTCTCACCTGAGGGTCATGAGGAAGTGTCTAGTCCGTTATGGGTGGAGAAGGTGAAGGATTTGCGGTCATCTGATCCCGCACTCCAACGCATCCGTCGAAGGGCTGAACTTGGGACACTTTTGGATTTCTCCGTCTCTGACGATGTTCTATATTTCCGAGGTCGCCTCTGCATTCCTGATGTTCCCGACTTGTTTGATAGTATTTGCTGAGAAACTCATGAATCTCGCACATCTGGTCATCCAGGCAACAATAAAGAGTATCATGACTTGAAGCATGACTGGTCATCCAGAACACAATAAAGAGTATCATGACTTGAAGCAGATCGTGTGGTGGCCTGGTATGAAGAATTATATCGCTTGTTTCATCTCTCTATGTCTGACGTGCCAGAAGGTGAAAGCTCAGCGCCAGCGTCCTGGCGGCCTTTTGCAGCCTCTGTCTATCCCTGATTGGAAGTGGGAAAATATGTCTATGGACTTCATCACGGGTTTTCCCCGCACTCCAAGGGGTCATGACGCAATTTGGGTCATAGTAAATTGTATGACTAAGGTGGCTCACTTCATCCCGTACAAGAAAGGTCATTCCACCGAGAAGATGGCTCGAATCTATGTTTCGGAGATTGTTAGACTCCATGGGATTCCTTTGCAAATTGTTTCGGATCGTGACTCGAGATTTGGATCTCATTTTTGGAAGGGCTTTCCACAAGCTTTGGGCACCGATCTCAATCTGAGCACTGCTTACCAACCGACGACTGATGACCAGACCGAAAGAGATAATCAGAATCATGAAGACATGCTTCGATGTTACATCTTAGATTATAAGGGAGCTTGGGACGAACACTTACCCTTAGTTGAATTCGCCTACAACAACAACTATCAAGAGAGTATCAAGATGGGCCCGTCCGAAGCATTGTACGGGCGTCGTTGTAGGACCCCGCTCTATTGGTCAGAAGTTGGTGAGAATGTTGTTTTGGGGCCTGAGTTACTTCAAGAAATAGAAGCCACAAAGAAGACTCGACTCAAGCTCAGTCGGGCAATCGAAAGGCAGAGAAAATATGCAAATTAGCGTCGCCGTCCATTAGAGTTTGCAGTGGATTCCTGAAGGTTTCCCCTACTCCTGGGGTGAAACGGTTTGGTCGTCATCATAAGCTTAGCCCGAGATTTGTGGAACCGTTTTCCATTTCAGAACGTATCAGAGGGTGATCATATCCAGGTCAATGAGGAAATTCCAGTGATTCCCAAAACCAATTTGTCTTATCAGGTCGAGCTCACTAATATCATCGAGTATCAAGAGCGCAAACTTCGTAAGAGAACCATTCTTATGGTAAAGGTACTTTGGATGCATGGAAAGTCTGAGGAATTAACTTGGGAACTTGAGTCTGACATGCGCAGCAAGTATCCACATCTTTTCTCTTGATCTTGGTAAGTCTCTGAACTTTTTCTCTCTTCCAGTTGGTTATACTCATAGTTAGCTCTCTATACGTTGAATTTCAATTTTTTGTTGGAAAAAATGATATCTGAATCATCGCTATGAGAGCCCCTTTTGGGGAATCCTCTAAAGTTTCGGGACGAAACTTCCATAGTGGGGGAGAATGTAACGATTTCAAAAAAAAAACAATGACAATAATATTATTAATAATAACCTAAGTGGAAATTTCGTAATTAGGGTTATAGGTTTTCTTTTTCCTCCTTCTAAATACTTAGCCCGAAAAAGCCCCGACATCTTTCCCCCTTGGTTCAAGGCCTTTCCCGCATCATGCGCCTGCTCCCGTTCCGTCGTCTCCCGATCCCAGCTTCCCACACTGCACCAACAACCCGCACGCCCCGCCGACCTCTCCGGCTCCTCCTCTAGCCGCTGCCTCCGCTTGTTTCCCCGCCACCTCTTGCTCCTCTTCACTTCCTCTTACCGAAGGTTCAAGAAGCAGCAACCCTAGGGCCGGTTACCTCCTTTCCTCCATTTCTAGAGGCCAGTAGTAGTTTCTTCTCTCTTCTCAAGGCCGACAGCCGCAACACCTCCCTCCGGCAGCCCTCTTCGTGATCGTTTGGGCCGAGTTTTGCGAAGGGAACTCATGGGGTTTGCCCGAAACCACCTCCAATCGGATTCTTGAGCCCAGATTTGGTCTCCTTGGGTAAGGTACTCATTCAATCTCATTTATTCAGATTTGTCCTAAATTATTATGATAATTTTCGCACCACAATCGATGTGATTACGTCAATACAACATGTGTTTGTCGTATAATCGTCTAATCCCGAATTTATTTGTGTTTTCCGGTGCCGCTCGTCGGATCTAGTGGTGGAATATCCTCAAAACCCTCTCCGAATTAAGGTTTCCGCCACCCAAGCGCCGTTAAATCCACGATCCTTTGTGGTATCTCCTCTCCCCTCGCTCTTGAGGGAGGTAGATTGATAACCCGCTCTTAAATTAGTTTTGTAATATAAAGATTTCGTGCTAGCGTATTGGATTTTGGTCTTGTCAAATATCAAATATCGTCTGTGATTATTCTCGAGCAGGATCATATAGGTCCTTAAGTGTTGCTTGCGCCGCATAGCTGTCGCTGTCAGTTTCGGCTCAACTTAAGGCAAGTGGACAATTTCCTCTCGCTTGCAAACTAAGAATTTAAATTCTTTGTATCTGTATCCAAAATTATTAACTGTATCTGACAACGCAAGAATCGTTACCTTTAACATATTATATTATGCTAGCAATCTCTAGAGAAAATTATGAAATACTTGGATCCTTAGTGTCATAAGCAATCATAGAAGGTAGGATTTAGACGGTGTATCGTCTTATTTGCATGGTCACGATAAGCAGGAAATACTTTCTTTTCTAATAAGACTTACACTTGAACTTGAGTGTGAACTATGTGCATCCATTATAAACTCATGCATTTCATCGATTACACCTTATGTCGTTGCCAGAACAAATATGCTAAAACTCTGGAGTAAGCTAATAAATTTCAGATATTTCTGTTGACTACATGCATGTTTATTGACTTGCTACAAGATAAAGTGATATTTCAATATTGTCTTTGTAGAGAGGAAAAAAGTCAACCTTGTATATATGTTCACTTGTATCAAATACAAAGAATGAGTAGAAATATATAGATGAGAGAAAGAGAGAAGAAGGTCCTATACATGATGTGGGACTAAAGAGGGGAGAGAAAAACAATAAATGTTACATAATGGGGCTAGATTGAATGAGATTTTCTAACACTCCCCCGCAAGCTGGAGCGTATAGGTCATATGCACCCAGCTTGGACAAACACTGGTAGAACAGGGTACTTGATAAAGCTTTTGTGAGAATGTCAGCAACTTGATCAGTGCCCGGAACATGCTTTAATTCAAGTTTCTTCAATTGAACTTTCTCTGTAATAAAGTGACAGTCGACTTCGATATGTTTTGTACGCTCGTGAAACACCGGATTCTTTGCTATGTGTATGGCGGCTTGACTATCACAGAATAGAACAACAGATGAAGAAAGTTTTACTCCCAGGTCAGTGAGGAGACTTTCAAGCCATGTGAGTTCTGAAACAATCGAGTCTATCGATCGGTATTCAGCTTCCGCAGAGGAACGAGCGACCACGTCTTGTTTCTTACTTTTCCATGTAATGAGATGACCACCAAAATAAGTACAGAACCCACTTGTTGACCTCTGATCGTCAAGGGAACCGGCATAATCGGCATCAGAATAAGCTACAAATGCAGGAGCCGAGTCGAAGGTTTTGTAAACCAGACCTTGACCCGGAGCTCCCTTAAGGTATCGGAGAATCCGTTCAAGCGCCTGGAGATGAGAAACCCGGGGGGCATTGTTGGGTATTGTATCCACAACGTACATGATTTGAAGAAGCCCCTGATCAAGCTAAGGTAAATAGGCAATGATTTTGACAAAATATTTTAAGTTGTGCTTGCAGTTATTCCACGCTAAGTGCACACCAATATCAGGGTGCAGTAGGTCAATATACACGGGTCTGCACGACGTAATCCCTCGTTGAGCAGATCAGTGTGTTGGCCTATGTGTACTCTCTCTATTGGAGTGCACTTACTTTCAAGTACAGGGCTGTGTTTATGCAAGAGCAGACAAGCAGCAAGGATGAGTCAAAGAGCAGCTCAGAGGCGTAAGACGAAAAATCATCTAAGTAAGAATCGACGAGAATCACTGGCTGATTCTCGCCGGCTAAATCAGAGTGCAATCAAGTCAAATTCGACGAGAATCACTTTGTGATTCTCGACGAATCGTCGAGAATCACTTTGTGATTCTCGACGAATCGTCGAGAATCACTTTGTGATTCTCGCCGAATCGTCGAGAATCACCCTTGATTCTCGACGATTCGACGAGAATCACAGGTGATTCTCGCCGATTTTTACTTGGGCAATTTTCGGGAAAAAGCTGGACCGGATTCTGCCGCTGCCACTATTTTGAATCGGATTTAGGGTTTCTTCTTGTGGGACCCACAACGGTCATTAAGGTGTTTACTTGTGTATATATATACGGGTATTTTTGAACAGTAAACATACACAGAGAAAAACACAGAAAGAAGCCGAGCGACGATCTTGACCTAAAATCGCGAAACTGCTCCGCCGCCGCCGTCGCCGCTCGCGCTAGTTGGTCGCCGCTTTTGATCGAGATTCTTCCTGATCTTCCGGCGACAGAAGCTTAGCCAAGCTTAGAGTCTCACGTGTCTAACCGGAGATCTCTTGTATCTTGATTTGTTGATCGGGAAAATCTTCCCCATCCGAATCGATCGAGACGATTGATCCTAGTGTGACCGTTGGTAGACCTAGCTAGCTTCGCTACGAAGTTTGGATCTCCAGAGTACAACAGCCGCACATCGTTGTCGCCGCCGATCCCGTGAACCTAGCCGCCGCCCAACTTGCCGCCGCCGGTTCCGGGGAGATTCTCTCCAAGAGAGATCTAGGGTTGTGGACTTTTCGTGGACTTCAAAAACACGTCGTCAACGAAGAGGGACACCTTAGTCTCCAAACGTAGTTTGTATCTCTTGTACATTCTAGTTTTACTTTTGTTGTAAAGGAACATTGGTTCCTAGTTGTAAGGGTTGGGAGCAACCCGTGTTGTGGGAGTGTTGACTCCTACGTGTGGAAGGGTTCCTTCCGATAGTGCAAGGATTGGATTTCAATCCTGTTGAAGAAGTGACCGAGTCGTCCCTTGTTGGGAGATAGGTCGAAGGGGGAAAGTGGATGTACCCAAATCGGGGAACCACTATAAATAGCTTGTGTACTCTTTTGTGTTGTGTTGTTTTATTTTCGTATGCAGGTACAATTTAAATTCCGCAAAAACGCTGCACGTCACCTATTCCCCCCCCCCCCCATAGGTGAAGATAGTTGACACTAGGTGGACTTTCAAGTGGTATCAGAGGGAGGTTACTCATCAAAAAGGTTAACACCTTGAGTTGAATCCTGCCGCTAGTGTCAAGAAGAAGGCAAACATCTACTATGGACGGGCTCAAGTTCACAGGCAAGATCCCCGTGTGCACCAGGCTCAACTTTCCTATCTGGAAGGAAAGGATCAGATTCTACATGGAAGCAGTTGATCCTAGACTCTTCATGATTGTGGAGGAGGGACCTTATGTCCCCACTAAGGTCTCCACCATTGATCCTACCAAGAAAGTGCCGAAGAAACTTTCTGAAATGGACAAGGACGAGATGGTGCTAGTGGGACTTGACAAGAAGGCGCAGAACATTCTGGTCAGCGCGGTTGATGACTCAATGATGCAGAACTTCTGCAACTGCAGGACAGCAAAGGAGATCTGGCATTGCCTGATCATCCTAATGGAGGGCACTGATGAAGTGAGGGATGATCGTAGATCCCTCCTGAACCAGAAATATGAGGCCTTCAGACAAGGGCCTAAGGAAGAGATCGGAGTCACCTTCGAGAACTTCCTCAAGATTGTCAATGCCCTCAAGGGATACGGAAGAGTGTTCACTAATGGTGAACTCAATGATAAATTCCTTAGGTCCCTTACTAAGGAATGGGACACAAAGATCTGCGTCATCCGAGAGTTTGGCAGACTAGCTGAAACAGACCCGCAAATTCTGTTTGGGAAGCTGATGTCCTATGAGCTTCAACTGAACACCAGGAAAGCAGAAGAAAAAGCAGAGAAGGCTGCAGCCAAAGAAAAGACTGTGGCTCTAAAAGCCAGTCACTCCAGAAAAGGCAAGGGTGCGGTTTCATACCGTGCCAGGAAAAAGGGTGAGGAGGAGGACTCCGAGCCATGCTCCTCCAGCTCAGAGCTGTCGGAGGAGGATTTCTCCCTCATCACCCGAGAGTTCAAGAAGTTCCTCAAGATGAGAAATCAAAGAATGAAAGATGGCTCCTCCTCCAGGCATCAGAAGAAAAATTATTCTTCTGACAGGTATACTTCTAAACCGAACAAACATCGCTCCTCTGACATTATTTGCTTTGGATGCAATAAGTCAGGACACGTCGTGGCCGACTGCTATCAAGGCAAGAGAGAAAAAGGGAAAGGAGAGGAGCACAAATCCTCTAGAGATAAGAAGAAAGAGCGGAGCTACATCGCCAAAAGGCCAAAGACACTGAGTGAGTCTGATTCCTCAGACTCCAGTGATGATGAGGAAGCCTACTTCGGGCTGGTGGGTCGCTCCGACTCAGAAGGAGAATGCCCCCCATTTACTGGGAAGGTAAAAGCTCACACCCCTCTCTCCGACTCTGAATCTGATCCTGAGTCTCAGGATGATGAACCTGAAGATAGCCTTTCGGCCCGTGAAGTGGAGCTCCTCGAGAAGTATGAGCTTCTGCTCAACACTTTCGAGGAGTGCCGTAAGAGATTGAAGGCTGAAAAAAAGGAAGTGAAATTCCTTAAGAGTGAGTGTGTCTCCCTAAGGGAAGAGGTCACCAGTTTGATTTCTCTCCGACAGGAGCACCTTGACCTAACTTCAAAGCATTCAGAGTCTCTCAAACTCCTTGATCTTAAGCAAGTGTTGGAAGAACAACTTGCGGCAGACAGGAGCAGGACCTAGACTTCAAAGCGTCAAGACTCCTGATCTCTATGCCAAAGGAATTGTTCTTCGACAGTGCGGCAGAAAGGAAGATCGTCAAGAGCTTCTCTATGCCAAAAATTGTTCTTCCAGTAGTTGATACCTTCTCTGCTCAGGCCAAAGGAGCTGGCTTGGGGCATGTAGGGGTATCTGGTTCCTCATCCAGGAGAAACATGAACCATAGGAAGAATAAGGCCGCCAAGAAGGCCTCTGCTGATGAAAAGGGAAAGGCTCCGCTTAGTCCTGTTGCGTTCAGAAAGCCTAGCTTTCCTTGCAACCAACATGACTTTGAATCAACCTTTGGTCATCATTTCCGGCCCTCGGTTGCAAAGCCAAAGAGCCGATATGATGGTTGGACCTTTCCCCGGAACTTCGGTGAGAGTGCCCTCAAGGCACCTTATGAGGAAATCCACATGGGAAATTATGGTCAATTCTCTAGCGGCCATAATGGAAAGCAGGCACCAAGAGTCAAGTCTGTTACACTGACGAAACAGAAGGTGAAGAAGTCATGTGACTGCAATCACTATGAGGCCACCGCCTCCAGATCCAAGGCCCCGGTTGTACCCATGATTCCCCGGGTAAGGCAGGAGCCTAGGAAGAGGTACAACAGATTCGACTGTTGGTGTTGTGGCAAAGTCGGTCACTTTGCCGTGGATTGTTGGTTTAATCCAAGGTATCTCGAGACTCCCTATGTTAGCAATGCGAGGCCGACCACTCGTAGGGTTAACCAACCGAGGGGGAGTATGCTAACCAAAACTCTAGGACTCAAGTTCGATTGGGTTCCTAAGGGAAATTAATTTTGTTTTGCAGGAATGTCCAAAGGCCACCAAAACGCCGATCTGGTACGTGGACAGTGGATGCTCCCGGCATATGACTGAGACAAGAAGCCTGCTGCGTGATTACACTCCAGTCGAGAATGGACCCAAAGTCATCTTTGGAGGGTCAGATCGAGGAGTCACCAGAGGTTACGGTATGATTTTCAACGGTATAATCTCTATCACCGACGTGGCTTATGTTGAAGGGTTAAACCATAACCTGATCAGTGTAAGTCAGTTATGTGACAAAGGTTATGACGTTAAGTTCTGCAAGGATAAATGTCTGATAATTTCACGTACCTCTTCTGAGACGGTATTATCAGGCATTAGGAGCAGCAATATCTTCTGCTTAGATTTTCTCAGTTTAGATTCATCTACCCCCGTATGCCTTGTGGCAACAGGCAGTGCATCTCTTTGTGAACAATGGCACAAGAGATTGGCACATATTAATTTCAAAACAATTAGTATGTTGTTTTCTAAAAACTTAGTAAGGGATGCTCCCGTTATCAAGTGCATCAAAGATAGCCCCTGTCCTGAATGCCAGATGGGCAAACAGACTCGGGCTACCTTTAAGAGCATTGCAGACAAAGACACTTCCCGATGTCTTTACCTTCTACATATGGACTTGTTTGGTCCAATGCAAGTTCATAGCTTGGGAGGCAAGTCCTATACGCTAGTGATAGTTGATGATCATTCTCGGTTTACATGGGTGTTCTTCTTAAAACGAAAGTCAGATACGTTTGACATCTTCACTAGTTTTGTCAAGCAGGTTCAGAACGAATTTAACTGCTCAGTGGTCAAAATCAGAAGTGACCATGGAACAGAATTCGAATCTGGTGCTATGACAGAGTTTTGTGAAGAACAAGGTATCTTTCATGAGTTTTCCTCCCCGCGTACTTCTCAGCAAAATGGAGTTGCGGAGAGGAGAAATAGAACTCTCATTGAAGCCTGCACGACAATGTTGAAAGACGCTTCTCTCCCAGAATACTTCTGGGCAGAGGCTGTCAATACAGCTTGTCATGTACAAAACCGAGCATTGATCAACAAGCATCATCGTAAGACGACTTATGAGCTACTGAGAGGCAGGAAACCAACCATGTCCTACTTGAGGATCTTTGGTTGCCGATGCTATGTACTGAATAATGGGAAGTACCCGCGTACTAAATTTGGTGAAAAATGCTTCGAAGGCATATTCATGGGCTATAGTTCCCACAGTCGGGCATATAGGGTCTTCAATAAGAAAACCCTAGTGGTAGAAGAATCAATTAATGTTGTATTTGATGAAAGAAGTTTGCTTAACAGCAATTCTTCCAGTGGTATTCTTGAAGATGCAGGTGCACGACTTGAACAGCTGAATCTCGATGAGACCGCTAAAGATGAAACTCCTAAGTACGTCAAAGTTTCCACCTCCACGTCATCTGGGAATGTTGAAGATCAAAATGGAACAAATCTCTTAGAAGAAGGAGAAGCCCAAGAAGTAGTCGAAGCTCCAGACGCCAGACTTCTAGAGCTCCGGCACGTGAGGGATCATCCTAGAGATCAGATCATCGGAGATCCTCGTGTCGGTGTCAGAACTCGAAGAGGTACTATTAACGAAATTTTGCATCTTAGCTTCCTGTCACAGGTTGAGCCAAAGAAGTTCGACGAGGCGAACAAAGACGCGTCATGGATTTTGGCCATGCAAGATGAACTACATCAATTCGAACGATGCAACGTTTGGACGCTGGTTCCCAGACCACACAAGCAGAATGTGATTGGCACCAAGTGGATCTTCAGAAACAAACTGGATGAACATGGTGTCATCATAAAGAACAAGGCCAGGCTGGTGGCTCAAGGTTACAGACAGGAGGAGGGGATTGACTTCGACCAGACCTTTGCACCAGTAGCAAGGCTCGAGGCAATCAGATTGTTCCTGGCGTATGCTTCGCACAAAGGATTCACAGTCTATCAAATGGATGTGAAATCAGCATTCTTGAACGGAGACCTGAAAGAGGAAGTATACATCGCTCAACCCCCAGGTTTTGTCAATCCTACTTATCCCAATCATGTTTATTTTCTTAATAAAGCTTTATATGATTTAAAACAAGCTTCACGAGCTTGGTATGAGACTTTATCTAGTTTTCTTCTTGAGAACAAGTTCTCTAGAGGTAAAATAGATAAGACATTGTTTCTCAGGGCAGTCAAAGACAAGATTTTGCTGGTGCAAATCTATGTCGATGACATAATATTCGGCTCAACGGACAACAATCTTTGCAAAAAGTTTTCTAAACTTATGCAAGGAAAGTTTGAAATGAGCAGTATGGGAGAGCTCAAGTATTTCTTGGGACTTCAAGTGAAACAGTCTGAGGATGGAATCTTCATCTCTCAGACGAAGTTCACAAATGAACTCCTTAAGAAATTCGGTATGGAGAATGCAACCTCTTTGAGGACTCCAATGGGATCCACTATGTCTCTGGATAAGGATGAGAAAGGTAAACCTTTCGATGAAACCAAATACAGAAGCATCATTGGATCCCTGCTCTACCTTACTGCCAGTAGACCGGATATCATGTTCTTCACATGTGTCTGTGCCAGATATCAGGTGAACACTAAGGAATCTCACTATGTCGCTGCATTGCAAAGCGAATTCTAAGATACCTTAAAGGTACTCTCAATCTTGGCTTGTGGTACCCGAGAAACAATGATGTCGAGCTAATAGGTTTTTCAGATGCTGATTTTGCAGGGAGTAGGGATGATAGGAAAAGCACCTCCGGGACGTGTCAATTCCTCGGACGAAGGCTTATTTCATGGAATAACAAGAAACAGAATTGTGTTGCAAACTCCACAGCAGAGTCTGAGTACATCTCGGCAGGCAGCTGTTGCGCACAACTCCTATGGATCAGAAACCAGTTAGCCGACTACGACCTTCAGTTCAAGGAAGTTCCAATGTACTGCGACTACTCCAGTGCAATTGCAATTGCCAACAATCTGGTATTGCACAGCAGAACGAAGCATATTGAAGTGCGATAGCACTTCATTCGGGAGCACGTGGAGAACAAGGACATCTCTCTCTGTTATGTCCCCACGGACAAGCAGATTGCAGATATATTCACAAAGCCCTTAGACGAAGCCAAGTTCAGTCTTTTCAAAACTGAATTGGGAATGCTAAACTATGAGAAATGAAGACTACAGAAGCTCCAGGCTCGTGCAAGAACTGAGGGGGAGAAAGGAACTCAAGTGTAAGCACAGGTGCAAGAACTGAGGGGAAGCAAGGGGTCAAATACTACAGACCCCGATTTGCAGAAGCCGAAAAGGGGGAGATTACCCTCTCGGCTAAGGCTAAGGTGGCTCCAAAGTTTGCTCTCAAGAAACCGGTACTGGTAATGAATATCTCTCTCAACTCAATTTCAAGGTTTTGATTTTCATTCCCATACGCTTTATTCACCTTAGCTTGTAGGGTTTAGACTTATTCAAATAGGGGGAGATTGTTGGGTATTGTATCCACAACGTACCTGATTTGAAGAAGCCCCTGAACAAGCTAAGGTAAATAGGCAAAGTTTTTGACAAAATATTTCAAGTTGTGCTTGCAGTTATTCCACGCTAAGTGCACACCAATGTCAGGGTGCAGTAGGTCAATATACACGGGTCTGCACGACGTAATCCCTCGTTGAGCAGATCAGTGTGTTGGCCTACGTGTACTCTCTCTATTGGAGTGCACTTACTTTCAAGTACAGGGCTGTGTTTATGCAAGAGCAGACAAGCAGCAAGGATGAGTCAAAGAACAGCTCAGATGCGTAAGACGAAAAATCATCTAAGTAAGAATCGACGAGAATCACCAAGTGATTCTCGCCGATTCGGCGAGAATCACTAGTGATTCTCGCCGAATCGTCGAGAATCACTGGCTGATTCTCGCCGGCTAAATCAGAGTGCAATCAAGTCAAATTCGACGAGAATCACTTTGTGATTCTCGCTGAATCGTCGAGAATCACCCTTGATTCTCGTCGAAGGTGATTCTCGACGATTCGACGAGAATCACAGGTGATTCTCGCCGATTTTTACTTGGGCAATTTTCGGGAAAAAGCTGGACCGGATTCTGCCGCTGGCACTATTTTGAACCGGATTTAGGGTTTCTTCTTGTGGGACCCACAACGGTCATTAAGGTGTTTACTTGTGTATATATATACGGGTATTTTTGAACAGTAAACATACACAGAGAAAAACACAGAAAGAAGCCGAGCGACGATCTTGACCTAAAATCGCGAAACTGCTCCGTCGCCGCCGTTGCCGCTCGCGCTAGTTGGTCGTCGCTTTTGATCGAGATTCTTCCTGATCTTCCGGCGACAGAAGCTTAGCCAAGCTTAGAGTCTCACGTGTCTAACCGGAGATCTCTTGTCTCTTGATTTGTTGATCGGGAAAATCTTCCCCATCCGAATCGATCGAGACGATTGATCCTAGTGTGACCGTTGGTAGACCTAGCTAGCTTCGCTACGAAGTTTGGATCTCCAGAGTACAGCAGCCGCACATCGTTGTCGCCGCCGATCCCGTTAACCTAGCCGCCGCCCAACTTGCCGCCGCCGGTTCCGGGGAGATTCTCTCCAAGAGAGATCTAGGGTTGTGGACTATTCGTGCACTTCAAAAACACGTCGTCAACGAAGAGGGACACCTTAGTCTCCAAACGTAGTTTGTATCTCTTGTACATTCTAGTTTTACTTTTGTTGTAAAGTAACGTTGGTTCCTAGTTGTAAGGGTTGGGAGCAACCCGTGTTGTGGGAGTGTTGACTGATACGTGTGGAAGGGTTCCTTCTGATAGTGCAAGCATTGGATTTCAATCCTGTTGAAGAAGTGACCGAGTCGTCCCTTGTTGGGAGATAGGTCAAAGGGGGAAAGTGGATGTACCCAAATCGGGGAACCACTATAAATAGCTTGTGTACTCTTTTGTGCTGTGTTGTTTTATTTTCGTGTGCAGGTACAATTTAAATTCCGCAAAAACGCTGCACGTCACCTATTTCCCCCCCCCCCCCATAGGTGAAGATAGTTGACACTAGGTGGACTTTCAGGCATGCATGAACCGACTGACGACCCCAACTGCAAACGATATATCAGGCCTCGTGACCGTTAGATAGATCAACTTTCCCACAAGGCGTCGATAGTATTCCGGGTTCTGAAGAAGCAAATCATCATCAGAAGCATGAGCACATAGTTTGTGATTTGCCTCCATCGGGGTACAAGCTGGCTTGCAACCAGACTGACCAGCGTCTTTGAGAAGATCGAGACAGTACTCTCGTTAGGAGAGGACAAACCCGTCCAGCCGTCGTGCGATCTCGAGACCAAGGAAGTAGCGAAGATGTCCCAGGTCTTTAGTCTGAAACACAGTGCTCAGATGCTATTTGACCTCTTGAATCCCCTTTGAGTCATCCCCAGTGAGTAGTATGTCATCAACATAAACCAACAGAAGGACAGTTCCAGTGGCCCGGTGTCGGGTGAATAGGGAGAAATCTGCAGAACTCCGAGTGAACCCCATGTCCCGAACCACCTTGCTGAACTTGTCAAACCACGCCCGAGAGGACTGTTTGAGACCATAGATTGATTTCTTGAGAAGACACACACGAGACTCCCCTGTGATCTCAAACCCGGGTGGTTGGCGCATGTAGACGGTTTCCTGAAGGTCGTCATTCAAAAAGGCGTTCTTGATATCAAGCTGATGAAGGGTCCAGTGCTGGTGCACTGCCACGGAGAGAAGAACACGGACGGTGTTGAGCTTAGCCACTGGAGAGAAGGTTTCCTCATAATCGAGGCCCTCCTGTTGCGTGAAGCCACGAGCCACAAGACGGGCCTTCAGTCAGGCAATAGTGCCATCCGGAGCATGCTTGATGACGAAAACCCATCTACACCAAACAGGGTGCTGACCGGGAGGTAAGGGAACCAGGACCCAGGTCTGGTTGGCCCAAAGGGCAGTCATTTCTTCGTCCATGGCAGCCCGCCAGCCTGGATGTTGAAGTGCCTCCTGCAGAGAGTTAGGGACAGAAACAGAGGATAACAATGTGGCAAAGTGAAGAAGAGGTGGAGAATGCCGATGGAGAGAGATGTAATTCGCCATCGGATGAGCGGTGGATGCGGGAGGCGAAGCAGCAAGTAGCGGAGCACTAGAGGTCGAAGCCGACTACAAAGGGGCAACGGGATGAGGAGAGCGACGAGAATAGACCCGGATAACTGGTGGTGGTGGACGGACCGGAGGTATGGCAGGAGTAGATGATGAGGAGCGGGGAGCAGGAATCACAGGACGAACGACGGGGTCTGGACCAGGAGCGATATCCAGATCAGAGAAGAAGGTTAGATCTTCGCGAAAAGTGACATCCGCGGAGACAGTAACCTTGCGGGTAGTAAGCAAATAACACACATAACCCTTTTGAGTGCGCGAGTAGCCCAGAAAGATATGTGTGGCGACACGGGGATCCAACTTGTCTGTTGAGTGACCAAGTTGGTGAACGTAGCAGGTACACCCAAAAATCCGGGGAGTAACGGGAAAAAGCGGAGTGGAGGGAAAGAGGAGGCTGAAGGGAGTAGCATACTGGAGGATGGAAGAAGGTAGACGGTTGATGAGAAAACAAGCCGTAGAGAGCGCGTAGTTCCAGTACGGTTTGAGAACCCGCATTTGAAGCACAAGGGAACGGGCGACATCAAGAAGGTGACGATTCTTGCGCTCGGCGACACCATTCTGTTGTGGAGTATACGGACACGAGATTTGGTGAAGAATGCCGAACTCAGAGCAGAGAGTCGCGAAGGTATGACTGGTGTACTCACGCATATTGTCAGTACAAATAGTACGAATGGGTGCAGAGAATTGAGTGCGAGTCTCAAGAATGAAGGCCAGAAAGACGCGGGGAAGCTCAGAGCGATCCCGGAGGAGATACAACCACGTCATGCGAGAGTAATCATCAATAAAAGTAAGAAAATAAAGGTAGCCAGAAATACTAGTGATTTTGTACGGACTCCATATATCGGAGTGTACCAAAATAAAAGGAGCAGAGCTCCGAGTACAATGAGAAAGAAAAGATGAACGGGGTTGTTTGCCCAAAATACATGTGTCACACTGAAATGCAGGAAGAGAGACATCCGGGAGAGCCTTCCGGAGGACTGGAAGAGGAGCATGACCAAGACGGCGATATCAATCCGAAGAGGAG
Source organism: Platanthera guangdongensis (assembly GCA_039583875.1). Taxonomy (NCBI): domain Eukaryota; kingdom Viridiplantae; phylum Streptophyta; class Magnoliopsida; order Asparagales; family Orchidaceae; genus Platanthera; species Platanthera guangdongensis. The sequence goes on from CM077147.1 coordinate 139,286,027, forward strand.
ATAGATGCGAGTATAGTAGGAGAGTCGTCAAGAAGGTAAATCCCATTCTGCAGCCGCCCCCTACCAATGATATTTCGCGTCTCATGATCCTGTATTAGAAAATAAGAGGAAGTAAATGTCACGGAGTAATTAGAATCAGTAGTAAGGCGACCAACAGAAAGTAAATTGAAAGGAGAGCCCGGAACGTGAAGAGCCGAGCGCAGAAGGAGAGAAGAGGTGAGGGGAATATCAGCACATCCAGAGACAGGAACAGATGCCTCATTGGCCACATTAATGTACTTCGGGTGAGGTGAAGACAAGTACTGAGGCGGCCGAACAGAGGAGATGTGATGAGTGGCACCAGAATCGAGGATCCATCGCGGGCCAGAGGAGAGGCAGGAGATACCTTCATTGGAGATGGAGGCAGCGGAGGCAACCGAGGCGGGTGGGCGGCTAAGCAGTCCATGAAGATGTTGGAACTGAAAACGAACCTCGTCGAGGTTAGGACGAGTGGAAGAGGAGTCGGTGGCAGCAACAGAGGCCTGCGGACGAGGAGGGAGACCATGTTTGCAATAGCACGTGGCTTCAAGATGCCCGTCTTTGCCATAGAACGAGCACTTAGGCCGAGGCCGGCCACCCCGCCCCGGCCGCGAGAATCAGAGCGGCCTCCACGAGCAGAAGATGGAAGAGGCGATAAGGGAGCAGGGGCCTGCTGAACAAGGGCCGGAGAAGGGGGCCCGGGCACATCCGGAGGCGGGGATACTTTAAGAAGCATTGAGCACACATCGGAGAAAGATGGGGTAAAAGTAGAGGAGAGGATGTGAGCCCGTACGCTGTGAAGATGATGCGGGACCCGGGCCATCATCATGGCTATACCCACAGCTTCCTTTTGGGCACGTTGGGCAGCAAGATCCAGAGTAGGAGGCTGATGGTGGATCCAAGCATCGACCAGAGACCGAGCCTGAGCAACAAAGGACGTCAGATCGGTCGCGCCACTGCTATCAAGGGCCTGGAGAGCAGTAATAATGTCATACAGATGGTGGAGACTATCCTTGCCAGAGTAAAGGGTATGGAGCTCGTCCCACATGTCTTTGGCCGTCTCATGATACATGGTCAGGCGATAATATTCGCCATCAAGAGAATTAAGAAGCCAAGTCTGCACCCGACCATCATTGCGTAACCAATCATCAGGAGGAGTACCGATAACGGACTGAGTCAAGTGATGAAGGAACCCCTTGGATTGCAGGACACGGCGAACAGAGTGTGCCCATTCCACAATATTTTTCTTACTCGTCAAAGAGATTGTAGTAATACGAAGCTCATCGCGGACTTCCGGGAGAGAGGTCGGGCGGTCAGCAGGAGGAACCGTCGTGCCAACTGAATCAGCAGAGGAGGACGTGGAGAAGAGAGGCGGCTAGGAGAACAGACCGGTCAACAAAGGAGACCGCGCGACCAGAGCAGAGACCGCTCAGTCACGATGGGAAGACACCAACTGCGTGAGGAGTCCGCGACCAAAGGCGGAGGTCGGGAGAGAGAGTAGGCCGCAGCGGACAAATAGAAGCCGCAAGAAAAGGAAAGAGGAGAAGACCGCGACCAAAATGAGGGAAGGCAAGAGTCCACACGGTCTGGCTGAGCACAGCAGCGGTCCGAGAAACAGAATGCCAGCGACGATCAGAGAGAAGAAACCGCGAGTAGGGAAGACTCAAGCGGAAATAGAGAAGAGACCGCAACGACCAGGACCAAACCGCAGGAGAGGCAGGCCGCAGAAGAGGCAGGCCGCTGCGAGCTGGAGCAGGACGCAAGAGAGGCAGGCCGCAGCGAGGAGGATCAGGCCGCAGCGAGCAAGATCAAGCCGCAGCGAGCTGAAGCGGGCCTGGAGAGAGGTAGGTCGCAGCGAGGTATAGCAGGCCGCAGCGAACCGGAGCAGGCCGCGAGAGAGGCAGGCCGCAGCGAACAAGATCGGGCAGATAGAGCAGCAGGACGCAGCGAGCTGTAGCAGGCCGTAAGAGAGACAGGCCGCAGAGTGAGAGAACAGGCCGCAAGAGAGAGCGGTCTGGAGGAGAGAGAGGGAAGGTGGAGCCGACGAGAGAGAGAGAAGGGTTAGGCTATAAAATGCCTGAGGGGAGGGGTGGAACTACGGAGAAGAAGAGGGAGTGGAAGAAGAGGAGCGGAGCGGACAGGAAGGCAGGCCGCAAGAGGCCGAGCGGGTAGCGGACAGAAGACAGACCGCGCGGGTAAGAAAGGGGAAGCCGCTCAAGTAGAATCGGTGGCTCTGATACCATGTAGAGAGGAAAAAAGTCAACCTTGTATATATGTTCACTTGTATCAAATACAAAGAATGAGTACAAATATATAGATGAGAGAAAGAGAGAAGAAGGTCCTATACATGATGTGCGACTAAAGAGGGGAGAGAAAAACAATAAATGTTACATAATGGGCCTAGATTGAAGGGGCTTTTCTAACAGTCTTTTTACCTCTCTTGACTCAGTTACTTATGGTTTAAACTAATGTTCTGAGGCATTTTACATCTTGTTTTGGATATTTCCATAGGTTCCGTAATTGCGCCGCCTGCTTCTTGAGCTGTTCAACACCGAGTTCCTGTGTTCATAAAGATTTATTTTTGCTGTTGCATAGTCAGGTTTTATGTATTTTGTTTTTGTACTGTCGGACTTCTTCATTATGTACTAGTTATGTCAGTCATTTTCATTTGTGTCTTGGACAACTATTAGGTTGTATTATCATTCTAGAATTCAATATAATGTTCTGTGCACCCCTTTGGTTTATGGCATTAATATTTTGTACCAACAAATGTGTGACATGAGATTTTATTAAAGTACATGTGCATCAACTTTTTACTTTTCACCACTCATTATTGAAGCTTCCGTATAATCATAAAATAGTGTTACTTTTTCTCAATTTAGCAATTTTAAAACTAATAACATTAAATCTGCTTATGTCTAACAGACATGGAACTTCTTCCGCCCATGTCTGTGGCATCATGACCCGTCAGAAGCGCACTCTGATCTTTGCTTTTAGACGGGTCGTGACAATCTGTGATCCTCAACGCCGGATCTCTTCACTGGAGGTTCAAATGTTGAAGATCGAGGAGCTCTCGGAGAGGCTTGCTGGCTACAAGTCCTGTTTCCACATGATCAACGAGCTGGAGCGGCGACAAACAATGATCGAGCATCGCCAGCAGCTTCACCACGAGGAGCTGGCGGGGATGCGGGCGAGCATGGGCACTGCTGGACGGCTGGCGAGGATGGAGGGTCAGCTGCCTAGAGGTGACGATGCGCTGGCTTTGGGGAGCGAGCATTATAGGCGAGCGTACGAGATGGGCTGGGTCGGGCGACATCCACCTCTTCCAAAGCAGCGACCTCCTAGGGCTTAGTTTTTTTTTGTTAAGCCTCTTTTCTCTTTCCTCTCCCTTGGCAATATTATACTGAACAATTCTGCGAATATTCTTTTAATACTAGTGGTGAGCTTCGATCTCGCATTGAATCTGCGAACTTCTTTTCTCTGCGTTGATGTATGCCTTCCTTTTGCAATCTATTGGACTAACTGTGCAGGTTCTGACAAGCTTGCGACCTTCTGATTGAACGCAGGAGAGAAAGAACTTTGGCACTTTCTAGGATAAATGGAGAGGTAGCGACTTCGATAGATACTCGCGCGAGGTTCCCATACCCCCCCCCCCCGCTTGGCATCTTCCTATAAATAGAGGGACTAATTGTGTCTTAATTACGCTGTTCTGAAATCCTGTTCGTGCTCGCGAGTATCTCCAGCTTGTCCCTTTCTCGCTTGCTTTCCTCGCCTTCATCTTTCTCGCTCTCTAACCTCTCGCCCTCTTTCTACTCGCTTCTAAAGATGGTCAGAGATGATGTCAATGATCGTCGATGGCTCACGCGAGGAACTTTCCTGATGCGGTCTTCAAGATGTCCGTCGCGGATGATAAGGACTGGGAGGATGTTAAAGATTGGAGAGAACGGGCAGACTAGAGTCTAACCACAGCGGTCTGATTGTTCCAGCGGCCTAGCGGTCTGGTCCGGTGGTTTGGTGATAAACTTCGGCTTGTGGTCAGGTGGACAGCAACAGTGGCGGTCTGGAGGTTAGTCGCAGCGGTCAGATTGGAGCAGCAGTGGTCTGGCCGAAAGACGCGATGGCGGGCTGTTGATTAGCCGTTGTGGGCTGAATGAAGCCGCAACGGTCTGGCAGAGAGTAGCGGCAACGGTCTATCAGAGAGCCACAGCAACAGTCTGGATAAAGCCGCAGCGGTCTGGTTGAGGCCGCGGTTGCAGTCTGATAGCTTGCAGCAGATGCGTTTTGCTGGATAATCGCAACTGCGGTCTGGTGTCAACCCGCAGTTGTGATCTGGCGGCCTGTTCGAGCGGTCTACTCTGGGGGATTGTGGCTTGTTAGTAGCTGGCTGTTTTATTATTTGTATAGTTGGCGGCTTGACCATGACAAATCGCGTAGACCGCCCAGTTTGTATTTAGTCTCACATCGTGTGTTGTATTCTCTCACCTCCCCCGATTTCTATAAATAATGGGGCATACCTATGTAATGATCATCTTTTTGAAGCAATAAAGTTTGCAGTTATTTAGCTCTTTGTCCATTTTTCGCATGGTATCAGAGCGAACCGATCCTCTGCTTCAACAAGATCGCGGTTTGTTTGTTTAACCGCGCGACCTCCTCTACCGGCTTCGTCCGGTTTCTTCCGGTTTGTCCGGATTCTTTCCCAGCCCTTCCCTCCCTTGCTTTTCGTTGTGCTTGTGACTTGCTTTCTTCTATTTTATCTGTTCACCCGGCTTTCCTTACTAGTCGCGCTTCTTTGCGTCTTGGGGTGTTCGCGCGGTTTGTTGGGCGGCTTCTTTTGCTCTTGCCGTCTTTGTTAGTCGCTCTTTTGTTGCGACTTGGTTTGTTCGCGCGGCTTGTCCGCGGTTTGCGGTTTATTCTCTCCTTTCTTCCTGCGGGTTGTCTTTCTGCGGCTTGTTTCTTCTTTGCTTCGGGTACGACATTTTGGTCACGGCCTCATTTCGAGCCGCTGGTGTGTTGACACAGTAACCGTGCGGTTTCTCCTTTTCTGCCACCTTTCCTGTGGTCGGTTGTTTTTTGTGCCTTCCTTGCTGGCTTATTTCTAACCGTGCGGTTAGTTTTTCTGCTTTCTGGTTTCTTCTTGAGAATGACTTCCCTTCTCTCTTCTACTACTCGTGCTCTTGTGGCCTCCTCTGATAAGTGGCTTATTGACTCTGGTGCCACTTGTCACATGACTGGAAACTCTCGTTTGTTTTCCTCTTTGCTCGAACAACACAGGATGTCCCTTGTTGTTATTGTTGATGAGACTTCTGCTCCTGTGCATGGTATTGACACTGTGTGTCTCTGTTCGTCTTTACTGCTAGAGGGCACTCTCTATATCCCTGCATTCCCATGCAATTTACACTTTGTTCATGCTCTTTGCACTAAATTAAATTGCACAGTTACTTTTACGGGTACCACTTGCTCTTTCTTAGATTCTGTTTTCAAAGTCACGATTGCTACTGGGAATGTCAGTGGTGGCCTCTTCTTTCTTGACCATGACGCTACTCTTTCTGCTTATTCATCTCTTCAGCAATGACATCGTCGTCTTGGTCACCCTCCTTCTCGTCTCATCCACCAGCTTCTTCCAGATCTTCCGCAAGAGGATTCTCCTTTGAATTGCGAAACCTGTTAGTTTAGCAAACATCATCGCTTTTCTTTTCCCGCACGAACGGGACGTAATTATTCACGTCCTTTTGAACTTGTCCATTCTGACATCTGGGGTCCTGCTCCTACTGTCACTGTTGGTAGAGGTAGCTTATACTTTGTCACTTTCATTGATCATTTCTCCAGGTGTACTTGACTGTATCTCCTGAAAGATCGTTCTGAACTTTACACTATGTTTACCGCCTTTTATCATGAGATCATGACACAGTTTCAGGTGCATATTCAAGTTTTTCATACTGATAATGACAAGAAATATATCAGCCGACAATTTTTTGATTTTTGTGCAAACCGTAATTTGATTCATCAAACTTCTTGCCCCTATACCTCTCAACAGAATGACATTGCTGAACGCAAGAATCGTCATCTCTTGGATGTTGCTCGCAACATTCTGTTACAAATGAATGTCTCTCGGTCTTATTGCAGTCATGTCGTTCTTCTCTCCTGTTATCTCATTAATCGAATACCCTCATCTGTCTTCACGACAAGACTCCCTTTTCTATTTTGTATCCCACGGCCGAGTCATTTCCTTTACCTACTAAGGTTTTTGGATGTACAACGTTTGTTCACATACCTTCTCCTGGTTGTGACAAATTATCTTCTCGTTCTGTTAAATGTATATTCCTTAGTTATTGTCCTACTTAAAAGGGCTATCGCTGTTTTGATCCTCTTCTACGCAAACAGAATGTCTCTGCGGATATTACCTTCTTTGAAGATACACCGTATTTTTCTCCAGATTATTCTCTCTTGTCTTCTGATGCTTTTTTTCAGTGCTTGTTGTCTTGGCACCTCTGTCGGCACCCATTCTTTCCACACATGTTCCTGTTGTGCCGTCTCTTTCTCTCGAAACTGATTCTTTGCCCTTGGAGCCCGCTCTACTTTCTTCCTCTCCTATCTCGGATTCTTCTTCTCCTGCATCGCTGCAACCAGCTCCCGGGCCAGTCCTCTCTTCTTTGGATGGGGCTGTTCCAGTGGACAGGTCCGATTTGGATAATCTGATTGCTCTTCGAAAAGGTGTTCGCTACTGCACCCAGCATCCTCTTCAGGATGTGGTATCTTATGCTCAACTCTCTCCTTCTTCTAGGAGCTTTGCTCTGACTCTCTCGGCTCATCGTGTTCCTGCCTCATATCAAGATGCTCTTGTTATCCCTCATTGGAAGGCAGCTATGAATGAAGAGATGTGTACTCTAACTGAACGGGGTACTTGGACTTTTATTTGTACTCCTCCGGGTGTTGATGTGGTTGGCTGTCGCTGGGTCTTTGTTATTAAATTTCTACCAGATGTCTTCATTGATCGTTACAAGACCCGGCTTGTTGCCAAAGATTTTACGCAGACATATGGGGTGGATTTTTTTGATACCTTCTCTCCTGTGGAAAGGATTACTACAATTCGTGTGCTCTTTTCAGTTATCGTCAACCGAGACTAGGAAATGTCTCAGCTGGATGTAAAGAATTCCTTTCTTTATGGAGATTTACAAGAAACTGTCTATATGAAGCAATCTACTGGGTATGTTGCTCATGGGGAGTCTCAGGTCTGTAAACTGCGAAAGACAATCTATGGTCTTAAGCAAAGTCTCAGGGCCTGATTTGACAAGTTCAATGAGGTCATTTCGCTGGTTGGGTTTGCTCGAAGTGCCGCGGATCACTCGTTATTAGTTCGCAAGACATCAGCTGGTCTTGTTGTTCTTACTGTTTATGTTGATGATATTCTTCTCACAGAAGATGATAAAGAAGGTATGGATATGAAAAAGAAACATCTACTTAAACATTTTGTCACTAAAGATATGAGGTCTCCAAAATATTGATTGGATATTGAAATATCTAGAAAGCCAGGATCTATTGTTCTTTCACAAAGGAAATATGTCTTGGATCTCTTAAAAGAGACAGATCACCTTGGGGCTAAACCTGCTCGTTCTCTGATGTCGGTTGAAGATGACAAGTGTTGGAGTAAGGTCTCACCTCTTCTTGAAGATGTCACTAGATACAGACGTATTGTGGGGAAACCCATTTAACTGAAAGTTATAAAACTGGATATTTGTTATGCAGTGGGAAAAGTGAGTCAGTTTATGCAAGCTTCTAAGGAGTGTCGTCTGCAGTCAGCTATAAAGATTCTAGAGTATGTGAAAGGTGGCCCAGGAAAAAGACTTTTGTTTCAGAAGAGAGGTCACTTGAAGGTTGACAAATATTCCGATGCGAACTATGCAGATGATAAGGAAGATAGGAAGTACACATCTGCGCTCTTTACTTTTATTTGTGTAAAATTGGTCAGCTGGAAGAGCAAGAAACAAACTGTTGTTTCCAGGTCAAGTACGAAAGGTGATTATAGGAGCATGACTCTAAATATTTGTGAGCTGAAGTGGTTACGGACACTTATGCTTGATTTTGGAGAGAGTTATGATCATCCTCTGCCAATGTTCTGCAACAACAAGGCAGTCATATATATTTCAAGAAATCCTGTCTTTCATGAGAGGACGAAGCATATCGAGGTTGATTGTCATTTCATTAGATATGAGATTTTGAAGAATCAGGTTTGCACTCTATTTGTTACCTCAGAGAGAGAACTAGCTGATTTCTTCACCAAGTCTGTTACTCCTTCTGAGGAGGTCTGTAGTAAGCTGGGCATGGTCGATATATATACCCCAACTTGAGGGGGAGTGTTAAAGATTGGAGAGACCGGGAGGACTGGAGTTTAACCGTAGCGGTCTGCTTGTTCCAACGGCGTAGAAGTCTGGTTCGGCAGTCTGGTGATAAACCTCGGCATGTGGTCAGGTGGACAGCTGAAAAATGTTTAAGTTGTCTACCTAAATCACCTAGAGAGGGGTGAATAGGTGAGTTCTGTGTTTTTTGCGGAATACAAATTGAACGAGCGAGCACAGAAAAATAAGCAAGCATTCACAGACGACACCAAAAGTTATAGTGGTTCCCCAATATTGGGTACATCCACTTTCCATCTCATCGATCTAGCAACGCACTAGACTCGGCTAATTCACTATCTCGGACTGAAAACAATCCTACAACTCGGAAGTAAAACTTCCTACAAGCTCAGAGACAAAATCTCCTACAATCTCGGAGAATAACTCCTACAAGTGTAAAATGGATTTACAAAGAAATACACAAACTTGTCTTCACAGATCTGGCTGAATCTCGGCTTCTTCCTTCTTGAAAAATTGAAAAGCCCAATCAGAAAAGTCGATGAAGAAATCTGAGAACGCTTCGATCTGAGAACGTAGAATCACCACGATCAAGGGAAAGATTTGCAGAGGTCGAAAAGGCTTGATCAGTTGATTCTTCTTGTCTGAATCTCTGGATCAAGAAGTTCGACGATGAAGAACAATCTTGTCGGCGACGATGCTTCCCGATTTAGAAGTTAAAGAACGATTCAGAAAACCGTAACAATATTTCGTATTCGACATAGGGTTTGTCGATTCTGACAAAACCTTTATAAACCTTTCTGAACGATCTAATTAGCATTAAGGAATAATTCACTAGGATCGAACTTTCTAAACTTGATACTGAATTTGAAATCCTGTCTTTCTGTTTTGATCTTCAGAGTCTGCAACTGCATTTCTCGAGAAGATGATTATTTCCCGAGAAATAGACTTAGAATAATTCTAAATCCCGATCGAAAATCAGATCTTCAAAATTTGATCGTCAAACTCTGTTCGACGAGTTTGGAACTCAAATCGACGAAAATCAGATCTACTAATTTGGATTTCCGATCGACGAATTCTGATCGACTAAATCTGGTGGACTGCGATCGGTGAATTTCCGATCAACGTTCGACAAAATCTGATCGACTAAATCTGGCGGACTACGTTCGACGAAATCTGATCAATGTTCGACGAAATCAGCAGTTCAAATTCTACTCCAGCATTTCTCGAGAAGAAGAATGACTTCTCGAGAGCTGCTTCTATTACTCGAGAACAGACTGGACTTCTCGAGAACAGACAACAAACCTCACTCGAGAACTAGACTTAGCTTTTCAGCACTTTCAACGCCTTAAGACTTGGCATTCTCGAGTAATGACTGCAGCTTCTCGAGTACTCGACTTAGCTTCTCGAGAATTAGACTTGGCTTCTCGGGTACTGGACTTAGAAAAATTTCTTAACATGATTTTAACTCTTCTTCTTGAAGACCAGCACCTCATAGCTTCTTCCATATCTTTAGCATTTGAAAAAGAAGTGTGTCCCAATAGAGACACTACACATGAGTCAACATCATGGATCACATAATGAGGGATTACATAGTATGATCCTGTGTTCGGCGACTCATTATAGACTGACATTGGTCTACACTTGACAATTATAATCTGCAAGCACATCTAAACAAACACCATCAAATACAACTACAATTCATCTTAGTTTTAGGCGGACTTCTTCAAATCAAGGTTATTGTGGTAACAAAAAACAACAATCTCCCCCTATTTGAAGAAGTCAGAACCACATATACTAAGTTGAATTGCATAGGAAAAAAATGTGAAGTGAAATAAAAAGAATGCATTGCCTTACTTTTCTTAAGGGGATACCGATGCATTTCTCTCCCTTTCTGACAGCTTCATTCAGCCTTGCATTTTTCTCCTCCCTTTTCTTTTCATCTCTCTCTCCCCCTTTCTGACATCTTTAATAGGGGGCAGGGCAGAGGTCTCAATCATAGCCTCTTCTTCACTGAGAGCTCAACCACCTCTGAGGTCCTTTTGGAGAGAGTTTTCAGCTAGAAGCTCCCCTCAACCAATTCAGGAGAGCCTCTTCTTCGGTTACTTTGTTGTCAAACTTTCAACAGCACAGATTAAATCTTCTAATTCCAAGAGATTTCCTGGAACTTCTTGTCCATTTGCCAGGTAGGAGTTTTTGTCGGCCTATGAACATACCAACAACCACAAGTTTAGAATCCATTAGGAACCCAAACAAGTTTGGGTCCTAGGTCTCTGATTAGCATACTCCCCCTACGTGTATTAACATTATGAGTGGTATTTCTCACATTGTTAATTTGAGGAGTTACATAATTTCTGGAGTTAAACCAGCAATCTATAGCAAAGTGACTAACTTTGTCGCAGCACCAACAGTCAAACCTATTGTATCTTTGCCTAAATTTCTCTTGATTGACCTTCTGAGACGTGTGGTCTAGCAGGGGCAGCATACTTGAAGGTAGAAGTTTCATGGTGATGACACTCACATTATTTCTTCTCCTTAAGAGGCTTTTCCACAACGAGATTTACTTTTTGTGCTTTCTTGATGTTGTGATCATGACTATAAGGGTCATAGCTCTGAAGAGTGATCTCCTCATAAGGTGCCTTGAAGACACTTCTGCCAAAGTTCCGGGGACGGGTCCATCCTTGGTACCGAGACTTGGGCTCTACATAAGTAGGTCTAGCAAAGTGACCATAGGAGGAATCAAGATCAAACTCGTTAGTTGAAAAGATAACCTTTTTGAATGAAGTCTGATCTTGAGGAGCTTTCCCCTTCTCCTTGGCCAAAGCTTTCTTGGCAGCCTTATTTTTCCGTTGAGCCTTATTTCTTCTAGAAGATTTACTAAGAGCATCCATATGGCCTAAGCCAACACCTTTGGCCTGAGCTGAGAATTCAGCAACAAACGGAAAAACAGTCTTAGGCTTGGAGAAACTTTCAACAAGTTTCTTTTCAGCTACAAGTTATTTTTCCAATTCTTTGATAATTTTCTCCTTCAGATCTAGGTGTTCGAGAGCTTTATTATACTCTTCAATTGCAGCAATGAAATTCTCTGAGTGAGTCCGTCTTGACGACTTCCTCTCTCAGAGTGCTCTCTTCATCCTTGAGAGATTTAATCTCTTTGGCCTGAGTTTTCACAACTTTTTGACATCTGTCGTAAGTCTTGATTAACTCTTTATATTGAGACATGAGTTCAGACTCATCGTCAGAAGAGCAGTCCTCATGATCATGGTCAGAAGCATTTGATTCAGAGAGAGGAGTATGAGAGTTTACCTTTCTAGTGTACTGGGGTTATTCTTCCTCATCTGTTTGTGTCATTAGCCCAAAGTAGGCTTCATCTTCTTCACTTGACTCAAATGAGTCAGAGTCGCTGAGAGTCTTGCCCTTCTTGGCTACTAGACTTCTTTCAGTTCACTTTTTGTTGTAAGAAGATTTCTTCTCCTCTCTTCTCCCACCCTTCTTCTCCTTGGGAGGGCAGTCAGTACTTATATGCCCTAACTTATTAAAACAGTAGCAAACAACGTTAGATGAAACATGTTTATTCGGTTTAGATTTATACCTGTCAGATGTGTGACTTTTCTTTTGATAGTCACCGCAGTGACGTGATCTTCGGAATGAGGAATCATTTCCTCTCATTTGCTTCTTTTTGTTGAGAAACTTCTTGAATTGTCGGGAGAGTAAGAAGAACTCTCCATCAGATACTCTGAGCCTGAGGTGCTTGGCTCTGAGTCTTCTTCTTCATAGTCTTCTTGAGTGGAAGCAGAAGATGCAGCTTTGACCTTTCTTGAGCATTCTGCCTTCAGTGCAACAGAATTATCTTTTGACGAAGATCTGTTGCCCTCTTCTTCAGCTTTTCTTGTATTGATTTGAAGCTCATATGACATAAGCTTCCCGAAGAGATTCTGAGGGTTGGTTTCTGCTAATTTCTCGAACTCCCTGATGACACATATTTTGTTGTCTCATTCCTTTGTCAAGGATCTCAGGAACTTGTCGTTTAGTTCACCATCTGTGAACACTCGGGCGTAGTTCCTTAGGCCATTGACGATTTTGAAAAAGTTTTCAAATGTGTCGGCAATTGCTTCCTTGGGGCCTTGCTTGAAGGCCTCATACTTCTGATTCAGAAGGGATCTTCTGTCATCCCTTACTTCTTATGTCCCTTCCATTAAGATGATTAGAGACTGTCACATCTCCTTGGTAGAATTGCAGTGAATGAGGTTGTGCAACATAAAGTCATTGACTGCGTTTGCTATGATGTTTTTGGCTTTCTTGTCAAGGGAGACAAGTGTAATCTCGTCTTTGTTGAGATCTATCAATTTCTTTGGCACCTTCTTAGTAGGATCAATAGTGGAAGCGATCACAGGGACATGAGGGTCTTCTTCCACTATCATGAAGATGCGGGGGTCAACAGCTTCCATTGAAAACTTTACTCTTTCTTTCCACATGGGAAATTTTGCCTTATTGCACACTGGAAGCTTAGTGGAGTCCTTGGATCTGTCCATGCTTAAAACACTCAAAAGACAACTTGGGTCAGATCTGTTCAAGATGTTAACCTTTTGATGAACAACCTTCATCTGATACCAATTAAAAATGTTTAAGTTGTCTGCCTAAATCACCTAGAGGGGGTGAATAGGTGAGTTCTGCGTCTTTTTGCGGAATAAAAATTGAACGAGCGAGCACAGAAAAATAAGCAAGCATTCACAGACGACACAAGGAGTTATAGTGATTCCCCAACCTTGGGTACATCCACTTTCCACCTCACCGATCTAGCAACGCACTAGACTCGGCTACTTCACTATCTCGGATAGAAAACAATCATACAACTCGGAACAACGTTCCTACAAATCAGAAGAAAAACTTTCTACAAACTCGGAGACAAAATCTCCTACAATCTCGGAGAATAACTCCTACAAGAGTAAAATGGATTTACAAAGAAATACACAAACTTGTCATCACAGATCTGGCTGAATCTCGGCTTCTTCCTTCTTGAAAAATTAAAAAGCCCTATCAGAAAAGTGGAGGAAGAAATCTGAGAACGCTTCGATCTGAGAACGTAGAATAACCACGATCAAGGGAAAGATTTGCAGAGGTCGAAAAGGCTTGATCAGTTGATTCTTCTTGTCTGAATCTCTGGATCAAGAAGTTCGGCGATGAAGAACAATCTTGTCCGCGACAATGCTTCCCGATTTAGAAGTTAAAGAACGATTCAGAATACTGTAAGAATATTTCGTATTCTACTTAGGGTTTGTCGATTCTGACATGACCTTTTATAGACCTTTCTCAACGGTCTAATTAGCATTAAGGAATGATCCACTAGGATCAAACTTTCTAAACTTGATACTGAATTTGAAATCTTGTCTTTCTGTTTTGATATTCAGAGTCTGCAACTGCATTTCTCGAGAAGATGATTATTTCCCGAGAAATAGACTTTGAATAAAACTAAATCCTGATCGAAAATCAGATCTTCAAAATTTGATCGTCGAACTCTGCTCCACGAGTTTGGAACTCAGATCGACGAAAATCAGATCTACTAATTTGGATTTCCGATTGACGAATTCTGATCGACTAAATCTGGCGGACTGTGATCGACGAATTCACGATCAACGTTCGACGAAATCTGATCGACTAAATCTGGCGCACTGCATTCGACGAAATCTGATCAACGTTCGAAGAAATCAGCAGTTCAAATTCTACTCGAGCATTTCTCGAGAAGAAGAATGACTTCTCGAGAACTGCTTCTGTTACTTGAGAACAGACTGGACTTCTCGAGAGAATTGCCAGATAGCGTTGAGTCAAGTCTCGCTCTCAACGCTATTAGACTTAGGCGTACTCGAGAACTAGATAACTTCTACTCGAGTACAGCAAACCTCACTCGAGAACTAGACTTAGCATTTCAGCGCTTTCAACTCCTTAAGACTTAGCCTTCTCGAGTAATGACTCCAGCTTCTCGAGTACTAGACTTAGCTTCTCGAGAATTAGACTTGGCTTCTCGAGTACTGGACTTGGAAAAATTTCTTAACATGATTTTAACTCTTCTTCCTGAAGACCAGCATCACATAGCTTCTTCCATATCTTTAGCACTTGAAAAAGAAGTGTCACAATAGAGAGGATACACATGAGTCAACACTGTGTATCACACAATGAGGGATTACACTGTATGGTCATGTGTTTGACGACTCATTGTAGACTGACATTGGTCTGCACTTGACAATTATAACCTGCAAGCACATCTAAACAAACACCATCAAAGACAACTACAATTCACCTTAGTTTTAGGGGGCCTTCTTCAAATCAAGGTTATTGTGGTAACAAAAACCCAACAACAGCAGTAGTGGCGGTCTGGAGGTTAGTCGCATCGGTCAGATTGGAGCGGCAGTGGTGTGGCCGAAAGCTGCGATGGCAGGCTGTTGGTTAGCCGCTGCAGGCTGAATGAAGACGCAACGGTCTGGCAGAGAGTAGCGGCAGCGGTCTATTAGAGATCCACAACAGCAGTCTGGATAAAGCCGCAGCGGTCTGGTTGAGGCTGCGGATGCAGTCCGAGAGCTTGCAGCAGATGCGGTTTGGTGGATAGCCGCAACTGCGGTCTGGTGTCAACCCGCAGTTGCGGTCTGGAGGCCTGTTCGAGTGGTCTACTCTGGGGGATTACGGCTTGTTAGTAGCTGGTTGTTTTATTATTTGTATAGTTGGCGGCTTGACCATGTCAAACCGCGTATACCGCTCAGTTTGTATTTAGTCTCACATCGTGTGTTATATTCTCTCACCTCCCCCGATTTCTATAAATAAGGGGGCATATCTATGTAATAATCTTCTTTTTGAAGGAATAAAGTTTGTGGTTATTTAGCTCTTTGTCCATTTTTCACAGAGAACTTCAGAAAAAGGCTCCTGCCTGAGGGGTACTCGGTCAGACTCCCCACTAGGGCCGAGGGACTAAACACAGCGTTCGAGAGCGAGCTCATCCTCCGTCTCCACCATTTCGAAGTCGGTCCGCGACTTACCTTATAACCAGAGTACTAGCAGATACTTAGGTATTTCGGCATAGTCCGGGCCCAGATCAACTCGAACGGAGGTGCGAAGATCATGGCCTTCCTCTGCTTCTTGCGATCAGAGAAGATCGCCTTTGATCTGTCTGTCTTCCGGAGGATCTTCGCCTTCGCAATGGCTTGCTAAGGAGTCATCTTCTTCAGCAGCCATGTCTGCACTCTGGCTGGCACGACGAACAAGGTCCATAGCTGGAACGAGTATCTGGTCATCGTCGCTGGTGACGTCGAAGGGGTCCCTCGCAGGTCGCACTAACTGGCGGAGGTCGCCTTCCTGCCACCCATCTTGGAGGGGCCAGCGAGGAGCTGGTCGAGGACTTCCGAGGCCGAAGGTTCAACGTCGTCTACTGGCAATAAAATGTTAACGACTTGGGTGAGATCTTCTCTGGCGAAGTACACACTTGGGCTAGATTCTTCCATACTCGCTCATTCAGCGCTGATCGATCTCTTATTACGGCGATTCTAACTGTCTTCTGTCTCTTTGCAGCTACTTGCACCCTGCCGCAAGAACCTCTCCCACTGGAGAAGGAGGTCGAGCCCTCGCGCCAAAGTTCTGTCAACCCGCCTGGTGACGTTGAAGAGATGCCGCATCCCGCGGTGAAAGATCGGTCGCGACCTGGCGAGAAAGAGAGCTCCTCGCAGGGGAGGCCGGACATGGGGAAAGGAAAGGCCAAATCCCCGGAGCATGCGAGGAAGCGGGCAAAGGTCGCCCACGAGCTTTTCGACGACAAGAAAGACCCCGCCAAAGTCGGCGCGCCCTACTTCCACCCAAACTACAACAAGGGGCGTGGTGGCAAGGACATCTTCGGCTGCCTGCTGGTGACCTGGGCAGAGCGCGAGCACCAGGTGACGTTGAGCACCAACTTGCCCGCCTGGTCAGAAGACTGGGAGGGCAAGGGCGAGGCATTCGACGTCGCCTTTGCCCTTTACAGTCACGCGGACGTCGAGTCGTTGCAGGACATCGGCGATGAGGATCTCGCCAAACAAACCGCTCGCATGCTCCTGCGAGCTGCCGATCTGGGCCACTACACGACGAAGAGACTGCTCGAGTCACAGGAGCAACTCAAGGCGGTGTCGAAGAAGATGACCGAGCTGGGGCTCCAGGCCGCCCAGTGCAAAGTATAAGAGGTAGCCTTGTTTGAATGTGCGACTTTCAAATAATCGCTCTTTGATAATCGTCTTGTTGATGATAGTTGTTATCTCACACGAAGCCGAGATTGAGACGGCGAAGAAGATCTCCGAGCTTGAGCAGGAGCTCGCGCACACTAAAGCCACGATGGAGGCCGCCCAAGTTCGGAATGCCGAGCTGGAAACTCGCTCGACTGTGCCGTAGCCGGAGGCACCGAGTACCTACGGGATGGGGAAGAAGAACCGCTTCCATGGTGATGAGATGCCCGCGATCTGTCGCGGCATCGCACGAGCGACAGGGGACGTCGTGCTCACCAAGCTGAGGATGGACAGCTTCCATGGACCGGAGGCTGACCATCTGACGGTGATGGATCTCATCCCTGGGATGCTCGCCGAAGAGTCCAACTCGTCTGACCGCGTCCTGCCCTCTACTTCTGACTCTGACGAAGATGGGGACAGTGATGGCGATGACGATGGCGAGGATGTCGGCGAGGACGAGGACAACGATGACGATGATGATGATGTCGACGATGAGGAGGACGTTGTAATCGAGGATGAGGAGCTCAAGGCAGATACTGGCGACGAAGAGACCTAGTTGGCTGGCGATCTCCTGCATGCCTTTGTATATTTCATGTAAAATAGTTTAGGAAATTTTTTGGATGAACCTTTATACAAGGCATCATTGTTATTTTTTGTAATGTAATGCTTGCTGATATATAAGAACATTTTGATGGCTTTGTCTTTTGTATGCTCGCTTATCTTAGAAGCTCGCTAGACACATAAGCGCGGGAAGATTGAGTGTTCGTTACGTGCGTTCACAACTCGCATACTCGTACCTACATACTCGCACAGCGTTGCTTGCATCTGCATACTCACACATGTTTACTGCATACTCACACCTGCATACTCGCACAAGAAACTTCATCATATTCCTTTGTTTGCAAGTTTGACGAATTTGCCCCAAAAAAGACACTTGCTGAATAGCGGAAATCTTTTTCTTTATCTGTTGATTACAACCCTCTAGATAAGGGGGTGCTACTCGGGGAGTCTTGTCGGATATACACTCTCGAGACCCATACTCCACTTCAACTGGCGGAGAACTGAGGGGACCCAGAGATAGGGAATGACAGTCATGACAGGATCTAGGGCAAGTCACGGTTTCAGAAGCACACATTTCAGTTACACACACAGGAAAAGCCTTTTTCAAGTCGATTTATATCCAAAGATAACAAACAGACAGAAGCACTATAAGAAGTCCGTAAAAACTTTACTTGCGTCGATATGTGTCGACTTGATGTCGACGTGCGTCGATAAGAACTCGACGCAACGTCGATAAGCAGTCGACGACACTCAACGCAACTTGCGTCGACAGGCAGTCGACCCACTTGCATCGAATAGAAGTCGACGTGACGTCGATATCTATTCGACGTAGCGTCAACTACAGGCCTGCAGACACATCGAGCTTAGCTGCGTCGATAGGAAATCGACGTGCGTCAATAAGCACATGATGTGTGCCGATACGCACTCGACGCAACTCGTCAGTAACATAAATCTCATAGGAGTTGTTCTCTACTTATATCTCATATGAGTGAGTCCAACACAATCCTTCCTCCAACTTCTCCAAACACTCTTATATGTGACCCTATAAGCTCAAATCGCGTTGACAGTGAGACTAATTGCTTGACTACTTCCAGATCACCATAGAAACACCAACAACATCTTCATCCCCTTTCCTGATGCGGTCTTCAGGCAGATAGGATGTCACCGCCGACTATTGAAGAGGTCGACGCCGCCGGATCTCCGATTTCTTCTGCCTCAATCACCGGCGTAGAATATCGCTAGGTTCTTTGTGTGTTCTCCTTATGTCCCAGGAGGATCAAGTCGCCATCTCTATTTATCGGGACCGTTAATGTTGACCCAGCTGCCGCCGCCTCTTGTCGACACAGGTTTTGTCGCCTCTAATGCACTACCTCTCTAGTCAACACATCTTCTAATGCTCAGCCAAGTGATGCCCAACTTCTAATGCTCAGTCAAGTGGTGCCTAGCTTCTGAAGTCTCCTCTAATGCTTAGTCAGCTTGATTGATTCTGCTTCCAGTCGATATGAGGGACTCTTCAGACTCATTGTCGAGTGTCATTCGGCCTCGGATGAATAACCCTCACGGTGGGACTCTGAAAACTCTCGGGTTGTTTCCTGTCTCCTTCACTTGATGTCTTCAAAGGTCTATCAGAGTTACATGATGATGAACTCCGATTACGAGATCTGAACTCGCGCCCGTGAGACTCTCAAATTGATAGTTTTACACAGGTTTATGAACTTACCAGCTGCATTTTGGACTTGCGGCAAGGTTTTCTGACGGTGTCATCCTTTTTTCGGAGTTCGAGCATCTATATCAGGAATTGGACTATTTTCCACATTTCACTTCAGCCAGTACTGCGGATGTCGTTCAGTTAAAACAATGGGAGGACTGCTTTCGTCTCCATGTCTTCTTGATGGGCATGAACATGAAGTTTGATATGGTACAGACACATTCCACCACCGCTCTCCTTTCCCGCCTCTTCGAGAGGCATTCAACATGGTCCTTGGTGATGAAGATTGTCGAAAGTCCCACAGTGTTATTTCTCCTCGAGATAGTACTGCTCTAACTAGTATAATCCGCGGACATGCTCCCAGTCCTGGCTCATCTGCTTTTACTTGTGATTATTATGGCCGCAGAGACCACACTCGGGAGGTGTGCTACAAACATCATCCACATCTTGCCCCTTGCGTCCATGGCCGTGGTCGGGGACCCGGGTATGGGGGTCATCGTCAGGGTAGTCTCAGGCCTCATGATGTCGCGTACTCTACGGATATTTATGACGAGACAATGGGTACAGTTTCTGGTCGGCTTACTGCTCATGAATAGGATGTTTTTCGCCGCCTGCTCCACTCTTAGCCTGATATGTCCCCTAACACTCCTGCTTCACTTTCATTCGTTGTTATGTCTAGCGCTAATGTGGCTACCGCCTCATCTTCCGAGCGGGTGACTGATTCTGGTTCCACCGACCATATAACGGGGTCCTCTTCAGGTTTTCTCTCTTATACTCATTTGTTTGGTAAGGACAAAGTCATTTCTGCTAATGGTAGTATGTCTCTCATTGTTGGCAAAGGCCACATCTCCTGTTCTCCGACTATTTTACTTCCTTCTGCCCTTCATGTTCCCTCTTTTCCTCGCAATTTACTTGTCATCGGCAATATTATAAAATCTTTTAACTGCTCTGTAATATTTTTTTTCTGATACCTATGTTTTTCAGGAGCTGAGTACGAAGCAAAACATTGGCAGTGGTAAGAACCGCGGTGGTCGGTACTACTTGGATCCTTAGCTTCCCTCCCAAATTCTTTCTTGTTCTACTATTACTGTTGATGATATTCGTCGTTGGCACCTGTGCCTTGGACATTCATCTCCTACCTATCTCCAGAAATTGTTTCCTTCTTTTTCACCATTTTTACAAAATTTTGCATGTGATGTATGTGATATGTCCAAACATGTGCAACATAATTCATCGCATTTATCTTCTCCCAATTGCATCTCATTTGTTGTTGCTCATTCAGATGTTTGGGGGTCATCTCTCGTTTTATCATTATCTGATTTCCAATGATTTATTATGTTTATTGATTGCTTCTCACATTATTTGGGTATATCTGTTGAAAAAAATAAGTTAAGTTTTTTTGTTTTCAGACTTTACATAAAATGGTGAAAACCCAATTTAATGGTTTTATTCGTGTTCTTTGAAGTGATAGTGGAGGGGGAGGGGATATGACGTTTGTGGAGCCTTTGGGTTTTACATTATCAGTCATGGTATCATCAACCATACCACTTGTGTCCACACCTCTACCCAATATGGGGTTGCATAATGAAAAAACCGACATCTTCTGGATGTTGCTCGATGTCTTCTTGTTACGATTCATCTTCCCAAGTCTTATTGGGGTGATGTTGTCCTTATCGCTGCCCATCTTATCAACCGGCTTCCATCTCGTGTTATCAACTATGTTACTCCCCTCGCTCGACTATCCACCATGACCGTCGTTTCTACTTCGCATCTGTCACCCCGTGTCTTTAAATGTGTTTGTTTTGTGCATATCCATCAGCCTCACTGTGTTAAACTTGACCCCCGGGCTTACCATTTTGTGTTCCTAGGCTACTCCTCCACGACGAAAGGATATCAGTGTTATCATCCCTCCTCCAGGCATAAGTTTTGTACTATGGATGTTACCTTCCGAGAATGGGAATCGTAATTCTTGCCTTTGACAAACTCTCTTCGTCAGGGGGAGAGCTGTGATGATATTAATGTTCATCCTACTGATGTTCCTCTTCTACTTGTTCCTGCCAATCCTCCACAGCCACCTCTTTCGGGTATTATGACACTTATCCAGGTTCCTCCTATCCTGGTTCCTCTACCTGATACTCTGATTCTCCTTTTCCTCAGGTACACAGGCTACTAGAGTTTCACCTCTACCAGTATTCACTTTAGCCTTAGATTTTGATGATACTGATCTGCATATTCCTCTTACATTGCTGAAAGGTAAGAATACTTGTACTAAACACCTTATTTCTAATCACGTGGCTTACCACTATCTTACCCCGGCCCATCAGAACTTTATTTCTTCACTCTCCTCGGTTGTTATTCTGAAGACATGGAAGGAATCTTTGGGTATCCCGGCATGGACTCGGGCAATGAAAGAAGTAATGTCTGTCATGGACAAGAACCATACCTGAGATGTTTCCTCCCTTCCTCTTGGAAAAACGTTATTGGTCTGAGGTGGGTGTTTTATGTTAAACAAAACCAAGATGGTAAGGTTGAACGGTACAAGGCACGGCTGGTTGCCCAGGGATACACTTAGACTCAGGGAGTTGACTACAAGGGCACTTTCGCTCTATGGCTAAGATGAACTCAATTCGGGTGTTGTTGTTGTGCGCACTTGCATGCACTAAAATCTTCATCAACTGGATGTTAAGAATGTGTTTCTCCATGGTGAGTTTGATGAAGAGGTATATATGAAATTATCTCCTGGGTTCGTGAAGAAGGGAGGTGAAGGTCTTATGTGTTGTCTAAGGAGATCTCTATATGATTTGAAACAGTCACCCAGAGCATAGTTTGGAATATTTCTCATAGCTATACTAAAATTTGGGTACAGGCAGGCGCAGTATGATCATATTATGTTTATTCGAAGATGCAACGAGAGGATTGTGATTCTTATTGTCTATGTGGAAGATATTGTGATCACCGGTAATGATATTGAAGAGATTACGAATCTCAGGTCACTCATATTTGCTGAGTTTGAGGTGAAGAACTTAGGAAGATTACGATACTTCCTGGGTATTGAGGTAGCTAGATTAAATCGGGATATCTTTATATATCAGTGAAAATATATATTAGATCTTTTGTAGGAGATCAGGATGCTTGGTTGTGTTCCTGCGAATAACCCTATAGAAGAAAAACATGGGATTGGGAAAGATGGTGGCAGTGATCAAGCAAATGCATCACGCTACTAGAGATTGATCGGAAAACTAATATATTTATCTCAAAATCGTCCTGATATTACTTATGCGGTTTACATTTTGAGTAGATACAGGCATGTTCTCAGGATCAGACATCAAGAAGCAACATATCGTATGTTACGGTATTTAAAAAAAGTTCATGGTCGTGGTCTTTTGTTCTCAAAGAACAACCACTTGAAGATTACTGTTTTACTGATGTTATTGGGTTGGATGTTGCCATGATAGGAAATCGATAACTGGATATTGTTCTTTCGATGGTGGAAACCTTGTGACTTGGCGTAGTAAGAAACATAATGTGATGGTCAAGTCAAGTGCTGAGACAGAATACTGCGGTATGTCATAAATACTGTGCGAGGGTCTATGGTTGCGTAACATTCTACAAGACTTAGATTTTTCAGAAACCTCTCCATTTTCCTTATTTTGTGACAAGACTAACTATATACATTCGGAAAAAAATTCTAATCATTCTACAACACATGTAAACCTTCATTCAGGACACATTCCTCTGAGAAATGAAAAGAGCCAATTTCTTTTGAAGAGAACGCCCTTTTAGGTTATCAGTTCTTGTGCTTCAAAAAGCATAGCCACTTACAGAATTATATGAGAAGACCTCATCACTTCTGATGATATGGTCATCACTTCTGATGACATGGTCATCACATGGTGAGCCTAAGCGAGCTTTCATTTAACATCCCCCTCTAGCTAACACCATAAGCATCCTCCATTCTCAACATGAGATTGTTTGTGTGAAATTCTTTCACGGAAAAAACTTTGGTAAATATATCAGCCATTTGAGCCACAATAGAGACAAACACTGTAGAGATGATTTTGTTCTAAATTTTCTCCCACGGAAAGAGACTCAATCTTTATATGTTTAAAACATTCATGGAATACAAGGTTAGTGGAGATGTGGATAGCTGTCTGATTATCACAGTGTAATTTTATAGCCCCCTAAAAAGAAAATCGCATGTCATCCAAGATAGATATATCCCGTACTATCTCACATGTAGTAAATAGTAATGACTTTATATTTTGCTTCAGTAGAAGATCGAACAACAACATTATGTTTCTTACTCTTCTAGGAGATAAGATTTCCAACCACGAAAATAGTGTATTTAATCATAGATTTTCAAACAGAAGATGAACTAGATCAATTTGCGCATAGTAGCCATGGATATTAAGATGACCATTATTTTAATATATAATACCTTTTTCAGAATCCTTCTTTAGATACTTAGGGGACTGGAAGGGTAGCTTCATAATGATGGATTTTAAGGTTGTACATAAATTGGCTAACCAATCCAACAACAAAAAAGATGACTAGTCAGTAATAGTCAAGTAAATTAATTTCGTGGAACGAACATATTAACGAAGCAATGAAACCATCAAACCGACACACCAATGGAACCAGCGGATCGACGAAGAAAGGTGGCTTACAGGAATAAGTCGCCAAAACCAGATGGTTGCAGAAGCTGGAGAAGTAGATGGACAAAACAACAATAGGAGCACTCACCCACCGAAAAACACATGTGTGATGCGAAACCAAAAAAATAGGGGACAAGAATACACGAAGAGTTGAACAAACGGCTAGAGCACAGCTTTGATACTATGTTGAAGAGAACGCACCTTTATATTTTGAGTTCACATATTCCACAAAGTATAGCCACCGGAAGAATTATATGAGAATCCCTAGTTACATCTGATGATATGGCCGCCACTTGGTGAGCCTAAGCCCGCTTGCCTTTTAAGAATATAATGGAATGTCGTAATAAAAAATGACAATTATACCAAATTGAAATAAAAACAGTTGGACAATAAGAAGTTACATTACACAAATAAACTGCCTCAGATTTTTAGGATGATAGAAATGGACCAAGATGCACTATATAAGTAACAAATAAGACGAGATGTATGAAAAAACATTCAAGGACATATTAGAGTATATACCTCCCAAAGGTAAATATGTGTGTTGATAGAACCAACTAAAAGGAATGGCCGTGAAGGATGACTACGGAGAGAACGTGAGCACACTTTTTCAGCTGTTGGATGAATGTGTGATCCAGTTTTGCTTTGAAGCCCAACATCTTGAGAAACATATGTTGAAACTGGTGTATTTTTGAAACGTGTGTATCCGTTCAATGGCCAATCAGCCTCTGGCCAGATGAGCAATGGTTTCTCTTTGTATGATGATTCCATTTTCCAGTTCAAGAAGAGAAGCCCCTATAAGAAGATTCGGTTAATGATGCATACTAAAGACTACAATTGTTTAGCATACAAAACAAACATTCATTCATGTATAAACCATTAAGACTACGAATGCCCAAGAGAACAATACAATATGAAGAAAAAAACTCCGAAGAAACTTAATTTACTACTACACCTATATCAAAGAAGATATCAAACAGGACATGATGATTCATTATAGAATTAAAACTTTGTTGTCACCGAAAAATGAATAAACCCGCACGGGAATCAAGGGAAACAAAATCAAAATAGGAGATTTTAACAGCAAACAAATACAAAATAAAAAGTAATTATTCAATAAACAAAAAATATTATGTTTTAAGCATAGAGAAACTGTTGCAAATAGGTTAGGATGAACTATTTTTTTACCAACAACCTCCACTGTGTTCGAACCAGAAATCAGGGAGATGAACATATTGGTCTATGATACGACTGGACATGATATGACAACAGAAAAAAACATGAAACTGTGACTTCAATCAAATACTAAAGGTAAGGAGAGAGGAAAGCCTATTGGAAATTGGCCTCTGTATTGCTTTCTTAGCATCTATGAGACATTGGCACATTGCCCGTTGTTTTAGATACGGTGAATGCACTCTTACACAGGGACTTATTTAAGGACGTATATACGGAGAAACCATCAGGGTTTTATTGCTCAGAAGAAGGTTATGGAAGTTTAGCACCTTCAAAAGGCCATTTATGGTCTCAAGTAGCCTCCGGAGGGGTGCGTTAAAATTTGATCTAAATGTCAAACCATGCATTCATTCTTTTGTGAAGCTCAAAAGCTCGATACGTCTTGTTAGTGGCATATGTGGATATGTGGATGATGTCATCATCACTAGCAATGGTCTTCTAGAAAATAAAAGATCTCAAAAACATCCTCCAATTAAAATTTCATACCAAAGACCTCAGCCAATTTTAATATTTCTTGGGACCGGAAGTTGTGAGGATTCAGAAGCATATTTCTTTATCCCAAAAGAAAAGTGAAATGATCTTCTCGAATAATCGGATAATAAGCAGTATAAACACCTGCGGATCAAAATGTCAAACTTCGAAGTACTCAAGGTTAAAGCTATGATGATCCTAACTTATACCACAAGCTTATTGGGAAAGTAAATTATCTCACCATCACCGGACATGATATTTTGATAATGTGAGTTGTTAGTTTATGAGTTGTCTAAAAGAACCTGTTGGGAGCTTGTTATTCGTACATTGAGGCATTTGAAAGGCTCTCCTGGACAAAACATGTTAACGGTTTTAAGCGTCACGAACATTTATTAGGGTTCACTAGCTAAGGGTACTCCGATGTTTATTAGGCATGTTGTCCAAATATTCATCGACAGAATACATAACATTAACTTTATGGGTGGAAATCCTATATCCTACCAAAGAAAGAAAAAACTATTTGATGGAGATCGCAGTGATCTTCTTCCAGTTCCGATGATCTGAGTTTGTGGATGCGCTTGGATGGTGGATCTGAGTCATTTTCATATATTATTGTGTTTATTTTGAGTTTTATTTGACACTCAATTGGTCAGGACGATATGAGCAGTCCGATTCGGGGGCCCTATTTCTATGTTGCTTTATTTAAGCGTGCAGGGGCCGGCTGGTGGGGGGCATAGTCAGTTTTCAGAAAAGAACTTCCTTTGATAACATTGTTGGTGCGACGCCGAGCCCTCCCCACCCCCCTGGTGCAACTCCGAGATCTCCCCCATGGTGCGACTCCAAGACGATGACAAACTCTTTCCCGCTGCCTTCCTGTCACTGTAAGTCCTTACATTCCATTGTTAACCATCGAACTCGACGCCAGTTTGTATCCCTGCACTCCAGTTCGGCACATTATTGAGTATGCGGTTTTCTCGCTCTTCCTCTATCATTGTCCTGAGCCACATCATGACTGAGAGCCGAAAGCCTAGTGTGGATCTCGTAATGACCTCTTCACCCATTTTAGGGAACACTACCCCTCACAATAGTACTATCTAGAGGATCATAACACTGTTGATGAGTTCTTTGATGAACTCCTTGTTGAGCCTTCTGATGAGCCACCACGTACTTGTGAGGATGAGATTCAGGTAAGTGACTCATTTATGAGTATTGAGTTATTGACATCTCCTCAACTATCGCCCCTAATCTTGCTCCAGATAGTGAATCTTTAGTGTATCAGTTAGAGTTTCCGGTTTATTTTTTTGTTTTATTTTTCTTGTATCTTTGTGGGCTGTAATTTCTCACTCATATACATATAGGAGTGACTCTTGTTTAATGAATACACTTGATTTAGTTCCAAGATAGTATAAAAGCCGGGAGAATCCTAATCATGCTCACCCGCTCTTTTGTCGCCTGAACGTTTCCTATCACCGCTCTTCCATCACTCGCCCGATCATTGCCGAAACAGCGAGCCCGTCGCAACTTCCCCTTCTGTACAACAACAACAGATTTGTCGCACATCAGCGAGCCCATCGCTCCTTCCGCTTTCGCATGCTCGGATCCGTCGCTCCTTCCGCTTTCGCTCGTTCCTAGCAGCATCATCCTTCACCTCGTTGGTCTTTTTTGGACGTAAGAAGTATGCAATAGTAGGTTTCTACTTCCTGGTGCCCGGTGCCTCTTCTTATTGAAGGGATGAACCATTCATTGATCTTCTCCGCGTGTTCTTGGCTCGAATCCTTCGTCAGGATCGTCTGGGTTATTCTCTTTCTATGAGAAGCTATTAGGGTTGCACCCCTTTCTTCCTGTTGGCTCGTTCTCGTGGTTTCTATCCTCGCGTTGCTATGGAAGGGAGTGTTGATTCTCCAAGTATGTCCTCTGGTGTGCGTGTTGAATACTCCCAGATGTCGGCATGTCGCTCCGGCTGCGCTATCCATGACTATGGGTCTCATAAAATTACAACCATGAAACTTGATGGCATCAAATATCTCCTGTCGGCTCAATCCATCACTCTTGCCCTGAAAAGCAGTCGTATGTTTGGATATGTTATCGGCACAATGAAGACCCCCACTCAGACTAATACAAAGTGGTCTCAATGAGAGTTGGAAAACTCCCTGGTGATGACGCGGCTGCTCAATTCCATGCAGGAATGCCTACCTCAGAATTACCTATTCTTGGATGTTGTCGTAGATATTTGGAAGAGAGCAGAGGTTACCTATTCTTGCCGTAAAAATATGGCTCAGATTTTCCAACTCCGCATGCGGATTTTCCTGATGAGGCAAGGTGATCGTTCTCCTTCCTCCTATTACCCAGAGTTTACTCAACTCTACCAAGAGTATGATCACTTTGATGCGCTCACACTTGTCTCCCCTGAAGATGAAGTGCTTGTTCGGGCACGAGAAGAACGCAATTGAATCTTTGAGTTTCTCTATATTCTGAATCAAGATTTTGGTCATATTAGTGTTAAGATTCTTGGGCGGTTTCCTCTTTCCTCTCTGCCGAAAGTTTACAGTCTTATTCAGTAAGATTTTGATCGCCTCCAGACATTACGTCCCAACCCTGCCACAGAGGGCAATGCTCTTGCGGCTCACATTAGCCCCGGTGGGCATCCTTCTCGTGGCTACAAGCCCAGATCTGGTGAGAAGGATCATCAGAAGTGTGATTATTACGGGAAGACCAGTCATACAAGGGTTACTTGTTTCAAGCTTCACGACTTTTGATGCAACCCGAGTCGTATCATATTTTATTTTTCTGCATGTTATTATGTGAGTCGCACATGATTTCGCGCACATTTATTTTTGTTATCATTGTGCACGCTACTAGCACACTTATGTCATGTATCGTGCCCGCGCACTCTTGTTTGGCTAATTGGCATGGCCGGCCAATAATATCATGAATGAAAAGATCCATCAAATTAGGATAAGTGATAATTATGGCGAGCTATGAAAATAAATAGTTATTAAGCTTTAAAATATTTCAATATTAATTTTAGAAATTATTATCATATATTTTAAGTTCGGCAATTAATATATTATTATTAGGATGAGCCTAAGTGAAACCCCCCTTTTTTAATCTTTATTTTCCAAGACATTTATGAGTTAAGATGTAACATCCCAGATTTTGATGTCGCGCTTAAATTAATTTCAGGATCTGATCGCGAGCTTAATTAATCGAGTCGGGCCAGTCGACAGAGTGTGAAGGTAACATTTATTTTATATAACACCCCCTAGAGATAGTATATTACCATATATTAAAAAAAAAAGTAAACATTATATCTTATCAATATGGCATAAATGTATCGGTTCACGGTATATTGAACCGCCGTCATTATATAGCGCCCCTCCATCTCAATATATTTTAATTCGTGTATTGAAATGTTGGTATATGCTCTTAAATTTACAAGTTCCTATAGTTAGAACCAGGTCAGCGGGGTAGGATACACTTAGACTTTATTTAGCAGAATCAGTATCATAAGAATCTTAAGCCCAGTATATTTAACTAGAGTCATATTCCGTGTTAGACCCGCTGAACATCAGTCTAAGTGAAATTCAGAAAAAAAAATGGTGAGGAAGGATTACCCTCGCGATCCTGGTGGAGGCACACCACCATATTTCCAGGGCCAGTAGGCCACCACTCGTATTTCAAACTCAGGGTCGATGACCCTTGTTTCAGATATGGAACTCCTCAGATAGGAGTCTGTGTTTCACTTGAGAAACACTCAGTTCAGGGCACCATCAGGCTTGCCACTCGGAATGCAGTCTCTAGTTGTGCATAGTCATCCTTAGTGACACGAGTTAATAAGAAGTTAGTGAAACATGTTGAAACTTATAACAGATATAACTTCAAAACTACTGAAATCAACGATCGATACAGATAAGAAAGAGTGCGTCAGTTCATATGATAGGTTGAATTCATGTCAGACCATGATCTCAAGTGTCACATTTAATATTAGAATATTTATATACACTTTTAAATCCATGTATTACTCACCAAAAATATTTTTTAAGTGTTGCTGGAGAGAGTAGTTTTCTTACTGTTCAGTGGGTCAGACATATTTGGAACTTGTTTTTACAGGGGGCTCAGGTCAGGGGATCTGCTTAGGATAGGCGGCTCAGTCTTCAGACATCAGTTGTTCAGTTGTACTACTGTTGTTGTACTTTGCTCTTATTTACAGACATTTGAATTTGTTGTACTTCACCTGTGTTTTGATATATCAGTTATTTCAGTTTGATGGTAATTCAGTCCCATAGTGTTATATTCAGTTTTAGTTGGCTATGTGAATTCAGCTTGACAAGGTACACATATAACTTTAGAATTACTTCACTATTCTGATGTAAGTTTTCGTTTTTAGCACTTTCATTGCCTTTACCTGTTTTATACCAGTTTATATACTGTTACTTAGTTTACTTGTTATCGCGTACCCAGCCGGACTGCTGATTCCCGTTAAACTCGGTTAGGATGTCACATAAGAGAATCCTTAAAACCCCATTTAAATACTTGATGCAACTTGCGTCGCTTAGTTTTTATAATTTTTATCGCAGGTGTCTTTTATTATTGTAGCGCACGTTTTTGTACATTTTTAGATTTTTATATAGCGTCAAGTTGTATCGTGCACGTATTAGCGCTTTTGATGTAATTTTATATCGCGCATATTGTTTGTGCAAATTTGTGTTTGGCTCATTGGTGTTACCGGTCAACGGGACCCTAAATGCATTGGTCCGGTAATTTAGAGATAGGTTAATTAGGGCAAGCTCAAATTAATTAACTATTTGTCATATTTTGTCTAAATGGAAATATCCAAGTCTTGCCCAATTCTTATTTTTTAAACTTGTTATTTTTAAATAAACACAAGTCAGCCCATTCCAATTTGTTTGCTGCCCTATGAGAAATCCCCTTCAAAGCCCATTTGGAAAGCCCACTTAACTCCTAACCCTAAACTCATCCCTTTAAAAACAATCCTCCTTCCCCCATTGAACCCGGCTGGGAAATGAATTGAATGAACCTATTTTGGTTTCATTCGATTTTCTCCCAGCGTCGACCTAGCTCCATGCGATTTGTCTTCCCGACGGAAGCCTGCACCGCAACTCCAGCATCCATTTCCTTCGTCCCCGGCTTCGACTTTTCCCACACCTGAAGCCCCGACAACTCCTCCCGCAGCTGTCGAGGATCCCTCATGCAACTTCCTTAGGCGGTTCCAACGGGATTCGTCCAGTCCTCGCCGTTCAGTTCCACCGCCGACTGGAGAACCTCGTCTTCCTCAAACTCCAGCTGCGGTTCTCCTGAAGTCCCTCATCTCCAGCGTTACAGCCCGATGAGAAAGCTTCCCGACCTGGACTTCATCTTCTCTGACAAACCTGGCTTCATCGTCTTCGTCAAACCCGGCCTTCATCTTATCCGACATCCAGCTACTACTCGTGAAACCCTTCCTTCAGCCGAGTACTTCTCCACGCCTGCTGACTGCCCTGCCTCTATTGCGTCGTCTGAATATTGTGTGATTGGAACCCGCTGGTATACCTCTACACCCCTCTCGCTCGCAATATTTTCCGTTATTTTCATGCCCAAATTTAAAATGATTAATTATTAGATCTTGTTCTAACTAATTGTGATCTCCTCATTACCGTTATTTTGTTACACGTGCATGCCACTAATTATTTCTCCTGTCTGTGGACTTGTGATTTGTGACGTTAATACGTTCGTACGGTAGCCTTGCATTCGCGAGCGATGTCTTGGTCGTTTATTTCGTTAGAGAATAGCCCGCGAAGCGCTCTCGCGCCACAATTATTTAGATAGGTCGCAATTATTTTCTTGTTCAAAACTACACCCCCACCTTGGATCACATCAGTTTGGTGTGGCTGTTGGAATATCTTACTCTTATCATGGGATAGCCGAGAACCGGTCGTTTTCAAATTCTAGGATTAGATTTTTGTTTTCGTTAAAAGAAAAAATGATGAGTGATTTAGATGCGCGCATTAAAACTTTTATGAGAGATGTTGAGTGCGTCACTGCTGACGCCCAACAGAATCTGCGTGGGTTGTGCACCTATGTTCACAACCTGGAAGTGACAACACGCACATATTATGTTGCTCCTGCATACCTTCCCACTTCATATCACGTAGTGGAAGCCGGAGTTAGGTGTTTCGTTAGTCCACATCTCCTCAGTTTCACGATGAGGACTTTAGCTCCACCCACCGCCACTGAGATGCTCACTTCAGTCGAGGAGTTTCTTTCGGAGCCCCTGCTCCAGGAAGAAAAATTTCCACTTATCTTTATCACCCCGACTGATGTCGCGACACCACGTGTCTCCACTACAGCTCTCCATTCAGTCGAGGACGTTCTTCCTGAGCCCATGCTCCAGGAACAAGAGCTTCTTCCTATTTTTACCACACTGGCTGAAGTCGTGTCTCCAGCTATCTCCGCTTTAGCACCCCCTTTGATTGAGGAGGTTCTTCCCGAACCCCTGCTCCAGGAAGATGAGTTTTTGCCTCTCATTCCTTCCTCCCGATTGACCTGGTGTGCCCACTTTCCCCCACTGACTCACATCCTTCAGTCGCAGAGTTGTTCCCTGAGGCCCCACTCTAGGGAGGACTTACTCGTGATGTGTCACTCACCTCAGATGATACTTCATTGCTTTCTGTTCTCCCATAGGAGTTGGTTAGTGATGAGGCCCTTATCTTGGGTGACATAGACTCGTTCGCCATATGTCCTAAACTTCATAGCATACTACCGCCACAAACCCTTAAGCCCACAGACATTGTGCTTGGTGGTCCCGCTCCTGTGGCCCTCGAAGCACCACATTATATTGACTTCTTATTCGACGAGCACGCATTTAGTCCACATCACTTTTCTTTGGTTGTAGACGAACATGTTGTACCACCATCACACTATCGTTCGAGGTCTGAAGCTTCTAGGTCTACACGTATTGAGGAAGCACAGACGATACTTAGATATTTTACTCCTCATCGGGATACCCGCTTCAAAGAATTTTTATGAAAAATTTTACACGGTAAAATTGGGATCTTCTTGAAATTTTGTGACTCGAGTGGGACGTTGACGGGTAAAATTAGGACGATATTCGATCCGGGTCTAGCAGACGTTCGTAGGTGTCTATCGGACGAGCGTATGTTGCGTTATGAATTACTGATTCCACGAGCTGTTTCCACTTGCTTCTTGTTCTCCCTACTGCCACAAATTTTCCCCACACACCGCCCTTGTCATCCTCTGAAAGCTCTAATAATTACTGTTTATTTAAATATTTGGCATGAAATTAACTGAAAATATTGCGAGCGAGAGGGGTGTAGAAGAAAGCGAGAGGGTGTAGAAGAAATTTTTTTTTTCTTTTAACGAAAACAAAAATCAAATACAAGAATTTGAAAACGACCGGCGCTCGGCTATCTCACGATAGGAGTGAGATATCCCAGCAGCCACACCAAACTGATGTGATCCAAGGTGGGGGTGTAGTTTTGAACAACAAAATAATTGCGACCTATCTAAATAATTGTGCCGCGAGAGCGCTTCGCGGGCAATTCTCTAACGAAATAAACGACCAAGACGTCGCTCTCGAACGCAAGGCTACCGCACGAACGTATTAACGTCACAAGTCACAAGTCCACAGGCATGAGAAATAATTAGTGGCATGCACGTGTAACAAAATAACGGTAATGACGAGATCACAATTAGTTAAGACAAGCTCTAATAATTAATCATTTCAAATTTGGGCATGAAAATAACTGAAAATATTGCGAGCAAGAAGGGAGTAGAGGTATACCAGCGGGTTCCAATCACACATTCTTTAGACTACGCATTAGAGGCAGGGCAGTCAGCCGGCGTGGAGAAGTACACGGCTGAAGGAAGGGTTTCACGGGTAGTGGCTGGATGTCGGAGAAGATGAAGGTCGGGTTTGACGAAGACGATGAAGGCCGAGTTTGTCGGAGAAGATGAAGTCTAGGCTGGGAAGCTTTCTCATCGGGCTGTCATGCTGGAGATGAGGGACTTCAGGAGAACCTCAGCTAGAGTAGGAGGAAGACGAGGCTCTCCAGTCGGCGGTGGAACTGAACGGCGAGGACTGGACGAATCCCGTCAGAACCGCCTAAGGAAGTTGCAGGAGGGATCCTCGGCAGCTGCGGGAGGAGTTGTCGGGGCTTCATGTGTGGGAAAAGTCGGAGTCGGGGACGGAGGAAATGGATGTTGGAGTTACGGCTCAGGCTTCCGTCGGGAAGACAGATCGTATGGAGCTAGGTCGGCGCTGGGAGAAAATCAAACGAAACAAAAATAGGTTCATTCAATTCATTTCCCAGCCGGGTTCAATGGGGGAAGGAGGATTGTTTTTAAAGGGATGAGTTTAGGGTTAGGAGTTAAGTGGGCTTTTCAAATGGGCTTTGAAGGGGATTTCTCATAGGGGCAGCAAATAAATTGGAATGGGCTGACTTGTTTTTATTTAAAAATAACAAGTTTGAAAAATAGTAATGGGGCAAGACTTGGGTATTTCCATTTAGACAAAATATGACAAATAGTTAATTAATTTGAGCTTTCCCTAATTAACCTATCTCTAAATTACCGGACCTATGCATTTAGGGTCCCGTTGGCCGGTCACACCAACGAGCCAAACAAAATTTTGCGCGAACAATATGCGCGATACAAAATTACATCAAAAGCGCTAATACGTGCGCGATACAACTTGACGCTACACAGAAATCGAAAAATTTGCAAAAACGTGCGCTACAATAATAAAAGACGCGTGCGATAAAAAATAATAAAAACTACGCGACGCAGGTTGCATCAATACTCCTTGTAAAAGAAAACTGACTTTGCAAAACTGTCAACCTTCATTTGAATCATTTTATGACTTAATATAGCAATTGTCAGCCTTAGTTAATCCTCACTTCTCATTTTCCGAGCTAATATCATTTGGAAGTTTCCCCCTTTCATTTAATTCTATCTAACAATCAAAATGTTGTTCTCACCTTTATAAAAGGCTGTCAGTCCCCCCCCCCCACACACACACGTACCTGGATAGAGAGCGAATAAAATTTTGGGAATAGATAATTCATTTCTCTATTCCCCAAAAGACCCCGCCCAAATCCTTTTCCTGCACCCGTCTCCTTTCATTCGACGACGGTCCATCCGCGCTGATCTTGATCTAGCTTCTCTGACGCCACCGTCGGCCCTCGTGAGCTCTGACAACCTTTCCCCGACCTACCACTTGTGATGATCTTCATTTCAACCTCAATCTGTCATGATTTAGTATTTTTTGTGAATCCGCTACTATTTGTGATGTGTTTACGGTATACCCCATACTCCCATTGCTCTCCTACGATTATTATGATTTTATTCTTGAGTTTTATTTTGATCATTAAAATATCAAAACTTGCCAAAAGTAACACTTGCATGTTTGCCGTCAATTTATAACTTCCTTTGTTTTTATATCGTCACAATACCTGTGGAAGATTTTTCTCATATTGCAGAATGTGCTTGAATGTTAGCATTTATACGCGTTGGCGAACGCTAGATTGGCTATTGTCAGATATTGTTCGTGAAAATTTGAGAAGCGCCGCATAATTT
Organism: Platanthera guangdongensis; assembly: GCA_039583875.1. Taxonomy (NCBI): domain Eukaryota; kingdom Viridiplantae; phylum Streptophyta; class Magnoliopsida; order Asparagales; family Orchidaceae; genus Platanthera; species Platanthera guangdongensis. Next base: position 139,320,849 of record CM077147.1, read on the forward strand.
AATTTAACATCACAATTATATCTTTTAAAGATTAATTGCATGATTTTGGAATACATCAGCTTTCCTTCTCCCAGGGGTCCTGCCTCTCGTTGTTGTCGTGTCTATGGTCGCTCTTAAGGATGTCCTCAACCATCCAGATCAGCTCATCTATCGGATGTTTCTGAAGATATTCCTCCTGCTGCTACATCTACTCTCATCGAACGAGATTCTAGCCTTCCGACGTCTGATGCATGGCCAACCTTCTGATCCCTCTACTTCATATTCCGCCTATGCCCACCAAGGGCCCCCAAGTGCTCATTCTGTTACCAGCCGCCCCTCCACCCAGTGGATCAACGACAGCGTAGCCACCAATCATACGACTGGCTCTGCTTCAGGTTTTGTATCATACTCTCCTCTGTCTGGTCGATACAAAGTGAGTGTTGATGATAGTTCTTTTTCCTCCATTGCTGGAAAAAGAATCATTCTCTGCTCTTCCCTCACCCTCTTGTTCGTTCTTCATGTTCTTAAGTTTACTCGAAACATTCTTTCTATTAGTCACTTGACTAACTCTATGAATTGCTCAGCTACTTTTTCCCCTTTTCTTGTATCTTTCAGGACCTGAAGATGGGAAAGGTGATTGACTCTCATAGCCTGTACGATGGCCTATATCTATTTAGCCCTTCCAACTCGGCTCCTCCTCCGTGTGCCCTTCACGTGGCTTCTCCATCTGATTTGGATTCCTGGCACTGTCGCCTAGGACATCCCTCTCTCTATTATGAAACTTTTATTACCTTCCATGTCGAATCGTGTTTTAAAATTTTAGTTGTGATGTGTGTGAACTGAGTAAGCACAAACGGGTCTCTTTTATTCATATGTCCCTTCTCAGTACTACTCCTTTTGCGGTTATTCATTCCAATGTTTGGGGCCATTACCCTCTTGCTTCTATTTCTGGTTGCAAATAGTTTATCACTTTTATAAACTGTTTTTCTTGTTGCACTTAGGTTTACCTAATGAAAAACAAATTTGAAGTTTTTCCTCTATTTTAGCGGTTTCATAAAATGATTGTCACTCATTTCAATGTCACTATTAGATTATTGTGAAGTGATAATGGTCGTGAGTACATTGACTCTCACTTTGAACGCTACCTTTGTGATTTAGGTATCATCCACCAAACTTTATGCATTTACACGCCTGCTCAAAATGAGGTCGTTGAGCGCAAGAATCGACACCTACTTGAGGTCGTTGACTCTTTCTTAAGATGTGCCTTCCCAAATATTACTGGGGGACGTCCTCACGGTAGAGCATCTTATTAATCGCATGTCCGCTAGTATCTTTCACCACAAAACCCGGTTGTAAGATCTCAGATTACTGCAACTGAGAATCCTCCACGTATTTTGGGTGTGTGTTTATCCACATACACCACACATCCAAGCTTGTTCCTCGTACGCTTCAGTGTGTATTCCTTGGCTACTCTCTCACCCATAAAGGTATAAGTGTTTTCATCCTGTTAAAACAATAACTTTTATTTCCATGGATGTCACGTTTAATGAATCCAAGTCTTATTATGGGTGTTCACTTCAGGGGGGAGTCTAGTACCACGGAAGTAAGTTCTCCCTCTATTTCTCTACTTATTTATACTCCATATCGGCTCATTCTTCCTTATGTTGTTCTGCCCCCAACATTGCCCACTCGCCTTACTCCTTTGCATGTTTTTGCTCGTTTACGAAGAGATACAAACAATCAGGTTTCACAGACCATACCAGAGACAATGCCTGATTCGCATATTTGTCTCCAAGGTAATCGTGCTTTCACTTGTCATATCTTGTCTCATTATGTGACTTACAACTCATTGTCGTCCTTACATAGAGCCTTTGTCACTTCTCTATTTTCCATATTCATCCCTTTCTCGTGGCAGGAAGCTCTGGAGCACAAAAACTGAAAAGTAGCTATGCTGGAAGAAATGATGGCTCTTGAGAAGAATTGCACGAAAGATCTTGCTTATCTTCCTTAACGAAAGACTGTGGTTAGATCTAAATGGATTTTCTTGGCGAAATAAATCTCCCATGGTCTTGTGGATTATTACAAGGCTACATTGGTGGCTAGAGGATACACCTAACGATTGGGATCGACTATTAAGAAACATTTGCTCCCGTAGCAAAGATGAATTCCACAAAAATTTTGCTCTCTTGTGTTGTCTGCAAAGGGTGGTCTCAGTCAGTTGGACGTAAACAATGTCTTCCTCTATGGGGATTTGGAAAGTGAATATGTCTTTACCTCCAGGTCTTGCCTCTGAGGGATCCGAGGGAAAGGTATGCAGGCTGAAGAAGACTCTATATGGCCTAAAACAATCTCTGAGGGCATGGTTCCAAAGAGCCATGATGACATTTGGGTATACTCAGAGCAATGCCGATCATACCCTATTTGCAAAACACAAGCAAGGATAATAGACTGTGTTGATTGTCTATGTGGATGATATTGTCATAATTAGGGATGATATGGAGCAGATCCAAAATTTGAAGACAAGATTGGCTAGTGAATTTGAGGTAAAAGATTTCGGAAACCTCGAGTACTTCCTTAGCATTGAAGTTGAAAGATCTAAGCATGGCATCTTTATCTCCCAGAGTAAGTGCATCCTAGATCTGCTGGAGGCAACGGTGATGAGTGGGTGTAGACCTGCAGATATCCTTATTGAAACCAACCATAGAGGGAGGGATGATGGAGAAGTTGTTGCAGATATCAATGGTTTTCAACAGCTTGCAAGGACGCGCATCTACTTATCCTACATTCGCCCAGATATCTCTTTTGTTGTTGGAGTTATCAGTCAATACATGCATTCACCTAAATCTCAACACTTAGATGATGCCACTGGATTCTTCAATATCGCAAAATCTCTCCTGGGTGTGGCATTTTGTTTACTCCCAATAAAGAATTAACAATTGAAGTACTGACACATGCTGACTGAGAAGGGTCTGTTGATGACTCTAGATCCACTTCTGGATATTGTACTCTGGTTTGTGGAAATTTGGAAACTCGGAGAAGTAAACAACAACAGGTTGTTGGTTCAGAACCGAAGCTGAATTTAGAGTTATGACTCATGAAATATGTGAAGGAATGTAGATTCAGTCCCTTATGTCTGAATTTGGGATTCAAAGCAAGGGCCCTGTCTGGCTATATTGTGATAAGAAGGAGACTTTTAGCATTGCGCACAATCCTGTTTAGTACGACCGCACTAAACATGTTGAAGTCAATCGACACTTCATCAAGAACAAAGGGAGTGAAGTTGTGAGTACTCCAGTTGTCCCCTCTGATCAACAGCTGGCTTATGCTCTTACTAAGGGCTTGAGTCATAGAACATTTAGAAACATGATGACCAAGTTGGGTTTTACAGACATCATAAGTCCAACTTGATTATTAGAGTTGCTAATTTATTTTTTGGTTTTATTTTTTCTTGTATCTTTGTGGGTTATATTTTGTCACTCCTAACTATATAGGAGTGACTCTTGTTTACTTAATATACTCGATTTACTTCCAACAGTAACATCAAGTATGTAGGGTTTTCCTTAAAAATACATGAGTATATCTATGATGATTTGATAGTCTACCATCTGACCACTCGCACTTTTGATGAGTTTTGGTACACGCCACATATTGACCCACAAGATGAGTTCCTTCTTGTTGGGGACACTCACCACACATTAGTCACATCTTATTATCGATATCTTTGGTAATCACCTAGGTGACAGTCTCATGCGTGACCATTTTTTTATATACCTCTTGGAGAGCAACCTAGTAAGCTTTTTCATATTGAAGACATTGACACAACCCATAGCTACACCTTTCTGTGTACGTCTTAAACATTTGTTCTGGTGATCGTTGCACTTGCAACTTATTCTTATATACCCCGCCGAGTAAGCCTCCTGATGTGTTGCATTCCCTGCAAGATATTTGGAATGTCATTAGCTCATATTTTAGTGTTGATATTGTAACACCCTAAAATTAATGTCGCATGTAATTTTAATTTCAGGGTCCGATCGCGAACAAAATTAATCAAGTCGACGATGTGTGGAGGTAAAAATCTAATTTGTTTAAAATAATTTGTTAGGCATGATAACATAATGGATGTGAAGAGTTGGCATGTTCTCAAAAATAAAATTAGCTATCGACGTGATTTAGAGATCTGCGGGAATTTTAATTTTTTGCCGAGATATTTGCGCTATTTGGGTTCAATGGAATATTCTAAATTGGATGAAAAAAAAATCAAAACTCAGGCCATTTTTCTATATAGCATCGGTTCACTCCCCACTCGCTTTCCGTTAACAAAACTGTTTCCTCTCCAATTAAACCCTCTCACGTAATTCATAATTCTCCCAGCGGAGCGAAACTTTTCCGCACACGAGCAGTGGCCCGTTCGCCTAGATTAATGTAACCGCACGCAGGGAAGAAGCCAGAAGTCCCAATCGATCACTCTTTCCTCGTCAGAAACCAGCGCCGACCTCTCCTCTTACCTCTACAGACTCCAGCGACTTCTCTCCTCCCTTCCAATGTTGTGGGAGGGTCTGTTTCTAACCCTAGCCGGTGGTGGAAGTTTTCTCTTTTGCCGTTTTCGTTTCCGGTGAGTGAGTTGTCATTTCTTCTTCTATTTTAGGGTTTTCTTCACTTATATATTGCGATTATACCCTACTGCTTTTAGATTTCAGATTTATGATGGGTATCTCGTTTGTGTGCCAAGGCTTGGCCGATCCTTGTGTTAATTTTCACCTATAGATTGAGGTAATGATCTCTCATTTGATAAATCCCTCTGTTTTGATTTTGTTTCGCTGATTTTGGCGAGTTTCATTGTAACCCTTTTTTGTCTTTAAATTAAGGTTTCCACAGCTTTTGGGAAGGTGTATTCTCGTCCCTATTGGAGGAGTGTGAAGTGGTAATCGAAGGGGAAATCATGTCGCCCCGCCGCGTGCATGAGCTTCGAAACACCGCGGTAAGAAATTTGACTCATTTTAGTTAAACATCTCAAATTATTTAAAAATCATGTTTTGATTATGTCAGTGTACGCACTTGAAAGTTACAAGTTTCTATAGTCAGAACCAAGTAAAAGGAGTAGGTACATTTATGCTAAATTATCAGATTCAATTTCATGAAAAACCAAAACCCAGTGTACTTAACTAGGACGCTACCCCGTGATTGTCTCACTGAACACTAGTCTAAATTAATTCAAAAAATGACGAGAGAGAGGTTCACCCTCATATTTTTGGTGGAGGCACACCACCATGTTTTTAGGGCCAGTAGGCCACCACTCGAGTTACAGACTTAGGGTCGACGACCCTTGTTTACAGATATAAAACTCCTCAGATAGGAATATGTGTTCCTTTTGAGGGGCATTCAGTTCAAGGCACCATCAGATTTGTCACTCACACTACAGTTTTCAGTTTGTGCACGGATGTTGTTAATAATTAGATTCAATTAGTGTCGAAACCTGCTGAAACTTCTAACAGTCTCATTCCCAAAAAAACATAAGTCAACGAACTATATAAATAAGAAAAGTGCGTCAGAACTCATAGTAGGTCGATATGATGTCCAAGTCATGAATTCAAGTGCCAAGATTATCACTTATCAGTAAATAGTTTTACATATATTATACAAGTAATAATAATATATTTTCTTTTAGTGTTGTTGGGAGTAATTTTTAGCTCTTCAGTGAGTCTGACCCATTTGAAACTAGTTTTTACAGAGGGCTCAGGCCAGAGGATCCGCTTAGGTTAGGCAGTGCAGTCATCACAGTTGTCAGTCTCTTATAGTTGTACCTCTTGTTATTGTACTTTATTTCACATGGAGACATTATGTATTTGTTGTACTCCATATATGTTTAATGTACCAGTTGATTTCAAAATGTCAGTAATTAAGTCTCATAGTGTTTTATTCAGTACTAGTTGGCTCTGTGAATTCAGCATTACAAGTTACACTTTTTCCCATAGATTTTTCTTCCACTACATCTGATGTAAGTTTCCTTTCAGCATTTTCATTTTTTTTTGTTTTATACCAGTTTATATATCGTTTCTTAATTTGAATTTTATCACGGGCCCGACCAGACTGCTGATTTCTTATTAAACTAGGTTGGGGTGTTACAGATATCTCATGGAGTCACTTAAACTTTTGTCGCTCACACGATGAATTTTTATATACTCCGAGCATTTCGATCATCAATCTAATTCATATTGGATTTGGAAGTTTCCCAAGAAGAAGAGCAAAAAATTTAAGAACTAACTGAATGGGACTTTATACAGTCATGTGATGGATTAGCATAAACGCATATGAGTTTACCATGAGCATGTGTATGCGGACTCCTTCCCTCCTATATATGAGTCATGGCTTCCTCTATTGCCTCCCACTTTGTCCCAGTATCAGCATGACGAGTCTCACCATGAGGGTCACCTTACATCACCGATAGTTCCACCAATCTAGCTTTCAAACGGAGATACATTTTACTTAGAATTACCAGCTATCATCGGAGACATACTTCTGATTGTTACACATGACTCCATCGTCGTGTGCAGGCAAGAGACGCAATGATATATTGTCCGCTAGAGCGACTGCTCATACTCAAATGATACTCAGATTTCCCCAAAGGAGCTTGAGTGTATTGTCCCTAGGATACACCGAGAGCATAACCATCGTCACTCACCAAAGATGAGCGCTTTCAAGACGGGGGAATTGATGGAAATCGCGGTGATCTACTTCGCGTTCAGACAATTTGAGTCCGTAGATGCATCCGGATGGTTGATCTGAGTCGTTTTCATATATAACTTTGTTTAATTCTAGTTGTATTTGACAGCAGATCGACACGGACGATGAGTCATCCGACTCGGCCCACTCGGGTGCCCTATTTTTGTGTTGTTTTGTTTAAATGTGCAAGGGCCGAACTGTGGGGGCATCAATGGTTTTCATAAAAGAACTTCCTTCGGTCACGCTGGTGAACTCTAGCCCTCGGTGCGATGTCGAGCCCTCTTCCACTCAGTGCAACTCTGAGATCTCCCACTTGGTGCGACTCCAAGATGACGCTGCACCCTTTCTCGCTGCCTTCCATTCAAGAAGTCGCCGTAAGTTGTTTACTTCAATTGTTAACCATCGACCCGAAGCTACTTTGTATCCTTATACTCCAGCCCGATACAGCCTCTTTATCATCCCGTTGATGCTTCTAATGGTTCTTTTCCCCCCACCACCGGCCTCCTAACCCTCAATCCAGGCCACCACTACCCTAAACCTCCACTTCCAGTACCTTCCTCTATCTCTCTGTGGAACCACCTTCTCCCATCACAGTTCAATCCCAAATCATCCCCAAATCAGTCTGCCACCTCCTGCAGCCACTCCCTCTCGTGGAACCACCCTCCAGCCGCATCCCAACCGTCACCTAGCCACCGGCAGGCCATCTCCAACAACACCAGATTTCACCTACGCCAGCACGTTTATGTTGTAATTTAGTATTTTTAGTTTTCTATGTTTGTGTTCTTGAAATACAACTGGTTGGATGTGTTATTATATGCGCTTTTTATCGTGAAATCACTTGATTTGCAGGATTTATTTGGCGCCCGTTTAGAGGATTTGTGCCTCAATTGTCTGTTAATTAAAATTTATTATTCCAATTGAAATTGTTGTGAACGAAGATACTCGGTTTGTATTTATTTTAATAAATTGCTTATTGTTAAGTAAATCGAATTGCTCAATTGCATTTGCACTTGCATTTAAAGTGACATTTTATTGGATTGCGTATATGCATTCATAACATTCTAAGGTTGATCGTAACTTTTTTGCATCTGTATTATGTTTTCTTATTGTGCATTTATGGTTCGGGTATTCGTCCTCAGTCACCTATATTCTACCTGCATCACTATCGTAACCAAATCCAATGTCGAAGTACAGAATAGGTCTAAGACCTATTCTTATTGTGAACTTGGTTGCAAAAATATTTGTAGGAGGTTAAACATGATTGTTCCCTTACCTATCGAGAGACATTCTGACAACTAAATTTTCATCAAGATTGCTTCGATCTTGTCTTCCATAAGAGGACTAAATTATTAATATTGAATGTCACTTTGCCAGAGATAAACTAATTAAAAGAGATTACTACCACATTTGTGAAGTCGGGGAACAAGTTGTAGATCTTTACAAAACCACTTACTAGGAAAATATATAATTTATATAAGTAAAAAATTAAAGAAGGCATTTGCTCCCACGCGAGCTCTTGTGTGAATCCCTAGCACCTACGCTAGGGATCTTCTATAGATCTCCTGCGAGCTTCTGTGTGAATTCCCACATGTTCCTGCACGAATCTCCCATGAGCACTGTGCAAATTCCCAAATCATGCGAGCTGCAAGGCAAGCTCTTAGCGCAAACTCCTCTGCAATCTCAAGCATCAGCGACCAAAACCACTCCTGATGCGACCTTCGACGAGTTATTCTACTAGCATAATTCTTGCTGAGCTCCTAACCTTGTTGAACTTTCTTCCAAGTTCCTACATTATAGAGTTTTCCCATATACCCATGTTGAATTATGGGGACACCCACTGGAGGACAAGGGGAGATTGACCATCTGCTCACATTGTGGGAAGTTTGGTCATTTTGTCAAGTATTGCTTTGCGAAGCATCCTCATCTCAAATATCAGGCCACAAATCATATGACAAAGATTCCTATTGTATTTTCTCACCTCGCAATGCATAGATGGTTACGACCGGTGTTTGTGACTGATGCCTCTCCTACTCCAACTTGTGGAATTGGAGTTGTTACTATTACCCCTCTCCACAAATTAGATGACAACTTATATGTCCTCAATTTTCCATATAATCAATTATCCTCCAATAGACTTACAAAACAATTCCATTGTTGCGTCTCATTCTCTCTAACTCATTGCTACCAGGACTAAACATGAGCGGGGGAGGGGGGTGCTCTACTATCACCTACCTTTTTTGTGCCCGAGTCTACTTAGAATGTGAAGCTTGGCAACATGAACATCACCGTCTTACTTTTCCTACCGAACAATATAAGAGTTAAGCACATCCTTTTGACCTCGTTCATCCGATATATAGAGTCTTAATCCCTCCATATTTTTTGGTAGAGGAAGTATGTACTTTGTTACTTTTGTTGATGATTAATCCAAATATACTTAGGTATATCTTTTAAAAGAATGATCTGACCTCATTACTATTTTTTATAAATTTTAAAATGAAATTCACACTTAACTCGGCCATACTATAAAAAATTAATGAACAAAACAAAAGAATATGAGTCATGATTCTGTTATTTTTATAGATCGCATGGCATTATTCATCAAATCAGTTGTACGCATACATCACAACAACTGATGTGGCAAAGAGGGAAATCGGCATGTCCATGATGTTGCCTGAATGCTCTTATGTCAAACAAATGCTACCAAACCCTACTAGGGTCATGCGGTTATCATTTCTTGTTTTCTCATTAATCTTATGTCATCTTCTACTCTTCAGGATAAAACATCAATTTTTATCATCCAGATGGGTAACCTTTTCCCCCACCCCTCATGTGTTTGGATGTACTGTCTTTGTTCACATTCCTGCATCTATTCAGGACAAACTCCTCAATCACAGGATCAAGTATATTTTTGTATGATATTCTCCTACTCAGGGTCCATATAGCCGACCCCACTATAGTGGGATAAAGGCTTGAGTGTTGTTATTCTCTTACTCGGAAGGGCAATCGTTGATTTGAACTTATCATAAAACATTAATATGTCTTTGTTGATGTCATTACTTTCGAGTCTACACCTATGTCTCCAAGATGGCGGTTCTCTTACTCTTGAGATCACCCATCCTATTTGTACCACCTCTTCTCCACCTACCTGTCTCCTCCCTTCCTATCATCCATGCTACTCCACCTGATATCACCCATCCTACACCACTTTCTGGACATCTGCATCCTCCTCCCATCATAACTTTCTCATATCATTATAACTGATGTTACGCTCCTCCCGCTCTTATCGCTCCCTCGACTATGGATACCCATGATAAGCATAATAAGATCAAGATGGTCATATTTTATCAGATGTCCCCGCTCTAAGGAAGGGGTAGGGGTGTCTACAACATCCTATAGCTAATGTTGTTTCTAATGCAAGCAGTTCTTGCATCTTTTATGCCTTGGAACTATTTACCATCACTGCCCCTATAACATACCACGAACTTCTTCATATACCTTGCTAGAAAGCGGTTGTGGACGAATAGATCTCTTTCTTGGAATCACAAAGTGCTTTGACTCTTGTTCCTATCTCATATGGAAGTGATATTTTTTGATGCCGAAGAGTCTTTCTCATCAAGTTTGTATTTGACAACATTATGCATACATAAAAAGCTCGTTAGGCCACAAAGGGGTTCACCCAGACATATGGTTTTGATTTATTTGACACATTTTCACTTATTGCTAGTATAAAAACAATCTGAACACTCTTCTTTGTTCTGCTCGGGATACGAAAATGTTGCAGCGACATGTGAAAAATGTCTCTTTATATTCTTTATGGAGCAATTACTTGGTTATGTTGCTCAGGTGGTCTCAACTATAAAAGCTACGAAAGGCCATATATAACCTTAAAAAAGGTCACAGAACATGATTTAACAAGTTCAATTAGGTTGTTTATATCATTGGTTTTTCTAAAAGTAATGCACATCATTATCTATTCATACGGAAGTCCGACCAAGAACTGGTTATTCTTATTATATATAAGGATGACATTCTTGACACGAGAGATTACTCCCCTAGCATAGAAAAAGAAAAGAAACATCCACAGGCATATTTTGTTACCAAAGATATGAGAACTTACACATACTTAGGGTTTGAAATTGTGAAATGCAACAACAACGTGGTTCTTTTCCAACGACGGTATGGATTATATCGACTTGAAGAAATTGGTCTTCCTGGCAAGAAGCCTACTTGAAATCTATTGTTTATGGGTATTGATGGACTTTGTGATGAGACATCACCTCTTCTTAAAGATGTCACTCTTAACAGACATCTAATAGGTAAAGTCTTTTAAATAACTGTGATCAGGTCTAACATCTCTTTCGTTATTGGAAGGATTAGTTAGTTTATGTAGGCTCCAAAGATTTATCTTAAAGCCACAATAAAGATAGTAGAATATATAAAAAGACCTCCTTGCAAAGGACAATTGAGAGAAATAATCACGTACGTATTGAAGAATATTCAGATGCGATTTATGCAGACTATAGGGGAGCCGAAAATTCACTTATGGAGAAAGAAATCTTGTCACATGAAGAAGCAAGAAACAAGTAATGGTGTCAAGGTCAATTGCGGAAACTGAATATAAACACATGACACGGACTGCTTGTGAACTGAAATGATCCACTTCTGAAAGCTTTTGGTGAAACTTACAACTACCGCCTATGATATTTTGTAATAATAAAGACGATATCTACATATCCAAAAATCTTATATTCAAGAACATAGCACATTGTAGTAGATTGTCAGTTCATCTGATAGGAAGTCAACAAAATACCAATATGCACTCTACTTGTAACGTTAGATAACGAACTGACCAACATATTCATTGAACTTATTTCTTAATGTTTTTATGATATTTGTTCCAAGTTGGGAAAGATTAATAAATATACTAAATCTTGAGAGTTAAAGCTCACATGTAAAAGCCTAAAAGAGGGATCATTGTCAATACAATTCTTTCTTGTATTTAGTCAAACATCTCTCAATGGAGATTCTTCCTCCTATACTTTGTATAAAGAGGGGACTTCCTATATATTAGTTTATTTTTTTGAAATAATATATTTTATATTTCAAATTCTCACAATACCAAAATGAATATCTTCATTTTCCATTTATTTCTATAAACTCAAGACAACATAAGAAAGAACAACTAAAATTTCCTATGAAGGGAGCATGAACAGAAAGTCAATGGCTTCCCAAAACTTCTAATCAATGTCTTTGTTCTGTCACACCTTAGTATCCCCAATAAATGGATCAAAGATACGTTAGTGCCACACAAATATGGACTAATTTCTAATTATTGGCAAGAACCATGTACAGAAAAAGACGTACCATATAGACGTGTGAATTGCATGTCTATGTTAGGCCATAGTAATCCAAATAGAAATGAAGTTTTCAAGATATCATATCAAGCACATATTCTGTTTTAGCATCCTAAAAGGTGAACACAGAACAAAAACAATGTTTCAAAGATGAAAAAGTACATTTTAGATCTCTCATTTGCATAAATGACTTGCCTTTCGGTTACTAGCAACAGCTAGTTGTTGCTCATCTATGGAATTGCAGCAAATTGCCTACATAAGTTGGAGCAGATTAAAACATTAAATTAGAAAGAAAGTATAGAATGTTCAACAGAAAAATAATCAAAAATATGACAAAGGGGCAGAAATATAGAGCACAGCTGCTTCATATCCCACTGAACAACAAAAAATATATCATCGCTAAACATTCAGACCTCTAGAAGCTCCCCACTTCTGTTTACTATTTCACTTGGACTGAAGAAATTAACATTCTTTAATTTCGGATTTGAATCTCTTCTTGTTTCAGGAGAATTATCTGCATCCAAACTTTCTTTAGCTAAGAGTGCCCCAGTTACGGAACTGGTACTAATGAGATTGCCTTCAGATCTATGATGTGAAGCACAACTCTCATCCTCAGACAGGTTAACCTTGAGAAAATCTTTCCAGGAAGAAGGCAGCTTCTTGCTTTTATAAGTAAATCCATAAACTCTTTCATTCAAATTCTGAAAGATTTCTTTTGCATTAACAGACATTACCCATAACCTTTCAAAAAAGGCCTCTCTATCCTCAATTGAAGACAGTTGCTTGATGTAGAGTCCCTGATCAACATCAGGAGGCAGGGAACTGAACTCGCAATGATTAGTTAATTCCAACCAAGCAAAAGTAGCAACAGGTAAGTCTTGTGATGCTTTTTTTCTAAGAAAAGAAGCAAGCTGTCTTGTCAATGAAGAGGAAATATATGATATAGAAGCCATTGTTACTTTAGTGAGAAGAACAGGAAATTGATTATGATCCGTCTTAGTCCATCCAGTTGTAAGCTTCTCTGTACCAAGAAATTTGCTCAAGTGCTGATTGGTAAAGCTATTAATGTGTATCCACAAAGAAACCTCTATCAATAGCCTCCTTTCATCTTCTGGTATCGAAAGTGCAAAAAACTCATTCTGTTCGACTTGGTTTTTATCGCTGATAAAATTTTGTAATACCTCTGCATCATCATTTAATGCATCACACGCATTCCTATACAGAATCTTCATCAGTTCACCTGCCAAAACTTCGATAGAATCATGATTACTAAGAGAAGCTTCACGAGTTTGATATACCATACGAATCAGCCATCGAAAATTTCTGCTAAACCAATTGTAAGAAAAGTGCATCATGTACTCTACAAGTTCAAAAAGTGAACAGGTGCTCAAAGTAAGGCCTTCTGTAAATAATAAATGATCATAATATTTTAGCAAGGGTTTGATAATCCTCAATGAACATATTAAGCTCCGCAAACAAAAAATACTCTGAAAATGATAATCATTATAATTTTCTTCAGTGGACAGACTGCCTGAAAGCATCTTCAATGGCGAATCAGATAAATGGAAGCTGACAATATATCGAGAAAATACACAAAAGAGCTGTTTGCTTGCCTGCACAAGAAGACGAAGCACCACAGAATGTACAGTAGAATGGCGCGTTTTATGATGATTATCAACTTCATGATCCCAAAAAACAATACCCAGCATCAATTGGTACCCTAGAAATAATAATCCATTATTGTGAGCAAAGAGTAGTACCTAGTGTAAGAAACCATAAATACAGTAATTGTCAGAAATTATAATGATTATGAGGAAATAGAACTTCACTCTAGGAGGAGTTTCAAGTACCATGTTAGCTAAATCAGTCAGCTTAAGTGAAAACCTCCGCTCAAATACTAGAATAACCAAATTCAACTTATGTCGGAATTCTTCTATCTGATATTCATCTGCACCGCTCTCAGAATTATCATGCTTTACTAATTCAGGAAATACTGCTGAATTCTTGCATGTCCAACATGGAAATTCCCGCAATAATCTCGAAAGGTACTGCATTGCCAGACTAAATTTAATATTAGACTCCAGATGATATGCAAAACCTTCTTGCAACCATGTTCGAGTAGAAGCCGAAGTAGAAAAGGGGTTCAGAAGAACTTGAAAGATATCATGAGCTTCAATATCTTCACTGCTCCCGTCAGCATTTCCCTTCATTGGGTAAGAAGCAAAGCACTCCAATGCCTCCAGCTACAAAAAGAGTGAAAGATATACCAGATCTATATGCATTATAGTTTAAACACAGAAGTATTATAGATAAAGTAGGGAAAAGAGGGGAAAGAGAAATGAGAGGAGAGACAAAGAGGAGAGAGAGAGAATTGGTAGTTAGGAGAAAGGTGGCTGCTGATTCAATTCAATCAATCAATCAATAATATCTAAACAAAGCTCTAGGGACCTATTTATAGGAGCAGAAACCAAACGGATGTCTACAAGATTAGCAAAATAAATTAAGCCTGGTGTAAATAGAAATAAAAATACATCCTAACACATAGTTACTGTCTAAAAGCAGAAAATAAATAACTTAAGCATTTTATCAAAGGCGAAATTGTCTTCATCAGACTGCCGTGAAGAAGTTTTGAAACTGATGTGGAGCAGAGACGAGGACGAGCTTTGGGTCCATTCGGGGCTGATCTGGAGACTTAGCATATATGGCATGCCCGGATCGACGATCCGACTCCGTGGATGCGTCCGGATTCGCGTTGCGAATCAATTTCATATATAGCTTTGTACTTTTTGGATTCTATTTCATGTAGTTTTGGCCCCGAGACCAACGACCAATCATAGTCGTTGATTCCGGGTGCCCTAATTTTTATTTCTTATAAATAGATGGTTTAGGGCTGCCGACATTTCTCATTCCTGAATGTTTGGAGAAGAGAGAGTCTTCCTCATTCCGGTGATCTCCTTCGCGGTGTCGACTCCGTGGAACCCCTTGGTGATGACTCCTTTGGTAAAGTCTTCTATCTTTGTATTTTCCTCCTCCCCCCACCCTCCAACTTCTCTAATTTGCTGTCCCCTCCAGCCAATCTAACTGCAGAAATTTTCTCTCTGTTGTTCACCGTTGCCAACCCACTAAACACCCCCCCAGCCGCCCCAATCCCCTCCAGAGCCCCATAAAAGCCCCTCCCTCCCTATTGGCGTCTCCCCTACAGCCCCTTGGCTGTTTTTCTCCCAAAACAGTCCAAATCTGGACTGTTCCAACCAAATCCAGCCACCACGCCTATTCCCCTTTGCCTCCATCACCATCATCCCGTGGATCCACCTTAAAACAGCCACCCAACGCTAAATTTGTCCAGATCTGGGTATTTTAGCCTGGTGCCAGCCACCCCCTGCCCCGATCCAACCCTCCTAATCCCCAACAAGCCCTCCCCTTACCCGATTCGGTCCACGAACCACTGGAATCCCTCTTTGAGGCCTCCAATATTCAAATCTATTTCATTGGCAGCAGCCCTCATATTTTTGTGGTGTTTTTGTGCCGGTATTCAGTGGTAAAACATATTATGGTATGGTTATTTGATACTTCCTTTGGGATTAATGTTTATTATGCTATTTGCTCCTTGAAAATCTCTAACTGTAGGAACGGTTTATTTGCCGCGTGCACTTGCTTTGGTCCTCCACGCGGAGGAAAGCCTAATCTTGCTTTTGCCCAAACAAATTATTCTGGCTTGCTTTTGACTTATTTGCGTGGGATGTTAAATTCTATTATTCAATTGTGATTTAATCTGTCGGGTTTTGCATAGCATGTAGGGTTAGGTCGCAGATTTCCCGACGCCTATAAATTCGTCCTACGTCAATTGGTATCAGAGGTGTAGGTTGCGCGCACTTTTCGATACGCAGTCGTAGATTCTATAGGTTTGTCATTATGTCTAAGTATCACCACTTGTCCTCACCTCACTTTGGAGGTCTTGAGTCCACTTGCACCCGCTCTCACAGAGCCCCGTCAAGGAGATCCTCACATTATTACAACGATCTTTCTCGATCGCAGTGCACCACTTTCAGAGATCGTGTTGACCCACCGACACGACCCCACTATGCTAGAGACGATCAGTATGATGATTGTCGTTGTGCTTATCTATACACGCGAGCAAATCGTGTTGATCCTTGGACACGACTCGGTTACCTTAGCAATGATTATTATGAGGATAGTCGTTCCGAGAGAGATCTTGAGAGTCAGTTTCGTACTGCTTTTCCTTCTTTTGACGGTTCATCGAGTCAAGAGTCTTTCAACTATTGGCTCGTAGATATGTAGTATTATTTAGATCATTTTGAGTTATTCGGCGAGCGTCGCGTCAAGTTTGTGAAACTTAGACTTTTAGATCAGGCGAGATCTTATTGGGGTAGCGTTGAGAGGACCCGCGAGCGAGACCGTCTTCATCGCATCACTAGTTAGGCGGACATGAAGCGTATATTGTGTCAGAGGTATCTGTCTTCGTCATATCAGAATCGTTTGCTCAACCAATTATTTTTCCTGTAGCAAGGATCCATGTATGTCGCTGAGTACAGAGATCGCTTTGACGAGTTAGTTGTGAGGAGTGATATCCGAGAGGATCGAGCCATGGCCACTACCAGATTTCGGCCTGTGCTTCAATCTAACATTCATACTAAGCTAGTTAATCATAGCTCGGAGTCCCTCAAGCGGACATATCAGCTCGCCCTTCGTTATGAACAGTCATTGAGACCCGCAAGAGCTGGTCGATGGGATTCTCACCTTGACCTCCGCAGTACAGTCCCTCCCATGCTGAGATCACCATGACGCCTACCACTATCCTGTCAGTCACGATAGAAGTGATACACGAGGCAGATTGTTCTAACCCCAGTGAGGTGCTTAGCCTAGTGAGTGACCTATCTCTTGTCTCTGACCCGTCTCCTGTGACCCTGATTGAGAGTGAGCCTGAGCAACCTATTGAGTCTGCAGTATTGTGTCCCTCACCCACACCTCTTCTTCTGTCATGCACCGGGTTAGTTAACACCCTCACCGTAGACCCAATTCCTGACACTACACCCACAGACCTATTCTTGAGTGTAGGGCTATGTTGCTCTCTCGTTGTCATTGCCCTGAGTCACATCACGACCGAGAGACCAGAGCTTGATGTTGATCTCGCAGTGACTATATCACTCATTCACGGGGACACGGCCCCTTACGATGGTACTCAAATGGAGGATCATGAGCCTAGTGACGAGTTTTACGATGACCCCCCTGTTGAGCCTCCTGATTAGCCGCCACATCCTGGTGAGGATACAATTCGGGTGAGACGCTCTTTTATGAGCTTTGAGTTATTGGCGTCTCTTTCGCTATCATCTATAATCTTGTCCCAGAGAATTGATCTTGCGCGGAGCATAACGTATGTAGGGCCTTCCTTGAGTACGCTTGAGCATACAAATATTTTGAGGGTCTATCTTATGGCACATCGCACCCTCGATAAGTTTTGGGACACAACACCCGCTGACTCACCCAATGAGTTCTTCCTTTTCGGGGACACTCACCACACTCGAGAGTCACGTCTTTTGGTTAGTGTGCACGATCTTCATTCAGGTGGTTGCCTCATTTGCGATGACTTCTCGTACACATCTCTTGGTGATCCCCCTGATGTGTCACGTTCCCTGATAGGCCACCATATTTTAGAGACGTCCCGGTCATTATTAGACTTTCCTGTAGCAGGTACGTTGTATCGATCATGTGTCATTTGCATGAGTCTGTTGAGTCATTTCGTCATCTTTTGCATGAGTCTGTTGTGTTGTATGTTAATCGTTTGCATGTGTGTCATGAGTCAGTCCGACGAATAATCTATATTGGTAATAAAACTTGTAAATCGCATGCGGATGTTCATTGGCAAGTGAAGGTACTTCATGAAGGCGAGCAGATGATGGTAAGAATCTGCATTGTGAGGTTCCATGCGAGGCTTGCTAAAAGCTTGAGCGTTAGGTGAATGGGTCCCTACTCAGTCCTGAGATGCATCGGAACAAATGTTTATGAGCTGGACATCCCCGCGAGCATGAGTACCCATACTGTGTTCAATGTCGAGGACTTGATGTCATACTTTGCACCTCACGAGTATTATGGCACACAACTTGGTGTTCCTCCCGAGCCTTTACCACCGTTTTTACCACCCACCACTCAGTCTACCCCCGAGCCCTTGCCACCACATTCATTGCCCCGTGCTCACCCACCACTTACCCGGGATCCTGTCCCCAACGATTTCACCATTGGCACCTCAGATCCCACCGGATCCTTCTGTTACTATGTTAAGAGATGAGATTATCACAACGATCTTTACGCATGAGTCCGCCCCCTCTACAGATGGTCTTGAGTGTCGCTACCTGGTTTGCGCGCGCGGACGAACCTTCATTGACGACACCTGGATGCTACCAGCAGAGCTTGATCGACTCGCCCTGGACTTCGACTTCAGTACGACCGTCTCCATTCATTGGAGATGGAAGTTTTTCAGTCCAGAGGAGTTGATTGACGAGGACACTTTTCCAGCGACGACACTTGGGTGACCTCTAGTGGACCTCTTTGAGCTTTACCTGGCATGCAGCGAGAGAATTCTGATCCTAATTCATCAGGAGATGAATTCTTTCAAACCGGGGAGAGTGATGTGGAGCAGAGACGAGGACGAGCTTTGGGTCCATTCGGCGCTGATCTGGAGACTTACCATATGTGGCGTGCTCGGATCGACGATCTGACACCGTGGATGCGTCCGGATTCGCTTTGCGAATCAATTTCATGTATAGCTTTTTATTTTTCGGATTCTATTTAATGTAGTTTTGGCCCCGAGACCAACGACCAATCATAGTCGTTGATTCCGGGTGCCCTAATTTTTATTTCTTATAAATAGATGGTTTAGGGCTGCCATCATTTCTCATTGCTGAATGTTTGGAGAAAAGAGTGTTTTCCTTCATTCCGGTGATCTCCTTCGCGGTGCCGACTCCGTGGAACCCCTTGGGGACAACTCCTTGGGTAAGGTCTTCTATCTTTGTATTTTCCACCTCCCCCCACCCTCCAACCTCCCTAATTTGCTGTCCCCTCCAGCCACCCTAACTGCAGAAATTTTCTCTATGATGTTCATCGTTGCCAACCCACTGAACACCGTCCTCCAGCCGCCCCAATCCTCTCCAGAGCCCCGTAAAAGACCCTCCCTACTGTCGTCTCCCCTACAGCCCCTTGGCTGTTTTCCTCCCAAAACAGTCCAAATCTGGACTGTTCCAACCAAATCCAGCCACCATGCCTATTCCCTTTTGCCTCCATCACCCTCATCCCGTGGATCCACCTCAAAACAGCCACCCAATGCTAAATTTGTCCAGATCTGGGTATTTTAGCCCGGTTCCAGCCACCCCCTGCCCCGATCCAACCCTCCTAATCCCCAACCAGCCCTCCCCTTACCCGATTTGGTCCACCAACCACCGAAATCCCTCTTTGAGCACTCCAATATTCAAATATATTTCATTGGCAACAGCCCTCATATTTTTGTGGTGTTTTTGTGCTGATACTCAGTTGTAAAACATTGTTATGGTATGGCTATTTGATACTTACTTGAGATTAATGTTTATTATGTTATTTGGTCCTTGAAAATCTCTAACTATAGAAAAGGTTTATTCGCCGCGTGCTATTGTTTTGGTCTTCCACGTGGAGGAAAGCCTAATCTTATTTTTGCCCAAACAAATTATTCTGGCTTGCTTTTTGACTTATTTGCGTGGGATTTTAAATTTTATTATCCAATTGTGATTTAATCTGTCGGACTTTGCATAGCATGTAGGGTTAGGTTGCAAATTTCCCATCGCCTATAGATTCGTCCTGCGTCAGAAACTCTAGAGGAAATCATAATAAAAGACTATCATTTATAATGTGGGCAGGTAAATGACCATATATATACAAAAGTGGTAATACCCTAAAGACTTGAAAAAGTGGTAATAAGCCAGAAAAAACCAAACTTTTGAAAACCGGACCGGCCAGTCGGACCGGTCCAGGTAAGAAACCCCCTTCAGCCGCGGACCGCCTGGGAACCGCTGAACCGGGCGGGCGGACCGGCGGGTCGGGAACCGGGCACGGTTTTGCGTAACCGGGCGGGCCAAGAAGCTCAAAAATTTAAATGGCAAAAATTCAAAACCATGCGGATTCGAACTCATGCCCTTTTCTCACTAATGGAAGAGTTGACCACTGGACCATTTGGTTTTTGTTGTTTTAAGCTGTATTATATTATATGTATATAAATATTAATGTATAATTGTATATATTAAAAGTCTTATATATTAATATAGATAATTACATAAATATAAATTAAATATATCTTAGATATATTATTATAATAACTTATTAAATTATTCATTAAAAATTAAAGTTTATGAAATATTTAGGCTCTGTTTGGCAAGGCGGTGGCGGTCATAAACGCGTTGCTTTTGAACTGTCGTTTTTCATCGTCCGACCTTATCTATGAAACTTCATCCACTTTTATATTCAAAAGTCAAAACTAGTTTTTTTTCTTGATTGTGATCTTAACCGTTGTCATGCTAAACATCCATTTTATTACAGTGGCATTTTTGCCTAAACTCACTATAGCAAAAATGACGCGTCAGATGTAGTTTTAAAAGTATACGAATATAGTGATGATGGATACATCATTTTCATTTATATCACAATATAATCATAATAAATTAATAATTTACATGCAAATTTTTATGTATTGTTAATTGTTTTTTGTTTCCAAACTCACTAGAGCAAAAACAACGCGTCCACGCCGACGAGCCCTGCGCGGCCGGTGGCCAGCGAGCCCGCAGCCGCCGGCAGCCCCCGCTGTCATAATTTTTGCTCTAATGATTATATATTTTATTTAATAATTTTACAGGCCAGTTCGACCTCGGTCCGACCAGTCCAACCGGTCGGACCTTGAACTTTTGAACTCACCGATTCGCTCACCGATCTGATTCTCAAAATCTTGGAAAAAAACAATAACAAAGAATAAAGAATATTATTTACTATTTATGCTCCCTCGCAAGCTAGATCATACAAGTCTTACAAGCCAAACTTAAAAAGAAATCGAAGATACAATGGGCGTTATGAATTGGTGAGGAAATCCATATTAGGAAGATACATAAGCATGTTGAAGGTGGATTTTGAAGCTTGATCTTATCCCTGATAAAGTAATTCTCAATTTCGATGTGCTTCAAACACTCATGAAAGACTTGGTTCACAACATGTGAACAAACACTATCGAGAAACAGAATTACCAAGATCAACTGAGAGGCACATACACAAGTAAGGTCAGAAAATGCAGGGGCCGTTGGGTAATATTCGGCCTCAATTGTAGAACGAGCAACAACTAATTGCTTCTTACTCATCCACTTGATAAGGTTGCTGCCGAAGTACATACATATGCCTCTAGCACATCCATGATCATAAATGGATTAGGCATAACATGGGAATACACTCAATTGCATGTAGATGGGAGACCATTAGAGTCCGTACGAATTGAATAACAACACTGGCAACGAAGGAAATGTCTGGATGCATGACAATTAAATAAATCTGCATACCAACTAATCTTCAATAGTAATATGAATCGGGTAGAAATGGGTCTGAGTTAGAGATAATAGAGGATAGGTTCGCATTTGCATCCATAGGTAAATAAGTGACTTGATACATCAAATAACTTACATCCTATTGCAAAAGCTGCAAATTGGCAACACATTAAATGAAGTTGCTCACTTATGAGTAGGAACATGTTGGGTTGGTCAAGGTGGTGCGGCAATGAAGGATGCACTTGTGGGGCTTTCATTTCAGTATCAAAACATATCACTGAAGCCTATCACCTGAAGCAGAAAGCAACCCCTTCAAAACAATGGCATTGGATCAGTCAGCTTAAGGGATTCAACTTCATAGTGGAGGATAGGACATGGAAGCTAAACGGGGTGGGGGGGTGTGGGGTAATAACCAGATTATTCAAGTTTTAATTTAAATCTTTAATTCAGGGTCGGACTGAAGAATGAGTCATAATCGCAACTATCATTCAAGGTAATCAAATGTTTTTATCCCTTGGTAGTCAGTTATAGAATAAACTACCGTGGGGATTTATGTCCAGCACAAGTTAGAAATTTGTGAGGGCATAACACATTTATTTAAGGGTTAACGTGCAGTGACATAGTTTGTAATGATTAATTCATTCAGCCCCTTCCTATTGAGCAAGGAGTTAAGATTTTCCCAATTCTACGCTTAATCTTAGGAAACCGACTCCTCTTAGAAAGGAAGTTGGCGTGGGTGAGCCCTCAGTTATGCACGATGAGCTCATTATCCTCTTTTAAGAAACATGGTCACAGGCTCTCCTCATTCGCAAGCCAAACGAAGCTGACTATGGCACACGACCCTACCTCTATCATAGTCTGGAGAAAATAAGCACTGGGAAGAGGAGATTGACCACGACTAGGGCTCAATTGATCATTCTCCTACAACGACTCTTCCCTGCGACTCGAGAAGGCCCTGCGACTCAATAAGGGGTGGTGACTCCTTATGTCCCAGATTTAAGCCGACCCTCCCCAGCGATTTGGTAAGCATTTGGCGCCTCTTCTTCTGATAAGATGGTCAGAGCCTCTTCAGCGTCATTTGTAGGCCGCCGGCTGCTCTTCTTCCTTGCCCTAATAGCCGCAGATCCTTCTTCTTCCTCAAGTTCGGTCGTTAACAGAGCGATGAACCTTAGTCGCATGGTTGATCCTTGTATCTGGTTGACCTTCAACATCGATTATTGTAACCATTCACTATTCCTTCATCATTCCTAAGGCCTGATCGATCAGGGATCATCAATTTATGTTGTTCGTTCTTATGATGTAGAGACCTAGCTTTTTCCCCCTTCCGGCAACAATAGTATATCTATCGGTAACCCTTACCAATGTTGCAAATTTCAGATTTCTCCTACGGTGCTCCTCATTGTTTGTGCTCGTTTCAGATTTCTCCTAGTAAATCAGAGAAATTTTCGACGAGTGTGGGTGAGAGAGTAAGAGAGGGAGAGAGAGGGAGAAAGAGATAATGAGTGATAATTGGAGAGAGAGATTGGAGTGAAATAAGCGTATGACACCAATTTTCGAGCATTTTGATCAGGTTAAAGTCGGCGCCGAATACAAGGCAAGGTGCAAATTATGCTTGAAGTTGCTACACTTCAACGACAACCAGACACTAGCAAGACATATCAAGGCTTGCATTTCGAAACAAGCTCTCGTGTCCAGTCAGACACAAATATCGAAAGCAGAGTAAATCTGGATGTGCGATCAACTTGGGAAATGGGAGCTACAGATGAAGAACTTCATCAGACGTGGATTGTCATTCAGCCACTACGATAACAAGGAGGGAGCTACAGATGAAGAACGTCATCAGACGTGGATTGTCATTCAGCCACTACGACAACGAGGAGACTGAATACATACACAAAGGGCTGCAACCAAAATATCAACAAGTCAGTAGATCCTCACTTAGACGTGACGACCTCAAATTTATTTTGGAAGCAAAACTAAATTACTTTGAAAATTTTTGAAGAACGTGTGAGTTTAAAGAGCGGCGTTTGGATTAGTAGCATAAAATTAAAACAATCATATATTTGTATCACTTATCATTGGGTCAATCCCGTTTCATAGGATCTAAATAAACGTATAATATGTTTTAAATGTTTCGAAGTCCCGCACACAAGTCAAGCAATATATCAAATAATTATTAAATGTATGCCAGAATTTAAAATTAAAAAAAAATTATGAGCATTGTTTTCGATGATGTCACAAATAATACTGTCGCAATTGAGTTGTCAAAACGCGATGCAAAACCAATGTTAAACATTGTGTTTTTTCATACTCAATGTGTTTGTCACGTTTTAAATTTAGTATTACAAGATAGTTTATCTTATATGAAACCTCATATTTATAAAATTCACCTTATGCTAAAATTAATTTAAAGTTTTAGATCATGAAGACAAGATTATAAAAAAATTATAAACATTCAAGATCAAAAATATTAGAAACCTTTATTTGATATGTTTATTATATGAAACTCAACATATAAAATTTTAAAAAAACATTGTAACAAAAATCACTTCTTATGCAATATTATATAATGTTAAAAATTCATCATTTGAACGATCACAATTGGAACGTATTAGAAAAACTATATGGATTTATTAAAAGGTTTTTATAGGGCGATAGATTTTTTATCTGTCATGTATTATACGACTAGCCATTTAGTAAATAAAAAATTTGTATATATCGCACAAAAATTAACCTATTATAAGAACCATGAATTGTGTAGTCCTTTAATTGAAATAATGGAAGAAAAAAATTTTAAATTATTATAGAAAAATGTTTGTCATATTTTTATGCGTCGCCCCTTTAAACCATCTATACAGCGTAGACGGCGTAGAAAATATGATAGAAGAAATAAATACTAATTTAAACTTAAATAAAACTTATGCAGATTTTGATGACGATAGTATTTCAAAATTCAATTTCATTTTTACCGAATGTATTAATTATTACGATAATTTATACAACTAGCGGCCCCGAGAAAAAATATCGCAATCCAGAACAAAAGATTCTTTTAAAAATTAAATTTTAAAATTAGCTTCAAGGAAAAAAACCCGCACATCTAATTCTAGTGATTTAAATGAATTAATATTGTATACTAAAATATAATTATGCACTTTTATGAGTACGGAGAAGATTGAAAACATTGTTTTTTTTTAAATGGTGGATAGGTAAAATTAATACATATCCTATTATGTCTTATATGACTCATGATTTACGAACAATCCAAACTAGTACGGTAGCTTCTGAGTCTGCTCTTTCCCTTAGTGGCAGGATTTTGAACGAGCGGAGGAGTCTCCTCAACGAAGAATCACTGGAAATCTATATATGCTATAAGGGCTACTTGGATGCTATGAAAAGCAAACAGCACATTTCATCGTTAGAGGATAGCTCGTCGGACGTAGAAGAAAAGATGAACGCAATAAATTTAAGAGATAATTAAGCATGTCGCACATTCGCAAGCCGCACCCGATAAATTATGTATTTTGTTAAGTTAGTGATTTTTGTAAAAATATTTCATTTCATTTAATAATAATAATAATAAATTTTGTTTTTTGTACATTTAATTTTTTAAAATTTTGATGTAAAAGTGTAATTCATCTTTTTTAAATATTAATAAAAATATTTTTTTCTTGTCGATCACAATTCATTTCATTTCATTTATAGTATAAAGTTTTTTTTAATTAAAAAATTATTTTAAAAAAGGCAAAATGGCTAAATTACATATCGACTAGCGCTCTAGTCAATATCGACTGGAGTACAGCCAATGTCGACTAAAGCTCTATTTTTTGGAGAATTTTAATTGATTATTGAATTATTTTGTCTTTAACTATTTTAACTTGATGATTTATGTGCTTTTGTGGCTGGAAATTAAACATCCGGCTCGCCATTTTCTATTACTTTTGTGGATGGAAAAGTCAAATGAGACCTATTTAGAAAAACTATCAAATGTTAGGGACCAATTTCAATATTTTTAAACTCCGAGGATTGATTTCAAATGGCCCACAATTCCCCAAAGGTTTGGAACTGATTTGGGGTTTTTGCCAAAAGAAAATAAAAAATTTAAATAGAAAAAAGGTTGGGCCCGGCCTGGCCCGGCCTTGGGGTCCTGAGCAGACCCCCTATCGGAGCTAGTGCCTGAGGCCGATTAAAGCTAGGCCCAGGCCCGAGCTAGGGTGGCAAAAACCTGGTC
Organism: Platanthera guangdongensis; assembly: GCA_039583875.1. Lineage (NCBI taxonomy): Eukaryota > Viridiplantae > Streptophyta > Magnoliopsida > Asparagales > Orchidaceae > Platanthera > Platanthera guangdongensis. The sequence goes on from CM077147.1 coordinate 139,346,693, forward strand.
CCGGGCCGGGTCGACTGGGCTTTTTGGAGAGGCGAGAAAAATGAACATCATAAAGCACGAACAAAATTAATCAAAGATGTTAAATGCAACTAGGCTACATGTAAAAGTTCAATACCCATAATAAGTCTCAGACTATTGGCCTCAAGTTGGTGATATACTGTGATGAATGTAACAACCTCTAGATTAATTCAAAAGAGAACATGGGAAGTATTTCCCTCATGATTGATGGATGCACACCAACAAACATAAATGTCAAGCAGTCCATATGAGCCCAAACAGCCCTTATGAGCCCAAACATGGGGTCGACGACTAATAAGTGTGATTTTTACCTGTTTTTCGCCCTACTTTTATTAGTGATTTCTCAATGTCATGTCAGTCTACATAAAGGTTTGAGATCTAAAACGATGAGTAAATGTTTTATTTTTTGGTTGTAACGTTTTGGAAAAAACAGACAGATATATCGATTATAACCGATATATTGGTCAAAAAATGCTAAAAAAACATTATTTATTTATTTTGCGGGCCGCTGATTCTTTTAATTCTCTCGGTCGCGGTTCATTTCATTACGTGTCGCTCCTGCCCAAGCTCTCCCTTGCACTTTTCATTGGTGCTCTCCCTCAACTCTTCACACTCGCTGGTTGTTCTCTCTCGCGCGCTCTCGGCAGTCTAGCTCGTTGGTTGTTTTATCTGACTCATTCTTCTCCCTGTTGGTTGTTCTCCCTAGTGCTCGTTGGTGGTTCTCCATGGTGCTCTCGATTCCCTCGGCTGGTGCTCTCGCTCTGCTTGCTCTCTCTTCTCACTGGTGCTCTAAATTGTCAAGTTGGTGCTCTCAATCTTGCGGTCTCTCGACACTATCTGTTGGTGCTCTCACTCTCTCGGCTGGTGCATTTTTCTCCCTATCTCTCCCTCTTATTCTCTCGCTCTGCTTTTTCCATTTTCTCGTGCTTTGCTGATTGCCATGCTGGTTGTGGTTGGCTTGCTGGTTGTGGTTGGCTTGCTAGTTGTGGTTGGCTTGCTGGTTGTGATTGCCTTGTTGGTTGTTGTTGTCTTGCTACCATGATGTCATGCTGCCTTGCTCTCTGCTACCTTATTGGTCTGCTATCTTACTGGTTGTAATTGTCGTAGCATGGTGGTTGTTAGAATAGGCTTCTCTGCTTCCCTACTGCCATGCTCCATGTTGCCAAATTGGCTGAATACCTTGCCGGTTGTGATTGTTGTAACATGGTGGTTGTAAGAATTAGAATACGTTGCTTTGCTACTTGTTGTCCTGCTGCCTTGCTGTCATGCTACCTTGTTGCCCTTTTGTCAAGTTGTAGGTGGTGGCTATAGCTAGTTGGTCGTGGATTGGTGTTTGCATTGCTCCTTACTTGGTGGTTGTTTGCTATTTTAATTTGGGTCGCTTATGGTTTGCTAGTCAACAAATAATTTGAAATACTCATATTAGTAGTTATTTATTCAAATTCATTTTGCAATCGATGATGCATGTATATCCAACTTCATTTTCTAGTTGTCTTGTTGTTTTGTGTCTTTTCATAAATAAAACGTTGGATGCTTTGTTTTGAAAATAGTACTAATACTTTGAATGATAATTGGATAATAGACGATTTGGATGCATTGTTGGATACTTTAAATGATAATTGGATATTGAGGAGGATGAAAATGAAAATGGCGATGATGTTGTCTTTTTAGGAGGGGTTGACCTTTGCAAATTGGAAATATAGTCGGCGTTGATCATGATGAAAGAAGACCACCAAGACGAGCTATAAGTAAAGAAGTCACAATTAATTATCAAAGAAAGGGAAGAAAAAATATACGAGATGAACAAAGCAGATCTAGAGGGTTCATCAAATGAAGATCATATTTTATCCTCTCTGCCAACTATAATGAGTCTATAAGTAATGAAGGATAAAGTATGTTTGAAATATAATTTTTAAAATTTTAATGTTATAGAAATAATATATAGTTGCAAGTTTTTTTAAATTACAAATTTTACAAAAAATTTATCATTAAAGCATTGTATGTTAAATGTTACATATAGCTTTTAATATTTAAAAGTTAATTAAGTTGTAAAATAGCTAGTATTGTGGCATGTATAAGAAAACAACATTTAATTACATATATAATTAATTAATTATTAAAACCTAATATATGAAATACGCCCAATATATAAAAAACCGACATGAAAAACTCAACCGACATTTCCTCGACATCCGACATCTACAACCTTGCCCATAAGTGTACAGATTATGCATGGTTTCATCTTCTATTGTATCGATTTGGTATATTTGGACTAGTTGGGTGTCATGTATTCATAGATGTGGGCTATCGTGCGATTCGGGGGAAGCTATGTCAAATTTTCCTCAGACATGCCCGTGCAAAATTTCGGCATGCGTGTTTCTCCTTTTCCTCTAAACTGGACAGTAAGTGTCGATCTGAATTTGGATGTCGGGAAGTTTCGCACGTTGGTGCGTGCACGTGCAATTGCGCATGAGCAGTCAGTTTTGTGCTTCCAGCGCCGATTTGGGTGATACGAATTTGCGCGTGCGTTATTTCCACACGCTCGTGTAAACATGCGAGCGTAATCGCGCGCGCGTAGGTGCGCGGCGCGCGTGTGTAAGTGTGTGCGCGTGTAAGCATGAGCTTGTGCGAGCGTGCGCGTGCGTGTAAGCACGCATGCGCAGTTTGGCGCCCGGTGTATTTCACCCCGTTGAATTTCCGCAGGCGTGTGGGCTTCGCGCCGCATGCCCATGCGCCATGTTTTAATATAAGATTCCATCATGCAGGCTTCTGCAGTAGTGACGCCTTAGGCTTCGTTTTTTCGCCATTTCTGACCTAGATCTCCTTTGCCGACATCCAGCAGTTGGCTAGCGCGTACAGATCAGAGACATATGTTGAAGTAGTAGAAGCTGCACTGAGAGTCGAGGCAATCGACACTGCAAAGAATCGTGGGCTGCAGGCGAGGAAGGACAAGAGAAAGCTTGATGACAGTGGAAGCCCTCGGGCATCTGACCCTGCATCGAAGAAAGGAAGTAAGGAAGCGTGTAGTTTCTGTGGCCGACCAAGCCATCCCTTCGAGAAGTGTTTCAAGAGATTGGGAGCTCAGAAGCAGCAGCAGGTGCTTGCAATTCAGAGCACGCCCAAAAGAGACCTGGTCTGTGTTACGTGTAAGCAGAAGGGGCATGATGTTGTCCATTGTTGGACAAAGGATAAGGTCTGCTTCTAGTGTGGGCAGAACGGGCATTTGAAGTCTAGGTGTCCCCGGTCTCAGCAACGCTGCAGCCAGTTCCACTTCAAGCCCAGCCGCAACATCTGGATAAAGGGAAGGGCAAGTTGAATGCGGTGACCATTGAAGAAGCGCAGACTTCCACCTAGGTGATCTCAGGTTAGATTCTAAACTAGTTCTTACCCTCAGTTATAGCTTCGATATTGAATTAGCTAGTTACGTATACGATTTTATATGGGAGTTTAAGGTAAATAACCGTTGAGCGAGCATTCTTTTTGATTCTGGTGCTACTCACTCGTTCGTGGCTAGGACTTTCGTAGAACGTCATCGTCTGACTCTCGATCAAGTTGCCAATCCGTTTCGCGTTAGGTTTCCCTATGGTGACTCGGTGGTGTCGAACCAGGGAATCTAGAGTTGTCCTATTCTTTTAAATGACTTCCTAGCTTTTGTTGATCTGAAGGTTCAAGACTTGAAAGACTTCGATGTTATTTTGTGCATGGACTGATTGTCCAGATATGATACTATTATCCAATGCAAGGTAAGAGCGTTTGGACTTCAAGACGGACAACGTCCACCCAATGAGTGTGTATGGCTTTCCGCGTCAGGATTCCCCGATTATTTCTACAGTATGTGCTTGGAAACTCTTAGATTCTGGTTGTTTTGCTTACCAGTTTTCAATTTTGGAAGTTGTTAGTAATTTGCCGCGCATTGAGGATATTCTTGTGGTACGAGACTTCCACGATGTTTTCCCAGTTAGTCTTTCTGGTCTTCCGCCTGAGAGAGATGTGGAATTCGACATTGATCTTGAGTCGGGTACTCGCTCTATTGCAAAGGCACCATATTGTATGGCCCCGCGTGAGTTGGAAGAGTTGCGTACCGAGCTAGATGAGTTGCTGCAACGTGGTTTTATTAGGCCAAGTTCTTCTCCTTGGGGTGCTCCCGTCTTGTTTGTGAAAAAGAAGGATGGTTCTATGAGGCTATGCATAGATTATAGGGAATTAAATAAGGTAACCATCAAGAATAGGTATCTCTTGCCGTGGATAGATGATTTGTTTGATCAGTTGCGTGGTAGTACGGTGTTTTCGAAGATCGATCTTCGCTCCGGCTACCATCAACTGAGAATCCGTGAGTTGGATGTTCCGCTGACTGCTTTTCGTTCTCGGCATGGACATTTTGAGTTCTTGGTGATGCCCTTCGGATTGAAAAATGCACCATCTGCTTTCATGGACATGATAAATAAAGTGTTTAAAGATTTCTTAAATTATTTTGTGGTTATTTTCATTGACGATGTTCTAGTATATTTCCGGAGTGCTGAGAAGCATGTCCAGCACTTGCGTTTAGTTCTGTCTACCTTAATAGAGCATAAGTTGTATGTAAAGTTGAGTAAGTGCGAGTTTGGTTTTCTCAAGTGTCTTTTTTGGATCATGTTGTGAATAAAAATGGAATCTATGTTGACCCAGAAAAGATTGATGTCGTGATGGATTGGAAGAGACCTACCACACCTAAGGAGATAAGAAGCTTTCTATGATTGACAGGCTATTATAGAAGGTTTGTAGAAGGATTCTCCATTTTGTCTGCACCTCTGACTAAGCTTACGCAGAAGAACGCAGCGTTTGTGTGGGGTGATGAGTGCGATGGAGCCTTTCAGGAATTGAAAAAGAGATTGTGCACTTCTCAAGTGTTGACCTTACCTACAGAAGGAGTGGAGTATACTGTTTATGTGGATGCATCGCACGTCGGGCTTGAATGTGTCATGATGCAAGAGGGAAAAGTAATTGCGTATGGGTCGAGACAATTGAAGGTTCATGAAAAGAATTACCCTACGCATGATTTGGAGTTTGCGGTGATTTATTCCCTGAAGCTTTGTAGACATTTGTTGTATGACGCGTTGTGCAAGATTTAAACAGATCATAAAAGCCTGAAATACGTTTTCACTCAAAAGGAACTAAATTTGTGCCAGCGTAGATGGTTGGAGTATGTTGCATATTATGAGGTCAATATCCTTTACCATCCGGGCAAAGCTAACGTGGTAGTCGACGCTTTGAGTAGGAAGACTGCGCAAATCTTTAACCTTTATGTGCAATCCTTAGTGGAGGAGTACTTATTAATGAACATAAATGTGGAGAGTAGCGACTCGCCAAGTAGTTTGGAAGTGACAGAGGCTTCATGGATTACGCTTACAAGGTTACATCAGAAGGACGATCCCGATTTGCAGCATATCCGGGGTGGAACTGAAAAAGGAGAATTACCGGACTTTTCGATTGATGATGTGGGTACCTTGAAGTACCGCGACAGATATTGTATTCCAGCTGTTGAGGATATTCGAACAAAGATATGTAATGAAGTACATGGTTCTAGTGTTGCCTACCACCCTGGCTCGACAAAGATGTATAGAGATCTGAAGTAGATCGTTTAGTAGTATGGGATGAAAAACGATATAGTTAAGTTCGTGTCTGAGAGTTTCACATGCAAGAGCGTTAAGGCAGATCATCGAAGGCCTGCTGGCAAGCTGACGCCTTTGGATATTCCAAGTTGAAAGTGGGAGACTATTTCCATGGATTTTATTACCGGTTTGCAGAGATCTCCCCGAGGGCATGATTCTGTGTGGGTCATAGTTGATAAATTGACGAATTGTGCTCACTTCGTGCCTTTTAAGATTGGTTATTCAATGAAGAAGATAGCGTAATTGTACTTGGATGAAGTCATCAGACTGCATGGAGTGCCGGTAAGTATTGCGTCAGATCGAGACACCAAATTTATGTCACGTTTTTGGTAATGTCTGCAAGAAGGGTTGGGCACTGAGCTCCGGCACTTAATCGCTTATCATCCGCAGACCAATGGTCAGACTGAGAGAGTTAATCAGATTTTGAAAGATATGGTTAGATGTTATATCTTGTACCATGGTGGAGCCTGGGATGATCGTCTTGCACTGATAGAGTTTGCTTATAATAACAGTTATCAGGAAAGTTTGCAGATGGCCCTCTTTGAGGCCTTGTACGGGAGGCGTTGTCGAACGCCCTTGTTTTGGGCTGAGCTTGGGGAGAAACCGTTGTTAGATCCGGAAGCCTTAGAGGAAATGAGTATTTTTGTAACGCATATTCGTGAAAAGTTTCGTGTGGCTCAGGAACATTATGAAAAGTATGCAAATCGATGAAGGGTTGATTTGGAATTCGCAGTTTGGGACATGGTTTTTCTGAAGGTTTCTTCGATGTCTGGTGTTAAGAGATTTGGAAGAAACCACAAGTTGGATCTCAGGTATATGGGACCTTTCCAGGCTATTGAGCGCATCGGAGTGTCAGCTTATAGGCTGGATTTACCTGCTACTTTCCCTGGTGTTCACGATGTGTTTCATGTGAGCCAACTGCGAAAGTGTGTGCTTAGTGACCGACATGTCCCTGACTCGGTGCCCCAGTTGCAGGCTAATCTTTCCAATGTCGAAGAGCTTGTTCGTATTCTGGAGACTCACGATCGGGTGTTGCGGAGGAAGACGATTCTCATAGTCAAGATCTTTGGTGAAAAGGGGGGCTGAAAGAGAATGATCGAGGAAATTAAATGGATGAATTGCAACAGATAAATTACATTAAATTGAAATGAACTTACAGGGAGCCCAAATCTGTCCAAGGAATAACTATCCATCATTGTGGCAAGCTTTGACAACACTGTGGTCTGATAGTCACCAATCGAGTTTCTTAAACAATGTTTGGATGCCAAAACTACACAGTACCGACCGATATTAGGATCTGCAAGTGAAGCATGTGGGCATTTTCTAGCAGATGTGTGACTTGTGGGGTTCCCTGAAGGCTCAAATAACCTTTTCACAGACTCAGAATAGTTCCCTAGACTCCACTGCATGAATAAATGGGCAATCACTACAAGGACTACCACTAATTCAACCAAGTATAAATGATCATATTATTACATACCTCAAGAAGGGAGGATAACCAGTGGTCATTATTCTCAATAGCACGTGGAAGAAGCGTATTTGTTATCAATTGATGCTCTAATGGTCCTCCAAATCCCTCAAGAAGTCGACAAATCACAAGAGCAAGTTGTTCATCACCTAGGTTCTTGGCGCATACAGTGACGGCAGAAAAAGGTTCTCCACCTAGTAGAAAAAAAGCAACTGCAAGCTCCAGCTGATGCCTTCCCATTAAAACATATGCATTCTTCAAAGCTGCAGCTTTGTTTTTCTCTTCCTGTATTGAATAATCATAAAGTAGATAAGTATTGAGCATAAAGATGCAGATAATTGTGCTCAACTAATTATTTTGTGTGCATCTTTTGTCTATCCATTGCAAAATATATATTAAGGAGATGGCAAAGTGAAGAAGAATAGAAGAGGCGGGGAAATTTGTGAATGTGTAGCATGTGTTCCTATCCATTTGTCTTTCCTGATCAGAATGTAAGCATGTAGGAAGAAATAATTTTTACATCTATGTTCCTGAAGGATTAGAAGTCATGGAATAATGAAAATGTTTGAGAGTAATAAATCTAAGCTAGGGAGAAGGTACACTAAATCAATTAGAACTCAAGCATCCATTGATTAGAGGTGAAGAAATCCGGGATCTATAGTAATTAGTAAGTGCACAAAGCTACATTAGTTTCTAATGTGGGACTATTTTCAATATGCCTCTTCTCATAAGGGTCTTTGGCCACTAAGACGTGGTTACTTTTTTTTAATTGGGTGACGTGATATGAGCCATTAGTCTTAACCTGCACCAATAGCAATTTAATACTCGAGCAACAAACCCAATACTAATTATTGGAGGTGGACAGGCCAGGGATTTATATTAAGTGCATAAGGCTATTTGTTGGTTTCCTGATGTGGATCTATTCTCAACAAAATCATGTCCACATTCTCTGCAAGCTCAGTCATCGGACTGGTATGGCCCATTGAACATATAAAATAAATCCCAACTACAACCTCTCATTGAAGGTGCGTCTCCATCAGCTGTTTATTGATCTTGAGAAGGGTTATGATAGAGTTCCAAGAGAGATATTATGGAGATTCTTAGAAAAAAAGGTGTAAATGTATTATATATTAACATAATCAAAGATATGTATACAAATTCAGTGACAAGGGTGAGGACATCTGGAGGATTAACATAGAAATTCTCTATCACTGTTGGTTTACATCAAGGTTCACCTTTAAGCCCTTATCTCTTTACACTTATCTTAGATGAGCTCACCAGACATATCCAACAAGCAATACCTTGGTGTTTATTGTTTGCGGATGATATCGTTTTGGTTGATGAGATACGCAAGGGTGTAAACGCAAAACTTGAAACTTTGTGAGATACTTTAGAAAAGAAGGGTTTTAGGTTGAGCAGGGCAAAGACGGAGTATATGGAGCTTAAATTTAGCAGTATAAGAAGGACAGATGACTTCGTTATTAAGTTGGGTGATCAAGATATTTCCCGTGGTGAGTGTTTTAAATATCTTGGATCGATAGTTCAAAAAGATGGAGGTATTGATAAAGATGTGACACATAGAATCCAAGCGGGTTGGTTGAAGTGGAGAGGCGCATCAGGGTTCTTATGTAATCATAACGTACCACTAAAACTTAAGGACAAGTTTTACCGTACTGCAATTAGACCCGCGATGCACTATGGTTCTGAGTGTTGGGCAATGAATTGTGTCAATGAGCAAACAATGGGAGTTTCGGATATCAGAATGCTTAAGTGGATGTGTGGACACACGAGATTAGATAAAATTAGGAATGAAAGTATTAGGGATAAGGCAGGAGTAGCACCAATTTCAAAGAAGATGCGAGAAGCTCGTCTGAGATGGTTTGGACACGTACAAAGGAGACCATTAGATGCACCTGTTAGGCGTTGTGAGAGTCTAGTCACTATGCATGTTAGACGAGGGAGGGGTAGACCAATAAAGACTTGGAATGAAACTATAAGGAAATGCATGATGTACTTAGGCATTAGTGAGATTATGACAAAAGATAGGGCACAATGGCGACAAAGGATCCATATAGCCGACCCCACTATAGTGGGATAAAGGCTTGAGTATTGTTGTTGGTGTTCGTGTGTCCACACATTCACCTAAGAAATCTCAACTGAGCAACTCCCATTTTTTGCTCATGTACACAATTCACTGCCCAACATTCAAAGTTGTAGAGCATCTGAGGTCTAATTACAATACAGTAAAACTTTCCTTTAAATTTTAATCAATGTTTTTGTTGAAGAAAATATGGATAAATGTCCAAAATAAGGCACATCTTGAGCTCACTACCTCTTTAGGTTTTAGTCTCACATCTTAGAATGAGATTTCTACTCCTCTATCTCTTCCTATATAAGTGTACAAATACATGTATGTATTTAGAATGATTGGAGAAATTAATAAAAATTTCTTTTATTTTTCTCTATTTTTGTGTATTTCTACACGATATCAGAGGCATCGATCCTAAAAATTATTTTTGGGGGATCTTGCTCTCACCCGCGTCGCCATCATGTCTGGGTGATTAGCCTTTTCTGATTGCAGTCCTGCGGCTCCTGCTCCTTCCCCTTCTTTCATTCCCCCCATCACCTTTTATAGCATTTCCACTCTTTCGCTCTGGGCCCCACCTGTCTGCCGCCTCTGCGGTCTCACTAGTCATGCAACACTAGTCTTGTCGCACTAGTCTTACTGCGTGATTGCTTGCTCGTTGGGATCGCCAAGGTATCCTGCCTGCTCGTCCTCCTGCCCTTTAGACCTTATGCTCGCAGCACTAAGTCATCAAGGCTTGTCGTTGCGCCTGCTCACCATCCTCGCACCATCTAGATGCCTTCTACTAGGAGCTCCTGGTCGCGATCTTTCCAGCTACACCTACTCGCCTCACGAGCTCCTTCCTGTGTGCGTTTGACCGCCGATCCCCTGACCGTCAAGACTTCTGCTCGCCTCTTTTGTCCGCCAGGCCGCATGTTCTCCTTGTGATTGGAAGTGCCCTTGCCCGTCAGCATTCATGCATTCATGTGTTTCTGTCTTTCGCAAATACGCAGCTGTCCTTCTCGGCCTGCCCACAGGGTTCGACTCTCTAACCGCAGAAGTATAACCACGGAAGCCTGTCTGTCGGCCTTTGTTGCTCTAGACGCGTGTGTGATCGCATCCTCCGTGTATTTTGTACTTCATCGATTCGACTGATGCTCTCTCTTCCTACTCGAGCTCCCTAAAGTCCATGATGAGCTTCAGATAACCACTCTCTCTTAGTGGGAAAAAGAACTTTGTTGAGTGGGTGCATACCGTTCATTGTGTTCTACATACGAAAGGTCTCCATAATCATCTGACAAAGGCAACCCCTACTGCGCCCACTGAGGAATGGCTTCGTGATGACGGTCATGTCCAATCATGGATCCTTAACTATATGGACAATGAACCATATTGGATGACCATGTATCATAAGACGATTAAAGCCATGTGTGAGAAACTTCACTCCCTCTATTCTGACAAGGACAACTTCCAACCCCTGTTCGACGTCATCACAGATCTTCAAAATCTTGACATCGAAGTGGAAGGAGACTTAATCTCCTTTGCTGCACAATCCAAGACTTCTGTTGAGGCATGAATTCAACATCAACCTCCAACAATGAACCTTGCAGCACAACAAGCACAGAAAGAAGCAGTCGGGATCGGCATGACGAGGTCCCGTGTTCCACCGCATCTCCACAACAACTGGGCTCAAATTCTCTCTTCCTCTATAATTACCTCTCTTTTGGATGTGTGCTCTGTGCTATTAAGGTTACACCGCCACCCAATTCTCCTAAGACTCGATCTCCGGCCCTCCTTGAGCAATCTTTCACAGCTCCCCATGATCCTCGGGCTCGTGGAGGTCGCACGACTTCTCGGGGCAGGGGAAAAACAAAAAAACTCATCTTAAGGATTCTCATTGCGGTAGGAATGGTCATCTTGAGGCAACATGCTATCGCAAATATGGCATGCTTCTACAACAACATGCATCCATTGTGGTCGATACTGTCTCCACAACTCGTAACGATATTGATGCCTTGCACAACCAGCTCCAGCAACTTCAGAGAATGATCAATCGTTCATCTGGCTCTGTTATGTAGATCTCCAATGAAGGTATCTCTTATCTCTCTTATAATTATATATTATAAGTTTATACTTATTAATATATTACTTCTCATCCGCCCCGACTCATCACTTTCCGCCTCATTCCGCTTGGCTTGCCCCAATCTCCCTCTCTCGCGATTTCTTACTCTCTCGGTTGACAGCTCTAGTCTTCTTCCTGGCTCTCTGGTTCAGTGATTCTCCAGTGATTCTCGCACCTGGGTTGCATTATTTTGGTTGTTTGGACTTTGTCATCGGCCGTCTTTCGTCGGCCGTCTTTTTTTTGGCACTGGTTTTTGACATTTCCTCTATCTCCTCTCCTCACCTCTTTTGTGGCTCATCCCCTCGACACTGTGAGTTTTATCTTTATTTTTTAAAACATATTTGTTAATTTTCCACATGGTTTTTGGCATTGTGAGTCATTCTTCTTCTTCCTTCTTTTCTGCTTTTGTCTTCTTCTATCTGTTGCATCTGGTTTTCCTTGAATCCAGGACTTCTTCATGGCTTGTGGCAATTAGGTTATTTCCAGTATATTTGTAATTAGGCTATTCCTTCTTCTCGGCTGGTTATTTCCCTCTTCCATCTTCCTCTACTTCTCTGATATCTCATCATCTATTTCTCTTTTCTTTCTCGGCTGGCATTCTAGCATTGTTGGTGTGGGCCATGTGACATTGTTGGTGTGGCAAAGCCTTATAACAGTGGGCTGGCATTGTGGAATTGCGGCAGTGGCAAGTCCAGCAATCCCTATTGCAGTCAACTGGCATTCTGGCATTGTGGGCCTTGTGGTTGTAGCAAAATCTTATAGGAGTTGGTTGGCATTGTGGTACTGTGGCATTTTGGTATTATGGCTGTGAAAAAATCCTTATGACAGTCGATTGGCTTTGTGGTTGTTGTAAATCCTTATGACAGTCGGCCGGCATTGTGGCATTTTGGCAATGTGGTTGTCTCTATTCCTAATCCTCTCTTTTTTTTTATTTCTCTTTTCACTCATCCTCTATGATTGCAGATTTGCGGCATTGTGACAATATATGATGTGGAAAAAATTTATTCAGCTATGATTTTACACTGATCAATGATCATTGATTAATGATGACATCAATATTGTGGGCATCTAGATATAAAATATCATTGGTGTTGCCTTTTAATTTTTTTAAATTTTTTTAAATTTTTTGGTGTAGAATGAATTCTTCAGAAGGTTCTAGCAAGATTCTCAGTGTTTCCTCCATAGTAGGTCGAGATCCTTGTTGGGCATTTGGGGAGAAGGTGACTCCTAATGATACCAATCGAATACGATGCATATGTTGCAAGCAAATTGTGAATGGTGGAATTACTCGCTTGAAGCACCACTTGGGTCGATAAGGAGCCACGTTAAGGCTTGCCCGACGGTACCAGCTGATGTTAAAGAAACGTTTGAGGGATATTGACACACAGCACAAGAAATCAAAAAATTTAAGACTGAAAGGTTACAAACAGCTTTGGAAAAGATAGTTGTTGGAGGATAGGATAGTGACAAAGAAGAAGCCACACAAAGGAGCCTTTATGCAAGTGTAGGTACTAAAGGGCCTATGGATCAATTTGACCAACCTCAAAGCGCCGAGACCAGCAAAATGATGCAAACCGCCATTGATAGCAAGTCCAAGAAAAAAACTAGAGATGACGCATGCTTGCATATTGCTCGATGGGCATACGAAATAGACATTCCTTTCAATGTTGTGCATGCAACATCCTTCCAACAGGCATTGCATGCAGTTGGGCTATGTGGACCAGGGATGATGGGTCCAACCTCATATGAGATGAGAGAAAAATTCTTGAAGATGCGGGTTTAACGGACGAAGGAGATGCTAACTACATTCACTCAAACTTGTAAGGTGCATGGTTGCAGCATTCTTACGGATGCATGGCCGCGCGAGAGCTCTTTCCAGGCCAGTGTCCCGGGAAGGAGGTTCCGACAGAGGTTGGCGAGAGGGAGGCGGTTGTGCGAGAGCTCTTCCATGGGCATGGTCTCGCGGATCGGGACAGCCAACCGAGGCCGCGAGACGTGCCCTCTCGGCAGGAAGGTGGCGAGAGCCCTTTCAGTGAGCTCATCATCTCGTCCCCGGTGCCGGAGGGGTTCCGGGAGCCCGACATGTCCTACTACTCGGGGAAAGATGACCATGTGCAGCACGTGCAGTGGTTTGAGGATGTTGTTTCGATAAGGCAAATGACGGATGCCTTCAAGTGCCGGTTGTTTGCCATCACATTGAAGGAGAAGGCGCGAGACTGGTTCCACCAGTTGCCGGCAAGTTCGATCTACAGTTTTGAGGACCTGCGTCGAGGGTTCCTATTGAGGTTCTCGACATGAAAGAAGCATAAGAAGGAGGCGGAGTGCCTGTTTGCGGTAAGGCAGAAGCAAGACGAGGCGTTGGGCCATAATGTTGACCGGTTTCAGGAAGAGATCCTCCTGGTCCAGGAGGTCCCAGGGTATGCACTGATGCTCGCTTTTATCCTGGGGCTGAGGCCGGGATTCTTTAGCATTGAGCTGAAGAGAGTGCCCCCCCCCCCCCCTCTTTTGAGGAGCTCATGGAGAGGGCGGCGAAGGAGATAGACTTCGAAAGGGCCAATCCAGCTTTTGTCAGGAGGCTGGCCAGGTTGGGGTAGGATGACGTGAAGGAGACGGGAGTAGAAAGGCAGGAGGAGCAGAGAGAAGAGAGAAGGAGGGAGGAGCCCCAAGGACAGGGGCAGCAGGGACCGCATCAAGGGTTTCGGGACCGGGAGCCGAACAACCGGTTAGGTTGGAGGCCTCAGGAGGGTCATCCCCAGGGGCAAGGAGGAGGCCTTCTGGGAAGGCACAACTTCCGCGAACCGAGAAGGTTTGATTAGCCGGCGTGGAGGCAGGGGCCGAGGGGTCACTTCCCGCAGCAGCAGGAGGCAATGGAGATCGGTCGAGGTAGAGGAGGAAGGAGAGGAGCTTGAGGAGGAGCCGGAAGAAGAGGAGGTGGAGAAGGAAGAGGGGGCCGGGTGGCGTTGCTTTTCTGTGACTTCCACCAGGAGGAGGGTCACGCGACGGCCACCTGCCCAGAGTTCTTGGAGATGAGAGAAGCCAGGAGGCTGGGGAGGCAGGATCCGCCGATAAGGATCGTGGAGGTGCAGCAGGGGGAGACGGAAGACAAGTGTGAGGACGGGGCGGACATAGGAACCCGAGGAGGGATCGAGGTGATCCACGGAGGAGTTGGGATTGAGGCAACTCGTAAGGGGAGCCTCCAGACCATGTTCCGAAGGAGGGTAGCCTCGACCTCCCAGGCTCCCCCTCCGAAAGAAAAAATTACCTTTTCGTCAGCAGATATGCCAGATTATGAGGACCCGTTCTGTGACGCCTTGGTTATTCAGACGCCAGTAGAGAACTTCACGGTCTCCAGGATGCTGGTGGACAACGGGAGCTCCGTGAATGTGATTTTCAAGAAGGCCTTTGATGAGATGAAGGTCGAGGGCAAGAGGTTTTTAGCTTCGGACGAACCGTTATTTGGATTTTCAGGAGAAAGAAAGGAGGTAGAAGGAAGAGTAGGGCTGCATGTGAAGTTGGGGGGCGTGTCACGGAACTGCAGGTTCGTGATCGTGGACGCCCCGAGCAGCTATAACGTTATCTTTGGGTGCCCCCTCATTAGCGCCTTTCGCTACATCCCCTCCTCGTTTCACCAATGCCTTAAGTTCAACAACGGAGGGGTGCAGGTTAGGATCAGGGGGAACCCGAAGGTGGCGAGACAATGATACGTGACGACGGTCAACACCATATCTTGGATGGCAGAGGTGGAAGAGCTAGAGAGGGAGATGGCGGAGCAGGAAGAGGTTGTCGGAGAGGAGGAGGTGAGCCTAGAGGAGGCGAGGGAGGAGATTGAGGAGCAAAGAGGAGGAGGTGTGCATAAGGTCCAGAGGGACGGAGAGTCGGAGCCGCAAGAGGGTCAGCAGGTGGAAGGAGTAGGAGAAGGAGTTGAGAGGGAAGCCCTGAAAGGCGTGGAGGTCGAACAGCAGCAGCGTGAGAGCCTGAGGGAGGCAATGGAAGTCGAGGAAGCAGGAGGGGAGGAAGAGTTTGGGCAGGAAAAGGGAGCAAGAGTCAGATGGGAGCAGTCATGGCTGGAGCCGGCTGGAGAAGTAGTGGAGATGGAAGTCTTCACCAGCGCCGGCCCGGTGCAGATGGTGCGGATCAGCGGGGGCTTGAGTCCCGAGGACCAGGAGCGAGTCCGAGCTTGCATTAAGAGAAACGTCGACATCTTTTCTTGGAGCGCGGTTGACATGTCGGGCATCGATGCAGATGTGGTCTGCCATTGCCTGAACTTGGACATCCGGACGCGCCCCATTCTCTAGAAGATGAGCACCATCGCTACCAAGCTGAAGGAGCCCATCCGCGAGGAGGTCAAGAAGCTTCTGGAGGCTGGCTTCATCTCGGAGATCCAGTATCCAGGCTGGATCTCCAATGTGGTAATGGTAAAAAAGGGGGAGGGAAGTGGCGCATGTGTATCGATTTTTCCTTATTAAATAAATCATGCCCCGATGATTGCTACCCCCTGCCTCGAATCGACGCGCTGGTTGATTCAGCCGTTTGTTTTTCTATTAAGAGTTTTTTGGATGCTTTTTCAGGTTACCACCAGATCCGAATGCACCCTCCTGATGTCAAGAACGTCTCCTACATCACGAGGGAGGGATGTTTCAGCTATAAGATGATGCCCTTTGGGTTGAAAAACGCATGAGCTACATACCAGCGCATGATGGATCGAGTCTTCCAGAGTCAAAGGGGGAGGAACCTGGAGGTCTATGTTGACGATCTAATGGTCAAGAGCAAGTGTGTGGACTCGCACCTTCGGGACCTAGAGGAGACGTTTGCCACCCTGCGGAAGTTCAAGATGAGGCTGAACCCCTTGAAGTGCGTCTTTGGGGCGAGCCGCGGGAAGTTCCTTGGGCACCTTCTGACCCCGGCAGGCGTGGAGCCTAACCCGGATAAGGTGAAGGTCATCCTAGAGCTGGAGTCACCACGCAACGCTAAGGAGGTACAGCTCCTGACAGGCAAGCTGACCGGGCTAAGCAGATTCCTCTCCAGGTCGGGAGAAAAATGTTCATCGTTCTTCAAAGTGCTGAGGGGTACTCAAAGGTTCGAGTGGACTGCCGAGTGTGAAGATGCTTTCCAAATGCTGAAGAGGCAGCTCTCCCTGACTCCTCTACTTCAAATCCCAAAGGAGGGGGAGGGCCTAGCCCTGTACCTCGGAGTAGGAGCAGAGGTCGTGAGCTCTGTCCTGGTCAGGGAAGAGGGGAAGAAGCAATTGTCAATCTACTACGTTAGCAGGATCCTTAAAAAGGCGGAGCTCTGCTACCTCATCTTGGAAAAGCTGGTGTATGCCTTGAACATTTCGGCCAAGAAGCTCCGGCCATACTTCCAAGCGCATTCGATCAGGGTGGTGACGGACCATCCCCTTCGCAAGATTTTTGAGGGAGTGGAGCACTCAGGCAGGTTGGCCAAGTGGTCTATCGAATTGAGCGAGTTTGATATCTCATTCGTGTCAAGGCTCTCCATTAAGGCACAGGCGGTGGCTGACTTCTTGGCAGACTACGTTGTTGAGATCGGGGCCGAGGAGCCGCGGCCGCAGGAGGCGTGGAAGATGATGGTTGATGGGGTCTCGAGAAAGCACTCCCTCGGAGCAGGGGTGGTGTTGATAAGCCCTCAAGGGGTCACTATAGAACAAGCAGTGGTCATGCACTTTCCAGCGACTAACAACCAGGCGGAGTACGAGGTCGTGATAGCCGGCCTTCGTTTGGCAAAGGAACTTGAGATCCAGGATCTGGAGGCTTTTACGAACTCGTTGGTGGTGGCATCACAGATCCGAGGAGAGTTCGAAGCTCGGGAGCCCACCCTTGTGAAGTACTTATCCAAGGTGAGGGCGATCATCGGAGGGTTCCGGATTTTCTCAATCCAACATGTTCCCAGGGAAGAGAGTACAGCTGCTGATCGGTTAGCTAAGTTCGGACCTCGGGGAGGAGGAACCCTGACTGAGTTATTTCGACCGGCTATCGAGGAAGGAGAGTTGATGGAGGTGGATCGGCGACCCTCGTGGGTGGATCCATTGGTGACCTTCCTAACCACTGGAGAGCTTCTGGAGGGGGCCAAGGATGCAAAAAGCTTCAGGCACAAGGCGGCTCACTACCTAATGCTGGAAGGGGGGTTGCATCGGAAGATGTTGTCGGGGCTCCTGGCGAGGTGTGTGACCTAGGAGGAGATCCCGAGAATCCTGGAGGAAGTGCATTCAGGTGAATGCGGCAATCACTCAGGGGTAAGGACGTTGGAAGCAAGGGTGGTGAGGCAAGGGTATTTTGGCAGACCCTGAGGAAGGATGCGGCTGAGTTTGCGAGGAGGTATCGGAAGTGTCAGCTGTATGCCCCCCTCCAGCTCTTGCCCGCTCAAAGGCTCTGAAGCATCACGGCACCATGGCCTTTCGCCATCTGGGGGATGGATTTAGTCGGGTCTTTCCCTCCAACTAGTGGGCAAAGGAGGTTCCTCCTGATCATGATTGATTACTTTTCAAAGTGATTGGAGGTCAAGGCATTGGGGAAGGTCACCTCACAAGTCATCAGGAATTTTGTCTGGGGAGAGATCATATGCAGGCACGGGCTCCCCCAGGCGATAGTAACAGACAATGGGCCCCAGTTTGTCAGCGAAGAGTTCATCAGCTTCTGCGCTCAGCTGGGGATAAACCTTAGATTTGCCTCCGTACATCACCCCAGGAGCAACGGTCAGGTGGAGGCGGCCAACAAGATCATCGTGAATCTACTCAAGAAGAAGGTGGGGAACTTGAGGGGAAGTTGGGTGGAACAGCTCCCCTAGCTATTGTGGGCCTTGCGGACAACCCCGAACACGGCCACCGGCGAGACCCCCTTCAAACTTTCATATGGGTGTGAGGCAGCCCTACCCGTGGAGTTTGTGGTTCGATCCCCACGAGTCGCGGCCGCGGGTGATGGGGATGAGGCTTGGAGGTTGGAAAATGAAGGGGGGTTACGCCTCTCGTTGGGCATGGTAGAAGAGCTACGTGATGTCGCAGCTATCAGGCAGGAAGAGATCAAACGGCGGATGGCGAAATACTTTGACAAGCATATCAGGATCAAGCAGTTCACGGAAGGAGATCTGGTGCTGAAGAAAGTTGATGCTGCGGGGAGATCCGCCCCCGTGGGTAAGCTCAACTCAAATTAGGAAGGGACTTATATTGTCGAGAGGGTCCTGAGAACAGGAGGCTACCACCTCCAGGATGTGGAGGGTAGGTCCATGAGCCACATCTGGAGCGGCGATGACTTAAAGCGCTTCTACCCATGAGAATGGAGGAAGTGAAATTGTATACTCAAAGTCGAGTTTATCGTACTATGTTCCTCAAATTATTTTTGCTTTTACCTACTGTGAAATTCTGACGGCAAGGAGATGGGACTATTGCACTACCCCGAGCCTGGCTCGGCCCCAGGTAGACCCGCTGCGCAGGCTCTCATAAGCTGAGGTCTGAAGGCTCTGAAGGCTCGCCCCAGGTGTGGCAGGCTCTCATAAGGGACCCCGAGCGCTTGGAGACTTTTGCTCGGCCCCAGGTAGACCCGCTGCGCAGGCTCTCATTAGCTGGCAGGTCCGAAGGCTCGCCTATGGGGGTAAGGGACCCCGAGCGCGGCTCGGCCCCAGGTAGACCTGCTGCGCAGGCTCTCATTAGCTGGCAGGTCCGAAGGCTCGCCTGTGGGGGAAAGGATTGGTTCTTGGAGACTTGGTTCTTGGCTCTTGGAGACTTTTGCACTACCCGGAACTTGGCTCGGCCCCAGGTAGACCCGCTGCGCAGGCTCTCATTAGCTGGCAGGTCCGAAGGCTCGCATGTGGGGGTAAGGGACCCCGAGCGCGGCTCGGCCCCAGGTAGACCCGCTGTGCAGGCTCTCATTAGTTGGCAGGTCCGAAGGCTCGCCTGTGGGGGAAAGGATTGGTTCTTGGAGACTTGTTTTTTGGTTCTTGGAGACTTTTGCACTACCCTGAGCCTGGCTCGGCCCCAGGAAGACCCGCTGCGCATGCTCTCATTAGCTGGCAGGTCCGAAGGCTCGCCTGTGGGGGTAAGGGACTCCGAGCGCGGCTCGGCCCCAGGTAGACCTGCTGCGTAGGCTCTCATTAGTTGGCAGGTCTGAAGGCTCGCCTGTGGGGGAAAGGATTGGTTCTTGGAGACCTGGATTCTTGGTTCTTGGAGACTTGGAGACTTTTGCACCACCCCGATCCTGGCCGGTCCCCGGTAGACCCGCTGCCCAGGCTCTCATCAAGCCGGCAGGGCTGTAAGCTCACTCGATGGCAGAATGGTTGGGGAGACCTCCTTAAGGAGCATCCCTACTTAATCATGAAAAATAAATTATGGGAGGCGAAAGCTGGAGCAGTGCGAGTGGAGGCACTCCCAGCTGGCGGCCTCGGGGATGGTCTCGCCTACGGCGAGTGGGCACTCGTGCGGGACAGGGCTCGGCCTAATAATAGGGGAGCCAGTTAAATCACTAAAAGCCACTCGCGCCCTGAGGCGAGACGAGAGGGGTATATCAGTTGGTCTCACGCATAAATGAGATGGGGGAAGGGACGACTCGCGCTCTGAAAAAAGTCAACTCTCCAACGAATCACTGAGACGAGACGTAGCACCGTCTCGCGGGCATGAGCGCATCAAAGGGTCGTCTCGCAGTAGACAAAATAAAGCAAAGTTAAAGGGTAAAAGCGAGGCGGCGAGACTGGTGGGTAGCATCGTCTCACAAACAGAAGCAAGCTAATGAATCGTTTCGCAAAATATAAAATAAAGTAACAAGACAAGAGTGTGCATCTGATCAGTATCTGTTCATCACAGTGTTATGAATACATTTTCAAACTGATCACAAAATGAAACTCAAAAAGAAGCTAAGTCGTACAGAAGAAAAAAAGGGGAGAGGGGTCCTGGATCTCGCAGGCAGTATGTCATTCCCCCTCGCTGGAAGAAGAATCTTCGCTCTCCACGTCGTAGAGCTGGGGGACCAGATCGCGAGCGGTCACCGTTTCGTAGTCTTCCTTCACGACCCCTAGCTCCTTCATCATCTTTAGAACCAGCTCCGTCGTCCTGATACTGGCGTCTCGGCACTGCTCCTCAACTTCATCTAGAGAATAGTGAGGCGGAAGGGCCGGGAGGGGTTCGCGGCGAGATAACGACGGGGCGTTGCCCTAGAGGCGGGTGATCTGAGCTTTTAATTCCTTATTCTCCTCCTCCAGGGCCGTCATGCGTGAGTGCATCCGCTCCGCCGTCTCGGCATCCTGCGAGACGCCCAGTCATTAGCAAAGGGTGTTTAAAAAGGATAATCCAAGGATAAGGTTAAGGCTTACCACGCCGCCCTGGGCTTTCGCGAGGAGGGTTTCGGCGACGGATAGCCTTTTCGCAAGGTCGACGGATTTCTCCCGCTCCGCCGCCAGGCCCGTCTCGGTGACCTTCCATTTCTTGTTGGTTTAAATCAGGCGGCGCGAGGTGCGATGCGAGAGCTCCAAGGCATGTAGTTAGGCGTGGGAGGTCTTCAGGACGAGGTCTCGCGAGGACTCGTTCTCGGGAGAGACTGCCTCTAGACCACCGTAAAGGCCGTAGCCCACAGCGAAGGCATGGCTGGTGGGAAGCTCCTGCTCTTTCCAAGAAGGAAGGAGGGTGGAGATCGACACACGGTTGACGTCCCTCTCCCACACCAGAATGCGGTCGCCAGCAGCGTCTTGGATGAATCAGCTTGAAGTTTGGATGAGAAGAGGGGGCGGGGCGACTGGAGGAAGCAGCTTCACGAGAAGGAGGGATGGCTGGTTAATAAGAAGTGGCGGCAGGCTGGTCGGGTAGAACCATCTCGCGGGCGGGCGAGATGGCATGAGAAGGAGGTGAGCGGGGCGACTGTGAGTCCCCTATGGAGATGGGGCTCAAGGCCCCCGACATCACCTTCACCCTCGGGACCTTTTTTCCCTTAGAGAGGGTTACAACTTTCTTCATCTTTTTCTTGGGAGGGTTGGAGCGAGAGGGGGCGGTGTCGCCTGCAGGCCTCTTCGGAGGGACAGGAGTCAGGGACCCTCTCGCCGCCTCTGCCGCCGCGCTGGCGAGACTGAGGCCCTTGGTTGGTTGAATATTGCTCTTGTAGGGGGGTGGACTGGTATGACCCGCTCTGCTAAAACAAGCAGGGGGTGATGAGATGGCGAGACGAAAAATAATAAAATGCAAGACAAGAGAGCGAGAGTACCTTCGCAGGGGAGTACGGGAGGTAGCGAGTTGAGGCCTCGCCGCAAGAAATTGACCTCGAAGTTTTTGCCGATGAAGAAGTCGTACAGCAGCTTGTCTGTGCCGCCCACCTGCAGAGACACATAAAAGATCTCGGGGGCGACACAGGCGCGAGCGGGATGCCCCCGAAGTTGCCACGGATAAACACAAACCTGGTGAGCCAATGATGGTTTTTATTGGGCGTCTCGCACACCTTGAGCCCTTGCCCAGTGAAAAACGAGACGCCGTCGGCATTGGCGTGGTAGATGAAGAGCTTGCGGAAAACCGTCAAGCTAAACTCGATGCGCTCCCGGCGCATGTAGCTGGCGAAAGCGACTAACACCGAAATGGCGTTCAGGTTAAGCTGCGTCGGGACGACGCCGAAGTACTTTAGGACCTGCTTTACTTCCGTCCAGAGGGGCAATCTCAACCCCGCCTCGAAATGCGAGACGGGGAAGGCGAGTTCTTCCGGGTAGTAGGTGTTGATCGCCTCGCCGACCTTGGGGGGCCGCGATTCGAGCCCCTCCCTCATGTACTCGCGAACAAAGTTGCGCTAGTCTTCGTCAGGAAGCCTGCCGGGAGGGAAGTCGTGATCGGTAAACCGTCTCCCGCAGCGACTGCGTCACTCGCCTTCCTCGACTTTCTTATTCCCCATTCTAGGCGCGACGGTTGGAGGCGAGATGGTTGAGGGAAAAGAAGCAGTAAGAAAGAGAATCGGCGAGACGGCCGAGGAAGGAAGGAGAGAGAGGAACAAAGAGCGAGAGGGATGGGCGAGACGGAAGAAGCAAGGGAGCAAGGGCTTGGACGCGGCAGGGGTAAAGGCGCGGATATCCTTCTGATCCGGGGGGGGCAGGAGTATTTATAGCGGATATGGTCAAACAGATAAAATGGGCGGAAAAAATGTATGTGGGAAGAGGAAGAGTCGGCCGACGGTTCAATCTCTCTCTCCTAAACCTCGATTCGTGTGGCCCATCACAGGACAGAATAAATGAATTAAAAGAAATTAAATGAAGCTAAGAGATTAAGCTAGCAGCAATAAATATTTAAGTATATCATCTCGCATAAGGTGGGCACCATGTTCTCAGACCCTAGGTTACCGGCGAGACGGTAGCATAACATGTTACGCAATTATTACAGCATTAAGGTGCATAAAACAAAGAAGAAAGAAAGAGCGAGACGGATGAATAAAGCGGGACGAGCAGGGCGGTCTTTAATACGTGAGTCATTTCCAGTGGCCACCGCAAGCCCCCGCAAAGGGGGGCCTACTGTGCGAGTGGAAAGCGTGAACGGTGTCAAGCCCACTGCGCGCGAGACAGAGCTGCATGTCGACCTCGCTGATAATGGCTTGAGGGTCGGTCCCATCAACGTCTATCTCGACGTCAACCTCGGAAGACAAGCGAGCGCATTCAATCTCCAGCCATAAAATTCGCCTATCAGCCGCTTGCTTGTCCTGCTCCAGCTTGCAGATGATGCGTGCGTGCTTCCGGAACTTCTCGGCTGTCTTGCGTTTCATCTCCAGCTGGTCCATGGGGTCGCCCAGGTAGTCTTCAATCTCGTCTATGGGAGGAGGGGCGAGTCGGCGAGTCGCCCAAAGAGCTCCTCAGCGGGCGAGTCGGCCTGGACGCCTGCGCAAGGAGTCGAGGGTCAGAGTAAGGAAGGCTCTCGCGGAAGGGTGTGGGAGTAGCGAGCGGGACAGAGAAGCAAGAGGGAAGATTTTTTACCAGGATGGCGGGAGGTCCCGGCGACCTGAGAAGGGGCGTTCTTTCTCTCGTTAGGAGTAGATGGAGGAGTGGAAGGTTGTGGTGAGTCAGATTCCTCGCGGTAGGCGACGGTGTCATCCCTCGGACTTTCTGGTCGGTGTAGAGGTGCGGGGGCTCCCTGAAGAAGCAAATGGTAAATAAGCAGATATGGATGAAAAGGTAATAGGGTCAAAGCGAGAACTCACCTCCTTTCTAGGAGATGCGGGAGGAGGAGGGGGGTGGATTTTCGGGGCAGCGCGAGATGGCTCCTCGGCCGAGGAGGGGGCCTGCCTGTCTTTACCTTCTTTCGGCGAGGCGATGATGACAGTAAGGAGGGTGGGGCTCGAACCAGAGCCGTGGTTAGAGCGGCCACGTTGGCCTTGTTCTGCTTGCGCACCATCGCAACGCGCTCGCGGAAACTCTGGCTGTGAGACATGATTGCAGTGCAGTAGAGTCAAGGAAGGAGGAAGCGTGAAAGGGGGTATCCTCTATATGGAGTAGGAATCTTATATTTATAGGCTCCAGTGGAGGGCCTCACCAAAGATTCTCTCATAAATACGCTCATAAATATGCTTTAATGACACGAGCCTCGGTTAGACTTTCTTTCCGAGCTTGAAACAACCTCGACACGAGCGGGGATTGTGTACAACCTCGAGCTCGCAGGAACAGTTCGGGCTCGAAGAGAGGGGATGGTAAGGCGAGATGGGCTCTTTTACAAAGCCTACTCGCTGGGCGAGTGGTTCCCAAGACAAGGGCTCCTCGCCGGGACAGGGTCGGCTCGCTAGGCGAGAGGGGCCCAGCGGTTAGGGCGAGAGGGTGGCTCAGGCAAGAGCCTTTTTAGGCGAGACGGACCCAGAGAGAGGGCCAGTCGCGAGGCGAGGGCCGATTCGCTAAGCGAGACGAGCCCCATGGGTAGGAGCTCTCGCCCGCGAGACGATGCTCTCGCCCGCGAGACGGTGCTCTCGCCGAGCGCCGGTTCAATGGTTGGTCAGGAACCGGTTCAGTTGGAAGGTGGTTCACCTTTTTAGCCACAGGTGATTTTGCGTTTTTGCCCTCTGTGGTCTGCATATAACCCTTCAGAACAGCGAAGTTTGGCTGTTGGCAGACCCAACCAAGGGTATTTTGGTAATTTCAGGCCGGTTCAGTTTGGTAATTGGCAGTTCAAACTCAGAGTCCTATAAATAGAACCATAGGGGTTATTCAGAAGCTGGTTTTTTGGCGGAACTTTAGAAGAGTTTTTTGTGTTTTATGAGAAGCTCCAAGCACAGCTTTTGGCTTTGGAGGGGAAGCTCTCAGAGATCTTCCGGGTAAGCGGTGGGACCTCCCTGCTGAGGCTTTGGGTCGGTTTCTGGTCCTTCACAACCAGTCGGAGGTCAGAGCTTGGGACAATTATGTGTTGGCTACGCCCCTTGTTTCGAACTTTCGTTAAGATCAGATTTTGGCTTCAACAATTTAGACGTCAATTATCAGTGTTTATATATGGTCATACTATCTCCCTTGACATGTTTAGAGAGACTGCAAAAAACTCGGAGTCCCATGATCTTGTGCGCCCTGGAGTTACCAGATTGGCCACAGCATTTCTTTCGTTACAGAGCATCCATGAGAAGAAGAGGCGGCTGTGGGAGATGTTTACATTAGCAAGGTGGGATGCTACCATATTATCTGGCGGTAATGCGGGCAAACATGTATCTTAGTAGTTTATTTCAAATATTAGTTCTATGATTAATCTATTTCTAATGTTATCTTGATTCTTGAATTGTAGGCTACAACTACAGTTTTTGGTGGTACTTTTTGAGTGAATGTTGAGCTTGTCCTTCTTGTATTTTCCCCATTGATGAAAGTTCTTAGAAGAGCGGTTGGAGACACACGTTCAATGAGATGGTTGTATGGTGAAATGAAGAAGGATAGGGAGAAGATTGTTGCTGCTCTGGACTTTAAGGAGAGTAAATATCTTTCTATATGGAGTTGATAGATAGAAGAGTGAAGACTAAGATGAGCAGTCCTCTACATCTAACACGCTATTTTCTGAATCCCTTCTTCTACTACCCAAATCGGGAAGAGATAGATGGAGACTCAAAGTTTATGGGTGGGTTTATCGACTGCATCACTAGAATATACTCTAATGATCCTTCTATGCAAGATGTCATTACTGATTTACTGTTGAGGTTGAAGTTTATCGGCTAGAGCAAGGATTATTTGGCCAGGACATAGCAAAGAAGCAAAATGTACTGTCAGGGTTCAATCCAGGTATATTATCTTTCTCTATTTTTCACCAAATAATTGTTGGATTACTTTTTAAAATTGACTAGTATAATAATTTGTTATTTTTCTATAAGCTCATTAATGGAAGTTCTATGGAATTGAAACTCCAAATTTGAGAACTATGGTCATGAGAATCTTAAATTTGACAATTAATTTTTCCGGTTGTGAAGGAGTTGGAGCACTTTTGAGATGATAATTTACTTGTAAATATAAATTTTAAGATGATATTTAGAAAATATCTTAAAATGATAGTAATTTCTAATGTTTATGTATATTATATTTAGATTCATTCCAAGAAGAGGAAAAGACTAGAAAGCCAAAGATTGAATAATCTTGTATTTGTGAAATTCAATTCTAAGCTAGAGTCTAAATATTTTGATCCATCTCGAGACCCATTGTCTGCAAAGAGTATTGATGAAGGAAGGTTGTTGAGTGGTTAACGGGTCCTACTGATGATGTTGTAGATGATGATGATGATGATGATGACGAAGTGTTTCCTGGAGAAGAGTTGACTTGGACTCAGATTGGGGACATTGTGGATATTGATGTGGATTCTGCTTCTAGGAGAAGTGCAAGGTCGGTTTTAAAGCAGGTATATACGGCAAAAGCAAAAGGAAAATGGCCTACGTCAGAGAGGGATGACGATGAAAGTTCTGAGGACATTGTTGATGCATTAATGATTTACACTTCTGAGTATTATCCAACAGATCAAGAATCTTGATATTATTTAGGTGAGTTGTATTAAGTTAATTCTTTTTTGTGATGTTTTAATCTTTAATATAGCTTAGTCTTTACTCAAATGTTCATTCATTGATTGCAGAAAAACAAAATATAGATTTATATTAGAGTAGCATATTTTGTGGAGCAGTGCACTCGCATTTTGGGAATAAGTTAAGGTACAATTATATTTGTAGTTTAATATAATTTTATGATGTTGTATTACATGATAGAAAGTATGTAACGTTTCTTTTTTATTATAAATTGGTTAGATACTTGTTAGTAGTTTAACTTTCTTATATAAATTTTAGTTTATACTTGATTAGATAAAATAATTACAATTTAATTAAATAAATGAAAAATATTATAGAATATATATATAATTATAATATTATAATCCGACATTTTGAATGTCCCCGATATATCCCCCGCAATCCGACATCCGACATAAAAAACCCAAACCGACATGAATCTGACATCCGACATCTGCAACCTTGCTTACGATACTCTGCACCGACAATGCGGGTGAATATATATCATGTTTTCACTAATCTTTATACCAGGTTTGGGATAATTCATCAAACTTCATGTGCTTATATGCCCCAACAAACTGGCGTGGTCGAGCGCAAAAATCGTCACCTTCTTAAAGTTGCACGCTCACTAATGTTTAAAATGCAGGTACCCAAACTTTACTTGAATTTTGCGGTTTCTACAGCCTATCATCTCATCAACCGCATTTTCGCTATTCTCAACTTTGTGGCTCCTTTTTCTCTTCTTTTTCATTCCACACCCCCCTTTTTGTCATATCTTGCGTTTTTGGATGTACCTGTTATGTCCATTATCTTGATTCTTTCACTGACAAGCTCGATACTCGTGCTATCAAATATATGTTCGTTGATTACTCCCACACTCAGAAGGGTATATGTGTCACCCTCCCAAAGATAGTAAGGCTGTCGTTTCTGCTGATGTCACTTTCATCGAAGACCAATCTTTTCACTCTCCCCATCCAGCTCCTCCTACACATCAACTATTACCACGCACTGTCATCCCTATTATGATTTACAGCTCATCTCTTAGCTAATTATGTATCATTGCATCGTCTCTCCCTGACACTTCTCAAGTTCGCAATTTCTTTATCTTTCATTTCTATATTTAACTCTTTGCAGGAGACTCTCCAGCATCCGGGGCGGCGTGCGGACATGGATGAGGAAATGTCTGTCATCTGGATTAATCAGACTTGGGATCTTAATATTATTCCTCCGGACAGACTTGTATGGGATGTAAGTGGGTCTTTACAATCAAACATGCTTCAGACGGGATAATTAAATGTCTAAAGTCTCGTCTTATGGCTCGGGTGTTTACTCAGCAACAAGGCCTCGAATATGATGGGAGCTTTTCACTAGTAGCCAAGTTGAATATTGTTCATGTTCTGATCTACTTAGTTGTTCATTGACAATGGTTCTTACATCAATTGGATGTTAAGAATACCTTTCTCAATGGAGACCTTCTAGAGACTATCTGCATGCATCAACCTCCTGAGTTTAAAATTACGGGGGAGTCTCTTGTTTGTCACATCAAGAAATCTATTTATGGTCTCAAACAATCTACTCGCACATGATTTGACAAGTTCAGTAAGGTTGTCTATAATGTTGGATTTACTCGAAGTTCGGCTGACTTTTCTCTCTTTATTCGTCATCGATCGGCAGACACAGTGACTCTCTTAGTGTTTGTTGACGATATTCTGATTACTGATGATGACTTGAAAGGAATACAAATGATCAAACAATACTTAAACTAAGTCTTTTAAACAAAAGATCTTAGAAATCTTCGGTACTTTCTTAATTTTGAGGTAGCAAGATGTCATGATGCTCTCATCTTATCTCAACGAAAATACTGTCTTGACCCTCTTCATGATATTGGCTATTCTAGATGCAAGTCGACTGATACTCCTAAGGATGTCAAACACAAGCTCTGCGCTCATGACTCTGACTCCGATCTTCACTCTCTAAATCCAGAGCATTTTTATAGTCTAGTAGAAAAGCTGATTTATCTTTATAGTTAGAAGACCTGATATCTCATTTGTGTTGGAGTTATCAGTCATTCATACAAGCTCTGCGGATCTCTCACCTCCAAGCCGTCGAGCGCATCTTCAGATATTTGAAAACTGTTCATGGACAAGGGCATGTATACAAACATTCTTCTTCTCCTTTATCTCTGATTGTTTACTCAGATGCTGACTATGCTAGCTCTCTGGATGATCGACACTTCACAAGTGAATTTTGTGCTTATTTGGAAGGACAACTTATTACCAAGCGCAGCAAGAAATAATCTGTGGTTGCTCGCTCATCTGTTGAAGCCGAGTATCGTTTAATAGTCATTATTGTGACTAAGCTGACAGGCTAGAAAGTTTCCTATGTAATTTTGGAGTAACTTTCCTCACCAACCACTCTATTTTGCGTCAGTAAAGTTGTTATAAACATTGCCTAGAATCTTATATTTCATGAACGAACCAAATAAATTGAAGTTGATTGTCAATTCATTTGAGTGAAAATTCAATTGAAGAAGGTGGAATTAAAACATGATTTTATTGCTAGGTAAGTTACTGACATTCTCACCAAGGTCATACCACGACCGTTATATTATCAGTGCTTGTCCAAACTTGGTTCTTGGGATCTGTATGCGCCAGCTTGTGGGGGTGTGTTGAAGAAAATATGTATAAAGGCCAATTATAAGGCACAACTCGAGTCCAATACCTCTTTATGTTTTAGTCGCACATCTTACAATGGCATTTCTACTCCTCTTTATTTTTCTATATAAGTGTACAAATACTTATATGTATTTACAATGATTGGAGAAATTAATAAAAATTTCTTTTATTTTTCTCTATTATCGTGTATTTCTATAGTTTTAAATGCTCTCCAACATATCAGCTGACATAGAGATTTTAAGAGCAAAACGATTTTTTTCAAAAAAAATATGTTATGTCATTTAGTGAAATATAGGCCAACCTATCCAATTTTTCTAGACATATCGGTCAACACGACTTTTGAAAATATCATCCGTTATTTTATTTTAGGTATTTTTAGCAATATACATACATAAATTACTTCAATATGTTGCAATTTATAATGTTTAAATCGACCAAACATATTATGTTGTTCTCTTTCGTAGGTGTTATTATTAAAATCAAATTGTATAATCATTTCACAATATATATTTGTTAGTTTATATTAAAAAATAATAAAAAATTCTACATATTATTAGTTTATGTTTTAATATTTTTAATACAATTTTATAAAGGAAAGGAAGGTGACGGCGCGCCACGACCGACGGGCGTATATTCCCGCATGAGGCGGTGATTCGTTGCTCGGACGAGCGATCGGAGCTCGTGGTCGCGCACGGATGATCGTTTCCAGTCACTTTCGTATTTTATGATTTTTATTCTGAGATGTATTTAACCCCCGATTGGCCCAAACAATCCTAGCCATCTATTACGCCCCCGGACGGATCCGAAGGCGACAACGGGGCTGAACCAACTGATCCAGCCCCCACTTTCTAAAAGGCGGCCTTCGGGGGCTGAACCCACCTGGTTCAGCCCCAATTGGGGCCGGCCGGCCTTGGTCCGGGTATAAATGTACCCGGATCCTCTATTGGAGGGCATCATGCAAGTATTATCAAAGGTAATTCTCTAGCCCCCCTCTCAAACCCTAGAAATCTCTCCTTCTCCCTCAAATCTCATCTAGTTCCTAACATTTGGTATCAGAGGATTCTTCCTCCCAAATCTTTTTTCCTTCCGGCATCGATCCCGCGTCGACTCCCGCTCGCATCCGATTGCGGCATCCCGCTCGCATCCCGGCGTCGACTCCCGACATCGATCCCGCGGCGACTCCCGACATCTATCCCGCTCGCATCCGATTGCGGCATCCCGCTCGCATCCCGGCGTCGACTCCCGACATCGATCCCGCGGCAACTCCCGACATCGATCCCGCTCGCATCCGATTGCGGCATCCCGCTCGCATCCCGGCGTCGACTCCCGACATCGATCCCGCGTCGACTCCAGACATCGATCCTGCTCGCATCCCGCTCGCATCCCGGCGTCGATTCCCGCTCGCATCCGATTGCGGCATCCAGTGCTTCCAGTGCTGCATCCGATTGCGACATCCAGTGCATCCAGTGCATCCGATTGCGGCATCCAGAGGTCACCGCCTCCACTTGTTATTTCACGCACGCCCCGGGGTTCCACCATGGTGACTCGCACCCAAGAAGACTCCAATCGGCTCGCACATCTCGAAGAAAACTACACCGGGCTGACTGCCACCGTGGCAGCCCTCGCCGATAAGTTAACGGCATCGGAACAACGTCTCGAAGAGAAATTGGACGCCCGCATGGACGAGCTTAAAAATATGTTAACTCAACACCTTAAAGGAAAAGCTGTTGTGGGCGAGGCCAACGCAGTCCAGCTTCCCCTCCCTACTCCAGCATCGGGGCACGACGATCGGGCCTCTAGCCTCAATGGGGGGCTTGGAATTGACAGTGAAAGGGTAGGAGGCTCACGACGACCACAAGCATGGTCCGAGGCAACCCAGTTTGGCGGCATCCCCGTGTCTGCCTTGGATTTTCCTCCTTACCGTGAAGACCTCCAGGAGGACCAACGACCCAACGGGATCGGGTGCCCACCTCGTGATGGGCTCCTCCCTATTCCAGGAGAACCAGGACACGTCGCGGGCGGAAGGGGAGGAGGCAGA
The DNA here is from genome assembly GCA_039583875.1 of Platanthera guangdongensis. Lineage (NCBI taxonomy): Eukaryota > Viridiplantae > Streptophyta > Magnoliopsida > Asparagales > Orchidaceae > Platanthera > Platanthera guangdongensis. The sequence continues at coordinate 139,377,687 of CM077147.1, forward strand.
TGGGAGTTTAGGCCGCCAGTCTTGGGGAACCCCTATGGAAGGGATTGGGGGTACCCACACGTGGCCGCTGATCGACGACAACCGCTTGGACACGGGCAAGAGTACGGAGGACCCGGGCACCAACTACCACGCGCATATCTACCGCCGAAGGTTACCTGTATGAACTACCCCAAGTTCAAAGGAGGAGATGCACTCGAATGGGTCCAAAATGCAGAGTTATTTTACAGTTATCAGGAGATACCAGAGGCACAGTGGGTAAGGTTGGCGTCCTTCCACCTTGAAGAGGACGCATACCAGTGGACCCAATGGTTCCTCCGGGGACGGGATCACGCGCCATGGCACGAGTTTGTCGACGGATTCATCGCCCGCTTTGGTCCACTTGAGTATGAAGACTTCGAGGCTCTTCTTCAAAAATTGCGTCAGAAAGGGACGGTGATGGAGTATCGAACCGAGTTTGAACGGTTGGCCAACCGGGTGCAGTGGGGCGAGAGGACATTAACAAGTTGTTTTATTTCCGGCTTGCAAGAGGACATCCGAGATGAGGTGCATGCCTATCTACTGCGCAGTTTGACACACGCTATCAACTTGGCCCGGATTCAAGAAGAGCGTATCCATCGACAGAAGTCCAGGGGAGACACTCCGAGGAACGTTACACACCTTCCCGACACCAAAAAGGATCACGCAGCTACCGAACGGGCGACGCTGAAGAAATTGACTTGGACAGAGCTACAGGCTAGGAAGGAACAGGGATTGTGCTTCAACTGCGATGAGAAATTTACCCCCGGCCACAAATGTCAGAGGATCCAGGTTTACATGTTGCAGGAAGGTCCGATGCCGGATGTAGACATAGGGGAACAGGAGCACATTCTGGATACAATCGAGTACGTGGTATCTTCCCTTGCCATGGCGGGAGATTCCGCTCCGACCACTATGAGTATTGCGGGGCGGATTGGCCAACAGCAGGTGACCTTTCTGTTTGACAGTGGGAGTACACATAACTTCATTAGCCCGACGGTGGCACAGACATTGGGGCTAGAGATCATCAAGGATGCCGCTTCCCAGGTTGTGGTGGCCTGTGGCCACGAGCTGCAGTGCGAAGGAGTGCTTCGGGACGTGTAAATCAGTGTGCAGGGATACACCGACAACATGGATGTCTACTTATTGCCCATCCAAGGGCCAGATGTGATTCTGGGGGCCCAGTGGTTGCGACAGCTGGGTAGGGTGACTCTGGATTGGGAGAAGTTCACTATGGAGTTTGCTAAGGGTGGGAGAGAGTACTGTCTGCAGGGAATCAACATCTCACCAGTGCTGGGGGGCTCTCTTGCTGTTTGGAGAGGCTGCAGGGACAAGGGCATGACGTGGCTTGGGTAGACCTGAGCGGACGGATGGAGCCACCAGATTCCCACCTTGAGGACAAGCTGGGTCTTGATGGGGCGGGGAATGTTACGCCCCCGGACGGATCCGAAGGCGACAACGGGGCTGAACCAACTGGTTCAGCCCCCACTTTCTAAAAGGCGGCCTTCGGGGGCTGAACCCACCCGGTTCAGCCCCAATTGGGGCCGGCCGGCCCCCTTGGCCGGCCGGCCTTGGTCCGGGTATAAATGTACCCGGATCCTCTATTGGAGGGCATCATGCAAGTATTATCAAAGGTAATTCTCTAGCCCCCCTCTCAAACCCTAGAAATCTCTCCTTCTCCCTCAAATCTCATCTAGTTCCTAACACCATCTGATCGGGGTGGTTTTATTTGACTTGTACTATGCAGGGAGAGGTTCACATTAGGCGGCGGTTCTTACATAGGGTTATTTATACTCGACGGTTGGGGGAAGAGGTATCGTGGGTTTTGGAGTTCCCGGAACTGTGTGATCTTTCAGCGTGAAGCCGATTCCTCCTCCGACTGCTGGTGCGACGCCGGCCCCGCTCGTTCCTGTCCAACCTCCTCCACCCTCCCTTCTCGTCACCACCTTCAGGCACCCCGTCAGCCCATCATCCACGATAGCCGCCGCATTTTCCGACGAAACCGATTTCTGCCGCTCCCTCATTCCATCTCGTCGACCACCAAGACCGCCCCGATCCGACCCAGGCCAGAAGCCCTGAACCCGCTACTCCCATCTTCCCCTCTGCCCTCCACACTAATCCAGTCCCTCCTATCACCCCTACTCTCCACCTTTACCGTGAAACCCTTTCTCACACACTCCTGTTTACCCACATCTCTAAACTAATCACATCTTAACTTCTTCCCGACCCGTTAGCCTCTTCCCTAATCCCCATCTTATCAACTCAGCCACCCCGATTATTCCCCTCCCCCTCCACCAGCCCGGAATCCATTTCTACCATCTACCACGCCTTCGACCTTGGATCCCGCCAACAACCGCCGCTGTCGCCGCTTACATGTGTGAAGTGTGGTAAAAGTTATCTCCTCTTATTGTTGTTTATTCTCTTATACTCATAATGTGGTGGATTTTATTTTTATTGTGCTACTAGTTCATACGTTGTGCGATTTGCAGGACTTATTCTGCTTTTGATTAAAATTATTGCGCCTCTTCATTTGCAAAATTAATATTTAGTTCTCCTTTAATTAATTAACTATGATGGCACGTGCCCCTACTGATAATCATATAGTAAATAATTATTTGTTACAATTTTCGGATCAGACCACTTTGCACCTGCATTACATCTCCATTACATTTAAGATTGCATTTAGAAAAACCCTTTGGAGTCGACCTGCCACTGCATCAAATTGGTATCAAAGCGAGGTTAGGGTCAGTGCATGTTACGTAGTGGTAGGGATTATCGTCGGTCCATGTCGAGTCACAATCACCCCGACGATAGGACCGCTACCTCTCAGACGGACATGACGCAGCGGAATTCCAAAGGCTTGTCCTCGATCTATTTGATCGAATGAGTGCCCAATTCGACAAACTTAGAGGTGATATTGCAAGGGTTGGCACGAGAGTAGACTAGTTAGAGACACCTAGAGATCGAACGAACCCTCCACCTAATGAGGAGCCTCTCGAGGATCTTCGAGATGCCACACCTCCTCCCGGGAGACGTGGTAGAGACGGCCCTCGCCGAGATCTCCCACCCACACCAAGAGCGAATTATCTTCATGGTTACGAGTTTCAACGAAATTGTCCTTTGGATGAACCCACTGAGGGACATCCAGCATGTGATTGATCTGATCCCCCGGGCATCTTTGCCCAATCCGTCACACTACCGTTTAAACTCAACTGAGTATGCCGAGCTAAAGCGGCAAGTTAATGATCTTTTGCGAAAAGAGTTTATACGAGAGAGTCTGAGCCCGTGCGCCATGCCAACCCTTCTAACTTCGAAGAAGGACGGTAGCTGGCACATGTGCATTGATAGTTGGGTCATAAATAAGATCACGGTGAAGTATCGTTTTCCGAATCCCCTCCTCGATGACCTCTTGGATTCGATTACTGGTGTCCGGATCTTTTCGAAGATCGACCTTCGCAGTGGGTACCACTAGATTAGAGTTAGAGAGGGGGATGAGTGGAAAACGGCCATTAAGACGAAGGATGGCTTGTATGAGTGGTTGGTGATGTTGTTCGGATTATCGAACGCACCCAGTACATTTATGAGGGTGATGACTCGGGTTTTGCGGCCCTATATGGGCAAATTTTTGGTCATATATTTCGATGATATTTTGATATACAGCCAGGGTCGCACTGAGCATTTACGCCACATTCGCCTGGTGTTCGAGTTTCTCCGAAAGGAGCATCTATACATCAACTTGAAGAAGTGATTGTTCCTATCCACATCCGTTCATTTCTTGGGTTATGTTGTGTCGGCATCTGGTATTTCTGTCAATCTTGACAAAGTCAGGGCGATCCGAGAGTGGCCCACTCTGACATACATCCATGAGGCACGTAGTTTCCATGGACTTGCCACCTTTTATAGGAGGTTTGTCTGGGCCTTCAGTTCGGTCATCGCCCCCATTACGAGCTGTCTTCGTAAGGGTGACTTCGTGTGGACGAAGGCTGCCACACGAGCTTTTGAGGAGATCAAGGAGAAACTGTCTATTGCTCCCGTTTTACTCTTACCAGATTTTTCCAAGCCCTTTGAGGTAGCTTGTGATGCGTCGGGAGTTGGTATCGGCGCAGTCCTTAGTCAGGAAGGCCACCCTGTAGCCTACTTTAGCGAGAAGTTGAACGAAACCCGACAAAAATATTCAAACTATGATCGGGAGTTCTACGCCATTCTGCAGGCACTGCGATATTGGCGACATTATCTTTTGCACAAGTTCATTTTATATTCTGACCATCAGGCCCTGAGATATCTCGATTCTCAAAAGAAATTGGGTCACCGTCACGCCAAATGGGTGGAGTATATGCAGGAGTTCCATTATGTTCTTAAGCACCGAGCAGGTGTTGAGAACAAAACGGCAGACGCATTGAGTCGCCGAGATAGCATCCTCCACACCATGAGCACCCGAGTATAGGGGTTTGAGCAGCTAGTTCACGCTTACCCAGAGTGCCGTGATTTTTGGGATATTTATTCTGCGCTTTCGAAGGACTCGCCCAACCTTCGGGTGGGTTATTCGATATCTGATAGGTATTTATTTATGTCTCTCGTCTCTGCATTCCTCAGTTATCCCTCCGAGATTTCCATATCTGGGAGACTGGGAGTTACATGCAGGAGAAGCTGCGGGGCACATTGGTAGAGATAAGATGATTGCTTTGGTTGAGGATCGTTTCTTCTAGCCCGGCCTAAAGAAAGACGTCACCAAAGTGGTGAGGCACTGCAGAGTTTGCCAAACGGCAAAGGAGTCTCGCCAACCCACGGGGGTATACACTCCACTTCCCGTCCCTGAGAGGCCCTGGTCTGATATTAGTATGGATTTTGTTCTCGGGCTCCCTCGCACTCTGAGGAAGCTTGATTCGATATTTGTAGTTGATCGTTTCTCCAAGATGGAGCATTTCATTCCTTGTCGAAAGACCGTTGACACCTCCCACGTAGCAACGCTATTCATTAAAGTATTTAAGTATCATGGTCTTCCCACCTCCATAGTCTCTGATCGCGACGTGCGATTCATGAGTTATTTCTGAAAGACTTTATGGAAAAAGACGGGTACGACCCTGAAGTTTTCCTCCGCCTACCACCCGCAGACGGACGAACAAACTGAAGTGGTTAACCGTAGTCTTGGAACTCTTCTTCGGTGCCTAGTTGGAGATAGTCTGGTGACCTGGGATTATGTCCTTCCCATAGCTGAATTTGCATACAATAGCTCAGTCAATAGGACCACGGGTTTGAGTCTATTCCATATCATATTAGGGTATGAGTCTAGGAAGCCAGTTGATTTGGTGGATATTCCCCTAGGGTCCAGACCTAGTGAGTCAGCCAAGTCTTTCATTATGCATGTACATGCTCTACACGAGTCGATTCGTAAGAAGATTGCAGCTAGTAATGATGATTATAAGGATCAAGCAGATCAGCACAAGCACGAACAAATCTTTGAGGCAAAAGAACAGGTATTAATTCGCGATCGATCTGAGAGGGACCCACATGGACCAGCAAAAAAATTAAGAGCACACAGAATTGTCCCTTATACAATCGTGCGGCGAATTGGTACAAACGCATATAAGATATACATCCCTCATGATATGGGCATCAGCCGAGTATTCAACGTAGAGGATTTGACTGCTTACTACGAAGAGCAAGTGTACGTGGACCCACTCACCACACCTCTACCCGAGCCTTCATCTGTCATAGCCCCACCATTTGAGCCTTCTCCTCCTATTGCCTCCACCAATCCCTCTTTGTTGTCATCAGCGGCGTCGCAACATGCAGATCAAGTTGCACCGCCGGCGGTTCCACCGACGTCATTGCCAGACGGAGATACATCATTGTCATGCAAAGATACATCAGTGTCAGACGGAGATACATTGGTACCACCTGCTTCTACAGACGACGTGCTTCATATCGTCGGTCACGACTTCTACGCCGCGGGCGGACGAGATACCATGCGTTATCTTGTCCATTGGAGCGGTCGGCCCTTGCACGATGCTACTTGGATTTCCTTGGAGGAGCATCAGAGACTCTCCCCACGGCTGCTCAGCGAGTACAGTCACCTACACTCATCGTAGTTGAGTGTCTTTAAGCCTGAGAGAGTTGACGGCGCGCGAGAGAGAGAATGAAGGACATAGGACAACAGTCATTACATTACATTCATAATAGTGATACATACCTGAGAGGAAAATAGGAGAGCCCTAAGAGAGAGAAAGGGAAAGTGAGAGTTCGCACAATAATGATCCTTTAAGATGCCAAACACTCAAGCATCCCCCTTATATAGAAGAGGGCAGGCATAGATAATATTTTATTTTATTTTATTAATTTAATCAATATTAATTAATAATCAATAATTAATATTAACTAATTAATTACAAAATAGTATATTTCACCATAAATTTATCCTGGCGGCTTCTATATGCGCGGTCCGATGGTTCCAACAAGGGAGGTCTACTTAGGCGAATGTGAGTGTAACACAGACCATATGTGATTATGACCATCACTAGTTAGAATTACCTTACCTTCGCTTCACTTACATCTCCCCTGTTAACCTAGAGCAAGGAGAAATCATAATGTTAACACTGCTCAGCTTGCTTCATATGCCTCTAATCTTATTCCCCAACAGGTTTGAAAAAGATATTTGCTAATTGATTTTCTATATTGAGAAACTTTGTCACAATATTCCGGCCAATAATCTTTTACCTTACCTTTTCGGTATGTTTTGTATGCTTATGAAACAGTGGATTTGATAAATTGTACATAGAAATCATGTTGTCACTTTCTGTCACACAGCAGATCTATGGCCTCAAGAAAATATGTTATTTGGCAGTGGATGTTCCAGACACATGACTGGAACAATGAGCCTTCTTAAGGAGTATGCCCCAATAAAGAATGGTCCAAATGTCATGTTTGGAGGTTTTGATAGAGGGGGCACCAAAGGCTGTGGTATGATCACCAATGGCATAATCTTTATCACAACGGTAGCTATTGTGGAGGGGTTGAAACAAAACTTTGTAAGCATAAGTCAACTGTGTAACTTAGGCTATGTTATTGAATTCCACAAGTAGAACTGACTGATCAAAAAGTCAATTGACTTGGAGACAATTCTCTCAGAAATCAGGACTGGAAATGTTTATTGTTTAGATTTCATTTGTTTTGATTCTTCTATTGCAGTTTGTCTTGTAGCTAATGAGAAAGAATCTCTGTGTACAATGACACAAGAGATAAGTTCACATTAACTATAAAACAATTTGCAAATATTTTATTGAAAACCTAATTAGGGATTGACCAAAATTAAAATGCATTAAAAAAGGTTCATGTCATGCATGTCAAATGGGCAAGCAAACAAGGACCACTATTAAAATCATTGCACACAAAGATTTTATTAGATGTCTATATTTGTTGCACATGGATCTTTTTCATCCTTTGTTCAGTCAAAGTTTAAGAGGGAAGTTGTACACTTTTGTGATATTTGATGATCGCTCTAGATATACATGAGTCTTCTTCCTTAAAAATAAGTCAGATACACTTAATGTCTTCATGACATTTGTCAAGTCCATTCAAAATGAAATGGACTGCTCTGTGGTCAAAGTAAGAAATGACCAGGGAACAGAATTTCAATCTGGTGCTATGACAAATTTCTGTTAAGAACATGGTATCTCGTAAGAGTTCTCTCCCAGAACTCCACAATAGAATGAAGTGATTGAGAAAAAACAGGACCTGATAGAGGCAGCTAGAACCATGTTGAGTGACTCATCACTGCAAGAAAATTTCTGGGCTAAAGCAGTCAACACTGTCTGTTATGTATTGAATAGAGCTTGAATCACCAAAAATCACAAGAAAACCCTATAAATTGTTGAAAGAGAGAAAATCAATTATATCATATTTTAGAATCTTTGACTGCAACTATTTCATTTTAAATAATGGAAATCTTATTTAACTAAGTTTACATAGAAGAGCAATGAAGGTATCTTTGTTGGATATTGCTCACATAGCATAGCCTATAGTATATTCAACAAGAAATCTCATGTGATTGAGAAATCAATCAATGTTGTTTTTTATGAGACTAGTCTAACACACAAGGGCTAGTCTAGTTCTCCTATTATTGCAAGTACTGAAGTAAACATGAATGAACTGTCCCAAAATGACAAGCCAAGTACAAGTAAGATCTCCTCACATGATACAATCACAACTAAGGTAGATCATCCACAAGATGCAGTTCAGGTTGCTGAAGATGTGAGTCGGCAGGCTGAAGACATTCTAAGAACACAGCTAACTGCAGTAAGGATGCCTGCAGCAACCAGGCATCTAAAGGATCACCCAGCAATCAAATTATTGGTGATGTCAGATAGGGAGGGGGTCACAACAAAAAGCAAGATATATAATGAAACTTTTTATTTGAGCTTCTTCTCATGGGTGTAATCAAGGAAGTTTGAAGAAGTAAACCAGGACCCTTTTTGGATAATGGCTATACAGGAAGAACTTCATCAATTCAAAAGATGCAAAGTATGGAAGTTTGTTACAAAACCTCAAGGACACAACATCATTGGGACCAAGTGGATCTTCAGGAAACAAAATGGATGCAAAAGGATACATATAAGAAGAAGGCATTGACTTTGACCAGATCATTACTCCAGTAGCAAGGCTAAAGGCAATAAGGTTGTTCCTTGCATATGATGCAAACAATGGATTCAAGGTCTACCAGATGTATGTGAAGTCAACCTTCCTGAATGGTGACCTCAAAGAGTAAGTTTATATAGAGCAACCATCAACTTTTGTCAATCCTTTTCACCCTGATTATGTTTATTTTCTTAAGAAAACACTCTATGGGTAAAAGTAAGTCCCTAGGACTTGATATGAAACTTTGTCTACCTTGCTCATTAAGAATAAATTCTCAAGGGGAAAGATAGATAGTAAATACATTATTCCTTAGTGAAATAAAGGGCAAGAGTCTCATGGTCTAAATATATGTTGATGACATTATATTTGGTTCTACTAATGACAACCTTTGTAAGAAGTTTGCTAACCTGATGAAAGGAGAATGTGAAATGAGTAGTATGGGTGAGCTTAAGTATTTCTTAGGTCTCAAAGTGAAACAGTCTGAAGATGAAATTTTCATCTCTCAGACCCAGTACACTATGGAGTTAATAACCTGGAGGTGTATGTGGATGACTTGTTGGTGAAAAGCAAGGATGTGAGCTATCACCTCCAAGATCTGGAGGAAACCTTTTCCACTTTGCGAAAATTTAAAATGAGGTTGAACCCCCTAAATTGTGTTTTCGGAGCAAGTCGGGGGAAGTTCCTTGGACACCACCTGACCCCGGCTGGGGTAGAGCCCAACCTAGATAAAATAAATGTCATAATGGAGCTGGGGTGACCCAGGAATGCCAAGGAGGTCCAGCGCCTGACGGGGAAGCTTGCAGGGCTGAGCAGGTTTCTTTCCCGGGCAGGAGAAAAGTGCTCACCCTTTTTAGGGCACTACGAGGTGGCCAAAAATTTGAATGGTCTAAGGAATGTGAGGAGGATTTCCAGTCTCTGAAATGTCAACTCTCCCAGGCCCCGCTACTCCAAGGACCCAAGGAAGGGGAAGACTTGACCATGTATCTCAGAGTGGGGGCAGAGGCTGTAAGTTCTGTCTTGGTCCGTGAAGAAGGCATGAAGCAACTGTCAATTTACTATGTGAGTCGGGTCTTGAAGAAGGCAGAGCTCAGGTACCCCATCCTGGAAAAGTTGGCATTTGCTTTGGTCATCTCGGCTCGGAAGCTTCGACCTTACTTCCAAGCCCACTAAATTCGGGTAGTGATAGATCACCCGGTGTGTGGCATCTTCGAAGGGGTGGAGCTTTCAGGGAGGTTGGTGAAGTGGTCGGTAGAGCTGAGTGAATTTGACATCTCTTTTGTCCCGCGCATGTCAGTTAAGGCACAGGCGGTGGCAGACTTCTTGGCGGATTGCGTGGCAAAGTTGGAGGGGACATGTTTGAGCCTCCCTGTAGCATGGAGGCTGCTAGTGGATGAGGCGTCGGGAAAGCACTCCCTGGGCGCAGGGGTGGTCTTGGAGAGTCCCCGGGGAACAAAAATTGAACAAGCCGTAGTGATACACTTCCCCGTGACCAACAATCACGCGGATTATGAAGCAGTCATTTCAGGGATGCGACTTGCAAAGGAGCTGGGAGTGCAGGACGTAGAGGTGTTGACGAACTCGATGGTGGTGGCCTCGCAGGTCAAAGGAGCGTTCGAAGCAAGGGATCGGACCCTACAGCAATACTTACTCGAGGTAAGGGGTCTCATCGGGGGGTTCCGGACTTTCTTCATCTGGCATGTACCACATGAGGAGAATGTCGCATCAGATCATCTGGCCAAGTTCGGTCCAAAGACCGGGGGAGCCGCGACAGACTTATTCCGGCCGTCTATATAAGAGGGAGAACTAATGGAGATAGAACAGTGCCCTTCATGGAGGGATCCGTTCATCACTTTTCTAACCTCCGGCAAGTTTCCCGGGGAGGTCGCAGAACAGAAGCGTTTCAGGCATAAGTCGGCATATTACCTGTTGCGCGGGAGAGAGCTCTTTCGAAAGACTCTCTCGGGACTTCTGGCCAGATGTGTATCTGAGTAGGCTCCGAAAGTCTTAGACGAAGTTCACTTAGGATGGTGCGGAAGTCACTCGGGGAGCAGGACTCTAGAGGGCTGGATCATTCAGCAAGGGTATTTCTGGCCAACCTTGGGCAAGGATGCTGAAGAATTCGCAAGAAAATGTCTTAAATGTCAGATATTTGCGTTGTTGCAACTCTTACCCGCCCAGAGGCTCAGAAGTATCACGGCGCCATGGCCTTTTGCAATTTGGGGAATGGACCTGGTGGGGCCTTTTCTTCAGGTCAGCGGGCAGAGGAGATTTCTTCTTGTCATGATTGATTACTTCTCGAAATGGCTGGAAGTCAAAGCCCTGGCCAAGGTACCTTCCCAGATAATACGTAATTTTGTTTGGGGAGAAATCATCTGCCGGCATGGGTTACCTCAGGCAATAGTCACTGACAACGGGCCGCAATTTGCCAGTGACAAATTCATCAGCATCTGCGGCCAGCTTGGGATTGATCTCAAGTTCGCATCGGTCCACCATCCCCGGAGTAACGGTCAGGTGGAGGCAGCGATTAAGATCATGGTGGGCCTATTGAAGAAGAAGGTGGAAAACCTAAAGGGAAAAGGGTGGAGCAGCTCCCGTCGGTTCTTTGGGCCCTGAGAACCACGCCCAACACGGTCACGGGGGAAACCCCGTTCCAGCTTTCACAAGGCTGTGAGGTCGTGCCTCCCGTACATTTCGAGGTCAAATCACCACGGGTAGTCATTGCAGGAGAAGGAGAAGAGGACTGGAGGATTGAAAACGAGGGCGAGATGCGACTCTCGCTGAACCTGGTGGAGGAGCTTGCGACATGGCTGTCGTTAGGCAAGAGGAACTCAAACGCCGAATGGCCAGGTACTTCGACAAGCATGTACGAGTAAAGGAGTTTGTAAATGGGGATCTTGTCTTGAAAAAGGTGGATGCGGCCAGAAGGTCTGCGTCGGTAGGGAAGCTCAATCCCAATTGGGAAGCCCCTATGTAGTAGAGGAAGCACTCAACTCGGAAAGTTATCACCTCCAAAATGCAGAGGGGGTAACCATCAGCCATACATGGAATGGTGACGACGTGAAAAGCTTCTACCCCTGAATTAATAGAATGCATGTCTTGTTTCCGACTCCTTTCAATTTTAGCACGTTCTTTTCTCCCACACACCCCCCCACCCCAGCCCACCCCCCTCCTTAAGGCTTGAATAAATGTCGAGAAACAAAGTCTCGGGCTGTTCCCGCTGTCAGGCTCTCACCTAGCTGGCAGGTAGGTCTGTTGGGCCATCGGTGGATGTTGTTAAATGTTGAAAAATTATGTCCCGAGTTGTTCCCGCTGTCAGGCTCTCACCTATCTGTTAGGTCTGCTGGCCCCCGGTGGACGTTGTGAAATGTTGAAAAACTAAGACCCGGGTTGTTCCCGCTGTCAATCTCTCACCTAGCTGGCAGGTCTGTTGGGCCCCCGATGGACGTTGTGAAATTTTGAAAACTATGTCCCAAGTGGTTCCCGCTGTCAAGCTCTCACCTATCTGGCAGGTCTGTTGGGCCCCCGGTGGACGTTGTGAAATGTTGAAAAACTAAGTCCCGGGCTTTCTCGTTGTCATGCTCTCACCTAGCTGGCAGGTCTGTTAGGCCCCCGGTGGACGTTGTGAAATGTTGAAAAACTAAGTCTCGGGTTGTTCCCGCAGTCAGGCTCTCAGCTAGCTGGCAGGTCTGTTGGGCCCGCGGTGGACGTTGTGAAATGTTGAAAAACTAAGATCCGGGTTGTTCCCGCTGTCAGGCTCGCACCTATCTGGCAGGTATGTTCGGCCTCCGGTGGACGTTGTGAAATGTTGAAAAACTAAGTCCCGGGTTGTTCCCGCTGTCGGCTTTTCACCTAGCTGGCAGGCCTGTTGGGCCCCCGGTGGACGATGTGAAAGATTGAGAGACTAACTCTCGAGCCGTTCTTGCTGTCAGGCTATCACCTACCTGGCAGATCTGTTGGGCCCTCGGTGGGCGTTGAAGGCTTTGAGGAGTAGTTGCTCCAAGAAAGACGACGTTTATTTAGAGAACGGGCCTCTTTTGGCATAACTCTCTCAACAGAATCCTCTCGGCAGGCCCTTCTCGATAAGACCCTCTCGGCAGCGTTTATTGGGCACAACTACTTAGAGGACCTGCCCCGCGAATGGGTCAAGGTCGTCTCCCCCTAGACATGGTTCACAAGCGCGAGATGTGATTGGCACTACAGTCACCACCTAAGAACCTAAGGTATGTGCGAATGCGCGGAAACGTTTGCGAATGGTTAAAAGCGAAAGTGTCATCCTTACAAAAATACAAGAACATGCCCAAAAAAAATCTTTTATATATACTCGAATACATTAGGAATTTCGCCCATTACATGTATTTCAAAAAAGGAGGAAAAAGTACAAGCAAAAAGTTGAGAGGCGGAGGGTCTTCAGGAAGAGTCGCCGGACTTCTTGCTAGAAGACTCTTTGCTCAGAAGTGAGTCGAGGTCATCCTCGCACTGTAGATCTTCGCCCTCGGGCACTTCGATGGGGATGAACATCCATGGCAGGACGCTTCGGGCCGTAAGCCTCCCGCACTTCTCGCTCAACATCCCCGCACCTCACTGCACGTCGATCGTGTGCTTGGCAGCCCCCTGGGCATTCTCCTGCATCATCACTTCGATTTCATAATGGTTGTATTGATGTCGTTTGACATTTTCGCCCGGGGGCGGCGGGAGGAGGGTTTCGTGCAGACGCATGTTCTCGGCCTTCAGCCCCGATACCTCGCGCTCAAGGCCCGCCACCTGCATGTGCAGCAGCTCGGCATCCGCAGGGTCATGACAGGGAAATTGAAAAAATTAGCCGGGAATGCGGTGAAACTGCGAAAGAGTAACGAGTGGGTCACTCACCCTTTGCGTTGGGCGACTGGCGACAAGTGCCTCGGAGGCCGCCTGTTGGCACTTCAGTGAGGTCACCTCTGCTGCGGCGAGATCCCACGACTTTTGAACCTTGTTTAGGTTTTGGTCGAGGTTGAGGCTTCGGCGCGACGCCATATGCGCGAGCTCAAGGGCGCGCAGCTAGTCCCGTGCATTCCAGTGCGCTAGGGTCCGAGCTGACTCCTTGTCATAGAGGTTGGCGTCCTCCCGGCTGTATAACCCGAAAGCGAGTGCGAAGGCATCTCCGCTGGTAGTATCTTGCTCCATCCACGTTGGCAGGAGCGTCGAGATGGAGGCGCGGTTAGCCTCGCGGTCCCACTGGAGAAGAGGCTGGCCCGACTCGTCCTTGTGCCTCTCGCCCAGGCCGAAGTTCCGGTGCCCTCGCGGCACCGGTCCCCCGGGAGCCTTCCTCATGATGGCAGCAATCGTCGTGGTAGTACTCGTCGTACCCGTCGCGGGTGGGATCCTGGCAGGGGTTTCGGCGACGGACTTGCCCTTGTCCAGTGGGGATGTTTTGGACTTCTTGGAAGATGCTGGGGAGGAGCATCCGGCTTCCGCTTCTGGGCACTCGGCTGGGACAAGGTACCCGGCTCCACCCGGCAGGCCAAAGCCGCAGATTGTGCGAGAGATAGGCCGTGGTCGAGAGTCCCGGTTTCCTCGTACGGCAGGTGGAGAGGGATTTCTCGGTCACCTGCGCGGGCAATAGGGGTTAGTTTCACCGAATCCCAAGGCATCAACCAAGAAAGAGAGGCGAGATGATACCTTCACCGGCGAGGACTAGACGAAGGGAGTCGAGGTCCCGTCGCAAGAACTTAACATCGAAGTTCTTGGTTCTGAAGAAGGTGAGGAGGGCGGTCTCGTGTCCCCCAAGCGCGGGAGGTTTGTAGGTCGCCACGTCGTATTGAACGGGCGAGAGGGGCACGTTGCCGAAGTTCCCAGAAACGAAAATGAACTTCTGTGGCCAGTGGTGGATATTGTTGGCGAGGCCGCTCGTCTTGATCGTCTGGCCCGAGAAGAAGATGATCCCTCTCTTGGCTCAGAAGTTGAACAGCTTTCGGAAGACCGAGAGGTTGAACTCGATCCTTTCCGCGCGCATGTAGCAGGCGAATGCTACTAGAAGTGCAACGAAGTTCGGGTTGAGTTGGGCAGGAACCACTCCGAAGTACCGGAGGGTCCGGCGCACCTCCGGACAGAGGGGGAGGTGGAACACCACCTCAAAGTGCTCCAGGGGGATGGCGAGTTCCCCTTCCGGCAAGCAGTTGATTTTGTCGAGGCTCTCGGGATGTCGCGCGATGAACCCTGGGGGGATGTAATTGGCCCCCGCGGAAACGTACTCCTCAGTCAACTTGCAGGGGGAAATCGTGGTCAATGAAGCCTTGCGCGCATCGAGTTCAACTGTCAGTCTCTCCCGGCATCTTGCGAATGTGCGAGGGAAGTTGGGTTTGCGCAGGCGCGAGATCTCAAAGTGGCGAGTGCGTGAGAGGAAAACGAAGACCCGGAATCAAATGGAAGTAAATGCGGTTAGTGAGCCGCCGTATTTATAGAACATTTCGGCAATCATGGGGTTTTCCTCAGGCGGCGTGGGTGCGGATAGCGTCTTTTAATATTCTGGCGCCTTGTAATTCGCCTGACCCAGCCACTGCTTCATACCTGCAAATGGTGAAAGCCTCTAGGCAGAGTTCCTGGGTAAGCGAAAGGCATAGCGCAACGAAGGCAAAAAAAGCAAGCATGATATTTGGCAGAATAAATACATTACCCTAGGCGAGAACATTGTTAAAAATACAAAGATGGTCACTCGCCAAGCGAGGGCAAATTTAAAATATTGGTTTAGTTTTATTACAGGACCAAGCGAGAAGCTAGAACAAGAGGAGGTGGGAGCCAACGATCTCAGTATTGGACCCATTGCCAACGGCCCCGGCCTCGCCTCCCCGACCTCGGAGGCACTCGTGGGTAGTAGTAGGTGCTCACAGCCATTAGCTCATGGTTGACCAAGCGCATCTGATCTCGGACTCGCACAATGTGTCTTCCAGGACAGGTCTCCTCGCGCCGGCCTCCTTGCCGCTCCATCTCCCCGATGAGATGCGAGTAGTCCCGCTCGAGGACGTCCAGCCAACGTTCAGTGGCAACCCGATGTACTTTCGCCTGATGAGAGTCGTCCCGCTGCATCCAGATCAGTTTCGCCAGGACCTCCACCATCCGCTCCTTGAGTGTCTCGGCATCCATGGGATCTCCGAGGAAGCTCGCGAGCTCGCTGGGAGACGGTGGGGCGAGAACTCCTCGTAGACATCAGGAGCCGCCGCCGAGGTGTCCCAGTAACCTGGCAAGAAGTTTCGGCCAGTCAGGATCAGATTCAAGCGAGAAGGGGAGGGTTCAGTGATTTACATGGCGTAGGGATAGCTCTCCCGCCTGGTGGCTGGCGGGAAGGACCAGGTCTTCCCTCAAAGGATCAGGCAAAGAGCGGGTGGCCGTCTTCCCCCGTCCCGGACGGACTTGCGTTTGCACCGGCAGATGGGTCTTGGCAGGATAGTAGACATCAGGAGCTTTCCAGGTCAAGGGCCGAGAGCCTGGCGCTAGTTCATTTGGGATCTCGGCGGCTGGGGTCTAGGGCGCTGGACTGACCGGACCCGTAGTCCCAAAGGGAGGAGCTGCGAGAAACAGTATGAGCGAGAAGATATACGGGTTAAAGAATGTGAGAAGGTAACCATCAGTCATACCTGGAACGACTACGGTTTCTCCCCGGTTAACTTGGGGGGCAGTCTCCGGAGCCGGCTGTTCGCTCCCTTCAGGGAGCCGGAGGGTTTCGGCATTCGCCGGGGGAACTCCAGCGTGGCTCTCTGGCAGGGTTTCCAGCGAATAGGCCTGAGGCTCAGTTCGGCGAGCTCTTTCTTGAGGATTTTTACCATAATGGAGGTAAGTAAGATACCTCCGCAAGGACGGGGAGGTTCTCGCGATTGGGGGTAGGGGTCGAAGAAGCAGACTCATCTGCCGCAGGATTCCGCTGAATCGTCTTCTCCCTCTTCGGCTGGTAGGGCGAATTGGCGGGCCTCTTGGACAAAACCCATGGAGCATACTTGGAGGTCTTGGAGTTAGCCTTTTCCAGCGCAGACGCGAGACGGTCCAAGAGATCTTGCGAGAGCGGTTTCACTGTCAATCCACTGTACATGGTCGAAGCGGAGAAAGCTCGGGGGACGAACTGATGTCGAATGGGGATATCAACTCCAAGGCTATCATGAGGTATTTATAGAGCCGTCGAGGGACCCACAAAAGATTCTCTTCCAGGTCAGCAAGCACTCATCGAATATCAAGGGTTGGACTTTTCTTTCCAAGCATAGGACTAGCTCGCAAAGAGCGGGGATTGTGTACAACCCCGTATTCGCTGAGTGGGCTTCTCCGGCGAGTTCAGGGCTTTGCGGGACATTCAGCCCCATGAAGGTCAAAGTGGGCGAGCGGGATAAGCAGATCAGCACTCACCCAGGGGGAATAAGATGGTTCCCGCTCATAACAGGCAGGGAGGCTCCCACCCATAGCAGGCGGGAAGGCTCTCGCCCATATAGGCGAGTGGCATGCTGATCTCGCATCCGCCCTTTTAGGGAGCTGCGGAGACGAGTGTCTGGCTAACCCCCCCCCCCCCCCCCCAGGCGAGTGGTGCCTTCATGGACCACTCGCCCAGTGGGGTCCAGAGGCAGAATTACCTGGATACCCTTGAAGGACTGCAAATAGCATACCAGGACAGTGGAGCTACGCTGTTGGCAGAGCCAATTGGGTTGTGTATAGTAATTATGAACTGCGGAGTTACGTTGTTGGCAGACCAAGGTTGGAAATCTATAAATAGAACCGAGGGGGCACCTTTGGAGAGTAGTTCAACCGTTTTCTCTTGAATCCTTTCTTCAGGCTCTCTCCAAAGGTGCCTGTAGAAAGTGCCCAAAGCTTGTATGTATGTATCCAGTATGTAAATATAAGGAGAGAAAACAAATATATAGGAGAGAGGAGAGAAGAATAATTCATATACATGATGTGGGACTAAAGAAGGAGGAGAAAGAAAATAAACAAAGAGGGTCATTTAAATGGGCCTTTTACATGGGTTTTTCCAATACTCCCCCGCAAGCTGGAGCGTACAAGTCGTATGCGCCAAGCTTGGATAGGCACTGGTAGAAGAGGGTACTAGGTAGAGCTTTGGTGAGGATGTCAGCAACCTGTTCAGTACCCGTAACATGCTTGAGCTCGATCTTCTTCATGTGGACTTTCTCTCGGATGAAATGACAATCTACCTCAATATGCTTTGTTCTTTCATGAAAGACCGGGTTCTTAGCAATATGTATGGCAGCTTGACTGTTACATAGGAGGAGAGCTGGTGAAGGTAGTTTAACTCCAAGGTCGGTAAGGAGACTCTCAATCCATGTGAGTTCAGAGACCACAGCAGCCATTGCCCGATATTCTGCTTCTGCTGAGAATCGAGCAACCACTGCTTGTTTCTTGCTTCGCCAAGTAATCAGATGTCCTCCAAAATAGGTGCAAAAAACCGCTAGTAGATCGTCGATCGTCGAGGGAGCCAGCGTAGTCGGCATCAGAGTATGCCACTAGTGTAGGAATTAAAGATGAGATTTTGTATACAAGTCCTTGGCCAGGAGCTGTCTTAAGATATCTGAGAATGCGTTCCACAGCCTGGAGATGAGAGCTTCGAGGAGAGTGCATATAGCGACTCACGAGTCCCACAGCGAAAGATATATCAGGTCTTGTAACTGTTAGGTAGATAAGTTTCCCAACTAGACGACGGTAATATTCTGGATTTGGTAGAAGAGAATCAGACTCCGAGCCCTGAGCACATATTTTGTGATTTGCATCCATGGGAGTGTTAATAGGTTTGCAGCCAGAGTAGCCTGCATCATGAAGAAGATCCAGGCAATATTTTCGCTGAGAGAGAACCAAACCATCTGACCGTCTGGCTACTTCCAGACCGAGGAAGTACCGAAGATGTCCCAGATCTTTAGTTTGGAAGACGGAGCTCAGATGTAGCTTAACGGCCTGTATGCTGTCCAAGTCATTTCCAGTAATAATGATGTCGTCGACATATACCAACAGGAGAACCGTACCAGTGGCCCGGTGGCGAGTAAACAATGAGAAGTCAGCCGAGCTTCGAGTGAAGCCAATTTCCCGGAGAGCTTTGCTGAACTTGTCGAACCATGCCCGAGGGGATTGTTTGAGACCATATAGCGATTTGAGAAGGTGACAAACCCGTGACTCCCCCGTGGTCTCAAACCCGGGAGGTTGTTGCATGTAAACCGTTTCCTGAAGGTCGCCATTCAGGAAAGCGTTCTTGACGTCGAGTTGAAATAAGGGCCATTGGCGATGGACAGCAACAGAAATGAGAATCCGGACCGTGTTGAGCTTAGCGACAGGAGAGAAAGTCTCGTCATAATCCAGCCCCTGTTGCTGGGTGAAGCCACGAGCAACCAAGCGAGCTTTGAGGCGATCAATGATCCCATCAGGAGCATGTTTAATGACGAAGACTCATTTGCACCCAACAGGTTTCTGGCCGGGAGGAAGGGGCACCAAGGTCCAAGTCTGGTTGGCCCAAAGAGCAGCCATCTCTTCTTCCATGGCAGCACGCCACCCAGGATGTTGAAGAGCGTCCTGGACAGAAGTAGGAATAGAGACCGAGGATAGCGAAGTAGCCAAGGCCTGAAGAGGTGGAGAGAGGCGATGGAGAGAAACATAGTTCGCCATTGGATGAGCGGTAGAGGCCGACACCGGAGCAGCAGAGCACGGAGAAGCCGAGGTCGAAGCCGACTGCAGAGGAGCAACGGGAGGAAGAGGGCGACGAGTATAGACCCGAATAACGGGCGGCCGAGGAGGGTCAATGGTGGGAGGAGGCGGAGGGATGGTGGGAGGTGATTGGACGGGGATCACCGGCCGTGGGAGGGAGGGTGGATTAGGAGGTGGTGGTAGAAGTGGTGGCAAAGGAGGAGGGAAGAAGGGTTGATCCTCCCGGAAAGTAACATCAGCGGATACAGAGACCTTTCGGGTGACCGGAGAGTAGCAAACATAGCCCTTTTGGGTGCGGGAGTAGCCGACGAAAAGGTGTTTGGCCGCACGGGGATCCAGTTTGTCAAGAGTGGGGCCCAGGTTATGGACAAAGCAGGTACAACCAAAAACCCGGGGGGTGAGGGGGAAGGCGGGTGCGGAGGGAAAAAGAAGGCTGAAGGGGGTAGCGTTCTGGAGAACCAGAGAGGGGAGACGGTTGATAAGAAAACATGCAGTGGACACCGCAAAGTTCCAGAAGACTTTGGGAACGTGCATGTGAAGCATGAGGGAGCGAGCAACATCAAGCAGGTGGCGGTTCTTCCGTTCGGCGACCCCGTTTTGTTGAGGGGTGTAGGGACAAGAGATCTGGTGAACAATACCGAAGTTGGCGCAGAGAGTGGCAAACTCGTGGCTAGTGTATTCCCGGGCATTATCAGAGCGGAAAGTTTTAATGGTGGTAGAGAATTGCGTACGAGTCTCTAACACAAAAGCCTGAAAGACACGAGAAAGCTCAGAGCGATCATGTAGGAGATACAACCAGGTAGTGCGAGAGTAATCATCAATAAAAGTTATAAAATAACGATAACCAGAGATGCTAGAAACTTTATATGGTCCCCAAATATCAGAATGTATTAAATCAAACGGAGCAGAGCTCCGAGTACAATGTGCGGGATAAGAAGAGCGAGGCTGTTTGCCAAGAATACACGAATCACATTTAAAACCAGGAAGAGAAATATCTGGAAGCGCCTTCTGGAGGATAGGTAGAGGGGCATGCCCAAGCCGACAATGCCAATCAGTAGAGGAAACAGAGGAAAGGGATGTGGGAGAGACATCGAGGAGGTAGAGCCCGTTCTGCAGTCGACCCCTACCAATGGTAATCCGCGTCTGCCGATCCTGTATCAAAAAACCAGAAGAAGTGAAGGTGATATAGTAATTCATATCAGTAGTAATACGACCAACAGAGAGTAAATTAAATGGTGAGGCCGGCACATAAAGAACGGAACGAAGAGAGAGAGAGGGGGGGAGGAGGAGATCAGCACATCCGGAGACCGGAACAAGCGCACCATTGGCCACAGTAATAGACGGGGGATGAGCAGCAGCAGAGAACTGGGGAGGCCGCATGGAAGTGATGTGGTGGGTGGCGCCCGAGTCCAGGATCCAGCGAGAGCCGGAGGAAAGACATGCAGTACCTGTAGTGGAGGTGGAGACAATACCTGCATGGGAGGTGGAGGCAATGGAAGCAGACGGAGGATTGAGGAGCCCCTGGAGTTGTTGCAGCTGAAGGCGAAGAGCCTCAAGATCCGTACCAGTCGGAGGAGAGCTATCGGTAACAGCGGCAGTAGGCGGGCGAGGAGGGTAGCCATGTTTCTTGTGACAGACGGCTTCAGTATGGCCATCCCGGCCGCAGTAGGTGCACTTATGCCGTCCGCGGCCACCACGGCCCCGCCCACGGGAGCCCGTACGTCCACCCCGAGGAAAAGAGGGTGGGGGAAGTAAAGGTGGAAGGGCCTGCTGAAGAAGGGCCGGCGAGGGTGGGGCAGGAGCCTCCGGTGGAGGTGGCACGCGAAGTAACATCGAGCAGACATCGGAGAAGGAAGGGGTAGTGGGTGAAGCCAGAACCTGGGCCCGGATACTGTGAAGGTGTGGCGGGACGCGAGCCATAATCATAGCAATACAAACAGCCTCCTTCTGGGCGCGTTGAGCAGTGAGATCAGTAGTCGCGGGCTGGTGCTGAATCCAGGCCTCCGTGAGAGTTTTAGCACGGGCCACGAAGGAGGTCATGTCTAGAGCTTTGCCAACATCCAAAGCTTGAAGATCAGTGATGATGTCAAAAAGGTGTTGAAGGCTGTCCTTCCCGGAGTACAATGAATGAAGTTCATCCCACATGGCTTTGGCGGTCTCATGATACATGATCATCTGGTACGGCTCACCCTCCGCCGCGTTCAGGATCCAGGTCTGGACGCGACCGTCATTTCGGAGCCAATCATCAGTAGGAGGAGTCGGTGAGCCCTGGGTAAGGTGGCGTGCAAGACCCTTGGCCTGTAAGACCCGGCGGACGGAGTGGACCCAGGGGATGAAGTTGAACTTACCATAGAGGGAAATAGTAGTAATCCGAAGCTCATCGCGGAGTTCAAGAGGAGCCACGTGATCGGCCGGGGGTTGAGCGGTTGTGGAGTCGCTGGAGGACATGGCGACTGAGGATGAGCAGACCGCAGGGCACGGAGAACAAACCGCGCGGCAAGCAGCGGGGAAAGGAGGTCGCGGCGAGCTGGAGAGGTCGCGGCGAACTGGGTGAGGTCGCGGCGAACGGGAGCAATCCGCGAATGGAGGTCGCGGCGAACTGGATGAGGTCGCGGCGACCTGGAGCAGTCCGCGACAGAGGTCGCAGCGGTTTGGAGCAGAGCTTGATGAGGTCGCGGCGAGCAGGGGGCAGTCCGCGGCAGAGGTCGCAGGAGTTTGGAGAAGAACGCAGCGGACTGGGGCAGGCCGCTGAAAAACCCGTGGCGGACTGACGAAGAGACTGCGTGGAAGAAGAAGTCACGCAGCAAGAGAGAAGAGGAGCGCGCAACGGACGCGAGGAGAGCCCGCAGCGGACAGGAGCAGTCCGCAAGAGACTGCGGATAGGGAGTCCGCGCGCAAAGAGGCTCGAGCGGACAGAAGCAGAGCGGGCTCCGCGAGAAAAGAGGAGTGGAGCAGTCCGCGAGAAAAGAG
Organism: Platanthera guangdongensis; assembly: GCA_039583875.1. Lineage (NCBI taxonomy): Eukaryota > Viridiplantae > Streptophyta > Magnoliopsida > Asparagales > Orchidaceae > Platanthera > Platanthera guangdongensis. The sequence goes on from CM077147.1 coordinate 139,399,959, forward strand.
GAGTGGAGCAGTCCGTGAGAAAAGAGGCTCGAGCGGACAGGAAGGAACGTCCGCAGCGGATAGAAGAGGTGGGCCCCACGAGTCAGAGCAGAAGATGGCTATAAGAAGCCTGAGGAGGGTGGAACCACGGAGGGAAAGAAGAGAAGCGGGTGCATAAGGGCAATCCGCAGGAGACCGGAGCGGACAGAGAAGGCAGTCCGCATGGAAGCCGAGCGGACAGAAGGAGACAGTCCGCAAGGAAGGCGGACACAAAGGCAGTCCGCAGAGAAGCGGATGCAGAAGGGGGGTCCGCAGGAGACCGGAGCGGACAGAGAAGGCAGTCCGCAGGGAAGGACGCAGCTAGAGGGAACCTGGCTCTGATTCCATGTAGAAAGTGCCCAAAGCTTGTATGTATGTATCCAGTATGTAAATACAAGGAGAGAAAACAAATATATAGGAGAGAGGAGAGAAGAATAATTCCTATACATGATGTGGGACTAAAGAAGGAGGAGAAAGAAAATAAACAAAGAGGGTCATTTAAATGGGCCTTTTACATGGGCTTTTCCAATAGTGCCCAATCTCAGCATTGGCATGGTTGAGGAAGAGCTTCTTGATCTTCTGGGTGTGTGGTGGGATCTCCTGTCTGAGACCTTGGTTCTGTTCCTAAGTTCCTGAGCATTCGGTCTAGTGTGCTAGTCAGAGGAAAGTAGGTGTGGGGTCATACCCTTTTGGGACCCCGAACTCCACAAAGACTGATTTCCGATTTCAACAGAGAAGGCTATCCTGTGCATTTGTGGTCTCATGACAGGATATCCAAGTACATGTTTGAATTGATGAGCAGAATGATTCTGATGAAAAAGAATAATTGAGCTCAAGTTGTCTTTCTAAGGATTAAGAAAAGTTTACAAGTTCATAACCTTGGAAGGATCCTGTCTCTTTACCTCTTAACTACATATCCAGATAACTGCAATCAGAAGCAAGGTACAAGAATCCATCACATAAGAAGAATGGATATTAAGACACTGGAAAGATATGAGAAGGTTCCGATGAAGCCTTCTAAAGAAAAGAAGAGACTGGGTAAGAAAAAGGGTAAGATAATTGTAGTAGATTCTGGAAGGAAGAATTCTCTCATGGAAAAATTGACTCAGGATTCAAGTACTTTGAGGAAGGAAGTAGAGAAGATGAAAGGAGTGAACCCATCCATGTCTCGGACCTTTCATCAACTGATGACATGGATGTTGTTCACCAAGATGTCAGCACTCAAATTCATGACATCCTAACTGATTTGGAGAAGGATGTCTCATCTGAGGGGAAGAAGAAAAAGTTCTTCCACAAGAAGTCACATCAGTTGAAGTAGAGTTAGTAGAAAAGGAACCAGAAGATATCTATGACGGTTTCTAAGATATGATGTAGATGAATTGCTGGAAGTGGATGCTGACAGTGAGGGAGAGACTAGCACTAAGCTCCCTGCTCGAGATTATCAAGTGTTTATACATAAAGAGGCTGAGGATGCAACTCACACTGAGTTGACAATCCAAGAGGACCTATGTGTGATGAGGAACAAGTCACAGCCACCTTCTAAAGATGTTCCTCACCCCTCAGGACCCTCCACATACACCCATGTAGATTCCACAACTTCTACATTGGTTGCTCTGAAGTTAATGTTGGATGAGCAAAGTACTTCTCTCAAGGCTCACATAAATGCAGCAGTTCAAGGAGTTAGAGAAGAAATTATGGGAAAATAAAGATCATCAAGGAAGATATTGCAACTGTGAACAGTGAGATCACCAAATGGTTTGTCAAGGTTGCAGGGGTTGTGGATAGCAATGTCAAAGTCATAAGAACAATGAATGAAAATCTCAGGCTCTGCACTCAGGACATAACTGAAATCAAACAATTTGTCAGCAAAACAGATGAAACTATTGAACAAGGGGTGAATCATATAGAAAATTATATGTATGCTACTCAGGTTGAAGTCATGGAGCAGATTAATGAGGTGAGAGATGTCATTCTTGATGAAAATAAAAATACCTCGCAGACTCTCTCAAGAAGAGTTGTGGCATGCACAATTGATTTTGAAAACAAGATATTTGAAGAAGACATAAATGGGGAGAATATTAATGCAGATCAAGCCTTGTGGGTCCTTCAAGTCATAAGGCTTGCACTCAACCTGCCCCTATTAGATGTAAATGAGCCATCAGAGTTCGATTTTGCTGCTAAAGAAAGGGATGCTCAGGAAGTTCAAAGCTCCAAGAGAAGAGAAAAGGAAGTCATAATGCGCCCTGAGGAGTTCATGTCTAAGAAAAGAAAAGATCAGGACAGGGATCCTAATCATGAGCAATGGAGTGATGATTCAAGATTAATCATTATGAGTGTTTGGGTCACTAAAGGACAGATTAGAAAGGATATTGGCAATGTCTATCCTTCTGAAGAGTGGATCAAGCAGCTGGAGAGGAAGTCTCTCAGGGAGAAGATCATTAAAGATAACTTGAGCAGGCAAAACCCCATCAGAGTTCTATCCAATTATATTCCAAAGCCACACAAGTATTTTGAAAGGCAAAGGTTGAAGGACAAGAGAGCTGGGAAGAAAATTGTTGATGAAATGAGACTGGGCCTATGTTGTTATTTGAATCTGTTGTTTATGCTTTGTTTAAAACTTAAACCTGTTGGACTAAATCTATATGTACTCGTATATATCTGTGTTTAACCATTATGAAATCAAGTTTCGTCAGCTCCATTGAATTTGTTTATCTCTGTGTTAATCTTATGTTTAATGCATATATGTATCTTATCATTGAGCATAGTTCTGACTTCTTCAAATAGGTTGAAATTATTGGGAATATGCCCTTAATATTCTTAGATTTGAAGAAGTACATCATGCAATGATAAGTGCATCAAGTAATTGATGTCTATTTGTTTACATGTCTGTAGGCTTAATAATTATTGTTGTTGTGGAGAAAACCTCAAACTTGTATATACTTTCTCAATAATCAAATACAATGCATGAAAACACATTTATAGGAGGGAGAAAGAGAGAAGAGATCTCTATACAAGATGTGGGACTAATGAGGAGAGAAGAAGAAAACTAAATAAATGGGCTTCAACATGTGCCTCTTACATGGGCTTTTAAAACACTCATCCGCAAGCTGGAGAGTACAAGTCGTAGGCACCCAGCTTGAACAGGAACTAATAAAATAGGGTACTAGGTAGGGTCTTTGTAAGGATATCAGCAATTTGTTCGGTACAAGAAACAATCTTCAATTCTATTTTCTTCATTTGAACTTTCTATAAAGTGACAATCCACTTCAATATGTTTCGTTCTTTCATGGAAGACCGGATTCTTTGTTGTGTATAGCCGCTTGGCTGTCACATAACAGGATGGCAGGTGAGGGAAGTTTTACTCCTAGATCGGCGAGAAGACTTTCAAGCCATGTAAGCTCAGAGACAACTGATGTCATCGATCGGTATTCTGCTTTAGCTGAGGATCGAACAACCACGGCTTGTTTCTTACTCCGCCAGGTAACAAGATGACCACCAAAATAGGTACAAAAACCACTGGTTGACCGTCGATCATCCAAGGTGTTGAGTGAGCTCAAAACTTGTATGTATTGCTTGTGTATCAAAATACAAGGAGAGAATACAAATATATAGGAGAGAATACAAATATATAGGAGAGAAAAAGAGAGAAGAAATCCTATAGAATGATGTGGGACTAATAGGAGAAGAAGGAAATAAAATAAAACATGGGCCCAATAATGGGTCATTTACATGGGTTTTTCTAACACTCCCCCGCAAGCTGTAGCGTACAAATTGTATGCACCAAGCTTGGACAAGCACTGATAGAAGAGTGTACTGGGAAGAGCTTTAGTGAGAACATCCGCAACTTGTTCTGTCCCGGGAACATATTTCAGGTCAATCTTCTTCATTTGAACCTTTCCTCTGATGAAGTGATAATCAACTTCAATATGTTTAGTTCTCTCGTGGAATACCGGGTTCTTGGCAATATGTATCGTCTCTTGGCTATCACAAAGGAGAAGGGCTGGGGAAGGAAGTTTTATACCCAGATCGGTAAGAAGACTCTCCAGCCATGTTAGTTCAGAAACTACAGACGTCATTGCCCGGTATTCAGCCTCAGCAGATGATCGAGCCACAACAGCTTGTTTCTTGCTCCGCCACGTAATCAAGTGTCCTACAAAATATGTGCAAAACTCACTGGTTGACCGTCGATCATCAAGAGAACCAGCGTAATCAGCATCAGAGTAAGCTATCAATGTAGGAGCTTAAGACGAGGTCTTGTAGACCAATCCTTGACCAGGGGCCGTTTTGAGGTATCTGAGAATGCGTTCAACGGCGTGAATATGAGATTTTCGCGGGGAATGCATATATTGGCTAACAATACCAACTGCGAAAGATATATCCGGTCTAGTTACCGTGAGATAGATCAATTTTCCAACTACACGGCGATAGTATTCAGGATTCTAAAGTAAGAGATCTGAGTCGGAAGCCTGAGCACATAACTTGTGATTCACATCCATTGGGGTATTGATCGGCTTACAACCCGAGTAACCTGCATTATGAAGAAGGTCGAGACAATACTTCCGCTAGGAAAGGACGAGACCATCTGGCCTTCTAGCAACCTCAAGGCCCAAAAAATACCGGAGGGGTCCCAGATCCTTTGTTTGAAAAACTGTATCGAGATGTCGTTTGACCTCCTGTATTCTCTTTGATTCATCTCCCGTAATTATGATGCCGTCAACATATACTAACAGAAGAACCGTCCATGTTGTACGGTGGCGAGTGAACATCGAGAAATCTGCCGTGCTTCGAGAAAAACCAATCTCCCGAATAGCCTTGTTGAACCTGTCGAACCATGCCGTGGTGACTGTTTGAGGCCATATAGAGCTTTCTTAAGGCGACAAACCTGAGACTCCCCCGTGGTCTCAAACCTGGGTTGCTGCATATAGACAGTTTCCTGCAAGTCGTCATTCAAAAAAGCATTTTTAATATCCAGTTGCAGTAAGGGCCACCAGCGATGGACATCCACCGAGATAACAACCCGAACGGTGTTGAGTTTGGCCACCGGAGAGAAAGTTTTCTCATAGTCCATCCCGTGTTATTGGGTGAAGCCCCGGGCGACCAGCCGAGCTTTCAGATGGTCAATCGTCCCATCAGCGGCATGTTTGACGACGAAAACCCACTTACACACAACCGGTTTTTGACCCGGGGAAAGTGGTGCGAGAGTTCAGGTCTGGTTGTCCCAGAGAGCAGTCATTTCCTCCTCCATGGCAGCCTTCTAGCCAAGATGTTGTAGCGCATCCTGCACAGTATTAGGAACCGAAATGGAGGAAATATAAGTGGCAAATGTGTGTACTTGGGGAGAGAGGCGATGCAGGGAGACATAATTCGCCAGAGGATGAGTGGTGGAGGGAGATGCCTGATCAGCAGGGCGCGGGGTAGACAAGGATGAGGCCGACTGCAGAGGGTAGCGGAAAGAGGAGGAAGGTAGTGAGTGTAAACCTGGATAACTGGTGGCTTGGAGGGTGCAGGAGCAGGGTTAGAAGGACGTAGGGAAACAGGCGCAGTAGTAGGGATGACGGGTCGGGGTAGAGGCAGTGGTGGAGATGTCGTCGGGGAGGAAGGAGCTTGAGGTGGGGAAAAAAAGGTTGATCTTCCCAAAAAGTAACATCTGCGGGGATGACCTTCCGTGTTACCGGAGAGTAACACAGGTAGCCCTTCTGAGTGCGAGAATAGCCGACGAAAATAGTTTTAGCTGCTCGGGGATCCAACTTATCCGAGGAGGGACCCAGGAGATGAACGAAGCAAATGCAGCGAAAGACTCTTGGTGTGATAGGGAAGGCCGGAGTGGAGGGCAATAGGAGGCTGAATGGAGTGGCAGAGTTGAGAACCGAGGAAGGGAGGCGGTTGATGAGGAAACACGCAGTGGATACCGCAAAATTCCAGTAAATTTTTGAAACATTCATTTGAAGCATGAGAGAGAGGACAACGTCTAGGAGGTGGCGGTTTTTTCATTCGGCAACGCCATTTTGTTGGGGGGTGTAGGCACAGGAGGTTTGATGAATAATACCAAATTCTGCACAGATATTGGAAAATTCATGGTCGGTGTATTCGCGAGCATTATCGGTGGGCACTGTTTTGATAGTTGTGGAGAATTGCGTGCGAGTTTCTTGTATAAAGTCACGAAATATGCGAGGAAGCTCGAAGCGATCACGAATTAGGTAAAGTCATGTTGTGCGAGAATAATTATCAATGGAAGTGAGAAAATAACGATACCCAGAGATATTTGTAACTTTCAAGGGACCCCAAACATCGGAGTGTAGTAAATCAAACGGAGCAGAGCTCCTAGTACAATGAGCAGGAAAAGAAGTTCGTGGTTGTTTGCCGTAAATACAAGAATCACATTTGAAAGGAGGAAAAGATACATCAGGCAGCGCCTTTTGGAGAACGGGTAGAGGGGCATGCCCTAGACGGCAATGTCAGTCAACAGCGGAGACGGAGGAGAGGATAGGTAGAGAGGCATCAAGAAGGTAGAGCCCGTTCTGCAGTCGACCCCTGCCAATGGTAGTACGCGTCCGTCGATCCTGTATCAAAAAGGTGGATGGAGTAAATGTGACAAAGCAATCCATATCATGAGTGAGGCGACCAACAGAAAGCAAATTAAATGCAGAGCCCGGAATATAAAGAGCCGAGCGAAGAGAGATGGAGGGGGCAAGAGAGATGTCGGCGCAGCCGGAGACCGGAACAGTCGCCCCATTAGCGACGATGATGGATTTTGGATGAGGAACATCCGAGTACTTGAGTGGCCGCATCGAGGTGATGTGATGAGTAGCACCCGAGTCCAAGATCCAACGCGGACTGGAGGAAAGACAAGTAATATCTGCAGTAGAGATGGAGGCAACAGAAGCAGAAGGAGGGCTAAGAAGCCCCTGGAGTTGTTGTAGCTGGAGGCGAACGGCCTCAAGGTCGGTACCAGTGGAGGAGGAGCCATCAGTGGAAGCAACCGCAGTTGGGCGAGGAGGATAGTCATGTTTCTTGTAGCAGACGGCATCAGTGTGGCTATCCCGGCCGCAATATGAACACTTGGGGCGGCCCCGACCCCAACGTTCCCTTCCGCGAGAGCCGGAACGTCCACCGTGAGCAAAAGGCGGTGGCGGAAGCAAGGGGGAAGGGTCTGCTGAAGGAGGGCCGGAGAGGAGGGTGCCGGAGAATCCAGGGGTGATGATACTCGAAGGAGCATAGAGCAGACATCAGAGAGGGAGGGAGTAGAGGCCGAGGCCAACACCTGAGCCCGAATGCTCTGAAGGTGAGGCGGGACACGAGCCATCATCATGGCAATGCATGCGGCCTCCTTTTGCACGCGCTGAGCAGCAAGGTCGTTGGTAGAAGGCTGATGTTGGATCCAGGCCTCCGCCAGAGTCTTGGCACGAGCAAAAAACGAGCTCTTGTCAGCCGCCCCGCCAGCATCAAGAGTCTGAAGGTCGGTAATAATTTCATAGAGGTGGTGAAGACTATCCTTTCCAGAGTATAAGGAGTGAAGCTCCTCCCACATAGCTTTGGCGGTCTTATGGTACACGACCATTTGGTAGGGCTCACCCTCCAGCGAATTAAGAAGCCATGTTTGGACGCTGCCGTCATTTCGTAGCCAGTCATCAGTAGTAGGGGAAGGAGGTGCGTTAGTAAGGTGAAGCACAAGGCCCTTGGCTTGAAGAACACGCCGAACCGAGTGGACCCCTGGAACAAAGTTCTTCTTCTCAGATAATGAGATAGTTGTGTTCCGCAGCTCATCGCGGAGGTCTGGAAGAGAAGCCGGGCGATCAGCAGGAGGATTAGCCTCCTGTCCGGTAGAGTCGATGGAGGAGCCCATGGAGCCTGGGGAGGCCGCAGCGAATAGAGAGGCGCGCGGTTAGACATAACGTCTGCTGCGGGAAGAGGAGGTCGCTGGAGAAGAGATGCACGACAAGCCCACGCGGTAAGAAATGAGGCCGCAGCGGGTACTCACAGCAACAAGCCCAGGGGAGAGAGCGACAGGAGGCCGCGACCAGGTGCGGGGAGAGAGCAAGGACAAACCGCACGGTCACTATGAGAACACCAGCGGCCAAACAAGAGCGAGAAGAGAAGACGGCTCTAAAGAGACAAGGAGAAGTCTTTATGGCTAGATATAGAGTCCGCGCGACTAGAAGAGGGAAGCAGCGAGCAGAGGCCGCGAGTAGGAACTCGAGTGGCAAGAGAGAGAAACTCGAGCGGCAAGAGAGAGAAACCGCGAGCAGGAACTCGAGCGGCAAGAAAAGACACCGCGAGTAGGAACTCGAGCGGCGAGAGAGAAACCGCGAGTAGAAGCTCGAGCGGCAAGAAAAGAGACCGCGAGTAGGAAGTCGAGCGGCAAGAGAGAGCAACCGCGAGTAGGAACTCGAGCGGCAAGAAAAGAGATCGCGAGTAGGAACTCGAGCGGTAAGAGGGAGAAACCGCAAGCGGCAAGATAAGCCGCAAGAGGAGGCTGCGAGTAGGAGTACTCGAGCGGCAAGAAGAGGAGGGACCGGGCGAGAAGGAGCCCGCGCGGTAAGAAGGAGCCCGCACGAGAAGGAACTCGCGAGATAAGAAGGAGCCCGCGCGGTAAGAGGAAGACAGAGCTGGCAGCGGGAAGTGGGGCCCACGAGTTGAGAAGAGAGGCTATAAAAGGCACTGAGGGGTGGATCTACGGGAGGGAGGGAGAGGAGAGCAGGCAGCGGTTAGCAAGGGAGAAGTCGCAGAGAGAACGGACGGGAAGAAGAGTCCGCTACCCGGTGTGAGTAGAAGAACAGGCCGCAGAGGAATAGCGGACAGGAAAGGAAAACAAGTTGGGCGGTTAGAGGAAGTGAAACCGCAAGGACCGAACCGTGTGCTCTGATACCATGTTGAGTGAGCTCAAAACTTGTATGTATTGCTTGTGTATCAAAATACAAGGAGAGAAAAAGAGAGAAGAAATCTTATACAATAATGTGGGACTAATAGGAGAAGAAGGAAATAAAATAGAACATGGGTCCAATAATAGGTCATTTACATGGGCTTTTCTAACACAAGGAACCAACATAATCTGCATCAGAATAGGCAACCAACCTTGGAGTAGAGGATGAGGTTTTGTATACCAGCCCTTGACCGGGAGCTGTTTTAAGATATCTTAGGATGCGTTCAACGGCTTGAAGGTGACATATTAGAGGGGCGTGCATAAACCGACTGACCACCCCAACAGCAAATGATATATCTGGTCTTGTGACGGTTAGGTAGATCAATTTTCCAACAAGTCGTCGATAGTATTCCGAATTTTGGAGAGGAAGATCTGTATCGGAAGCATGTGCACATAGCTTATGATTTGCATCCATTGGAGTAGTAGTGGTCTTGCATCCAGAGTAGCCAGCATCTTGAACGAGATCCAGACAGTACTTTCGTTGGGAGAGGACAAGTCCATCCAGACGTCTCGCAATCTCAGGACCAAGGAAGTATCGAAGATGCCCCAGATCTTTTGTTTGAAATACGGAGCTAAGGTGTTGTTTGACCGCTTGGATTCCCATTGAATCGTCTCCAGTAATTAAGATGTCATCAACATATACTAACAGAAGAACCGTTCATGTTGCCCGATGTCGAGTGAACAGAGAGAAGTCTGCTGAGCTCCGAGTAAAGCCGACTTCCCGAACTGCCTTACTGAACTTGTCGAACCATGCCCGAGGGGATTGTTTGAGACCATAGATGGATTTCCTAAGATGACAAACTCGGGACTCCCCCGTGGTCTCAAACCCAGGAGATTGCTGCATGTACACTGTTTTCTGGAGGACGCCGTTCAGAAACGCATTATTGATATCCAGTTGATGTAAGGGTCATTAGCGATGCACAGCCACGGAGAGGACACGAACGGTGTTGACCTTGGCTACTGGAGAGAATGTTTCATCATAATCGAGAACTTGTTGTTGGGTGAAGCCACGAGCCACCACGCGGGCCTTCAAACGGTCAATTGTCTCATCAGGAGCATGTTTGATTACAAAGACTCATTTGCACCCAACAGGTGTCTGACAGGTAGGTAGAGGTACCATGTTCCATGTCTGGTTGGCCTAGAGAGCAGTCATTTCTTCTTCCATAGTCGCCCGCCTGTCAGGATGTTGGAGAGCCTCCTGCACAGAATTAGGTACAGAAATCGATGATAATGAAGTGGCAGAGTTTGAAGTCGTGGGGATAGGCGATGTAAGGATACATAATTCGTCATGGGATGAGCGGTGGATTCTGGTGTCAGACCAGCAGGTCGCGGAGCGTCAGAGGTCGAAACCGACTGCATTGGGGCAACGGAGCCAGGATGGCAACGAGTGTAAACATGTATAAGAGGCGGCTTGGAATGAGTGGGAGCCTGGTCAGGAATTTTTGGTGGTGGAGTGGTAATGGGAATGACAGGTCGTAGGACGGGTGGTGGTAGAGGTGTTGGATCTGGAGGAGACAAGAAAGGAAGATCCTCCCGAAAGGTAACATCAGCAGAAACAGTCACCTTGTGGGTCGCAGGAGAATAGCATACGTAGCCTTTCTGAGTTCGAGAATAGCCAACGAAGAGGTGTTTGGTCGCACGGGGATCCAACTTGTTTATGGATGGACCAAGAATGTGAACGTAGCAAGTACAACCAAAGATGCGGGGTGTGAGAGAAAATGTCGGAGTCGAGGGGAACAGGAGGCTGAACGGAGTGGCATTGTGGAGTATGGGGAAGGGAGACGGTTAATCAGATAGCATATCGTCGAAAGCGCAAAGTTCCAATACGCTTTGGAAACCTGCGTTTGAAGCATGAGAGAGCGAGCAACATCGAGCAGATGTCGATTCTTATGTTCGGTGACCCTGTTTTGTTGGGGGGTATAGGCACATGGTGCTTGGTGAATGACCCCAAATTCAGAGCAAAGGTTCGCAAATTTGTGGTTAGTGTATTCGTGAGCATTATCGGTGCGAAGAGTTTTGATGTTCGTGGAGAATTGCGTGTGGGTCTCAAGGAAGAATGCATGAAAGACACGGGGAAGCTCGAAGTGATCACGAAGTAAATATAGACACGTCAGCCCAGAATAATCATCAATAAAAGTTAAAAAATAGCGATACCCAGAAATGCTAGTGATTTTTTACGGACCCCAAATATCGGAGTGTACTAAAATAAAAGGAGCAGAGCTCCGAGTACAATGAGATGAAAAAGATGAATGGGGTTGTTTGCCGAAAATACAAGATTCGCACTGAAAAGGAGGAAGAGATACATCTGGTAGAGCCTTTTGGAGGACTGGTAAAGGGGCATGCCCAAGACGCTGTTGCCAATAGATGGAGGAGACGAAAAAGAGGATAGTAGGAGAGTCATCAAGAATATTGAGTATGTTCTGTAGTCGTCCCTTACCAATGATATTCCGCGTCTGTCAATCCTATATCAGAAATGAAGAAGATGTAAAAGTTACAGAGCAATTTAAATCAGCAGTGAGGCGACCAACAGAAAGTAAATTAAACGGGGAGCCCGGAACATGTAGAGCCGAGCGTGGGGATAGAGAAGAAGTGAGAGGGATATCAGCAGAGCCGGATACTGGAACAGTGTCCGCATTGGTCACTGTGATATACTTAGGATGAGGAGAATCCAGGTACTGATGTGGCCGCAGGGAGGTGATGTGGTAAGTGGCACATGAATCCACTATCCAGCGCGGACTAGTAGAGAGACAAGTGATACCTTCATGTGAGATGGAGGCAGCGGAGGCAACGAAGGCAGGTGGGCGACTGAGCAGACCATGAAGTTGTTGGAGCTGAAGCCGGACCTCTTCAAGGTCAGTACGAGTGACAGATGAGTCGTTGGCAGCAACAAAGGCAAGTGGACGAGGAGGAAGCCCATGTTTGCGGTAGCAAGTGGCCTCAAGGTGGTCGTCCTTACCGCAGAAGGAACACTTAGGTCGTAGCCAGCCTCCCCGACCTCTGCCCCGAGAATCAGAACATCCCCCACGAGCAGGAGGGAGAGGCAGTAAGGGCGCAGAAGTCTGCTGAAGGAGGGTCAGTGACGGAGGTCCAGAACTGTCAAGAGGTGGTGAGACCTTGAGCAACATGGAACACACATCCGATAGTGACGGAGTAGCAGCAGAGGAGAGGATCTGAGCCCGAACGGTCTGAAGATGAGGCGGGACACGAGCCATCATCATGGCAACACCGACGGCTTCTTTTTGAGAACGTTGGGCAGCAAGATCCATCATAGGAGGTTGATGTTGAATGCAGGCTTCAACCAGAGTTTTGGCCCGAGTAACAAAGGAAGTGAGGTTGGCGGCCCCGCCAACGTCAAATGTCTGAAGATCAGTGATGATGTCATACTGGTGCGGGAGACTATCTTTGCCGGAATAAAGAGAATGGAGCTCATCCCACATCGCCTTAGTCGTTTCGTGATACATGGTCATGCGATAAGATTCGTCATCAATGGAGTTGAGGAGCCACGTCTGAACTCGACCATCGTTGCGCAACCAGTCTTTAGTAGGAGCAGCGCGAACAGCTTGGGTCAAGTGATGTAGAAAACCTTTGGACTGAAGAAAGCGGCAAACAAAGTGCACCCACTCCACAAAGTTCTTCTTCCCGGCTAAAGAAATAATAGTGATCCGCAATTCATCCCGGAGTTCAGGGGCCAAGGCCGGGCGGTCTGTAGGAGAGGAAGCCGCCTGTCCGGTAGAATCAAAAGCAGACCCCATGTTCGGGAGTTCAGGAGGCTAGATCGGCGGCAAGAAGACCAGTGGTTAGAGAGGAGACCGCGGAAGCAGATCTGGTGATCAGAATAGCGAACAGAAAGAAATCGCACGGTAAACCGCGCGATTTGACCGCACGGTCTCGGTGACAACACACCAGCGGCAAGGAAAGAAGAGGTCGCGACCAAAATGCAGAGCGGTTGGAGAAGCCGCTGCGACTAGAGAACAGGAGAAGCGGTCTCAGTGACAACACACCAACGGCAAGGAAAGAAGAGGTCGCGACCAAAATGCGGAGCGGTTAGAGAGGAGAAGCCGCCGAGACTAGAGAACAGGAGAAATCGCACGGTCACGGTGACAACACACCAGCGGCAAGGAAAGAAGCGGCGACCAAGATGCGGAGCCCGCAGCGGTTAGAGAAGCCGCAGCGACCAGCGAAGTCGCAGCGAGAAGAGAGAGAGTACTGCAGCAAGAATGCGGGTAGAAAAAGAGAGCAGCGAGAAGGCGAAGACTTGGCGGCAAGGCGAGTAAGCAAGAAGAAACTGCGCGGTTAGATGGGAAAGGGGAAAGGGCCCAACTGGAGAGAGAGAGAGAGAGTTATAAAAGGGCCAAGAGGAAGATGAAGATGAAGAACGGGAGGTGGAAGCCACGAGAGAGAGCTGGAGGAGCGGTCAGAATGTACTTAACCGCACAGGAGGCAGCGGTTAGAGAAGGTTTAACTGCACAGGAAGCCGCGGTTAAAAAAAGGTTAACCGCTCGGAGGACCCATTTCGCTCTGATACCATGTGGAGAAAACCTCAAACTTGTATATATTTTCTCGATAATCAAATACAATGTATGAATACATATTTATAGGGGGGAGAAAGAGAGAATAGATCCCTGTACATGATGTGGGACTAACGAGGAGAGAAGAAGAAAACTATATAAATGGGCTCCAACATGAGCCACTTTACATGGGCTTTTCCAATAGTTGCTAATTAAACTCGGGCTTCGTTTGGCGCAGTATTTGGAGCTCTCCGTTTGGGGCAAACGCCGTCGCACGGCGGGCAACCAAATGGCCAGTGCAGCGTTTGCTCCGTTTGCACCCACCGCGCCATGGGAAATAGAGGAAAACGGAGGGATTCCAGCCGCGGCCTCCCCCTCCGGTTCCAAAAGCCCTCTTTCTCCTCCCGCCGCAGGAGCAAAACGCCAAACCAAACGAAGCCTTCGTAGGACAGGAGATAAGTTAAGACCTAATTTGAACTGATGTATAACTCAGAATTGGTTTAAGTGCTAATTTGTGAAGTTCTGGTTAATATTGTTTTATGGGTATAGAGAACAAATCGATACCGTCTTGATGGGTATAGAAAACAAAACAATATCATTTTGTTAGAAGACTGCACAGTGGTAGTTTACCGTCTTGTTATCCAGAATGGCGAGATATGAAATCAACGTGGCGTCGAAAGCAAATGTCACATCAATATCTTATAAAAGATGTTTTGACTTATTACCAGAAATGTTTTTTGACTGTTTGAGAAGCCAGACTTATGAAAGTCAAGAGAGGGGTTAAGTAAGTAGGAGAACTCTCGAAGTAAGAAACTCTAACATCTTACAGTCACCTTCAAGCAAAAAGATAACAGCAGCAAGCTAACAAGATCAAATCAATTTTATTCAGGTGCTGAGAAGAAAGCTTACTCTCTAGAAAGCTCAAAAATACTCAAAGCTTTAAAGTAATATTTATACTTGAGTCATTTTCAGTAATCTATTTTAAAAATTATTTACTGTGTAAGATCTCTCTGAGACCTAAGTTGTAGGGATGTGCTGTCAGCCTGAGTGTAGGGTTGTATAAAGGGCCTGAGTATAGGACTCTACTGTGAGTCTGAGGTAGGATTCTGTTACGGGCCCGTGATTGAGAGAGTGTGCGCGGGGGAAGAGGGGGAAAGTCCTTAAGAGAGGAGAAGGGAGTGATCTGGCGAGCTATGGCAGCGGCGGCATGCGATGTCGATCCAGAGGAATCGGAGGGAGCAGAATCGCGGAAAGCTTCCGCGATCGGGGATAGGCGGTCGGCATGCGACTAGGGCAAACCCGGAATTAGAGAAAGGTAGAGAGAGGAGAGAAATAGAGAGAGTTTAGAAAAACATAAAATGAAAATACTCTTGCTTCCCTTGTCTTGGCCACACACACACTTATAAATAGTTCATAAAAGTGCCCCCCTCCTTGGGCTTAGCCACGGAGGATCAATTACGCATATGAAAATATAAAGTAGACTAGATAAATAGTTCGCGACAAGCGCGACCAAGGCGGGACCAAGGCGGGACCGTAACATCCTCACCCTGCCCGACGACAAGCTTGCCCTCAAGCTTGGTCTGTAGTGACGGTGGGAGTCGGATCTTCCGTATCAGTATCCGCATCCCGTTCAGAAGCCGAGTCGCCGACCTACAACCAGAAGAGGCGCTTGCAGCGATGTCCACGGAAAAATGGCTCGTCGCAGTTGTAACAGAGGCCCTTGGCACGGCAGTCATTCATCTCCTGTGGTGACAGTCATCGAATGGTAGCAGGGAGGTCGACGTCGCGGTCTGGCGCGAGGAGACTGGTTGTGGTCGATGACAGAGGATGCGGAGGAATCTTGGACCCCTCGATGTCCTGGTGATGTAGATGAGGGCGATCCAAAAGCAGACGCTTCTCGCAAATGCGAGTCAAACTCATTGTAGTGGTCAGATCTACGGGTGCCTGAAATTCTACGTCCATGCGGAGGCGCTCATGGAGTCCCGCCGTGAAGATGGACATTTGCTGTGTCGGAAGAACGGAGGTAGTGCGGGTCAGGTGGACTTGAAACTGTTCAAGGTACTCATCGATCGGACCAGTCTGCCGGATGGAAATGAGATCCCCCAAGGGATTAATGTGAAGGGGTGGGCCAAAGCGGAGGGTGCAGTTCACCTTGAAATAATCCCAAGAGGAGTGGTTTCTCCCGTTGCAGTTGGGAAAACCAAAGTTGCGCGGGACCCATCAGGTAAAAGGCAGCAATGTTAAGCCACTCTTCCCAAGGGGTGCATTGGTGGGCGAAGAACTGCTCGCAACGAGAGATCCATGCTAAGGGGTCTTCGTGGTCGTCGAATATTGAAAAGTCCATCCGCAAGTATCATGGCACCCTATTGTCATCATGTCGTGAGGGACAAAATTCTGGCAGGGTTGGCGGAATCGGCGCTTCACTGGAGCCCGTGGCCGGTTGGGCCGGTCGGTTCGCCGTTAGTTGGCTGGTAACGACAGCAATGAAGGCGTTGTTGTTATCTGTGAGGAGCTTGGAGAGGGACTCGAAAATTTGCGAGGGAGGGCTTGTCGATCATTGCATGGGACAGAGGTGGTGGGTTAGTGGTGTCGGAGGGAATGGAGGAAAAAGGTGTCGGTGATGGGAGTAGTCCAGTAGAGGCGGCGAGCAAGGGGCCCCCGTTGATGGAGGAGCCGAGCAGGAGACGTTGTGGAGTAGGGCTATCCGAATAGGGCTGGCGGAGAGCGGAGGGGAACGGACTAGGACTGGCAGAGAGCGACCGGGGCGAAGCCTGACCGGGCAAAGTCGGCTGACCGGAGCTTGTCGGGGCGGAGCCGGGCTGTGCGAAGCGACCGAGGGGGGTAGGCGGCGGCAGATCTAGGAGGTCGGTCGTCGGTGTATGTTGTGGTGGCTTCAGGGGGGCTGGACGGGCCTCGATCGCGTCTGGTCGGTGTTGGGCAGCCGACAGTGGTTCGGGACGGAGGGAGACTGCCGGCAGAGGCAGGGAAGACCGGATCTAGGCTATCGAAGGTGGGAAGAAGGTTTCCCTCTGATACCAAGATGTTACGGGCCCGTGATTGCGAGCGTGTGCGCGAGGGAAGAGGAGGGAAGTCCTCAAGAGAGGAGAAGGGAGTGATCCGAAGAGCTATGGAGGCGCCAGTGGCGTGCGGTGTCGATCAGGAGGAATCGGCGGGAGCAGAATCGCGGAACGCTTCCGCGATCGGGGATAGCGCGGTCAGCTTGTGGCTAGGGCAAACCTAGCGGAATTAGAGAAAGGTAGAGAGAGAGGGAGAGAACCAGAGAGAGAGTTTAGAAAAACATAAAATGAAAATACTTTTGCTTCCCTTGTCTTGGCCACACACACACATATAAATAGTTCATAAAAGTGACCCCTCCTTGGGCTTAGACGCGGAGGATCAATTACACATACGAAAATATAAAGTAGACTAGATAAATAGTTCGCGACATGCGCGACCAAGGAGGGACCAAGGCGGGACCGTTACAGATTCAAGGAGTGAATCTGAGGTAGGAGATCATCTGAATCTCTGAGATGTAGGAGTGCTTGCACTCTGACGTAGGGCTGTGGACAGCCTGAGGTAGGACTTGTTGAATTCTGAGGTAGAGTCTTGCTAAACACCTGAGGTAGGATCCAATAGTGGATCTGAGTTGTAAGCTCTTTGATCTGAGAAGTTGGAGGAGTTTTTCGCGTCTAGTACACTGCTAGATAGGTGGTGAGGGACAGTGGATGTACCCATACTCTGGGGAACCACTATAAATCTTGTGTGTTATCTTTGTGTTGTGTTTTGTATTTTGTTCTTTGTAGTAGTTAGCATAAATAATTTAAAAAGCTTAAATCCAGCAAAGCACTTATTCACCCCGCATCCCTCTAAGTGATTTAGACTACTCATAATCTTTCATAGACATGGAGGATGAGCACATAAGAAAATTCACACAAGAGTCACCCAGGTTGAAGATAGAACATTACACGACCTCCCAACATGAGGATGAAAAAGCCCTATTCAACTCAATTCATGAATAGTCTTCTTGTCGAAATGTCGTCGCCAACAGCTGATAGATAGAACGTCCTTATGTAATTGAATGGTGGGAGTAGGCGTTGAGACGTATGTTAACAGTGTCACCTACCGCAAGAGCTACGGTCGACGACATCGCTAAAGAGGTTGTGAGGGACCGACTCATCAATGACATCTACCACAGCAATAGACGACAACGATATCTACTGCAGTAATAGTCGGACGAACATCCGTTGACAACACAGAGGAATGGCTCTAACTGCATTAAAGTTGCGGGCACCTGATACCACAAGCAACCTGTCGTTGATCGATATAAGATTGGAACTTGTCTGACACATTGACAGGATCAACCAAGAAAGGAGACCTTCGAGTTTTATATCATGTTACTCAGATGGAGAAAAAACTTGACGCTAGAAGTGTCACATTACCCGTATAATATTAGGCGTACCCTAAAAGAGTTCAGGTCACATTAGATTATAAGCCATACATGAGATAGTCACCACCAAAGTACAGTTACCTTATCTTCACTCCACTTACATCTGTTGAAAGAGTAAAGAGAGAATAGAAGGTGTGATTCATTCATCCATATAGGGCTTTAAATAGAATTACAACATGACACAAATACACCGATAGCCGGTGTGGGACTAAACACAAATATACCTAAAGACCTAATAACCCGACAATGACCCAATAATTCCAACACTCCCCCTCAAGCTGAAGGGGGAACCCTTCATCTTGGCCACAACAAATAACGGCAATGGAGGTAAATGATGCGGGACAAAACATCAGATGAGCCACCGGGGGAAATTCCAAACCGGGGAATCAAGTCGGGGACATAGCCACACACGACGCAGGACCCACACACGACGCGGATCCTCTGCAAACCGGTCAACCAACATCACTTACACACACAACATGCGAAAGGGAACGAAAGATGTTGAGCAACTCATCAAACGAGTGATTGGGGATAATCTGTCGGGAATAATCTATCGGGGATAATCCGGACAAAAACGGTCCCTCGCGACATAGTCCCGCACGACACGTTCTCACACGACACAACCCGATGAGACTGAAACACCAACATCAGACGCGTCCCCAACACACGACCAATCGAAAGAAAAAATGGGGAGACGCAAATGACATACAACATAAGATTAGAGGCCGTGTGAGACTAAGGCGAATAACGGGAAAGATCATCCGGGTCGGCCTCATCCCAAACACTCCCCCTCACGTGGATATCACGTGCATATAGGCATAACACAACGATACAAACATTAGACGACACAACAATAAAAGAACTCATAACAAGACACAGACACAAAATAAAAAAAAATGAAAACACCATCATCCATCCAGAGAAAAAGAGTAGTGGAGATCACCGACAGCGTTAAGAACAAGCTCGGGCAGAGGTGGCAGCAGGCACAAGAAAGAACATCCCCAAGCCAGAAGTAGCCGACAACGACTGGTTAAGAAGGTAGCATCGTTGAGATCGATGAAGGCAACTAAATTGAAGGTCTGCAGTTCGATCTTGCATGGAGGCACCGGGAAAGTAGACTGGCTCGGTATCATCACAAGACCGAAGAGGCAACGCCAGGTAGGGACGGGAATGAGCTCGGCTGCTGCGACAAGAATTCGTGTCGGGAGAGGCTCCAGTGGCAGAGAAGAGACGGGATCGCCGATGCACGGGAGCAGAACAACCGAATCTGGATGGCACACGACGGAAGTAGGCAGGATCGGCGTCCCCATCGCAGGCGGGATCAACGTCGAAGTCGCAGGGATCGGCGTTGATGTCGCGGGCGGGATCGGCGTTGTTGTCGCAGGCGGTGCAACACCGTGGAGATTTGGACAGGAAGACTGGCCCGGAGCCGTCGATGAAGGAGGAAAGAACAGTCGGAGAAGGCGGGGAGAAGGACCGCTCCCGTTGAGAGAAACACCAGACGATCACGTCGACGGGAGCGGAAGCATGGGACGGGAGCGCTGGCTTGCTGCTTGCGGCTTGACGGGAGCGATAGTGGAAGACGGAACCGGGAGCGGAAGCGGCTTCACTGTATTAGAAAATCACGATCAGCAAAGCCACGGGTTTTTTTTTCTTAGGTTTCAAAACTTGGCTCTGATACCATGTTGAAAGAGTAAAGAGAGAATAGAAGGTGTGATTCATTCATCCATATAGGGGCTTTAAATAGGATTACAACATGACACAAAGATACTGATAGCTGGTGGGGGACTAAACACAAAAATACCTAAAGACCTAATAACCCGACATTGACCCGATAATTCCAACAACATCCAATCGTGTTTACGTAGTTTTAAAATAAATTCAAGCATAAGGAATTCAAAAATAATTCAAACTAGTAAAATAAGACAAAACTGCATTGCTGGCAAAGCATCTGAACATGCATTGCTGGCAAGGTATCTGAACATGCAATTCTGCTACAACCCTTCAACCAGTAAAGTGGTTTGGAGATATATAAAACCTGTAAGTTAAAGAAGGTATATTTTTGGGCAATAAAACATCAATTCAAGTACAAAAAAAGTGCAACATATGGCAATATTATGTCATTATGCAAATATGGTACCTGGAAATTCCTTGAGAGGAATTTAAATAAAACTTTGTCTTTCTCATCTTTGCTGATTTTGAAAAGACCAGCTAAAACTTGAAGCCGATTTAATGCTAAGTATAAAAGTGCACAATCCTTGGGATTCTTACATTTCAGATATTGCAGTCTAGCCAGTTTCTCCATCTGTACTAAAAAACGCAGGAAAATTCGGTAATTGGGAACTATTACATAATCAGATTGCAGGAGTGTCTTTCTAAAAGAATAAGGTAGATACCAAAATATAATAATTTAACTACAAAAGAAGAGAAGCAAGTTCACAAAAAATACATAAATTCATAACTATGAAATATTTTTCCACCGTTGACAGGTATAATCAGAGAATAGAAGTTGTTTCCAGAAGAAAAAACATTATCTCAAAAAAAATCATTTACCAGGCAGCACATAAAAATTACAAATCATAAAAGATATGGTAATGCTTTTTTCAGTATGCTCATAAAGTAGAATTGAGAGAAAATTTATTCCAATGCCCTAAATTCGGGCCAAGCATACAGTATTATAGGATACATACACGTGACATATCACGTGTAATAAGAAGCGGGAAACTAAATGTTAAAATAAAAGAGCGCATATTCAACTCTCCCCTCAAGTTGGGAATATATATCGATCATCCCCAACTTGACTGTATCGTTCATGAAATTGTCACTGCTTAACCCCTTGGCGAAGACATCGGTTAGTTGATCACACGAATTCACGAACGGAGCACAAATATATCACTTGTCTATCTGAACTTTGATGAAATGTTTCCCGACTTCAACATGTTTCGTCCTATCATGTTGAACCGGATTGTGAGCAATACTGATGGCAGCTTTATTGTCGCAATATATATTAAATGGTTTGTTTACCTGGAGACTCATATCTTCGAGGATTGTCTTCAACCACAACCCCCCACATACTTCTTGTGCCATAGCCCTATACTCCGCTTCGGCACTCGAGCGAACAACAACATTATGTTTCTTGCTCTTCCAAGATACAAGATTTCCACCCACAAACGAGCAATACCCGGTAGTAGACTTTCTATCGTCTTGACTACCTGCCCAATCAGCATCTGTGAACACTTCAATTTCCAACAATTGATTTGCAGAGAACAGAATTTCACGTCCTGGAGACTTCTTGAGGTACCCCAGTACTCGATATGCAGCCTGTTGATGGCAAATTGTGGGAGAGTGCATGAATCTACTTAGGGAACCCACAATGTACGTAATATCAGGGCGAGTATGAGATAAGTATATGAGTCTCTCAACCAATCGTTACTACCTTAAAACATCAACATTCTTCCCACTAGTATCAGCATCAATTTTGTGATTAGACTGAATAGGTGTATCCACAGGAGCACACCCAAGCATACCCATTTCCTCCAGAAGATCAAGGGTATAATTTATATGGGAGATGAAGATCCCCCGACGAGACCTCACTACTTCAATTTCAAAGAAGTATTTCAACTTCCCCAGATTTTTGACTTCAAATTCTTTTCCCAATTATTCTTTCAAGTGCACGATCTCCTTTAGGTCATCTCATGTAATGATGATGTCATCCACATATACAATACGTATTGATATTTGAGCTCCTCTCCTTTTGATAAAGAGAGTATGATCAGCTTGTACTTGAGTATAGCCTAGTTGAAGCATTTGTTAAACCGTCAAAACCAAGCTCTAGCGGACTGTTTCATACCATACAGGAATTTCTGCAGATGGCGGACCTTTCCATTGGACCCTTCTTTGGTAACGCTAGGTAGGATATTCATGCAAACTTCTTCTTCCAGATAACTATGCAAGAACGCATTTTTGACATCGAGTTGTTGTAACTCTCACCCAAGACAAGCATCACAAGAGAGGATCACATGAATAGAATTCATCTTTGCAACAAGCGCAAAGGTTTCTTGGAAGTACATTTCTTGGGTTTGGGCATACCCTTAAGCAACCAAGCATGCTTTATGCCGCTCCATCACCCCACTTGATTCTGCTTAACAGAGAAAATCCAGCGTGATCCAACTGTTCGCTTCCCAAGGGGAAGACTTACAAGCCACCATGTTCCATTTTTTTCTAAGTCACGCGTCTCTTCTTTCATAGTCTGTTTCCACTCAGGTATCCAACAGCCTTCTGCCATATCTTAGGAATCACAATTGAGGAAAGAGATGAGATAAAAGCTTTATGAGCCTAAGAGAGGTGATGACAGAAAATGTAATTAGCAATGAGGTGTTTGTGTCACCAGTATTACCTTTAAGACGAGCGAGAGTAACATGGAGGTCATCATCTGAATCTAGAGTTGAGGCAGGCACCGGCACAAGTGGAACATCCTCGGACGGTACTTGCTCAATGGTCCAAGGTTTGCGAGAGTATGTATATAATATAGGAGATATAGAAGTGGGAGGAACAGAAGAAGTATTGGGTGAACTAGGAGTGGGAGGAGGGGGGATATGAGGAGAAGCAACAATCGGGAGAGGGGAATCAATGGTCATGTAATTGTTACTACTTGTCTCCTCCTGACGAGGACCAAATTATGACTCTCCCTCATGACAGGTGACATCAACAGTGCAGTAATAGCGACTGGTAGGATGGTGATTACACTTATACCCTTTGGTGGTAAGAGAGTAGCCCACGAAAATACATCTGAGGGAGCGAGCATCCAGTTTATCGCGATGCGGGGTATGAACATGAACAAAGAACACAGAATTAAAGATGTGAGGAGCGATGTGAGAGGTGTGGATAATGTACTGCTTGGCTAAACGAGAGAGGGTCATATCGTAGGAAAGAGCGAGAGACGGAAGATAGTTAATGAGATGAGCTGCAGTCAAGACCGCATCACCCCAATAGGACTTAAGAATGTTCATGGTAAGTAATAAACATTGAGCAACCTCCAGTAAGTGCATATTCTTCCATTCGGCTACACCATTTTGAGTGGAAGTGTGGACACAAGTGGTTTGGTGAATAAGGTCATGTTCGGCAAGATAGGCCCCAAACACTCTCTAATCATCATACTCCTCATCATTATCACCACGAAGCATACGAATTGTGTTGTTGAACTAAGTCACAATCATTCGATTAAATGAACGAAAGCAAGTAAGCACGTCACTCATCATTTTTAACAAATACAGCCAAGTAGTACGAGAATGATAATTAATAAAAGTAACAAACCATTTATAGTCAGATAAAGATAACACGGGAGTTGGACCCCAAACATCAAAATGTATAACATCAGAAAGACGGGAACTAGGAAAAGAAACATGACTAAGACTATGACGAACATGTTTTGAGAGTTCACAGTTGTCACAGGTAAACGATTTAATTAAACAACTGAAAGCAGGAAACAATCTGATAAGATATAAAGCAAAAGGGTGGCCAAAACGCAGATGCCAGTGTCGGATGTCATATAAGGTCAGAGCACTTGTGGTGGAGAAAGCACTGGGAGATAACGACTGGTTCAGCAAGTACAGCCCGCTAATGTTCCTACCATTGTCAAGCATCCGCTTTGTATCCAGATCCTGAAACACACAAACATCGGGAAAAAAGATTATAGAGCAATTTGAAAAAGCAGTTAAATGGATAATTGAGAAAAGATTGCAAGGAAATGAAGGAACGTGAAAAACTGAAGAAGCAGTTAAGTGGCTAATTGAGAGAACATTGCGAAGAAATGAAGGAACATGAAAAACTGAAGAAAGAGATAGGTCGGGAGAACATGCAATAGTTCCTTTGCCAGCAGTAGAAGAAAGGGAACCATTGGCAGCAATAACATTATCACGACCAGAGAGAGCAGTATAGGAGGTAAAACCTGAGGCAGAGTCATTCATGTGATCCGTCGCACCCGAGTCGATGATCCACTTGGAAGGGGATGAAGACACAACATGAGAACTGGAGATACCTGAAGTAGCAAACGCGGTAGTGGAATCAGCCGATGGATAGTCGTAATGGGAATGCAACATACGGTGAAAGGCCACTAACTCCATAACAGAAAGCCCTCCATAGGTGCCCTCATAAACCTCAGTTGAATGAGCAGAATATTGTGTGCGGGCACCTGCCTGACAACCACCACCATGGTGACCCCCTCACCCACGAACGGCAGAACCCCAGCCACACGGAGCAAGATGATGGTGTAAACAATAACAGATGTCCTTAGAATGTCCTTTCTTCCCACTGTGGCTGCATAAATGCGGAGGTCCTCAAGAAATCCAGTAAGAGCAGAGTGGTCGTAGAGGAACCAAGGGAGCAGCGGCGATTCTCATCACTGAGGAGCATACTGAAGGCTTCCTGAAGAGAGGGAAGAGGCTTGTGGTGGAGAACATACAGGCAAACCGCATCAAACTCTGTATTGAGCCCCAAAAAAAGGACGTGAACCTGAAAGCGGTCTTTATCTTTCTGAAGAATCTGCGCATCGGCAGTGCAAGCAGCGGTAAAGGTGTTGAAGTAATCCAGTTCCTGATACAGACGTTCAAACTCAGAGTAGTAGACAGAGACGGACAGAGTTCCCTGCTTCAGCTCCAAGGCACGGCGAGTGAGTTCATAAATCTGCGTCAAACTTCCTGCCTGAGAGTAGGTGTCACGGGCCATTTTCCAAATTTCATGAGCAGAATACAGCAGCATGTTACTGCGATGCACCCCATTTATTAAAGGCGCAAGGCGCACCGAGGCGGAAAGGGGCCCTGGAGCCTAGACGCATGCGCGTGCCTGAGGCACGAGAGGAACAAAAATGGTATTAAAAAAAATTTGAGCGAATTGGGCGCCCAATTCGCTGAAATTGAGCGAAATAGGCGTCCAATTCGCTGAAATTGAGCGGTAAGGGCGCCCAACTCGCTGATTTTTTGGCGGTAAGGGCGCCCAACTCGCTGATTTTTGGCGGTAAGGGCGCCCAACTCGCTGATTCTCGGCGGTAAGGGCGCCCAACTCGCTGATTTTCGACGGTAAGGGCGCCAAACTCGCTGATTTTTGGCGGTAAGGGGCCCAACTCGCTGATTTTCGGCAGTAAGGGCGCCCAACTCGCTGATTTTTGGCGAATTGGGTGCCAAACTAGCTGATTTTTGACGAATTGGGCGCCCAACTCGCTGATTTTCCGCGAATTTGGTGCCCAACTCGCTGATTTTCGACGAATTTGGCGACCAACTAGCTGCTTTTCGGCGAATTAAGCGTCCAATTCGTAGATTTTCAGCGAATTGGATGCCCAAGTATGCTTAGGGGTGTCTCGGGTGCGCCTGAGATCATGTTTTTGCCCACCTCCCAAACAATAGGTTGAAGAAAACACCTTGAAAGGCTCAGGTATGCCTAAGAGTTGGTAAGGCGCGCGCCCAAGCCGCGCCGGGGGCACATCGACCGCCTCCGCCACGCTGAGCACGGCGGGCTGCGCCCGACACCTCAGGCGCGCCAAGGCGCACGCCTTGACAAAAGGGACATTGAGTGATGTAACCACGAGACAACCAAAGAATTGTCGCATCCCATTTTCTCCATGAGGGATCGATACGTGGTGGCTCAATAGTGGTACCATCAATATGTCCATATAGATGGAGGATTTGAATAACATGTTGTGCTGCTGTACCATTCAAGATAATTTCCGTCATCCAAGGAAACGGTAGTGATCTTTAAGGAGCGAAGAGAATCTGCATAGGGGCCAATGAGGACACTGGTGGGGGAAGACGATAAGATGCCAGAGGAATCAGACATCAATGACCGTTCGAAGGTAACTAGCAAGGCGAAGAACTCAAAAAACGAAGAAACCACATCCTACGAGTGTCCCTTAAATCGCGGCGCTGGAGAGCACACCGGAGGAAGTGACCACGATGTCTCTGGCAACCCCCATGGAGGACAAAACAATCGGAGACAAAGGGCCGCCCGGAAAAACTGGGCGGAGAAGGGCGCTGAAGAAGCCCACTGGAGAAGACCGCCAAAGAAGGTTGCTGGAAGCCCGAGGCGCTGGAAGGCCTAGGCTTGGGCGGCGGTTGAAACGCCTAAGGCGGCACTGGAACGAGACGCCTAGGGAAGCGTTGGAAGGAACAATGCGGGACTAAGCGTTGTCGCCGGAGGAAGCACCATCGAGGATCGGGATCGTGGCGCCGAAACGAAGCGAGATGCGGGACGCGGGATATCGGCGAACGCAAGATCGCGGAAGAGGCGGAAGCAAGATCGCAGGTTCGCTCTGTACCAAGTCGAATTAAGAGAAAATTTATTCCAATGCCATAATTCTGGTCAAGCAAACATATTTATCGGATACATACATGTGACATATCACGTGTAATAAGAAGCGGGAAACTAAATCTTAAAATAAAAGAGCGCATGTTCAACTCATAATACATGGAGAATATGCAGGAAAGAATTAAAAAAACATAAAAAATACTTCATAAATATACAAAACAACAAATATGTGTCATTTATATTAAGAAATCTTGATACAGATAAATATGACATAGATTGTAATAAAAGATTATGCATCCTCCTTTTATATTTACATGATATTTACCTAGCGTTTACTAATGTTAAGTCAACTTTATCCAGTATAAATATTCAAGTCCTAGCTTAATGGATAAAAAGGAGTTCGAGAATGTGTTATGGACCCCACGACGTTGGTTATCTACTATTAAGAGTCTTATTATATCAGGTCGTATTGTAACGACTTTATTGTATTAGTCGAGTCGTATTTTATGTTTTTATGCAGCTTATTGTAATTACAGGATTACCCCCGGGGGCTTGATATATATATGCCCTTAGTCCTTATATGAGAAATCAAGCAATGAAATATGAACTTTCTTTTATATCTCTAGAATTCCTCTCTGTCTCTCTCTCTCTAAGCCCTCTCCTCCTCTAGGGTTTCATCTTCTTCTTCCCCCAAGCTTCTTCCAACTTTCCCTTCTCCACCACCATTCCAGGGCTTGCCCCTTGTATCCCCGATGTTGAAACCGAAAATAGGTCTCTTGTGGAGTTTACCCTTGGGGAAGGGGTGATCGCACACCTACTTCGCTTCTGCAAGCAAAACAACAAGGGAAACAAGGAAGAACTGACTCAAGGGCTCGGCGGGGAGGACCCATCACACAGCCGGAAGATCTTGGAGCGCTTCCCCTCCTTAGCCAAAGGCCGAGCTAAGGTATCCTCAGAAAGCGCTTGAGAGATGGAGCAAGAGGGCACAAGAAGCATGCTTTATGAGGTACCCCTTGGGTCCTATTTATAGATTTCTAAAAACGTCCTGCAAATAGCCAACTTCCGTTGTCCTGAAAGTCTATGTGCAGTCCAGGTTGGACTGCCAACAGCGTAACTCCGCTGTTCTAAAAGATTATGGGCAGGCCAGCGGGGGCAAAACAGTAAAAAATACCTCATAGACCTTGGCGAGCTGAGGAGCTCGGCCACCCCTGAAGATCCTGCTTGTCTGCTGTCTGCCGAGCTCCTTAGGGCGAGTGCGAGCTGGGCCACTATGCAGGCCCGTCGATTGGCGTCCATTAGTCGAGCTCAGCTCGACGAAACCCTGACTTGGCTCGGCGAATGCCGAGTTCGGGGTCGGCGAATGCCGAGCACGGGCTCGGATTTCTCTGCCGAGCTCGCCTGGGGCCTGGGTGATCTGAATCGGCCGGTCTGGTTCCTGGAGACCCCACTCGCCGGATACGGGGTTGTACACCCGACCTCCAATGATCTCAACAAAACATGCCCACAACATATTAGTATCAAAGCCATTCTTCCTCAGCTCGACTCTTTCTCTACCCCGCACCGCCGCCCCACTATTACGGAAACTTCTTCCTCCTTCATAAACCTCCAGCCATCTTCTGCTCTGCTTCCAGCTGACCCCACACTGATCTGCAGTCGCCTTCTCCGCCATTCCCGAAAGCCAGAGTCATAATAGCGCCTAGAGCAAACTGCTTGCCACTGCAACACCAGCGCTGCTCCGCCTCCTCCCGTTTCCGTATAGCTCTCTGCGACCCCCGCGGCTCTCTACATCACGGCTTGCCTGCATCCCTGTCCAACGTCAATCCAGCACCCTGCTCATTCTCATTTCATGTTGTAGGCGTCGATCCCGCGTCGCCTCCGACATCGCACGGTTCCCCCGAGCCCGATGCTAGCATCGACCAGACACGGCTCCTCTCCTTCCTCCTGCTGCTCTATCCAATCGAGCCCTGCTCCTCTTCCTTGAGCCCCACGCCTTCAGCCGCATAAATTCTTTTCCTTCCTTTATTTTTTGGAGCCCCGTCAGCAGCCCCTGCCGTTTCCTCATCCTCTCTCTTTTTTTACAATTTCTTTCCTTTCTTTCATAGAGCCCACCGCCCCTTTCTCTTAATTCTCCACCAACCGCCTCTCTCCACCAGCACACCTTACCCCCTTTAATCCTCTATCTTTTTTTATTTTTTTTGTATTAAACCCTGCACACCTCATATCTCATCTGGCGTTTCCCATAGAAATTTCATTTCTAATTAATTCAAGTGAATTAATTATTTAATCTACTCATTTTAATGGACATCAAAATCAGTATCGGAGATGCGGCCACCCTTCACTCAATGTTGATGAGGTGACCGGCGTCATTCCAGGACTCCGTGTCTCACTTCGATGTCAAGCTTGATCAATTAGAGTGATCGGGATACTTTGAAGTTTCGCCACCGGCCATTCCGCCGCCGACGTCACCGGCCCATGTCTTGTCGGTCACACCCTTCACGTCGGTTTCTGCTCTGCCGCCACCGACCACACCGCTGCCTCTATTGTCGGCCACTGCCTCTGTTGTCGACCACTGCTATGTCGATCCCCCGCTCTGCTGGTTTCCGCTCTGCCACCTCTGACCACAACGGTATCTTTGTTGTCGGCCACTTCGATCGCTTTGTCGTTGTTGCACTGCACCGCAACGCCGAACCCGTTCCCTTCGCCGATCGAGGTTTCTTCGGCCACCTTTGAACCGCTGTTCTCCGCCGCATCGCCGGTCCCGCCGGACCCCTTCATTCTGTCGGTCGCTGCTCACTCGACCATCTTGCCATTTTCGCCTCCTGCCGCTCCGTCGGACCAGCCGGCCTCATTGCTTCAGTTGCTCGTCCTTTCGACACCGACGCCGCTACACTTCACCGCCAACGCCATCACGACGTGCTATCAGACGCTATTTTGGCATGAAATCAAGGAGACGGACGAGCCGATCATCCTGCTGGAGTTCGAGCTTGAGAGCAAGCTCAATTTGAAGAAGGGGTGGAGTGTTATGGACCCCATGTCGCTGGTTATCTAGTATTAGAAGTTCTATTATATCAACTCGTATTGTATCGTCTTTATTGTATTAGTAGAGTCGTATTTTATGTTTTTATGCAGCTTGCTGTAATTACGGGATTACCCCCCGGGGGATTGATATATATATACTCTTAGTCCTTGTACGAGAAATCAAGCAGTGAAATATGAACTTTTTTTCTCTCTCTAAAATTCCTTTATCTCTCTCTCTCTAAGCCCTCTCCTCCTCTAGGATTTCCTCTTCTTCTTCCCTCAAGCTTCTTCTAACTTTCTCTTCTCCTCCACCATTCTAGGGCTTGCCCCTTGTATCCCCGACCTCCAACAATCTAAATAAAACAAGGCCGTAACAGAATGCCTGAACACTTGAGATTTTCAAAACCCCAACTCAAACATAATGAAAAATAACTATCCATTGATCATATTTTGAAGGATGACTACAAAATCAAATATCATTTCACTATCAAAATAAAGCAAAAATCATGAGATTTACTCATTGAAATGTTTTTTTAATTGGGTGCATGAAATGGGTCATTGGGCATAGCCTGCTATGATATCAACTCAAAACCAGTTGTAGGTGAACGAGCCTAGCATCTATATTAAATATACAAGTCTACAAGTGTTTCACAATATAGGACTATGTAAATATATAATAAGAAGCTCTTTTAAAGTTCACAGTATTTTCATTACCCTAAGCTGACCTAAATAAAGACAACCCCAAAGAAAAAGAGAAAAACATGATAGTGCAAAACTAATTGCAAGAAGTGGTTACTGTTGGAACCGAGATTAGGCTCCACCTAGAGGTCGGACCTAGGGTGCAGCTCACACCTACTTCTCCTGAGCCGTCCCTTGGTGAGAGACTTGAATTTGGGGAATGACCCTGGCTCTAGCGTGGAGGTCTCACCTCACACCCGGAAGACCTTGGTGATCTCCCCTCCCTAGCCAATGCCGAGCTAGGTGCCTTGGAGGATGAAGAAAGAGGATGAAGAATTGATGCCCTCCAAGGCACCCCTAAGGGTCTATTTATAGTTTTTTGGGGAACGGCCTGTAAATAGCCAACTTCCACTACTCTTGAAATTACTATCATGCCCTGCGCAGGGCGGGAACATGGTCGGGCGAACGCTAAGCCGGGCGAGCTGGTCTGGCGAGCTAAGCCGGGCGAACTGGGCGGGCGGGCCGGGAGAGCTGAGCGGGCTGGCCGGACGAGCTGCTCTGGCGAGCTAAGCCGGGCGAGCTGGGTGAGCTGACCGGGATGGCCGGGCGAGCTAGTCTGGCGAGCTAAGCCAGGCGAGCTGGGCAGGCGAGCTGGTCTGGCGAGCTGGTCTGGCGAGCTAAGCCGGGAAAGCTGGGCGGCTGGCCGGGCGAGCTGGCCGAGTTGGTCGGGCGAGCCGGGCGGGCTGGCCCGGCGAGCTGGGCGAGCTGGCCCGGCGAGCTGTCCGGGTGAGCTGGCCGGGCTGGCCGGGCGAGCTGGCCGGGTTGGCCGGGCAAGCTGGGGGAGCTGGCCGGGATCCTTGAGTCAGCCTCTCGCCGCACCCGCTCCCCTTAAAACAGGTCGGGGGGAGGCAAATATTGCATCCCGCTACTAGTATATTATGAAGATCGACCACAAATTTGCCTCCAAGAGTGCAAAACCCTTAAAAATCTTAAAACTATGCAGCAAGCCCTGCGCCTTCCTGGGGGCCCCATTCCGCGAATACGGAGTTGTACAGTTACATGATCAAATAATTGTATTCTTAAACAACCTGACGCAGGATGAATCTATTGGTGGAGGATGTAATGTTGCCCTAACCCTACATGCAATGCAAAACCCGACAGATAATTCAAACTGGTATTAAATAATTTAATCGCACGCACATGATTATAGCAAGAGCAAAAATAATTTGTTTAGGCAAGAGTTAGGCTTTTGTCCGCGTTGAATGTCAAAGTAAAAGCATGTGGCGAATAAAACCTGCAATTCACAAAATAATCTAAAGCAAACAACCACAATACAAGAGATCCAAACAAGTATAAGATCCAACTGATGATAATAATGTTGAAAAGCAATAATTTTGGAGCCGAAAATTCTTTGACGATGATCTGAGGTGGAACCAGAGATGGAATAATGACGAAGGTGGATGGATTTGGCGATGGGAAGCGGGATCGGACCAGAAATGTGTGGATCCGGCTTTGTGGGGATGGATCCGGGTTGTGGGAGGTAGATCGGACAACGGGAGGGTTGGTTGTGGTTCCACGAAAGAGGAGAATGTGGCTGAGGGTGGCTGGTGGCAAGGAGGAGGTGTTGGATTGGAAGGGGCGGCTGCATCGGGGGGGATGGGGGAAGAGGGGGCTGGCGGTGGCTTCCAGTAGGGAAAGCAGACGACTGTAGGAGGGATGTAATGACCCAAACCATCAAACACGTAACATATTTTTTAACTCACCGATAATGAGAGCAAAAGGCAGCGTGAAATCTATTTAATATTTTTTTCAATTTTTCTTTTAGTTTTTTTGTTTGATTTTTTTTGTTTGGGGGTGCTAATAGCCAAGTGCATGTGATATATGGTTAGTTGTGACATTTATTTGGTTAATGGTTATGATATTATATTATGTGGGTTGCTAATAGTTCAAGGCTTAAAACATGACATTTTTCATGTAATTGATTTGTCTTATGTGGCTGACTTGGGCTAATGTTGGGCTGATAGAATGACATCTGGTTAGTTTTATACGGTGCAATTATTTTTACTTGGACCTGCCATACCACTGGCCGCTTATCCCCACTAATAAAATCTCGTGCGCCTCTTCTTCTTCTGCATTTCCTTTCAGTTTCCGCTCGACGCTGCCTTGCGCTATCTGCCGCTCCTTCTGGACTCCTCAACTCTCTTCTCCTGCAAGCTCTCTCTCCCTCTTTTCCTCTCTAAAGTTCTGTTGCTGTTGGTTGTTGTCGCTGCTCCCTATGTCGCTGATTTAGGGTTGCTTTGCCGCCGGGTTTTGTTTCCCGCCGCTGCTTCTGTTAGGTCACCAACTTCTCCTCTGCTACTCATATACTTCAATGCCTCTTTCGGAGTTTCTGGAAGAACTTCGCTGAACCTATACGTGTTCGAGAAAGACCGGTTGTGCAGTACTTTCTTTCTCCCTCTCCCACTGTAAGTGTGACCCTTCCCTTCTATTGTATTGGTGATGGATTCTTCTGCATTTACACTATTCTGGCCAATCACTTTTTTTTGCATAAAAGGGTTGATTTCATTTGTTGTTTACTTTAAATTGTTGTCCAAATTCACTGTTTAGTTCAAATATTTTAGAGGAAGTGCAATTCTGAGCTTTTTTAGTGGTTGGTCAGCTATATTTTTATGTTAGGAACTGTTTTGTGATTGGTCGGCCTACTTACTATAGTTTTAGGGTTGTTTTTGTGTTGAGGCATGACATTTGAGCTAATTTAGAGGGGATCAGTGGGGACAGCAAATATAAATAAATGTTTGACTGTTCTATTGGTTTGAGCTGTCTGAAATTGACTGTTAAATGTTGTTGTTGGACTTTTGTTTTTGTTCTGGGCTAATGGCCGGTCATTGTTTTGCTTTCTTAGCTATTTTAGGATGCTTAATTGGCCAGATATCACGGGGCATTATATCTATATATAAAGGCTGGTTAGAGCTTTAGTTCTTCATAATTATTTTGTTAGCTTTGTGGCTTTACTTTTGTTTACGGCTTTAACGTTGTTTGCTGATTTTAGACTACAATACGAAGTCATTACCTATTTTACAACGCCGTTTTCGCTGATTTTAAAGCTTTAAGTCTATATTTTTTGTTAAGCACTCACTTGATGTTTCCTAAACCTTTGACACACCCTTAATAAAAGTTTTATCCTTTTGTAAACACCAACACTATAAATATCGAAGAGAACCCAATTAAAAATGCGTACTATTTCAGTATTTTTCAATGCCAAGAAATCAGAGGTTAGCGTCTCGAGATAGACGTGGTGATGAAACTAAAAATGGATAAGGGGAAAGGAAAAGTCGTGAGGGATTTTAAATCACTGATATGAAATATCGCTATAAAGTAACTGTGGATGGCAAATAAAAGCGATATAATTTCTGAGGGAAATTCCTATTTCAAAACACATGTTCTCATAGGAAATAAGACAAGATAAAAACATGTTCAAACTCTGCATAGAGAAATGTTAAGGATTAGATTGAATCTTATGATGTAGGGGTTCCCTACAGATGGATTTCACAAGTAGGAGGTTTGCCTGCATTTTGCCCTAAAGGGTGGGGCCATTATTGTTGGATGTCTTGACATTTCCTACATTATGTAATTAAATAATAATAGAATATTTGAATATATTTGGAGAACGTAAGGGGATCAGGAACATTTTCTGGAAATCGAGAGCAAATGAAAATATGATTATTGTTTGTTGTTGTGTATGCATATTGTTACCTACCATTGATTGTATGTGTTGGATGAGCTCAAATCTTGCATGTATTACTTGTGTATCAAAATACAAGGAGAGAATACAAATATATAGAAGAGGGAAGAAGAGAAGAAAACCTATACAATGATGTGGGACTAATAGGAGGAGAAGAAAGTAGAAAATAAATGGGCCCAATACTGTGCCAATTACATGGGCTTTTCTAACACTCCCCCGCAAGCTGGAGCGTACAAATCGTATGCACCAAGCTTGGACAAGCACTGATAGAAGAGTGTACTAGGAAGAGCCTTTAGTGAGAACATCCGCCACTTGTTCTGTCCCAGGAACATGCTTCAGGTCAATCTTCTTCATTTGAATTTTTTCTCTGATGAAGTGGCAATCGACTTCAATATGTTTAGTTCTCTCGTGGAATACCGGGTTCCTGGCAATATGTATCGCCGCTTGGCTATCACACAGGAGAAGAGATGGAAAAGAAAGTTTTATATCCAGATCGGTAAGAAGACTCTCCAGCCATGTTAGTTCAGAAACAACAGATGTCATTGCACGGTATTCAGCCTCAGCAGATGATCGAGGTACAACAGCTTGTTTCTTGCTCCGCCACGCAATCAAGTGTCCTCCAAAATAGGTGTAAAAGTCACTGGTTGAACGTCGATCATCAAGAGAACCAGTGTAGTCAGCATCAGAGTAAGCTATCAATGTAGGAGCTGAAGATGAGGTCTTGTAGACCAATCTTTGACCAGGGGCTGTTTTGAGGGATCTGATAATGCGTTCAACGGCTTGAATATGAGATTTCTGCGGGGAATGCATATAACGGCTGACAATACCAACTGCGAAAGATATATCAGGTCAAGTTACCGTGAGGTAGATTAATTTTCCAACTAGACGGCGATAGTATTCAGGATTCTCAAGTAAGAGATCTGAGTCAGAAGCCTGAGCACATAACTTGTGATTCACATTCATTAGGGTATTGATCGGCTTACAAGAGTAACCTGCATCATGGAGAAGGTCGAGACAATACTTTCGCTGGGAAAGGACGAGACCATCTGGTCGTCTAGCAACCTCAAGGCCCAAAAAATACTGGAGGGATCCCAGATCCTTTGTTTGAAAAACAGTACTGAGATGTCGTTTGACCTCATGTATTCCCTGTGAGTCATCCCCTGTAATTATGATGTCGTCAACATAAACTAACAAAAGGACAATCTCCACTGTACGGTGGCGAGTGAACATCGAGAAATTTGTCATGCTTCGAGAAAAACCAACCTCCCGGAGAGTTTTGCTGAACCTGTCGAACCATGCCCGTGGTGATTGTTTGAGGCCATACAGAGCTTTCTTAAGGCGACAAACCTGACACTCCCCCGTGGTCTCAAACCCGAGAGGTTGTTGCATATATACAGTTTCCTGTAAGTCGTCATTCAAAAAGGCATTCTTAATATCCAGTTGCATTAAGGGCCACCGTCGATGGACAGCCACCGAGATAAGAACCCGAACGGTGTTGAGTTTGGCAACCGGAGAGAAGGTTTTCTCATAGTCCATCCCGTGTTGTTGGGTGAAGCCCCGGGCGACCAGCCGAGCTTTCAGACGGTCAATCGTCCCATCAGCGGCATGTTTGAAGACGAAGACCCACTTACACCCAACCGGTTTCTGACCCGGGGGAAGTGGTGCGAGAGTCCAGGTCTGGTTGGCCCAGAGAGCAGTCATTTCCTCCTTCATGGCAGGCTTCCAGCCGGGATGTTGTAACTCCTCATGCACAGTGTTAGGAACCGCAATGGAGGAAAGAGAAGTGGCAAAAGTATGTAGTTGGGGAGAGAGACGATGCAGAGAGACATAATTTGCCAAAGGATGAGGGGTAGAGGGAGATACCCTATCAGCAGGGCGCGGGGTAGCCGAGGAAGAGGCCGACTGCAGAGGGGTAGCGGATCGAGGAGGAAGGCGGCGAGAGTAAACCTGGATAACAGGCGGTCGGGAGGGAGCAGAAGTAGGGTTAAAAGGACATAGGGGAACAGAGTCAGTAGTAGGGATGACGGGTCGGGGTAGGCGCAGTGGTGGAGATGTCGTCGGGGAGGAAGGAGCAGGAGGTGGGGGAAAGAAAGGTTGGTCTTCCCGAAAGGTAACATCGGCGGAGACGATGACCTTCCGTGTGACCGGAGAGCAACACAGGTAGCCCTTCTGAGTGTGAGAGTAGTCGACGAAAATGGATTTAGCTGGTCGGGGATCCAACTTATCCGAGGAGGGACCCAGGAGGTGAACGAAGCAAATGCAACCAAAGACCCTCGGTGTAAGAGGGAAGGCCGGAGTGGAGGGGAAAAGGAGATTGAATGGAGTGGCAGAGTTGAGAACCGAGGAAGGGAGGTGGTTGATGAGGAAACATGCAGTGGAGACCGCAAAGTGCCAGTAAATTTTTGGAACATTCATTTGGAGCATGAGGGAGCGGGCAACGTCTAGGAGGTGGCGTTTCTTACGTTCGGCCACGCCATTTTGTTGGGGGGTGTACGGACAGGAGGTTTGATGAAGAATACCAAATTCTGCACATAGATTGGCAAATTCATGGCCGGTGTACTCGCGAGCGTTATCGGTGCGCACGGTTTTAATAGTTGTGGAGAATTGTGTGCGAGTTTCTTGTATAAAGGCGCGGAATATGCGAGGGAGCTCAGAGCGATCACGAAGTAGGTAAAGTCAGGTGGTGCGGGAATAATCATCAATGAAGGTTATAAAATAACGGTATCCAGAAATACTGGTAACTTTAAAAGGACCCCAGACATCGGAGTGTAGTAAATCAAATGGAGCAGCGCTCCTAGTACAATGAGCAGGAAAAGAAGTACGCGGTTGTTTGTTGTAAACACAAGAATCACATTGGAAAGCAGGAAAAGAGATATCAGGCATCGCCTTTTGGAGAACAGGAAGAGGGGCATGCCCAAGACGTCGGTGCCAGTCAACAGCGGAGACAGAGGAGAGAATAGTGGGAGAGGCGTCAAGAAGGTAGAGCCCGTTCTGCAGTCATCCTCTACCAATGATAATCCGCGTCCGCCGATCCTGTATCAAAAAAGAGTAAATGTGACAGAGCAATCCATATCATGAGTGAGGCGGCCAACAGAAAGTAAATTAAAAAGAGAGCCCGGAACATAAAGGGCCGAGCGTAGAGAGATGGAGGGGGCAGGAGAGATGTCCGTGCAGCTGGAGACCAGAACAGTCGCGCCATTAGCGACAGTGATCGATTTCGGATGAGAAACATCTGAGTACTGGAGGGGCCGCATCGAGGTGATGTGATGAGTAGTCCCTGAGTCCAAGATCCAACGCGGACTGGAGGAAAGACAAGTAATACTTGTAGTAGAGATGGAGGAAACAGAAGCAGGAGGAGGGCTAAGAAGTCCCTAGAGTTGCTGTTACTGGAGGCGAACAGCCGCAAGGTCGGTACCAGTGGAAGAGGAGCCATCAGCAACAGTCGCAGTGGGGCGAGGAGGATAGCAATGTTTCTTGTAGCAAACGGCATCTGTGTGGCCATCCCAGCCGCAATAGGAACACTTGGAGCGGCACCGACCCCCACGTCCCCTTCCGCGAGAGCCGGAACGTCCACCGCGAGCAGAGGGCGGTGGGGGAGTAAGGGGGGAAGGGTCTGCTGAAGGAGAGCCGGAGTGGAGGGCGCCGGAGAATCCAGGGGTGGTGATACTCGAAGGAGCATAGAGCAGACATCAGAAAGGGAGGCAGTAGAGGCCGAGGCCAACACTTGAGCCTGGATGCTCTGAAGGTGAGGGGGGACACGAGCCATCATCATGGCAATACAGATGGCCTCCTTTTGCATGCGCTGAGCAGCAAGGTCGGTGGCAGAAGGCTAATGCTGGATCCAGGCCTCTGCCAGAGTCTTGGCACGAGCAACAAAAGAGGTCATGTCAGCCGCCCCGCCAGCATCAAGAGAATGAAGATCGGTAATAATGTCGTAGAGGTGCTGAAGACTATCCTTCCCAGAGTATAAGGAGTGAAGCTCCTCCCACATGGCTTTAGCGGTCTCATGATACATGTCTATTTGGTATGGCTCACCCTCCAGCGAATTAAGGAGCCATGTTTGAACTCGGCCGTCATTGCGTAGCCAATCCTCTGTATTAGGGGAAGGAGGTGTGTTAGTAAGGTGAAGCACAAGGCCCTTGGCCTGAAGAACACGCCAAACCGAGTGGACCCACGGAACAAAGTTCTTCTTTCCAGATAAGGAGATAGTGGTGATCCGCAGCTCTCGAAGGTGAGGAAGAGAAGCCGAGCGGTCAGCAGGAGGAGTAGTCGCCTGTCCGGTAGACTTGATGGAAAAGGCCATGGAGCCGAGACAGGCCGCCGCGACTAGAAGAGTGCGCGGTTAGAGACAAGGCCGCAGCGGATAGTCACGCCGACAAGGACAGGGGAGAGAGCTACAGGAGGCCGCACGGTTACTGAGATACCACCAGCGGCAAGAACAAGGCGCACGGTCACTGAGAGACCACCAGCGGCGAAGCAAGGGCGAGAAGAAAGACGGCCTGAAAGAGAAGAGGAGAGATCGCGGCGGTTTAGAAAAAAAGGAGACCGCGCGACCAGCAGAGGAAGAGACCGCGAGTAGGAACTCGAGCGGTTAGAGAGAGAGCCCGCAAGGAGGAACTCGAGCGGCAAGAAAGGAAACCGCGAGTAGGAACGCGAGCGGCAAGAAAAGAGAGACCGCGAGTAAAAGACTCGAGCGGCAAGAAGAGAGAGACCGCGAGAAAGAAGTCGAGCGGCAAGAAAAGAACCCGCGAGTAAGAACTCGAGGGGCTAGAGAGAGAGAGACCGCGAGGAAGAAGACGAGCGGCAAAAAGAGAGAGACCGCGAGAAGAACTCAAGCGGATAGAAAGATAAACCACAAGCGGCAAGAGAAGCCGCAGAAGGAGGCCGCGCGGTAAGAGGAAGACAGAGAGGGCAGCGGGAAGAGGGGCCCACGGGTTGAGAGGAAAGGCTATAAAAGTCGCTGAGGGGTGGATCCACAGGAGGGAGGGAGGGAGGGAGGGAGGAAGAGGAGAGAGGGCAGCGGTTTTGCAAGGGGAAAGTCGCGGATAGAACAGCGGGTAGAAAGGCAGCTAGCCGGTGCGAGTAGAGGAATAGGTCGCAGAGGAAAGCGGACAGGAGAGGAAAACAAACCGGGAGGTTAGAAAGGGAAGCCGCGAGGTCGGAACCGTTGGCTCTGATACCATGTTGGATGAGCTCAAATCTTGTATGTATTACTTGCGTATCAAAATACAAGAAGAGAATACAAATATATAGAAGAGGGAAGAAGAGAAGAAATCTTATACAATGATGTGGGACTAATAGGAGAAGAAAGTAGAAAATAAATGGGCCCAATACTGGGCCAATTACATGGGCTTTTCTAACAGTATGTATGACAGTTCACAAAATACTTTACTCACATAGTCATATTTTATGACTAACCCATCGTGGATCCATTTTTTTAGGACGCAGGAGCATCACCCAGTGCGTCAAAGAAGGCTCCCCTAACGGCGGAAGAGAAACAAAAGCGTGTTGAAGAACTTGCAAAGATATAGCTTAAGATATTTATTGGAATCAAAGAAGCCCAGGAAAGCCATAGGGCAACCTGTGAAGATTGGGAGTGTGCTTTTTGTAACGAATATTGATAACATATATGTACTTTATATCGTCTGTAACAAACTTGTATAAATGAAATAAAATTTGGTGTTATGTTTTTACTTTGTACATATGAATCATTTTGATGCAATGTTGCGACAAATAAATTGGAACTACGCTCGATTCTTAAATCCACTATGGAGACCGGAAAAAGGGTTTTCACAGGGGAATTATGGGGTGGCTGTGGCTTAAGGAGGAGAAGGAGAAGGAGGGGGAGGAGATACAAGGATCTTACCCAAGGAGTCGTCACCAAGGGGTTCCACGAAGTTGGCACCGCGGAGGGGATCACCGGAAATGAG
The DNA here is from genome assembly GCA_039583875.1 of Platanthera guangdongensis. Taxonomy (NCBI): domain Eukaryota; kingdom Viridiplantae; phylum Streptophyta; class Magnoliopsida; order Asparagales; family Orchidaceae; genus Platanthera; species Platanthera guangdongensis. The sequence continues at coordinate 139,439,515 of CM077147.1, forward strand.
GAAGAACACTCCAAATTTCAGCAATGTCTCCCCTAAGCACTCTATTTATAATAAAGAGGAGACAAGGGAATCCCACCATCGACGGTTATAATTGGCTGAAGGTTGGACTACCCAAATACATCAAAATAAATGCAAAAATAATAAAGGAATATATGAAATTGATTCGCAGCACGCACCGGACGCATCCGCGGAACCGGATCATTGATCTGTGCACGCCATATATGGAAAGTCGTCAATCCGCCTCAAACGGGCTCAAAACTCGTCCTCCGCTCCGCATTACAACCACTTCTAAATTGCAGAAAGCCCCTTTTACAGACCTAGAAACCTTACATGTCACAAGCTTAAGAAGAAGAAAAAATCATTTTTCTTTGAGCTTCTCATGAATTACATTTTAGTATCCATATCGTAGCAGAAACAAGGCCCCCACCATACCATTGCAAACTTCAAATGGCATGAATGCAGAAGGCAAGGGGTCAACCAGCGAAAAACTTAGAAGACCTACCTGATAAAGTATGCAAAAAAAAAAAACTTATTGTGCTAATGGCCTACAAGCATAGATATTAGTCTTTTGTAAATAAACAATGAGATGCTCCACATGCAAGATCTAAAATTGCAGAAAACCATGACATAGTCAGTGAGCATCAATACAATAAATTGACCTAAATCACCAATGAGAAAATAGTCAAATTAGAAAATTGTTTTATCCAGGAGGATTGAACATAGATCATGGCCCCCTACCTAAAACGAATTGGTTTTTAGTTTGAAGCATAGGTTCTGTTAGAAAAGACAATGTAAAGGCCTATGTTTTGGCTCATTTCTGCATTTTCTTCCTATTTGTTTTACTCTCACATCTTGGATTTGGGATTCTTCTCTCTCTTCTCTCCCTATATATTTGTACTCATACTTGTATTTACATACAAAAAGAAGCATATACAAGGTTGGCTGGTTTTTCTGCATTACCCGTGTACTTCTCTACATGGTATCAGAGCATCAGGTCCTACCTCCGGTCTCGGGTGGATAGTTCTTTTCTAACCGCATAGCTCCTGCCGTTACTACCATTGTTATCCGTTGGCCTGTCCAACCGCCTCTCCTCCGCGGTCTTCCTTTTCTCTACCCGGCTTCTCCCATCCTCTCGTGGAACCACCCCCACCCACTTAATCTTCCGCTCCGCTTTTATTGCTTTCCTCTCTCTCCCATGGAACCACCCCCGTCTCGCGCGGTCTTCCACTACTAGCCGCGGATCTCCCTCTTACTGTTGCGTTTTGTTGTGTGTCTCTCCTCTGCTGTACCGCTACTATTATGTTGTTGGCCTCTCTTCTAGTCGCGGCGACCACCTCTCCTCTAGCCGCTGCCCTTCTCATTGCCTGCCTCTCTTCTGCGGATCTTCTAGCCGCTGCGATCTCTACTAGCTTAAATGCGGCCTTCTCTTGTGTGGTTTCCTCTTCTAGCCGTTATTCTGGGCGGGTTTCTCTTCATGCTGCGTCCTCTTCTCTTTTGGTCTAGCCGCAATTTTCTAGTCACGCTCTCCAACGTCTCTCCTGGTCGAAGTTTCTTGTAAGGATTGTCACGTGGTCTGTCGCTTTGCCACGAGGTCTTTTCTTGCTCTGTGATCGATTTGTCGCGCGGTCTGTCCCAAAGTTCCGTCTTGACTACCCGGCCTCCTGTCCGGCAGCTTTCTCTTCTCTAGTCGCTGTGGATTCTTCTCTAGTCATTGTAGTTTTTTGTTCGCTGCGACCTTCTCCTCTGGTCGCTGGCCGCGGCTCGTTGGTTGTTCTGTCCGCCGCGACCTGTGCTGTTTCCACTCTGCTCGTTGTTGCTTCTCGCTCGGACTACTCCTTGTTCGCAGAGGTTCCTCTTGTCGGCCTCTTCTTCTTCTGTCTCCCTTTGCCCCTTACCCGCTTGTCAGTTAACCGCTTATCTTAACCACCTGGCATGGGTTCTTCTACTGCAACCTCTATTTCAGCTGAGGCGACTGTCCCCGTCCCTGAAGTCCGTGACGAATTGAGGATTACCACAATTTCCCTCACTGGGAAGAACTTTGTGTAGTGGGTGCATTCAGTTCGTTGAGTCCTTCAGTCCAAAGGATTTCTACATCATTTAACTCAGGATGTTCCTTCTGCACCTACCGACGACTAGCTTCGTAACGATGGTCGTGTTCAAACATGGCTTCTCAACTCTCTTGATGGCGAACCTTACTGCATGGTCATGTATCGCGAGACGACTAAGGCGATGTGGGATGAGCTCCATTCTCTTTACTCAGGCAAGGAGAGTCTACAGCACCTCTATGACATCATCATTGATCTCCAGAGCCTTGAACTCAGCAGTGCTGCTTACTTAACCTCATTTATTGCTCGGTCCAAGACGTTGGTTGAAGCTTGGATTTAGCATCAGCCCCCTACTACGGATCTCGCTGCCCAGCGCACTCAAAAGGAAGCAGTCGGTATTGTCATGATGATGTCTCGTGTCCCGCTTTATCTTCAGAGTGTTCGAGCTCAGATCCTCTCATCTGCTGCTACTTCATCATTCTCTGATGTGTGCCCCATGTTGTTAAAGGTTTCACCACCTTCCAATACTATCGGACCTCCCTCCCCGGCTCTTCTCCAACACTCTTTGGCGGCATTACTACATCTCCCTCACCCTGCTCGTGGAGGACGTTCAGGCTCTCGGGGGAGGGGTCGAGGAGGCCGCCCGCGGCCTAAGTGTTCTTTTTGTGGTAAGGATGGTCATCTTGAGGCCACCTGCTACTGTAAACATGGTCTCCATCCTTGTTTAAATGCTTCTGTTGCTGCCCTCAGCCCGTCGACCACTCATGTTGATCTTTATGAAGTCCGCCTCTAGCTCCAATAACTTCAAGGATTGCTCCACAACTCGCCTCCCTCTGTTGTCTCCGTCTCTAATGAAGGTATCGCTTGTCTCTCCACTAGTCCGAGTTGGATAGTGGATTCAGGTGTTACTCGCCATATCACATCCTGAAGCCACCCTGATACTTGGATTCTCCGCATCCAAAGTTTATCATCGTAGTCAATGGTAACACCGCTCCTGTCTCTGGCTCTGCCGACATACCCCTCAATCCTTCTATTTTTCTTCACTCGGCTTTCAATATCCCGGGCTCTGGGCTCTCCCTTTAATTTACTGTTTGTTAGTCGCCTCACTGCAAATTTGGATTGTTCTATCACGTTCACCTCTTCTTCTTTTTTGATGCAAGATCGCAGGACGTAGAGTATCATTAGTAGAGGATGACTACAAAACGGGTTTTACCTTCTTGATGTATATCCTACCATTCTCTTCTTCGTCTCCTCAGTTGACTGGCATCCGCATCTTGGGCATGCTCCACTTCACGTTATCCAGAAGGCACTTCCAGATGTTCTGCTTAAAATTTTTTCCTGTGATTCATGTATTCTGGGGAAACGACATCGTTCCTCGTTTCCCGCTCATTGCACCTGGAGCTCTGCTCCTTTTATGTTAGCTCATTCTGATATTTGGGGCCCCTGTAAAATAGCAAGTGTATCTGGTTATGTTTATTTCATTACTTTCATTGATGATTATTCACGGATGACCTGGTTGTACCTACTTCGTGACCGCTCCGAACTTTCACGCGTGTTTCGTGCTTTCATTCTTGAGACTCACACTCAGTTTTCCGATACACTCAAAACGCTCTGGACAGATAATGCTCGCGAATACACTAGTCATGAATTCAATACTCTCTGCTCTGAATTTGGGATTATTCATCAGACTTCGTGTGCCTATACTCCTCAACAAAACGGTGTGGTTGGGCGCAAAAATAGACATCTTCTTGATGTTGTCCACTGTCTCATGATCCAAATGTATGTTCCCAAGGCGAATTGGCATTTTGCAGTTTCCATGGTATGTCATCTCATTACATGTCTCTTCCTTCATCCTCAATAACGCCACCCCGTTTAGTCTTTTCTTTCCCTCTACACCACCATTCCCTCTCACCCCTCGCACATTTGGTTATATTTGCTATGTTCATCATCTCGGGCCCTCCACTGACAAGTTCAATCCTCGGGCGGACAAATATATGTTCGTTGGTTACTCCCGTACTTAAAAAGGGTATGTTTGATACTCACCCACTACCCGCAAGGTGACTGTTTCGGCAGATGTTACCTTTCTAGAAGATCAACTATTTTTTTTTTTACTTCATCACCACCTCCTTTGTCATCATTACCTCGACTTGTCGTTCCAGTTACGTCTTCTCCACCACTGCGACTTCCCACTGAAGTTCATGTTCACCACCAACCTCCTCTTCGTGTCTACACTCGTCGCCCTCCTCGTTTCGCCGCCCCAATGCAGTCGGCTTCAACCTCTGCCACTCTACGACCTATTGATCCGACGCCGGCTTCCACCGCCCATCCCATGGAGAATTATGTATCCTTACACCATGGAGAATTATGTATCCTTACATCGTCGGTGCTTCAGGGCTTTGCCACTACATTATCCTCTATTTTTGTCCCTACTTCTGTGCAGGAGGCTCTCCAACATCCAGGCTAGCGGACGGCCATGGACGAAGAAATGACTGCTCTCTAGGCAAATCGCAAGTGAGATTTGGTCCCTCTTCCTCCAGGATAGACCATGTTGGCTGTAAATGGGTCTTTGTCATCAAGCATGCTCCTGATAGGACAATTGACCGTCTTAAAACCCGACTGGTGGCTCGCGGCTTTACTCAACAATAGGGTCTTGACTATGAAGAAACTTTCTCTCCGGTAGCGAAACTCAACATAGTTTGTTTCCTCCTCTCTGTTATTGTGCATCGCTAGTGGCTATTAAATCAACTGGATATCAAAAATGCATTTTTTAAATGGAGATCTTCAAGAGACGTCCTACATGTAGCAGCCTCCCGGATTTGAGACCACGGGGGAGCCCCAAGTTTGTCATCTTAAGAAGTCAATTTAAGGTCTTAAACAATCCCCTAGGGCATGGTTCGATATGTTCAGTAAGTCTGTTCGGGAGGTTGGCTTTACTCGGAGCACGCCAGACTTCACTCTGTTCACTCGACATCGAACAACAGGAACGGTTCTTCTTTTGGAGATGATTCAAATGGAATACAAGTGGTCAAAAAACACCTTAGTTCTGTGTTTCAAACAAAAGATTTAGGGAACCTTCGATACTTCCATGTCCTTGAGATCGCAAGACGTCTCAATGGTCACGTTCTATCTCAACGGAAGTACTGTCTCGACCTTCTTCAAGATGCTAGCTATTCTAGATGCAAGCCGGTTAACACTCCTATGAATGTCAATCGCAAGCTGTGTGCACATGCTTCTGATACAGATCTTCTTCCAAATCCAGAATACTATCGACGACTCATTGGGAAGTTGATTTACTTAACGGTCACGAGATCGGACATATCATTTGTTGTTGGGGTGGTCAGTCAGTTTATGCATTCTCCTCAGATTTCTCATCTTCAAGCCGTCAAACGCATCCTGAGATATCTAAATACTACTCCTGGTCAAGGGCTGGCATATAAAACTTCTTCTTCTACTCCAACATTGGTTGCGTATTTAGATGCAAATTATACTGTTTCTCCGGATGATCGGCGCTCTACCAGCAGATTTTGTACCTACTTTGGAGGTCATCTTATTACCTGGCTCAGTAAGAAACAAGTTGTGATTGCTCGATCTTCAGCTAAAGTTGAATACCAGTCAATGGCATTTGCTGTATCCGAGCTTACATGGCTTGAAAGTCTCTTAAGTGATATGGGAGTAAAACGTTCCTCACCAGCTACTTTACTCCGTGACAGTCAAGCTGATATACACATAGTTAAGAACCCGGTCTTTCATGAAAGAACACACATTGAAGTCGACTGTCATTTTGTTCGAGAAAAGTTCAAATGAAGAAGCTAGAATTGAGACACGTTCCGGCTACGGACCAAGTGGCTGGAATCCTCATTAAGGTCCTATCAAGTGCTCTATTTTATCAGTTCTTGTCCAAGATGGGTTCCTATGACTTGTACGCTCCAGCTTGCGGGGGAGTGTTAGAAAAGACAATGTAAAGGCCCATGTTTTGGCCCATTTGTGTATTTTATTCCTATTTGTTTGTCTCACATCTTGGATTTGGGATTCTTCTATCTCTTCTCACCCTATATATTTGTACTCATACTTGTATTTACATACAAAAAGAAACATATACAAGGTTGACTGATTTTTCTGCATTACTCGTGTCCTTCTCTACAAATTCTAACAATCATAAAACTGCCAAACATGAGAATAAGTCAATTAAAGTTGCCAATTACTGACAGATAATATATGGAAGAAAGAGGCAAATATGTTTAACTTGAGCATTTTATCAAATCTCATTTAAAAAAATTAAAGAACTTATTCATCAAAAGATTAAATTATATAAATAAGCTACAACAGAAAGTAGGGACCAAGACCAGCCCACTCTTACCCTTGCCCGTAGTTCCAATGCATTTGTTAACCAAAATCCCAAGCCCAAATTGCGCATCTCCATCCAAGAAGGTTCAGCAGACAACATAGAATTTAAAAGGCTTCCTTGAGAATCGGATTGGAAAGCCCATGCAATCAGCCATGACTCAATGGCATGTTCTTCTACATCAGCCACTTTCCCTGCCTTCCGAATAAAATGAAAATGCTGAAATCTCACTGCAACCCAAAACCTTGCCAATTGAAAAGCAATATGACTGATAAATCAACTGATAACGCACAATATCTGCATCTTCGTGTTGCATTTTATAATAAAAAAAATATAAAGGGAATACATGCATTTCTTCTTCAGTAGAAGCACATAATATCATGTCATATAATCAAGGAATATGAAAGGAAACGGGGCATATCAAATTAAGAATAATCGTTCGACTGGAACCCCTAAATGCCATACTAGAGTAGTGATAAGAAATCAAAGGTCAATAAAAGAAGAGAACAGACAAATCCCTCAAAAATCTCTCACACGTCCTCCATCGCATTATGTATGTCCCCAAGAAAGAGTAGTTGACCCGGTGATTTAACATCTTCTTTAGTCATTGCAATGTGTAAAGAAATACTTGCAATGTCGCCATCAACAATGGCGCACAAAGAACATTGTCTCCAAAAGAATGGTAGAATAACTACAACTAAGCACTCATGAAAAGAAGAACCCATATAATATTGGGAGGGTAAAGTGTGACCGTAGTCAGATCGTCTCCAAAACAAATAAAGTAGCTTCTCTTTTGGCAGCCTATTATTTTTGATGTGGTCGATATGGATTGTCGCCATATTTTAGTGAGAAGGTTGCAGTATAAATATGAGATCACATATTGAGGATAAAACAATATGATGGAGATTGGGAAAGAACATCGGATCGTGGCTTTGAATATGTTGAAGCACGAACCAATGTTGTGCTTGGGCCTTGGAAAAAGAGAAGTTGAAGAAAAATACACTACAAACCAACAAATGTTAGCAATCATAGTCAATGGAGAAGAGTCAATATCCCCGTTTCGCAACATGGTGAAGATCATGTTTGAACGTTCAAACGGGTGCAATTAGATAACCAACCCGAGGAATTCCTCGCAACGATGATAGGGTACCCAACTGTGAGGGTGCTTCATTACCCTTGGACGATTCTACTATAAGGGTTGATCAAGTAGGAATCTGAATGAGTGCTTTCCAACAAAAGAAGTGTTGGAAAAGCCCATGTAATTAGGCTCATTTATTTGTTTCTCTTCTTCTTTCCTCTTTATTCCCACATCTTGTATAGGACTCGCTTCTCTCTTTCTTCCCCCTATAAATGTGTATTCATACATTGTAATTGATTATTGAGAAAGTATATACAAGGTTAAGCCTTTTTCTACATGGTATCAGAGCGAACGATCTGGCCTCTCGGGTTTTAAACCGCCTCTCCATCCGGCAAACCGCGCGGCCTCCTCTCCCACTTTAGCCGCGGTCTATTGCGGACTGCCTCTTTCTAGTCGCGCAGCCAGGGTCTTTTTATCCGCTTCCTCTGCTCCGTCTCTCTCGTGGCTTCCACTTCTCTCCTCCTCCTTCCTCTTATATAACCTTTCTCATCGGTGGGGACCACCCCTTCTATTTCCCAGCTCGCGCGGCCTCCATTTCTCTCCGCGCGGTCTCCCACTTGCTTCCCTCCTCTTCTCTCTCTGACTTTGGTTTTTTTCCTCTTCTCGCGACCTATCTACAGTCGCCGCGACCTATCTCTAGTCGCCGCGACTTAGCTTTCTCGCCGCGACCTGCCTTAGTCGCAACGGCCTCTCTTCCTGTTGCTCTCTGCTCGTTGAGAACTCTCTTCTCGCTGCGTTTTACTTCTCTTCTCCCAGTGGTCTCTCTTCTCGCCGCGACCTGCCTTAGTCGCAGCGGCCTCTCTTCACGCCGCTCTCTGCTCACCGCGATTTTCTTCTCGCTGCGTTTTGCTTCTCTTCTAGCTCGCGGCTTCTCCTCTTCTCGGCACGACCCGCATCTAGGTCGCGACATCTCCTTGTATCGCTGGTGTTCTCACCCTGACCGTGCAGCTTTCTACTTAGTTGTTGTGCCCTGTCTTGCTGCCCACGGTTTCTTTTATCCGTTGCGGACTCCGCCCTCTGGTTGCGGCATTCTCCTTGCTGCTGGTGCTCTCATCGTGACCGGGCAATTTCTCCAGCTCTCCGCACCACATTCAAGTCGCAGCGCCTTCTCTCCCTTGCCGCAAGCGGTCTGCCCCCTGGCCGTTCGGACTCGTCTGGTCGTGTTCCTTGTGTTGTCCGTCGGTCTTCCTTCTTGCTCATCTCTGTCATGGCGACCTCTCCAGAATCAACTAACCAGACCGCGACTTCCTATGCAGACCGCCCGGTCTCTGCTCCTGAACTCCGTGATGAATTGCGCATTACTACCGTTTCACTTGCCGGGAAGAAGAACTTCGTGGACTGGGTCCATTCTGTTCGCCGAGTACTTCAATCCAAGGGTTTTCTCCATCACTTGACCCAAGCTCCTCCTGCTCCTCATACAGATGATTGGTTGCGTAATGATGGTCGGGTTCAGACCTGGCTCCTCAACTCCCTTGATACTGAACCCTACTGAATGGCCATGTATCACGACACGGCCAAAGCAATGTGGGATGTGCTCCAGTCGCTCTACTCCGGGAAAGATAGTCTCCAGCATCTCTACGACATTATTACTGATCTTCAGTCTCTTGATGCTGGCGGGGCCACCGATCTCACCTCATTTGTTGCTCGGGCCAAGACTCTTGTTGAGGCATGGATCCAACATCAACCCCCTACATTGGACCTTGCTACACAACGCGCTCAGAAAGAAGTCGTCGGGGTGGGCCATGATGATGGCCCGTGTTCCACCCCACCTTCACAGCATTCGGGCCCAGGTCCTCTCCTCGGTTGCTACCCCCTCACTCTCAGATGTCTGTTCAATATTGCTCAAGGTCTCCCCGCCTCCCGATCATTCTGCTCCTCCATCCCCGGCTCTCCTGCAGCAGACTTCTACTCCCCTGCTGCCTCCCCCCCCCCCCGACGGACTGGCTCTCGCGGTCGCGGACGGGGAGGTCGTCCTCGCCCAAAGTGTTCCTTCTGCGGAAAGGACAGCCATCTCGAGGCCACATGCTATCGCAAGCATGGGCTTCCACCATGTCCACAGGCTACTGCTGCTACGGACTCCTCTGCTCGTACTGACCTTGAAGAGGTTCGCCTTCAGCTCCAACAGCTCCAGGATCTGCTCAGTCGCGTGTCTGCTTCCGTTGCCTCTACTGCCTCCATCTGCCAAGAAGGTATCACTTGTCTCTCCACTAATCCGCGTTGGATAGTGGACTCAGGTGTCACTCATCACATCACCTCCCTGCGGCCACATCAATACCTGAATTCTCCTCATCCTAAGTGCATCACAGTGGCAAATGTGAACACTGTTCCTGTCTCTGGATCGGCTGACATCCCAATCACTTCTTCTCTCTCTCTACGCTCGGCTCTTCATGTTCCGGGCTCCCCGTTCAATTTGCTTTCCGTTGGTCGCTTGACTAATGATTTGAACAGCTCTGTAACATTTACTTCTTCCTTCTTTCTGATACAGGATCACAGGACGCGGACTATCATTGGTAAGGGACGACTGTAGAACGGGCTTTACCTCCTTGATGAATCTCCCGTCATCCTATCTTCCGTCTCCTCCGTCGATTGGCATCGGTGTCTTGGTCATGCCCCTTTACCCGTCCTCCAGAAGGCTCTACCTGATGTATCTTTACAATCTTTTCATGGTGAATCATATGTGTTAGGCAAGCAGCCTCGTTCAGTCTTTTTATCTAAATGTACTCGGAGCATTGATCCCTTTATTTTGGTACACTCTGATATTTGGGGTCCGTACAAAGTTAATAGCATTTCTGGTTATCGCTATTTTCTGACGTTTTTTGATGACTATTCACGAATGGCATGGCTATATATACTTCGTGATCGCTCTGAGCTTTCTCGTGTTTTTCGGGTGTTCCTTCTTGAAAACCAAACGCATTTATCCACTAACCTCAAAACTCTTCGCACGGACAATGCTCGCGAGTACACTAGCCACGAATTTGCGACTCTTTACTCTGACTTGGGATTATTCACCAAACTTCATGTGCTTATACCCCCAGCAAAACGGAGTTGCGAAGCGGAAGAATCGTCACCTTCTCGATATGAACCGCTCCATCATGCTCCAAATGAACGTTCCCAAAAGTTATTGGAACTTTGCTCTTTCGACGGCTTGCTACAAGATTAACCGTCTTCCTTCCCCTATCCTCCACAATGTCACTCCATTCAGCCTCATGTTCCCCTCCACTCCGGCATTCTCTCTCACACCCCGCATCTTTGGGTGCACTTGTTACGTTCACAACCTTGGTCCAACTTTGGACAAATTGGACCCCAGGGCTACCAAACACGTCTTTGTCGGTTACTCGCGGACACAAAAAGGCTACGTCTGCTACTCACCGGCACCTGAAAGGTGACAGTGTCTGTTGATATTACCTTTCTGGAGGATCTCCCTTGCTTCAGTGCTTCAGCTCCTACATCTCGACCACCAACTGTCTTATGCCCAGTTATTCCTGTTACCACTCCACCACCAAGACCTACAGCTCAGGCCCCTCCTGTTGTCAAACCTCCTGTTATTCGGGTTTACACTCGCCGTCATCTTGCCTCTGATGCCCCTCTGCTGTCTGACTTGCCCTCTGATGCTCCGCGTCCCGCTGATTCAGCACCAGAATCTACAGCTCATCCCATGGCGAATTATGTATCCTTACATCGCCTTTCTCCACAACTTCAGACGTTTGCAACCTCATTATACTCGATTTCGGTACCTAACTCTGTGCAGGAGGCTCTCCAGTATCCTGGCTGGCGGGCGGCTATGGAAGAAGAGATGACGGCTCTCTGGGCTAACCAGACCTGGACATTAGTATCATTACCTAGACACATGTTGGGTGTAAATGGGTCTTTGTGATCATGCATGCTCCTGATGGAACGATTGACCGTCTGAAGGCCCGTCTGGTGGCTCGTGCCTTCACCCAGCAACAAGGCCTCGATTATGAGGAGACGTTCTCCCCTGTGGCCAAGCTGAACACCGTTCGAGTACTTCTCTCGGTAGCTGTGCATCGAAAATGGCCATTACACCAACTGGACATCAAAAATGTCTTCCTCAACGGCGACCTCCAGGAAACGGTATTCATGCAGCAACCGCCCGAGTTTGAGACCATGGGGGAGTCCCGAGTTTTTCATCTCAAGAAATCCATCTATGGTCTCAAACAATCCCCTCGGGCATGGTTTGGCACGTTCAGTAAGGCCATTCGGCAAGTTGGCTTCACTCAGAGTTCAGCTGACTTCTCACTATTCACACGTCATCAGGCCACAGGAACTGTTCTTCTGTTGGTGTATGTTGATGATATCTTGATCACCAGAGATGATTCAAAGGGCATTCAAGCAGTTAAACAGCACCTCAGCTCAGTCTTTCAAACCAAGGATCTGGGACATCTTCGTTACTTCCTTGGTATTGAGATCGCAAGACGACCAGATGGGCTCGTCATTTCTCAAAGGAAATACTGTCTGGATCTCCTTCAGCATGCTAGTTACTCGGGATGCAAACCTACTACTACTCTGATGGATGCGAATCATAAGTTGTGTGCACATTCCTCTAATACAGACCTTGCTCTTCAAAATCCGGAATACTATCGACGACTGGCTGGAAAACTGATCTATCTAACAGTCACAAGACCGGATATTTCCTTCGCCATTGGGGTGGTCAGCAGATTTATGCATGCTCCGCGAACATCACACCTCCAAGCTGTTGAACGTATTCTTAGATACCTTAAAATAGCCCCGGGTCAAGGATTGGTATACAAACCCGCATCCTGTACTCCAACATTGGTTGCGTACTCTGATGCAGACTATGTCGGTTCCTTGGATGATCGTCGGTCAACCAGTGGTTTTTGTACCTATTTTGGAGGACATCTCGTTATCTGGCGGAGTAAGAAACAAGCAGTGGTTGCTCGATCATCAGCTGAAGCAGAATACCAATCATTGGCATTTGTTGTCTCTGAGCTTACCTGGCTTGAAAGTCTTCTGGCCGATCTAGGGGTAAAACTTCCCTCACCTGCCATCATGTTTTGTGATAGCCAAGAGGCTATACATATTGCGAAGAATCCAGTCTTTCATGAAAGAATGAAACATATTGAAGTAGACTGTCACTTTATCCGGGAGGAAGTCCAAATGAAGAAGATAGAATTGAAGCATGTTTCTGGTACTGAACAAGTGCTTGATATCCTCACAAAGGCTCTACCGAGCACCCTATTCTACCAGTGTTTGTCCAAGCTTGGTGCATACGACTTGTACGCTCCAGCTTGAGGGGGAGTGTTGGAAAAGCTCATGTAATTAGGCTCATTTATTTGTTTCTCTTCTTCTCTCCTCTTTAGTCCCACATCTTGTATAGGACTCTCTTCTCTCTTTCTCCCTCATATAAATGTGTATTCATACATTGTAATTGATTATTGAGAAAGTATATACAAGGTTAAGCCTTTTTCTGTAAGAAGAAATGCAAGCTCTTAAGGGATAGCATTGACGACAAAGAAAATCTCGAGAATTGTGAAGAAATGAGAAATTTTAGCAAGCTCAAAGAAATTAATAAGATTTTGAATGTTCTCACTATTGTTAATGGAGATGATGTGTGGTCTTTTTCAACTCTATAGTTGGAAAAATGACAATGCATTTGCCAATATTTTAGGAAAGATCCTGATCATTACTCTTTTAACAAGTTCTTTCTCATCTCCTGAAATTTATTCTCATGTTTTTTCTTCAGGAACCTCATGTAACTAGCACTGCTCCTAATATTATTGTCAACAATGGTTAAGGACAGAGTTCGTAATGTGGAGACAGGGATGAACAGATACTACTAAGCGAGGAAATGTTAGTTGCCAACTGTCCGGGAACTTTTATAGTTAGAGAAAAATTCAAATTCTTATTTTTTGTTCCAAAAGCCCTAGGAGACAATGAAAACAACTCATACAATAAAACTATAAAAAGGTTCCAACAACCATAAGAATTACAAAAATATTCAAAATGCAAAATTAATTATTAAATGCAACAATAGATCCACACCAAAAAACAATAAATATACATCCAACCATAACAATACACCCCTCCTTCAAATAGATCCTCTCCTCGAGCTTATAGAAAGTCAAACTTCAAGGAACAATCAAAGTCTTCTTCATCAGGTTCCAAAATATCCAGCCAAAAAAACTTCTTGCATTGATGTCCTGGTGTAAAAGCTTCATAAGAAGTAAAGCACAATTTTTTCGCCCTGCAATCAGACATCTCTATGTGAGGCAGTCGCTTGATGTAGTTGGTAGTGCTTCATTCTACTTGATTATGTCAGTTAGAGACTAGTCGATTTGAGGATTTGACCCGAGTCTCCAATCGATCCATCAAGTTGTAAGAAGCAGTCACAAATCTGGGCTAAGAACATCGCAAATATCCTATCATGAGAATATTTAAATTCTACATCATGGATTGGGCGTTCGTTGAGACGTGGTACAAAGGTATACATGTTCTTCAGGTAGAATGGCGCAACTCTATCCAATAGCGGTTGAAATATATCCAAGTATTCTTTTGCCAAACTTGTTTGCTTTAGGAAGTCAATTCTCCCGGTAGATAGTATGGGACGACTGAATCACCTGTTGCACTACGTGAAACATCTCATGTCATGTTTGGTTTCTCCATCCAATTGGGCGAACCATAGTTGGGTTGCTCCCAAAAGGTGGAAAGATGTCAAGTCAATACATTATGTCAATGAAGTCCTTTGGCTGCAAAAAAAAATGCTTTGACCAGGTCAACCAACCTAATGGTCCTTGTTAGCATCATATGTTCCAAATTCTAACTTCGCATTGCGGGGAACCACACTCATCATATCTTGTTGTTTGTTGCTTCGGAACACCCTAGGTGGTGCAAGCAGCTTAAATACTTCCCACTTGATCACTGCGTTGATCAATGTTATCAAGGGGGCAATGAGGATGTCTAGACGTTCGGCCAAGACAGCCATTATAGATCTTATCATTCTTCAAAAAAAGCAAGTTGATCTATTATCACCTTTTGTATCCCCGCTACTAGTTGTCATATTTAATTATTAAAATTCGCTTGGACTTGGAGGAACTGAGATGATAGGCTCAAAAAGGATCAGGTCATGGGGTATCGTGCCTCCGTGGAGAAAGAGGAAGCCTATGATTTCTTTGTGTTTCGCAACAATGATAATGGGTTCTAAGTAGATTAGATGCAGGGAGCTCTCGTTGATAGGCATTTTGAAAGAGAAGGCCGGTTTGCGTAAAAAGATTTCGACTGGAATGAGTGTTGATGATGTTGAAGGTTTGCGAGAGGAAGCTTCTAGCCACGTTGTTACCAAAGAGATAATTTCATTACACATTGCATAGGAACGAAATACAATCGACAGACAAACTCTCGCCAACTCTTGGAGGTTGGGTCCTACAAGGAGTTTCTCTCAAATGAGAGCCCAAATTTCACAAACAAAAAGCCTACCTAAACACACATACCCCTCCCCCTTATATAGATGAGGGAGGGCAACACAATTACAAAATATTTTAATTAATTTAATCAACATTAATTAATAATGATTAATCAATATTAATTTATTAACTAATACTAATTAAGTATATATGAAATTATCACGACGGCTTCCATAAGCGCTGACATGACTCCTGCGAGGTGGTGTGCTCAGGCAGATGCATCGTCGTAACATATGCCGCTTTTGAAAATTGACCTTGTCCCCAAGGTCAAGATTAGAATATTTGTTCGGATCTTTTAGAATGTCGGAAGCCGATATTAGCTGGGAGGAGGTTCCACGGGGAAAAGAAATACAAGAGAGTTAAATCGGGGGGCAGGAAGTTATGAGCCATATGATGGCAGGGAGTGGGGGAAGGAAGATAAGGGGAGAAAAAAGGGAAAGGTTGTCATGTCCTTTCACGTGAGCTAGACAGCATGATGTGCAGCAAGGTCTCAGTAGATCAAGAGTGAGAGAAAAATCAAAAGAAAAGGAAGTTGTGGAAGTCGAAGACAAAAGGAACCGAACGCCCCTCATCTGCGACCTGTGATGGCGTGGAGCAGGAGCTGGAGATTTTTTGCGTGGAGCAATTATGTATGGAGGCGAGGGAGGCAGTCGGCAGGCCAGAGGAGCGGGGAGAGTGAAGGCACTGTCATAGGAGGCGGAAGAGACTCGCGTGATTGTAGTGACACCGACGGAGGCACGCAGGGGGAAGAGCAGATCAGGCCGCACGTCAGAACCAGCGCTCAAAGGCTTGTGCACTTGCGATGTGAGTCGGTGTGCCTAGGGAAAGGTCGAAGGCAGTGACGTTTGGGAGGAGTGGCACCAAAATCGCAGGCGTTGCTAAAAGCCGCAGGGAGCTGTAAGTTAGGTCATCGCACTGGTCGTCCATTGCGCAGAAGGGGTGTCGCTAGATGGGGAGTTGCATGGAAGCACGGACTATCCAGAATGCTATGAAGGATGGCCATGATGTCGTGAAACTGGGTCGGGGTCCGATCAAAATGGGCGTTGAGGGAGGTGTTGGCATCCGACAGTTAAAAGGGCAGCAGGCGGAGGGCGCCAGGTCATACCATTGTTACTGAAGAGGGAATTTCATTACACATTGCATACGAACGAGAAACAATCAAGAGATGAACTCCTGCCAACTCTTGGAGGTTGGGTCCTCCAATGAGTTTCTTTCAAATTAGAGCCCAAACTTCACTAACAAAAAACCTACCTAAACACATATACCCCGTCCCCTTATATAGATGGATGAGGGAGGGCAACATAATTACAAAATATTTAAATTAATTTAATTAATAACAATTAATCAATATTAATTAACTGATACTAATTAAGTACACAATGAAATTATCATGGCGGCTTCCATAAACGCTGTCATGACTCCTACGAGGTGGTTTGCTCAGGCAGATGCATCATCATAACTCGTGAAAAACACCCACAGTGCGTAGGCTGGAATATGGGGAGAGGAGGAGGCGGTTTTGAGAAGTTACAATCGCACTTTGAGAAGTGTAGATAATTACCTAAGTTACAACCAGAGCCATTACAAGCCCGGAAAGAACGATCCATGGTTTTGTGACTGATGAATTCTCGGTATGGAGAAGAGTGATATATAGTTGGTGGATCAAATCTATGGTGCTACGAGGAATTCGATCGACTGTGTGGGGAAGGATGTCGATAAGACCCCTTCTCCAGGGAGGGTCCATCGGCGCATCTACTGGCCCCAATTCCCTGGTCGGATCGCTCTAGGACTGCATCTCGTACACCCCCAACCAGCTCTTCGCACTCATTTAATCATGCGGAAGGTTATTGAGGTCGGGCTTCGAACCCCTTACCTCCTTGATGAGAAGAACTTTCATGATCTCTCATCACCAACTGAGCTGCAGCCCAGTTGGTGATGAGAGTCAATGTAAAGACTTCTTATCAAAGAGGGACTGGGTTCGAATCCCGACCTCAACAACCTACCACATAAAACGTGAGCGCGAAGAGCTAGATGGGGTGTACGGACTGCAGTTCAGACACGTCCCGACCTGGGATTGCGGGCCAAGAATTGGGGCTCGGCGAACCATCCCAGGCCCACCTCCCGCCTAGTAATTACCCACCCGGGAGAAGGGGTTGTATCATAAAAGTGCACTTTTATGATACGATCCCTTCTCTAGGGTGGGCCAATCGGCACATCACCTAGCCCCAATTCCCTGGTAGGGTAACACTTGGACTGCAGCCCGTACACCCAAACCAGCTCTACGCACCCATTTAACCATGTGGTAGGTTGTTGAGGTCGGGCTTCGAACTCTTGACCCCCTTGATTAGGAAAACTTTCATGATCTCTCATCACCAAAGGGGTCGCATCAGATGTCATGGACAAAATGGATGGCTTACCCATAGGAAATTTATTGTCGTGAGTTGACTAAATCCTTTGATTGCTTGCGTAAGGAAAAAGAAGAATCGACTGATAGTACAGCGAAATAAGGTCGGTAGTTTTTTGTTTTGTGATATTTATTTTAAGGATTTGCGGCAATTTCATACTTATACGGCGACCTCATGGACTGCTTCGGCAAGGAAGGCTCATGCAACAGATACTCGATTGCAAATGATAATGATTTATTGTCCTATGTGGATGAACCGGTGTGGAATGGTGAATGAGAGTGGAGTTGATAATATGTGGCAAAGGTACCATACTGTTACAAATCCAACTTGTAATTGGTGTAACTCTAGATCTTATCATTCAACCTTGGCGTATTTACCACCAACTTGTAAAATACTAAAGCAAATTAAGCTTAGAGATAAATAAACTAGGGAACAATTCACAATCAAAGAATAACAAGTCATTAAGCGCTTTCGGGAATCAGGAAAATTCAAGTTAAAGGACCCCAACTTTCAACATGACTAAATTTCATACACAGCTTACGGAAACAAATAAAAGTAATTATAACTAAATAGGTATTAAGGCAAGCTCAATTGAATGAATCACTAAAACATTGACAGAAAGATGACAAGCACAAACTATAGAAAATAGGTGTGTACAAGAGATTAACCTAGGGAGTTGATAGTTCTACAAAGATCTAATCAGACACTAGCCCATGCCTTGTGGGTGAATTATAGGGAAATTTAGGATAGTTGAATGATGGAGCTTACAATGAGTGTAGGGAGGATGGGGTGGGAAGCATCGGTGGGGTTGCTAAACTACTATTTTGACTGGAACATTGATCACGTAGGAAAGGGAAGTGGTAATGTCGTCTAGAAAGAACACGGCGGGATATCGATTTGTCAATAGGCTGGGGGCTCAATTGGCCTCTTCGATAGTATATTGTCCCGCAATAGAAGAAAGAGGATAGAATACAAGGAGGAGAGGATGCAGAGATTAATCTGCAATTTTAATTAAACAACTCTTATTTATAGAAATGGGGTTACAAGATTACTTAACCAAAGCTAATCTTCTTAGTCAATTTAATATCTAGATAACTCCAAGAATCATAGAATTTAATTCAAATAAAAGATAGTCCGAATAAATAAACTATATAAATTGAAATAAAAACTAAAACAATCCTAAATACTGAGATAGTCAACAAATAATATTCATGTGCTGTAACAATATTGTAATTGGAGGAACTGATAATAGAAAAAATCAAGATATTATATTTTTTAAACACTCATGCTAATGACCCATTGTATTACTCAAAGGAAAGAGCCAAAACGTAAGATAATGCAATTTGCAATCCAACATAAAATTTTAAAGGGCTGCTTGAAGTACCTTCGTGCAGGTTCATCAAGGCTTTCATACAGAGTTGTTTGACCGAGCTCAAATAAAACTTCAAGCACCGTTAAAATTTGGATTCTCTCCATGTTTGTTAAAGCAGATAAGATATGATTCTCCATCTCAAGAGTTTCAATGAAACCCATAATTTCAGTTTTTGGATAGGCCGTCAAAGATGGTGGCTTTAAAGTCTCCTCCCCAAAGAGAAATGCATTTTTCTCGAATGTTCCTGAAACAAAACTATTTCCTTGACCCCACTGTGAAGTACTACTTTCTGACTCTCGTGGAGTCATTCCCTCAAGATAGTTGGGCAAAGGTATCTGTGGAATATAAGAAGACTTCCCTATATTACAACTTTCAAGTATAATTGTAGAAGCGCCCGAAGACTTTAGTGAGTCCACGAGATGTTCAAGAACAATATAGGCACGTTTCCAATTCCCTGAAATTGCCATTTTGGTACCCAATCCACCGTGCAATTGTTATGAGTATCTTTCTAATCCATAGCTTAAGCACAGAAAAAGATGGTGCAAAATATCTCGAAATTATACCAAAAAAGGAAATTAAAATGTTTGTTAAATAACTTGAAAAATATATTTTAAATGATTAAAAGAAAGATAAATATCAAAATCCACGATACTAATAACTTGAGAATATATCTTGAATTGATGAATATAGAAAGACAATTTTAGGGCTTGGTTGGTTGATGTTTTCATTTTCACAAAGTATGTAGTAAAGTTGATGTCAGGCGGACACTTTATTAAGTTGTTTCAAAAGTCCATTATGAAAGAAATATTTTCATACAAATTCCTTGAAAAGTATTTTGACGATTTTTATTCAAACTCAATGCACCATGTAACGCAAAGCAAGCAAAAAAGCAGAAACAAATGGGTGGATCATAGAATATTGATATAGTATACTAGAGCGCGCCTATTTAAAATATGCATGCACATGGGGTGATAGTTTTTAGCAATATCCAGAATCCAAGAATCAGAATGAAAAGAGTAAGTTCAAATATCTCTGCTATGGGAAAAGGGATTATAGCAAGGAGATATGTTGGAAACTCATCCTATATTGGTTCCTAAGGGGTCGATTAAAGGTATTGATAGGAGAGATAGACTTCAGATTGTCTTACAGCAAAGTTGATAGAGAGCTTTGCTGCTGAAAACGAAGTCTATCCAAGGAAATTGTTAAAATGACAGCTACTACCAGGTGTTCATCCCTGTAGGGCAATATAGATAATGTCGAAACTTCTTCCTTCACATATGAAGACCAGGTAATGTTACCCAAGCTTCTTCCTTAACATCCAGAAGACCAAGTTACTATGGATTATTTCTGCATCTGACAATATGACAAAGCTTCAAGTTATATTACTCTCTTGTTCCCCCTTCTGGAAGTAACCTACTTGCTGATGGGACATGTGCATTTGTGCCTAGTAAAGAGATCATACAGATTTCTCCTAATCAACTTATTAGTTGTGAGCTCTCTTACCAAACAAAGTAAATGTTCTACACCCATTTATCTCTCTAATTGTCACTTCCAAGATCTGGCGAGCAGGAAAGCGATTGGTGATGGACATGAGTCTGGTGTGGTCTGCGTTAGTCTTTAAGGCAAGGAAAAGTTCTTGATGATGATCGGTTGGGGCCCTCGGCATCGAAAATTTGGACATGGCAATTTTTAGACTTTGAAGTTTATATTTCCTAGCTTATTGATGTGTTGTACAAAAAAACTACTCAAAATAGAGCTTGTGAGCTTGAAAAATAGTCGTGCAACCAATATCTCTAGCATTAGAAGTACAACCAAATGTTTTGATATAGTTAATTCTGATGTGTGGACAGCTACTCTTAATTATGTGGGTGGTTTCTGTTGTTTTGTATCTTCAAATGATGATTTCTCACTTGGATCTGTTTGATGAAAAGAAAAAACGTGAAGTTTGTGAAAATTTTAAAGTATTTTACAATTATGTGGAGCCTCGATTTAATGGCAATATAAAGTGCTCAGGACTGAAAATGGAAAATATATATATGGGACCTTCGAAAGTTTTCAAGATAGAGGGATTATTTTTTTAAAAACATGTCATATGACACTCAATAAAATTGGCTTGTTGAAAGGAAGATCAAACATATTTTGTGAATTACCAGTTGCCAGTTATAGGATATATAAGTTCCAAAAGGGATGTGAGATGGAGTTCTGATAGTTTGTTGTTGTTGGTAGTCTAAATCACATAGAGAGGGATGAATATGTGGACTTGTACTTTATTGGTTCCTTTTCTGAAATAAGCAGATATAAGCAATATAAAACACAATCAGCAAGCATAGATCAGCACACAGTTATCTATACTGATTCCACAGGGTATAGGTACATTCTCTTTCCTCCAACATCTATCTAGTAGTGAGTTAGACTCGACAAACTCCTCCAAAACTCGGCTCCTCGGAGCTTACAACACAGATCCCTCAGGATCTCTGAGGTCTCCTCCAAGACCCTACCTCAGGCACAAAGGCCCTACACTAAGACTTATCAAGAAGTCCTACACTCAGGCACAGAAGTCCTACAACTCAGAGTCCTCCCACCCCTACAGCTCAGAAACCCAGCAGGTTTCCTACCTCTGACTTGCACCAAGTCCAACACTTAGGCCTTTCACAAAACCCTACACCCAGGCTATGAGTACATCCCTACAGCTCAGATCCCCTTAGAGATCCTACAGAAAGAGTTGAAGTAAAATTTACAACAGAAGACTAAATTAATTAGACCTTGAATCTTCAGAGTCTTCTGTTTCACTTGCTGTGAAAGCAAGTTTCAGGAAGGATCCCCTGTAGCATATATCTTCAGGTAGACCAGATTTGGGGCTTTCCTTCTTGATCTTCTTCTTCAGCAGCAAGAAGACCTAGCTCTGAGTCCAGTTGATTGACTACTCTTTGTTCTTCTGAAAGTCTTTAGAAGGAACTAACTTGCTTCAACAGTGCGTTGTTTCTGGATTCGCGATTTCTCTTTGTGTGTAACGGCAATGGCACTGTTTCATTGCCCTAACATATTCTCTTTATACCCTTGACTTTTATCAACGGTCTCAGGAAATGTCTTCTCAATGGTATGGACGAGAACAGAATACTCTGTCCATTATTTATGTGTCAGCGCCAAATTTCAATTCCGTCAAACTGTACGGGCTCAACGATAACATTTAATCATGTCTTCAAGATATCGCTGAGCAGAATCCTCTTCATCTTCTCCATGATATCGACTCGAAGCGTTCCACGATCTCAATGGTATAGAGGAAAACCATATACCGATCTCAACGGTAGTCTTTTATTGCTGGAGCGCCGTTTCTGAGTCTTCTCCACGATCATGTCGATACCGCGGAGAATCATATACTGATCTCAACAGTATCTGCTCTTCTCTGCTCTAAACATGTTTTAGAGTCAACATTATATAACCTGCATAATCATGAAATAGATATGTCATCAAATACAATATGCACTTAACATTATAAGAGTTGCTTCTTTAAATCTTAAAATATTGAGGGCAATATTTTCAACAATCTTCTCCTATTTGAAGAAGACATAACACTTATCAATGTTACGGTGCATTAATAAAGGAAATCATAATATAACAATAAAATCATATTATCACAGATAACTAGCAGTGAACATAAATAAGGAGCAAATGAAATATCTAGCACAGCATTACAGATATCATTCCCTACTATATAGGAAAACTTACCTTTGGTGCAACATTCAAAAATGTCAAATATACCCTCATTTTTAAATTTTAATGACTTGATATATATTACAATTTATTTCAAAAAAATAAAATATAATGTCTATTCAAGTAATTACATTATCCCTAAATTTAGAGTAATGATGAAAATCCATTAAAATTCAAAAAGCTTTTAGTAGAGCTCCTACACCTACTATGGTAGGCTATTATTAGATATGTCAACAGTCTATTCGAGAAAGGTTGTCATTAGGCATATCAGCGGTCTATTAGAAGAGTAATGCAATTTTTTTTAAAATTAATTCAATTTAATTTTTTCATGTTTTCAATTTAAATTTTTAATTAATTAATTTTTAATTTATTTTATTAATGTTTTCAATTTAAAAAAGCAGGCGGTTGGGGGCGGGCGAACCTTCTAAACGGTGCGGGCGAACCCGCCGTCGCCGGTCGGGTACTGTGGCGTGTGGTCATCGGGTCGGAGGCCCGTGCCTGTCACTCGTATAACAATATATATAATCAGGCAAAGGATTTGATTGTTTGAACATAAGTCCATTTATAATTCAACACAGATACATCTCAAGAAATCTCATAGCACTAGGTGCTTGTCAACTGACTAGCTTGTCATATCAGCTGAATCTAAACTTTTCCTCGTGTGCTTGAGCTTGAGAACCTTCACCATTTCCAGTTGCTCTTCTTTCATCAATACTGGCATTAATCTCTTGTCTCTTGACATAGAGGAAGGGTTTGGTAATATACTTGGATGGCATCGTCCTTGTATTGTTTTTCCTCACTAGATTTTTCTTGAAAACTGTTTTCCTTAGAGAATGTCTTTCCAAATGTTTGATCCACTCTTCTGAAAGATAAACGTTGTCAATGTTCTTCAGGAGTTGTTTATAACTTATCCAAACATTGATGATGATTGTCTGAGAATCATCACTCCAATATTCATATTCAGGATCATCTGCCTACTCAGCTCTTCTCAGGGTCATAAACTTCTCATACAGCATGAGTGCTTCTTTCTTCCTTCTCTTTGCAAGTTGAGCATCCTGAGTTATCCTCTTTTGAGCTCCAAAATCAAAATCAGGAGGTCTGTTAGCATCCGGTAGAGGCAAGTGGAGAACAGTCATGATTCCTTGCAGAACAGCTTGCTCTGTATTGATATTTTCTCCCCCTTTCTAGATTTTTCAAAAATTTTGCTATCCAGATGAGAGTTGTTGCCCTCAAATCTACTAGACAAAGTCTAAAATATGCTTGCATTATCTTTCAGAAGAACATCTCTTGATTCTTCAACTAACTGCATAGCCTGAAGTTGAGTGGAATAAACATATCCCTCAATATGATCCACAGCTTGTCTGATAACTTCATTAGTTTTGCTAACATAATACTTTACACTGCTAATATCTTGTGTAGTCAGTCTCAGGCTATCATCCATAGAGGTTAATCTGAGTGCCCTTATGGGCAGTGCTTGCAGCCTTGTCAAACCACTTAGACATTTTTGCAATAAGGTGTGCAGTGTTACCCTTCAGGACAAATAAATCTTCCATTATCTCAACTTTAACTTTTTGAACCACTGACAGGATCTCAGTTTTCACTCCTTTAATAGATTGATCAATATAGCTCTTTAGAGAAGACGATTGCTCATCCAGCATTGCTTTCATTGAGATGAGGGTGAAGCTTTCTGAAGTACTAGTGGATGGTTGAGTTTGAGGAACTTGAGGTGTCACTTCGGCAGCTACTTGTTCCAAACTTATTCCTAGGTCCTCTTGATCAGCCAACTCAGTGTGAGTTGCTTTCTCGGCCTTTAGGTACACTGGGAAACTTTTTCCCAGAGTAGGGACCTCTGATTGAGGATCCCCCTCACTAAGATCATCATTCCCACTTAGGAAATCATCTAAAGAATCAATTTTCTCTCCTCCAGCCAACTCCACCTCAGCTGGGGCACTGGACTTCTTTAGAACTGTTGAGTCCCCCTCAGTAGCAGCAACCTCTTTCAGGGGTGAACTTGTACCAGCTTTATCAAGATTCACTTGAATGTTAATATCCTGAAGATTTTTCATCTCCACTGGAAGTTGACAGATTAGGGTTATGAATAGGTTCACTAATCTCTTGGTCATCAGCATCTTTGCTCCCTGATTCAAAATTAGAATCATTTTCCACAACTTTCTTTGCTTTCCTTTTGCTTTGCCTCTTCTTCTCAGTTTGACTTTTGGGCAACACCCTGATATATCTCTACAAGATCTTTATATCCATCTTCTTCATATAATGGATTTTTACTCCTTGCTTTTTGTTAAAATGCTCAGGGTAAGTATTTATGAGATATAAGGAGAGGATTCTGCCTAAGTTCGGAACTTGAAGGCAACCTAAAAATATCTGGAATACCATTAGGGCTCAGTTGCTCTTCTTTTGAAGAATTACTCTTGTAACTAATTCAAACATTGGCTTAGAGATTCTATTATGGGTCCTGTCTTGCACAGGATGGCTTTACCAATGATATCTATAAGAAGTTTACCTCTCTGGTTAAAGCGCTTCTTTTCTAAAGATCCATATCTCTTATCAGTAAACTCACACCAGTCTAAGGCATCTACTATTTCTCGTTGTGAAATCTCCTGATTATCATCAATGTCAGTAGAGAGAAGGTGTAGAGCCTGGGCAAGCCTGGGCAATCCTGTTAGGAACCTTGCTTTTAATAGACTTTCTGGTAGATGAAACCTTAACATGTGAGTAGAGTTTCAGGAACTCTGCTTTCAGGATTGGACTAAGTTCAGACAGAAGGAATACTAACCATGCGTCTTCCAGCATTCTGATAACTTCTTGGATCTCTTCTGGAGCATGTTGAAACCCAAATCTTATTAACTCATATCCTTCATATAAGATCTTCATTGCTTTTGACGTCATTTAAGATAATTCATAGTCTTTGAGAACACTGAGAAAGACGGAGCGAATTTGACGGCTTTAAAAAAAAGAAAGTTGCCCATCTCAACGATATCGCTGAGACGGAGAGGGATTGTTGAGCTTCTTATCAACGATCTTAACGATATAGCTGATAATTTCTCAGCTTAACTCATTTGCCCTGCTAGGCCAAATTTTCCATCAAATTGATAGAAACTATAGAAAATGAGTCAATTGACTCATACTAATGAGAATTTTCAACCAAAGTTATATGTCTAACAAGCTACCAGACATTTGTTCTAGCAGCTAAATATAACACAAGAAAATTATGCAGATAACACTTGAAATATTGAAATAATAAAACTGGAATACTATAAGAAATAAAATAATTCTAAGTTAAGCATTCTTAACTATATTTTGAAAGAATTAAACTTTGTCTCATCCAGTGGCTTGGTGAAGATATATGTCACATGTTTGTCTGTCGAAACAAACTCAAGGCATATATCTTCCTTCTCAACATGTTTTCTAATAAAATGATATATAATCTCTATATGCTTAGCCCTGTTATGTGACACAGGGTTCTTCGCAATAGAGATAGCACTGGATGAGCCACAATACATAGGAGTTTTACTTACCTGGAGGTTAATAGTCCTGTAATTGATGTTAAATCCAAAGAATATGAGCACAGTAACTCCGTGATGATATGTACTCTGACTGAGTTGTGGACATAGCCACAGTAGTCTGTTTTTGCTACTCCATAACACAAATCTCCTTCCCAAGAACCGGTATGTCCCACCTGTGCTTTTTTTTATCTTCCTTGCACCATGCAAAATCTGCATCTAAATAGTCAATTAGTTCAAAATCATTGTTCATAGGATAGCACAGGCTAAGATGTTTGATACCTTTAAGGCATCTTAAAATCCTCTTTACAGATGAGTAATGAAATTCCTTAGGGCATGTCTGGCACCTAAAACAAACACATGTAGCATACATGATATCTGGTCTACTAGCAGTCAAATAAAGTAGAGACCCAATGATACACCTGTACATGGATTCATCAAAAGGTTTCTCTTTTTCAGCCTTGTCCAGGGATATATTTGATCTCATGCGAGTTTTCATGGTGGAGGCTGACTACCCCAAATTTCTTAATTAGGTCTCTAGTGTACTTAGTCTGAGAGATGAAAATTCGCTCATCAGATTGTTTCACTTGGAAACTTTAAAAGTACATTAACTCTCTCATACTGCTCATCTCAAACTCCCCCTGACAAAACTCTTATAAAGGTTGTCCTTAGTAGACCCAAATAGTAACGAAAGTCCGGAGCTTCTTGGGGCTTCCCGGTTATTACATACTCTTTGTGGAGAATTTTTCGTGATTGCACTTCCCCTTACTACGTTGACTGGGAAGGATCCGCGGTTTATCTGGACGCCAGAGTGCATGCGAGCCTTCGAGGAGATGAAAAGCCGACTGATTTCTGTCCCGATTCTATGTTCGCTGTGTGGGACTGAAGGTTACCATGTGTTCAATGACACCTCGGGCAGTGGTTTGGGATGTGTGCTGTGTCAATATGGGAAAGTTATCGCTTCCGGTTCGCGCCAGCTGAAGGTGCATGAGAGAAACTACCCGGTCCACGATTTAGAGTTGACGGTCGTGGTGTTTGCTCTAAAGTTGTGGAGGCATTACTTGTATGGCGTGAAAGTCGAAATCTTCACGGACCATAAAATTCTGAAGTACTTGCTAGATCAGAAGGATCTGAATATGTCTCAGAGAAGATAGATAGAATTTCAGGGGGATTACACTTTCGACATACTCTATACCCCTGGGAAAGAAAATGTGGTGGCAGACGCTTTGAGTCGTCGAGCGCCGGCGCAAGCGAGTTGGAGTTTGGCTCACGATGAGTGCTTGACTCGTGAGTTAGAGGTCTTGGAAATCTCCTGTGTAGATCGAGGTTCATCTTCCACTGTCATTCTTAGTTGGATGGAAGTTCAGTATGACATTGTCGACCGTGTGAGATCTGCCTTGGAGTTTGATCCAAGCATGCAGCGCTATTTGTCGGAGCCCGCTGAGGGGCCGAACGCGGAGTTTCTATTTGAGGATGGGCTGTTATGGAAGAATGACAGGCTTTGTGTTCCTAATTATGGGAAACTGCGTGATGAATTGATGTACGAAGCTCATTTCACCAAGTACGTGATTCATCCTGGGAGCACAAAGATGTATCAAGACATGAAAGCGTTGTTCTGGTGGCCAGGGATGAAGAAAGGCATAACTCTTTTCGTGGCAGTGTCAAACGCGCGCGCTGGTGAAGGCTGAGTGCCAACGGCCAGGAGGATTCTTGAAGTCATTGTCAATCCCAGAGTGGAAATTCTAGGATATTTCCATGGACTTTATGCACGGATTGCCAAAGTCGCTGCAGAAAAATGACTCTATTTGGGTGATTGTTGATCGGTTGACTAAGGTTGTGCATTTCATTCCAAATCGGAAAAGTCATTCAGTGGAGAAGTTGACAAAGTTATATGTGGAGAACATCGTTCGATTACATGGCGTCCCTCGCAGTATTGTTAGCGATCGTGATGGACGGTTTACGTCCGGCGATTGGAGGCATGTTCATCGTTTACTGGGCACGAAGCTTAAGTTGAGCATTGTCTTCCATCCGCAGACAGATGGGCAGACCGAGAGGACAAATCGGACGATGGAGGAAATGTTGCGTATGTGCGTTTTGGATTTCGGACAGCGTTGGGAAGATCACCTTTTCATAGTAGAGTTGGCCTATAACAATAGTTATCAGGCAAGTATTCTGATGATTTCGTTCAAAGCACTATATGTTAGAAGATACCATACTCCTTTAGCATGGGCAGAGACCGATAATACCAAGTTGTTGAAACGCAAAGATGTTGAGGAGTCGAATAAGTCCATATGGATCATTCGAGAGCGGTTGTTGACTGCCCAAGATCGTCAGACGAAGTATTACAACGCCAAACACCGGAACGTGGAGTTCGCAGTTGGAGATTGGGTGTACTTGAAGATAAAGTCTTTCAAGAGAGTGTCGAGAGTTCGACGCTTGAAGAAGCTGAGTCCCAGGTATTTAGGGCCATTAGAGATCACCGAGCGCATCGGCGAGGCAGCTTACCGACTTGCTTTGTCGACGGAGCTGAGTGGGTTGCACGACGTCTTCCACATTTCTGTGTTGAGGAAGGCGATGCGGGAGCCCGATTCCGTGTTGGAGGCCGATAGTGTGTCGGTGGATAGTGGAATATCTACCAAGGTAACGCCGATTTGCATCGTCGATAGCGGCATACGACAGTTGCGGAGAAAGACCATCAAGATGGTGAGAGTCCGTTAGGACAATTGTGGCCGCGATGAGCTCTCTTGGGAGCTAGAAGAGGTTATGCGCGAGGAGTATCACGATCTATTTTACTCTAGTATGACGAATTTCTTTCGTTGATCATGTTTTAAATTTTGGGACGAAATTTCTTTAAGGAGAGAATTGTAAACACCCAAAATTTAACCGAAATTATTTTGGTGTGCGTTTAGATGGCGTGGTATGGGGATAGGGGTTGTAATCCCTAAGGTCTACGAAGTCGGTGTGCATTTATGGGGTAATTTGCGGATAATTGTTTGGCTGGGGTTTTTTTAAAAAAAACCTAAAACCCTCCCCCTTTCCTCCCTCATTCTCACGGACCGAGCCGTCTCTCCCAATCTCTCTCTCCCTCTCTCGGTTTTTCTCTCACCCGCAGCACCCGAGTGCCGCTCTCGTCGCCGCTGGAAGGACCGAGCCCCTCTCCAATCTCTTTTTCGGTCTCTCTCTCTCTCTTTCCCCCCTTCTCTCTCTCTCACGCACCGACTGAAGGAGGACCCGAGCCATCTCCTTCCTCTGTCCCGGTCGCCGCCAGTAAGGGGGAAATCCCGACCTCCCTTCTCCTTCCCTGTCTTGGCCATCCCCTGCCGACCTCCCGCTCCTCTTGGTCAACCAAGAGGGGTTCGTGTTGAGTTTACGCATGCGGGAGGAGTCCGTCTGGAGGTGTTGGTGGTGAGCAACTCAAGTTTGGCTAGAGATCGCGGCAAAGTGTTCGATTTGGAGCTCGGACCGGTGTGGAAACCAAATCCGGAACGACCGAGCTATGGCTCTGAAACGCATGTCAAGGGTAACGACTTTTCTTCTTGGGCAGGTGAAGCCGTTAATTATTAGCATGTTTGTATGGAAGCCCCTCCCCACCGACGGGTGGGGAAGGGTGCTCTCCGACGGGTCGATGTGTACATCCTCGTTATTTAATTGCATTTAGTACCCAGAAGCGCGAGTATGGTTTTATGCATGCTGTGTGAAGCCCATCAAGACGTGTGGTTTGGATTGGTGATGTTTTGTAGGTTCTCGGAGAAGACTCCATGGAAGTTGAATGTTTCGGAATGGGGGTCTGCCCTGTGCTGCAGTTAGTACTGGAGGTGTGCTCCAGGAAACACCATAATGTTTGCATAGAATCGATGTATCGTTAGCATTGGCTCCCGTAGGGCTTTTATTGTGTTGTGTGCGTAATCGATCTCTCGGAGACCGTGTGCTAGCGTGTTGAGTTGCGCGCCTTGGGTGCCCAACTTTGGTGCCCACGAGTGCCAACCTTGGAACATAATGTGTGTTATGTCGTGTACGGGAAAGGCGATGATGCGTCATTATCGTTAATTGGCACGACGATTTGAGCAACGAGAAAGAGCTGAACTGTACCCGCTTCGGATAAATAAACCTAAAGTGCGTGGCAATTGTCGTCGGTATATGGGTGAGTCGAGGTTATAGGTCTGGCTAGTAATGCTCAAGCGGAACCATCCAGTCCGGGACTGAGAATGGTGGTGGGCTAGCGGAGTTCACCGTTGTGGTGTTTTATGCACTATCGTATGTCTGTGATGGCAAAAGGTGAGACTCGGGGAAACCCGGTATACCATTAAGGTGCCCTGAGTGCGCGAGACGTTTGGCTGATTGTGCCAACGTTTGTGATGTATGGTGCTTAAGTTGCACATTTATATTAAATATGTAAACATGTTAATTACTTGCAGTGATTAAGCACTACCACCCCGAAAAAGGGGTGGGGTCGTTATAATTTGGTCAGCTCCAGCTAACCGTTGCCTTGTTTGCCCCCCTTGGTGGAATGTTTGCGTGCAGGTGCTGCGGAGCCAAGCGGGCTGGAGCCCAAAGTTGTGTCGGCCCTCGAAGGCCCAAATTTTGCTATAGTTCTCATGTTTTATCGATCTGCTTGCTAATGTATGGTATCCACTTTTGTTTTGGAGAAACATTATTGATGTAAGGCCTTACGGCCAAAACTATGTGGCGTATGTATTTTCATTCCCGGTTATTACGGTTAGTGGACATTCCTAATTGGGTGGTTGTTTATAACTCGTTAATGCTTTCGCTAGTTTACAACTATGTGTTATGGTGCGTTTTAAATTATAAAGATATTATGGTTTTATTTCGTTACGATTTAGTCTGTTATATTATTCGTGACGGAATGAGGGTGTTACAATATGTACATAACACAACCTAAGGGTTTTATCTCTACAAATGAAGCTAGTAAAGTATGCAAGCTACAACAATTTGTTTATGAATTAAAACAAGTTCTCAAAGTTGAAATCTTCGATTTGATGAGAGAATCGAAGAGTGTGATTAAGTATTATGTCTACAAAAAGGCTAGTGAAAGCATAGTTATATTTAAGGAACATTTTTTATGAAGAACTTAAGTGAAGCATCATA
Source organism: Platanthera guangdongensis (assembly GCA_039583875.1). Classification (NCBI taxonomy): domain Eukaryota; kingdom Viridiplantae; phylum Streptophyta; class Magnoliopsida; order Asparagales; family Orchidaceae; genus Platanthera; species Platanthera guangdongensis. Next base: position 139,470,588 of record CM077147.1, read on the forward strand.
TATATATAATAGAGATTAATCTAAAAAATTGCTTGGCTTTGAGTCTGAGTATATATAATAACAATGTGTTGAAGCGGTTCAATAGACTTGAGTCTAAAAGAGGATTCTTACTCATGTCTCATGGTATAAATCTCTTGAAGACTCAATGTCATATATCTTAGAAAGATAAGGACCGCATGAATATGATTCAATATGCTTCAACAATTGGATCTATCGTGTATGTAATGTTATGTATTTTCCATAATGTCTCATGTGCACTGAACATGAGTAGCCAATACCAATCAAATCCAGGTGAAGGTCATTGGACGACAATCAAGAATATTCTAAAGTACATGAGGACTAGATGTGTATTTTTGTTTTATGGTGGTGTTGATGAATTGGTTGATGCGGATTACACAGATGTCAGTTTCCATTAAGGACAGCTTTATGTCGCAATCAGGTTATATATTTTGCTTAAATGAAGGTGTTGTAAGCTAGAAAATTTTAAAGCAGGAGACGGTAGCTAATTCTATTACAAAGACTGGGTATATTGTTGTTAATGCAGCAAAGAAAATTGTTTGGATTAGGAAATTCATCACCGAGCTTGATGTCATTCCTAGAACTATGGTTCAGTGAATCTTTACTGTGACAATAAGAACTCGTTATACATGCCAAGAAACCTAGATCTCATCGGCACTCCAAGCACATACTACGTAGGTTTAATCTCATTCGAGAGATCATCGAGATAAGAGATGTGAGCATATGTAGGGTATCAACAGATAACAACATTATTGATCCACTAATGAAAACCCTTCCTTAGAAGTATGATGATAGTACAAGATCACTTGATATTAAATACTTAAGTGTCTACTACTAGGAGTCTTGTGGGTAATGTATTTGTCATGGTTTATAATCATGTGATAACATTAGATTATATTTTTATTAATATATACTAGGGATTTATATTATTGTATTCATTTCTTTTCTATAATATATATAGTATAATTAAACATAATAATTATTCTTATAATAATTGATTTCTATAGAAATTCAAGTGCGTGATTTGAATATGAGATTCTATGTATTTATATTAAAATTTATTCTTAAATCACCACTGATCAAGATGTTTTTATAGAATTGGGCAACAATAATACATAAAATACTAGTGTATGGATTGACTGATGACGGTGTAACGCCCCGGTTTTCAATGGCAGGTTGTTGAGACCGAGGCTTGAACCCCAGACCTCCAAGATAAGGGAGCTTTAAACTGGTCTTTATCACCAATTGAGCTGAGTTTTATGGGTCATTGTATTGGATATCAAGTAATTGCACGGGTATTTGTTAGAGAACAAATGTGTTGAATAGGCCCACCATGAGAATGTTGTGGATTATTATATATGTGTCACAAGATATTCTCATAGTGGCAATGATGTATGTAATTCTTTGACCTAAATTTACTACAATCATCGCATGAGGAGAAACATATTTTGATGTCAATTAAAGTTTTTTTTGAAAAAGGTTGATGATAAAGTTAATCAATTGGTACGCTTCAAATCATATAGGTGACTGAGTGATATAGATGAAATTTGTCTCTCTTATATAATATGAGGTGATATCCATGAGCTTCTTGATAAAGTTAATATGAAATGCACGATGGTGCTAAATTGAACCAATATTTGATATGAACTCATTTATTAGAAATAGTCTACTCTGGAATTAAGTAAATATAGATTGAATTATTAAGAGAGTGTCGTATTCCACGCCTCGAATTCATTTTAGATGTCAAGGATAAAGGGGCAAAAGTGCACTGGAACATTTGTCACTAAGTGGTGGAGATCAGTCCCGATCTGCTCGTCGCAAATGTCCCGGACGCCGCACCCGCCCGGACCTCTACCGGTCCTAAGTTGTCGCATTTTGCAATTTATGTTAGCTTGCATTTTATTTTATTTATTCTGCAAATTAAATTAAGTACATGTCTGCGTGGGTAGTCATATTTGAGAGTTTTATGTTGTTCTCGAAATAGAACATATATATTTATATATAAATATATATATACACAGATATATGTACATAATCATATATCTGAATACATATATAAAAAAATCATAAATATATAACTATAAGCTTAGGCTAAGAGGAGATCGGCCCCGGTTCAGATCGTCTTCGGCACTGCTCTTCTCCCCGGTCCAGCGCCAGTTTCTTCCTCCTCCTGATCCAAGCCGCAGGAGCCGTTCCGCCATTTCCGGCCTCAAGCCCGCATAGTTCCCGCTGCGCCTCACGTCTACGCCGCTTTTGACGCCACCAGAGGCCACGATGGCTACAACTGCACCCTACGAGCTACACTCTGGCGGTTTCAGTCTGTCCAAGCTCCGTCATGGCCGCTCATTCCATGTTTAGACGGTTAGGAAGTTCTGTCGTTGTAACCCTATAAAAGGGGAGTCATTGTTGAACGTTTTTTTGGGTGAATGATGATGTTGAATACTTGTGGTTGATTTCGATTTGAGATTGAGTTAATGTTGTAGTTTTGAGTCTTGTTGTTGTAGAAGGAGAGGTCCTCCTGTTGAATCTTGTAGTTGTCGAATGATGAATGTTCAATTGATTCCTGTGTGAAAATAGAACAAGGGCTATTGTTCGATTGGTGAAGAAGAGGAATAGTGGAGTGATTAGTGTTTTGTTTGGTCTGTGTAGGTGATTGAGGACTGTTTGTTGTTGTAATTTTGCTGAGATTTCTCGTATCCTGTGGAGAGTTAGCTTGTGTTTGATTTTGATTAGGAATTAATGTAGAAAAGAAAAAGCAATTTCTGTGAGATTTTGCTCCTTGAGTCCTGTAGCCGGTAAAGGGTAGTTGATGAATGAAAGTTTGTGATTTGTTTGGACTTCATGTTTGAGCAGGTAACTGGATTATGAAGAGTATTGCTTGGTTGTGCCGTGAGAAGTTCCCTAGAACTATGGTATTGTTGTTTACTATAGCTCTGTTATAGTGAGAATAGGAGTGTGTTATGTAGCGTGTTCGCGTCGTTTTATCTTCAGTTTCTGCATATTTACTTTTAGCATATTTTGACTCATTGTCATAAGCCTAAATGGGAGGCACTTTTTGGAACCTACTTATGTGTTTGTTTGGAACAATTTGAAAGGAAGAAGAAATAGAAATCAAGTCTCTCTCTCTCTTAATTCTCCTCTCCCCTCTCTCTCTCTCTAACCCACGGGAAAACCCGTGAGTTGCCCTAGCCGAAACCCGTACGGCTTCCGCCGACCGCATAACTCCCGATCGACGCTGCGCATCCCTCCGCCACCATCGCTCCTCCTCCGGTGACACGGTCCAAGGGTAAGGGTCGTAACAACTTGGTATCAGAGGAACTCCTTCCTCGGCTCGATACTTCCGCTGTCACGGGTTCTTCGTTTTCCTCGATTCGACATCTCCACTCGGCTTCACTGCGCAAGCCGCAATCGTGCAGCACCCGCAATAGTTCGAATTTGTCGCACAGTCCGTCGATCCCGCCAGTCCTTCCTCCTGCTCACGGGAACTTTCCTCCAGCCCATCGGCAACCCACGGCCAGCCTAACCTGCTCGACGGCCCTTCCTCCAACTCCGGCGACCTTGCTCCGGCCAATCTAGCGGCTATCGCCCGGTCTTCTAGCCTCCTTCCCACAGATACGCCCCCTTTTTCTTCTGTCGGCCTCGTTCCAACACCACCGGCCAAACGTATTGCTCTCTCTCCGATGGCAGATGTTCCTCCCTCCTTCGCCGAGCTCATGGCTCTTTTCCAATCTATGTTCGCGACTCAGAACGTCAAGATGGATGCCTTCAACGCCCATTTGGATGCCCTGCAAGGCATGTTGTCCCCTTCGTCTCTGCCTACGGCTGACCACCCTTCAGCAAGTCGGGTGGACTCCGCCTCCCCTCCGGGCGCGGACTACCCCACCTACACAAGTACTATTCGGATGGACTTTCCCATCTACGAGGGCCGCGAAGACCCTCTTCGTGGCTTACGCGTTGCGACATTTTCTTCGCAACCCATCGTACAACGGATGAAGAACGCGTCGGCATCGCTTCCTTCCATTTACTCGGCCCAACACAATTATGGTTCACTCAACTTTTGCGGGAACATCCCACAATTTCCTGGGCAGATTTCAGCACGGTTTGCACCCTTTGGTTCAGCCCGGCCCTACAAGACAACCCACTCTGGCGATCTTGCGAACCTCAAACAGAACGGTTCCATCGACACCTACCTGGAAAAATTTCAAATTCTTCTATCTCGGGCGACATTCGTCTTACCGGAGCAACAGGTTTGTCTCTTCACTGCCGGCCTCCACGAGCTCTTACGTTGGGATGTGGAATTCCTCCTGCCACCTAATCTCAACACGGTTATGAGCCTCGCCAGAGCTTGTGAACAACGCCTGCTTTTAGACCGTCTGCCGTTGGGACGTCAGGGCTCTCCGGGAGCTTACTCTTTTGCCAGCTTGCCTGACACGGCTCCATTCCAAGACGATCCTCTGCGGCCTAATGTTCGCCGCCGTTTGTCCCGCACCGAGATGGACGATCGACGCGAGAGGGGTTTATGCTCCAATTGGGATGATCCTTTCATGCCGGGACACAGATGCAAATGCCTATTTTGGCTGGAAATCGACTACCCACCCCAGGATGACACGACGAGTGAAGCAGTGGCCCCAATGCCTTTTGATCCAGCTTGAGGACAAGCTATCTTCGAACGGTTGCGGTGATGTTATGTGGCGTGTTTGCGTCGTTTTATTTTCAATTTATGTGTATTTACTTTTAGCATATTTTGACCAATTGTCGTAAGCCTAAATGGGGGGGCACTTTTTGGAACCTACTTATGTGTTTGTTTGGAACAATTTGAAAGGAAGAAGAAATAGAAATCACATCTCTCTCTCTTAATTCTCCTCTCCCCCCTCTCTCTCTCTAACCCACGGGAAAACCCGTGGGTTGCCCTAGCCGAAACACGCACGGCTTCCGCCGACTGCATAACTCCCGATCGACACTGCGCATCCCTCCGCCACCATCGCTCCTCCGGTGACACAGTCCAAGGGTAAGGGTTGTAACAGAGTGTTAGTTGTTGATGAATATTTGAGATTAATGTTAGCATTGGTGATTCCTGTAGATGCTGCTTGATTTCCTGTTAACAAGTGTTAGTGAGATTTGTTGATATTGAAGATTGAAACAAACAATTAGTGTTGCGTGTGATTTTTCTTTGTTGTTGAAGTAGTTCTGCTGTTTTTCCCATTTGAAGAAGGTGAATTGTGAGATCAGGATCTGCTACCGTGAGCTTGGAATCCCTTAAGAGAAGGGAGAACTTAATTTTGTTGTAGGAGTTTAGAGTTAGTGAATAGAGAGCTTACGTGGAACCTCTTTGTGTGAACAAGAGTGTAATTATCTCGTGTTTAGAGATTTCGTGGAGTCACTCTTGTGTGTGAGAGTGAGTGAATTTTAGGTTGACACATTGTGCCTTCCTTACATGACTGAGTGAGTGATTCTGTGGAATCACCTCGTGTGAGTGAGTGAAATTTCTCCTTAGTGCCCGTGTGCGATAGGGCCGACCTCGGAGCGGGAGATCGAAGGTGACGAGGAATTTCTCGCGTGATCGTCATCGACTTCGAATACGGAAAGACGTCTCTTTCCGTGGGTAACTTGATTATTCCCCCTCCTTTGTGTGCGTCTAAATTTTCTCATAGGATAATTAGATTCTTGCTGGATTTTCGCCCAAATTTTGTCAGCGAACGTTACGTCAAGAACTACAAACGGAAACGTATTTGGAGTTCATAATTTTAGTTTTACTACGACATGGGGGAAAGAACGAAAGTTGCAAACCTTATTTTCCCGAACTTATAATTGAAACATAATTTTCAAGAAAAATCCTTTTAAACAAAATAGTTGTTAGAGTTATGTGGGTTTGAGTATTTTAGGCTCTGTTTGGGACAGCGACTGCGGATCAGAAAGCCGCTCTTTGATCCGCAGCCGCTACTTTTTGTTGTTTGTTTTACGTGCGGATGAAAAATCTCTAATGAAAAAATTTCGGATCCGCAGCTTTTTTCAGCGCTTCACACCTCTCGCGTCTGGCTCCCTGAAAAGCGCTCCTGCACTGTTTTTTCTTCCCGATCGCGCTCACCCACCTCCTTCCGTTCAATTTTTCTTCCCAATCATGCTTCTCGACGGCCCTGGTGCAGATCGACGGCCCCTCCTCCGCATCTCCTCCAGTTTTTTGTCCCGATCGCGCTTCCTGACAGCCCTGGCCCAGATCGACGACACCTCCTCCGCATCTCCAGTTTCTTCCTCCCGTTCCAGCTTCCCGACGGCCCCGGCCCTCCTGCGCATCTCCTCCGGTTTCTTCCTCCCGTTCCGGCAGATCGACGGCCCCTCCTCCGCAATCTCCTCAGGCAGATCAACGGCCCTCTTCTTGTTCTTCCCTGTGATGCCCTAGCTCGCCTGGTTCTCCTCTAGCAGATCGAGGGCCATTCTAAACCTTTTGTCCAAATGCCCTAGATCTTCAAGCGAACTTCTGCACAGAACACTCAAACACTCTACAGTTTTTCAAAACTGCTCCCCAGAGATCTATTTTAAAACAGCTCTATCTGGACAGCAGCTTTTCAATCCGCCAGAGCTATCCCAAACAGACCCTTAGTAGTGTTGTGTTTAGTCCCACGTCGCCTATCGGTGTTGGGTGTCTTGATGTAAGTCCTATATTATGCCCCTTTGTGGAAGAATATATTACACCTTTTATTCTACCTCTCATCTCTCTACATGGTATCAGAGCTACGGTCCTGAAACAAAAAATAAATTTTTTCTCTGTGATTCCTCCCGTCGGCTAGTGTTCTTGCCCCTCCCCCCCGACCCGTGCTTCCAGATTTTTAACCACGAGTTGCTAGGGCTCACGCCCGCCACTCCCGCTCCTGTCGACGAAGTCAATCACTAACCCGTCGACAGGAGCGGCTCCGATTCCGCCGCCGCTGCCCTATGCTGCTTTCGCCTGCAACATCGAGCGGCTCTGATTCTCTCTGCGACTGTTGTTGAGCTTCCTGATTCTCCCGTCGAAATCGACGGCACTTTCTCTCGTCGAAATCGACGGCCTCTTCTCCCGACGAAGTCGTCGTGCGCCTCTTCCGTCGAAATCGACGGCTCCTCCTATCAAAATCGATGCATGCTTCTCCCGTCGACAGCAGCCCTTCTTCTCCTCTGGCGTTGCTACCGCTACTTCTTCTCCGGCTGTTTCCTCTCCGGCCTGAAAGCACACTTTTTGCTGCTGCTACCCCTTCTTCGGCCCGGCCTTCTGCTAGTCGGCTGCACCACTTGTCGTTGTTGCTTCCCGGCCCAACAGCCCTTTTGTTGTTGCTTCTCTTCGTGCGCCGATGCTGGCTTTTCTCCGGCCCGGCCTTCTACTTGTCGAGTGCCTCTCCAGACTGCTGCTCTTCTCCAGCCCCGCAGCCCTCTTGCCATTGCTGCTCTTCCTGCGCCGCCGCTACTTCTCCGGCCCGACTGACTCCTCTCTTAGTCATTTTTTTAAGTTGATGTTTTTTCCTAGTTGTTGTTATAGTTGTGTTGTTATGTTTGTGTGTGAATCGGTCTTCTTCCACGTGATCTGGGTTCATGTACCCGTTGAGGGTCCCACACGTGCACATGGTCTACGTGAATGGGAGTGTACGTCACGGCCTCCAGGCATAGTTTATGCTTTCATGCACGTATTCTACGTGAGGGGGAGTGTTTGTGATAACGGCGACTCGGATGCCTCTTTCCCGACTCCTGCCTTAGTCATGCATGGCCCCCAGGTCGATTTCGTATGTTGTTTGTGTCTCCTCGTCGTTTTCTCTGGATTTGGTAGCGTTGGTTTGGTCTTTCGTGATTGACCTAGTTTCCGCTCCGAGTGTATCAGCGTGGTCATGGTCGGTTCTGTGGACCAACGTCGTGTGGCTGTTTCCCGGTTGCAGTATCCCCGGTGACACGCGGCTGGGCCTCGGTAGCGGTTGTTTTGTCCCACGTTGCCAACAGTCTTTTACCTTCCTTTTTTATATTATGTTCAAGTTGTAGGGTCCCCCTTCAGCTTGAGGGGGAGTGTTAGAGTTACTTGGGCTTGAGTATTTTAGTAGTGTTGTGTTTAGTCCCACACCGCCTATCGGTGTTGGGTGTCTTGATGTAAGTCCTATATTATGCCTCTTTGTGGAAGAATATATTGCATTTTTCATTCTACTTCTCATTTCTCTACAATAGTAATGTTGTGCTTACAAAATTTTAGTTACTTCATTTCTTAAAGTTCATGCAACGCCCGCTCAAAATTTCATTATTCATTGCATGCATTTAGGGTTTCCTAGAAAAAGCTGACAGGCGCGCAAATCCTTTCTGCCGTCCTGCATCAATTTGGTATCAGAGTTAAGTTCCAAAAAAATTTTAAGTTTTGAGATCTGTTATGTGTAGAATAGGAACCTGCATAGCATTTTATTTCAAAAAAATATATTTATCATCATCATACATTTGCATTTTATTGTCGGACTTGCATGTATTTGTGTAGTGGTAGGTTAGTGATAGAATGCGTCGAGTTGAACGAGATCAACCGAGTGGTGAAAACGAAGGGAATGAACCACCTCCGTGATTTTTACCTTTCGCCCATCAAATGAAAGCATTAGCCGAAAATATACATCAAGTGTGAGACGTGTTCGAAAAACTTAGTGTCAGGATGAATAGTTTAGAAGTACCCCCTCGAGCGTCAATGTCACCTCAAATTCGAGATGCGCATTTTGTGCAGCCCCATCACGATGTCCCACCACACTATGCCGAAAGGACTACACTAAGGTAGAATCATCTAGTTGAGGATCACGACTTCACTTACACACACTCCCATAGAAACCCATCTAGGAGATCTATACGATACTTTGATGATTATCCTCGATCACAGTACATCACTGTCAGAGAACGTGTTGATCCACCAATACGATCTCATTATGCTAGAGACAATCAGTATGATGACTATCGTCGTTTTTATCCTCGTACTCGAGTGAATCTTATTGGTCTTTCGACACCATATTATGAGTATAGAGTTCAGTATGACGCTCGTTATCGATACTACACATCACCTCTATATGAGGAACCTGAGACTGTATATGTGTGATCACCACTACACGTTTGTAAGACACATGATCATCCACGAGCATGACATGATTATGTTACGGACGATCATCATGACTACCCTCAAAATATCTATAGAGGTCACTCTCGTCAAGATTACATCACACCTTGTGACCTTCCTAGTGTTCCAAAAACGAACATGACGATGATCATTAAGGATTGGCGAGAGCACTCCACTTCCTAAAGTAGGGAAACTTCACTCACTCCTTCTGATATTCTAATACAGGATGTGTGGAGTCAATCCCCACAATAGTCAACTCCACTTAGAGAACCTGCCCTTGATTTTATATCCATTAGCTCTCTATTGAGTGTAGATTCTTTGCACACTTCACCTAGTGGCACACTGAGTCACATCACCACACCTAATGGCGCATCGAATCACATCACCACACCCGATGGCGCATCGAGTCACATCACTTCACCCGACAGCGCACCGAATGACATTACTATCGGGAGCCGAGAGTTTAGTAGTGATCTCGAGGTAGTCACCCCTACCCTTTCCGGTAGTACAACCCCTTTTGATGGTTTGCTACTGGAGGACAATAGCTCTACTGATGGGTTCTTTGACGACCCTCCTATTGAGCATCCAGATAAGCCACCTCGTCCATGTGTGGATGAGATTCCTGTGAGTAACACCCTTATGAATTTTAAGACGTGGATACCTGCTCCATTTTCGCCTTTGATGTCAATAGTGCTTCAGAGAGATGATTTTGAGTGTCACATCCATATAGTAGGGCTTGATCGTAGTCATCTGGTCACTCTCCCTTTAGATGAGTTTTCAGATGTCCCACCTGATGAGCCACCTGATGTCTTACCTTCCCTTAGTAAGTTTATCACGAGTGACACACTTCACGTGCGTTGTCATTTATATGAGAGCACTCCATATGTTTTTGGATCCTATGTCTGTATGCGTCGCATTTATATGAGAGCACTCCATATGTTTTTGGATCGTAGTCATTTGGTCACTCTCCCTTTAGATGAACCACATATGGGTTCACCGCACATTTGGGATGTATTTACCCTTAGTATCACCATCGAGTTTAAGGGTGCACTTGTTGATTCGATGATACTTATCACCCGCACTTGCAGAGATAGTTCGCACACCTGTTGACACATCTGATCATTGATGTCTCTGATTTGCACTTGAGTGTTCATCGCCCCTACGATGTACTCTTTTATAATCCACCCTCTGAGCCTCCTAATCATGTACCTATCTCAGGAGTTGTTTTAATGTCTAAAACCGCCGGTTGTGGAGTTAGTCGTGTTAGTAGTTCATTTATTGCATTTGCATGATTTGCATAAAAAAACTGAAATATTTTGAGCGGAAAATTGCATTCTACTTTTGACTTAAATGCAACTCAAGCTAACAAGCATAAAAGAGTTACTAGTTTCAAAGTGGATGACTTGGTGATGCTTTAGCTAAATACAGAACGGTTATCTTCGGGTACCGTAAGAAGTTAGCTAACCGTAAAACTAGACTCTTTCGAGTAGTAAATCGGAGTGGGCAAAATGCGTATGAACTTGGGATGTCTTCCGTTTGGGAATCAAATCCTGTTTTTAACGAAGTCGATCTGACTTTATTCCACGATTGTCCGCATGAGTCTTTAGATTTTTCATTGCCATCTCCTCAGTTTGATTCTTCTGATTGGTGAGTGAGAGTGAGGAGCCACATTCAGCACATACCAACATTCATTCCGCTGCTGTCACGTCCACTACAGTTCTACCATTTTCCACTGACAGTTTTCAGGTCGAGCATGAGACACCAGGTGATTTTCCTTACCAGTTCTCAGAGTTGCTGACAGACTTCCGCGACAGATCATGGTTCCTGTGGAGATATTGGATGATGATACTGTGACCACTATTGATGATGGTTTTCAGAGATATTTGGTTCGTTAGCACGACAGACCAGAGACCGAGACCAGCTCGTTCTTGGCTGAGGAGTTACAGCCCATGGATGTTGATCTTCTACATCACTACCGATCAGAGCACTCACCATAAATGACTGATTTTGAGAGGGGGAGAGTTGGTGGAGACCAGTCCCAATTTGGTCATACCAAATGTGCCCAACGCCGCACCCGTAAGGACCTCTACCGGTCCTAAGTTGTCGCATTTTGCAATTTATGTTAGTTTGCATTTTATTTTATTTATTTTGCAAATTAAATTAAGTACACACCTACGTGCGTAGTCATGTTTGAGAGTTTTATGTTGTTCTCCAGATAGAACATATATATGTATATATAAAGATATATACACAGATATATGTATATAATCATATATCTGAATATATAAAAAAAATCAAATATATATATATAACTGTAAGCTTAGGCTAAGAGGAGATCGGCCCCGGTTCAGATCGTCTCCGGCATTGTTCTTCTCCCCGGTCCAGCGTCAGTTTCTTCCTCCTCCCTATCCAAGCCACAGGAGTCGTTTCGCCATTTCCGGCCTCAAGCACGCGCATTTCACGTTGTGCCTCACGTCTACGCCGCTTTCGACGCCACCAGAGGCCATGATGGCTACAACCGCACCCCACGAGCTACACTCTGGCGGTTTCAGCCTGTCCAAGCTCTGCATGGCCGCTCGTTCCATGTTTAGACAGTTAGGAAGTTCTGTCATTGTAACCCTATAAAAGGGGAGTCATTGTTGAATGTTTTTTGGGCGAATGATGATGTTGAATGCTTGTGGTTGATTTCGATTTGAGATTGAGTTAATGTTGTAGCTTTGAGTCTTGTTGTTGTCGAATGAGAGGTCCTCCTGCTGAACCTTGTAGTTATCAAATGATGAATATTCAATTGATTCCTGTGTGAAAATAGAACAGGGGTTGTTCGATTGGTGAAGAAGAGGAACAGTGGAGTGATTAGTGTTTTGTTTGGTCCATGTAGGTGATTGAGGACTGTTTGCTGTTGTAATTTTGTTGAGATTTCTCGTGTCCTATGAAGAGTTAGCTTGTGTTTGATTTTGATTTGAAATTGATGTTGAAAAGAAAAATCAATTTCTATGTGATTTTGCTTCTTGAGTCTTGTAGCTGGTAGAAGGTATTTGATGAATGAAAGTTTGTGATTTGTTTGGGCTTCCTGTTTGAGCAGGTAACTGGATGATGAAGAGTATTGCTTGGTTGTGTCGTGAGAAGTTCCCTGGAACTATGGTATTGTTGTTTACTATAGCTCTGTTATAGTGAGAATAGGAGTGTTAGTTGTTGATGAATATTTGAGATTAATGTTAGCATTGGTGATTCCGGTAGATGCTGCTTGATTTCCTGTTAACAAGTGTTAGTGAGATTTGTTGATGTTGAAGATTGAAACAAAAAATTAGTGTTGCGTGTGATTTTTCTTTGTTGTTGAAGTAGTTCGGCCGTTTTTCCCATTTGAAGAAGGTAAATATGGAGATTAGAATCTGCTACTGTGAGCTTGGAATCCCTTAAGAGCAGGGAGAACTTAATGTTCTTGTAGGAGTTTAGAGTTAGTGAATAGAAAACTTACGTGGAACCTCTTTGTGTGAACAAGAGTGTAATTATCTCTTGTGTTTAGAGATTTCGTGGAGCCACTCTTGTGTCTGAGAGTGAGTAAATTTTAGCTTGTTAGATTGTGACTTCCTTACACGACTGAGTGAGTGATTTTGCGTAACCACCTCGTGTGAGTGAGTGAAATTTCTCCTTGGTGCCCGTATGCGATAGCGGCCGACCTCGGAGCGGGAGATCGAAGGTGACGAGGAATTCCTCGCGTGATTGTCATCGACTTCGAATGCGGAAAGACGCCTCTTTCTATAGCTAACTTGATTCTTCCTCTCCTTTGTGTGCGTCTAAATTTTTTCTTATGATAATTAGATTTTTGCTGAGATTTTCGCCCGAATTTTGTCAGCGAACGCTACGTCAATAACGACAAACAAAAATATATTTGGAGTTCACGATTTTCGTTTTGCTACGACAAGGGGACAGAACAAAAGTTGCGAACCTTCTTTTCCCGGATTTAGAATTGAACCATAATTTTCAAGAAAATTCATTTTAAACAAAATAGTAATTTTGTGCTTACAAAATTCTAGTTGCTTCATTTCTTAAAGTTCATGCAACGCCCGCTCAAAATTCAATTATTCATTGCATGCATTTATGGTTTCCTAGAAAAAGCCGACAGGCGCGCAAACCCTTCATATCGTCCTGCATCACTAAGGTTATCGTCGAGTTACCAAATTTTGTACTACTCGAGTAGCGATGATGTATTACTAGATGTCGTTTATTGTTCGTGGAACTATGATTAATTCTCTCTCGCTCAAACAGGACACTGCTAAAGTTTGTAACTTAAGAGGAATCAAGGGATTAATGTAATTGCCAATGTAATATAAATCTATTGAGTCGCATATTAAGAACATATTGGAAAAGAAAGAATAATCAAGTTTGGTTTAATACAAGTCAAATTTTAATTTAACCCAAGAACCAAAATTTATTGATGTATAATAATTAATTTAGAATTAATTCATGTTGGAATTATTATGTCATTTTTTAACCGAAGAGGCATCATTTAGTTCTAGAATTGAATGGATAAATTGTACATATTCATTACTCCTCATTTAGTGTAATTGAAACACTAGCTCTCTAGATATAAAAGCATTACAGTTTTTGAAACCGGGGGTTATGATTTTTGTGGGCTTTAGAAAGAGGAGAGAAGAAAATAGACCGTCTCTAAATAAACATAGCTAGTACTTCATAATATAGACAAACGATCCTCTTCCTTCCGCGAGAAGGTTGGACGGACTGTGTCAGAATTCCAAGCATTCATGTGGACACCGATAGAGACGTGGATAATTTCATGCTTGGTCTTCGATAAATTCTTCTGAAACGAAATCATATTTTACTGTTTCATCGTAGATATAACTTAGATACCTTGATTAGTTTGTTTCGCAAAAAAACTTGTGGGGGTTTCGTACATTTCCAGCACGCATTTGATTCCTACGAAACCCAACAAGTTTTCCATCCCACAAACCACCTCTAGATGGGTTAGATCATTAGGGTCGGAATTAGAGAGGAGAGAGGAGGAACAAAGGAGATGCAAGGAAGAGTTACATAATGTTTCCACAAAGAATGCGGATGCCATGAGTATGCATGAAGATACATACCGTCTGTTATTTTCTAACACCCTAGCATGACTATGATATAACTAGTTAAAAGAACATACCTCTATATAGATACTGGAGTAGTGCCCAGGGATGGTAGGATTCCAGAGGTCTACAAAGTCTCTCCACAAAATCCATTAAGTTATGCAACCTTTTCCTGGTATCCAAATTATTTTTCATGAAACTTCCCGAAGATAAAACATCCAAAAATATTCCAGTTTCCTTCTCGCCACATTTCTTTAATTCCTCAGCCACATGCCCATTATTTTCAAGGGATTTATCACAACACAAATACTCATCGGTAACAATAGAGGAAATGTCTCCAATGTGCTTATATTCTGTTTCGCACAACCATTCACTAAATACTGAAATTTTATTTTCATGAAGAAGTACAGGAGTCAACATAGGTCCCCACAGAAATTCATGACAAGGATGATGAGAATGTGATATTGAAATACAGCACCAAGCATGCTTCTCTTTTAAATCATCTGACTCTAAAAATTTATTATGAGCTCTTCTCTGACAATATATGTGAAACTCATTTGGCATACAGACACCAAGTAACAACTTCCCATTTCCTATAGTTAGCCATTTTAAGGCAACCACAGGCCCACTTAGTAACAAAACATCTTCTAGAATAAAGCTTCCACCACCTGTAAAACATACTGGAGTCCAAATATGAAGGGTGAAATTGCTATTTTTAGCACCTATGCTCACAGTAGCAACTTTACTACCACAGTTGGATAATGAGACTGCATTAACTGGACCATCATGTGCAGCGAATTCACCCACAGAAAACCAAGGTATGCATTCTGACTCTGATGATTTTGCAGAATGCAGTTTCCAAAGTTGTAGAATACCATCAGAACATCCTGTAGCCATTAGACTACAGGAATTTCCACATGAATCATTATCAGAAACCACATGTTTTCCATTGGAAAGTATAGAATGATCCAGATTAACCACTGAAACACACAGAATTATTTTAGAGGTATGCGAGTCCGGTAAATTCCATGAGGCTGGATAAATGGCAGCAGAATATCTACCGCTGCAAGATATTCTACCACTGATATTTTCCGGCCTTGAAACACTTTCAGAATCAGAACTGAAGGCGGAGGAACATCCATTCAAATCTTCAGATTGCAGAACCACCTTCCATGATAAAGCCTTGAACTCCTTCATCCATACTGCATAAAGTAAGAAACTTGTAGAAAAAGAAGGAAATGGTGTAGCAAATATGTGATCTGGTGAGCCTTCTGAATGATTATGACCAGCAAACAATACACTGAATATTTTACAACATAAAATAGAAATTCCGTCTGAAGCGTTAATAAGGAAGCAGTCAATGCCATCAGCATATCCCAGAAGTAACAGTGGCTTGTCATCTAAAACCAAAGGCAACCATGCCATGGTTAAATATTTCAAATCAACAGATAAATCTTGTGATCTGATTTTTCCTAAAAGTTTCCAGGTAGGATGAATATACCTCTGTATTTCCAAGGTACAATTGAAATTTTTAGGAAGAGACCAGAAGAGAAGAAATCCATTAGAGTCTAGGGAAACAGCTAGCTCAAGTTCAAAAGAATAAGGATGAAGAGCTAACTGTAATATGCTTGCTGTGTGTCCATCAAGATTTAATACACCAGATGCAAAATGAGAAAGGCATCCGTTCTTGCTGGCCTGAGCCAAGGATTTTTGCTCTGCATCATGAATTGATGGTCTATAGAAATGCCACCAGTTCATGGAATTACCATGAAGTAACTGAAGCAAAGAGCATGCGACAGGCGGACCGAATAATTGACTCCTTGAAACAACAACTTTTACCAATATTGGCTCTTCTTCGGGATGCAGAGGCTGATAAAAAGAGAAATTTCCTGCTTGAAAATCTGCGGGATTTCTTTTAGTCCACAAAGTCACCCTTGGAGATCGAAAAGTAACTACTTCATCCAAACAGTGAATGGCCCAAAAAGTAACTGAGTTCACAGGTCCAACACTGATTAACCATTCACAAGAGGCTATATTATCAAGCCTGGAACTAACTGATGAAAGATTATAATCATCTTCCTCAGATGTTAAAATTACACTTCCCATATCTCCAGCCCAATCTATAAATACATCCATGCCAAGTGTTCCATTCAAGCACTGTTCAATCTCAATAATTGCAACGACTTGAAAAGATGTGCTCATCTTATGATCAATCCCCTTAATGAGTTTCTTAGACCTTCCATTGTCAATCTCACTCCACAACCTTACAGTTCCATCTAAACAACATGTAAGCAGCACATCCCTCCATGCAAGCAAATTACATTTTGTCAAGCTAATTGAAGTGGATGTCCTCCACCTAATCGAAGAAATAGGCTGAGGATGGTATAGTTGTATCTTCAATACTTCAGACTTGCCATAATGTTGATAGACAGAAACATGTTTACAACCCCCATTAGCCAAGTTAAGTGATTTTTCTACCTTAGAAGTTAATAAGCAACCAGCTGATGTAGCAAAAAACCCTTCAGCAGACCAAGTTGCAGAAACCAAGACTTGAGGAACATCTGCCACGGACTTCCAAGCCATTACCCATGACCTGCCCTTCCTTTGCCAAAATACAACCTCTACGCCAGCTGCAATTATCCCATCACCGGAACCAGTCCACTCAATTGCCTCCACCATGGAAGATTGCAAGATGCCTGTGATCTGACCCCAACAGAAAGATCCTATAATTATCAGATATGCTGTTAAAAATCATTATTCTAAAACATCAAAATTAAAAAAGATGAGTAATATTCCAGATGAACAGTTATGATATGCGGAATTGGATTTTAAAATGTCGCATGTCAAATATCGGATATCGAATGTCGGATGCATGTCAGAGATATCTTATGAATTTTCATATTACATAGATAAAATTATATACTAAGTATATTTTTATGTTCTAAAAATAAAAATTAGCATAACAAGTTGACAGCAATAAGTCATGCATATCTCAAAATAAAATTGAATATTATCGAAATAAAAATATTAGCAACACGCTACGACTACTAGTAACAAATATCCAAAATAAGTACAAAAATAAACATTGTGAAATATATTAAATATTATATAATGTTTTAGTTAGATAAAATTAAATCTTATAGAAAGTAAAAAATTATTTAAGAGCTAAGTGTCCTTGATTGATACTAAGTCTTCCCCTGATTAATAAAATTGTGTAAAAAGTAAAAAAATCATTAACTAATAAATGTATTAAATGTTTTAATATTTTGCATAATTTAAACTAAGGAAGCTAAAATAAGAAAAAATAACAACACTCAAGTCTCCATCCCACTATAGTAGGGTCGGCTATATGGATCCTTTGTCGTCATTGTGCCCTATCTTTAGTCATAATCTCACTAATGCCTAAGTACATCATGTCTTTCCTTATAGTTTCATTCCAAGTCTTTATTGGTCTACCCCTCCCTCATTTAACAAGTCTAGTGACTAGACTCTCACAACGCCTAACAGGTGCCTCTAATGGTCTCCTTTGTACGTGTCCAAACCATCTTAGTCGAGCCTCTCGCAGCTTCTCTGCAATTGGTGCAACTCATGTCTTATACCTGATACATTCTTTCCTAATTTTCTCCAGACTCGTGTGTCCGCACATCCACCTAAGCATTCTCATCTCCGCAACTCCCATTTTTTGCTCATGTACACAATTCACTAATCAACACTCAGAACCATAGAGCATCGCTGGTCTAATTGCAGTATGGGAAAACTTGCCTTTAAGCTTTAATAGTTTTACGATCACATACGATCCTTGACGCGCCTCTCCACTTCAACCAACCTATTTGGATTCTATGTCACATCTTTATCAATACCTCCATCTCTTTGAACTGTCGATCCAAGATATTTAAAACACTCACTACGGGAAATGTCATGATCACCCAACTTAATAACGAAGTCATCTGTTCTTCATGCACAGCTAAATTTAAGCTCCATATACTCCGTCTTTGCCCTGTTCAACCTAAAACCCTTCTTTTTTAAAGTATCACCAAGATTCAAGTTTTGCGTTTACACCCTTGCACGTCTCATCAACCAAAACAATATCATCCGCAAACAATAAACAACAAGGTATTGCTTCTACGGCCTGTTGGTGGTCGGCGTTTGCCGCTACGACCTCTCTTCTGGTTGCGCGATCTGACCTTGCAAGTTTCTTTCAAGTCGCGGCGACCTCCCTTCCCTAGCCGCGGAGACCTCTTCTCAACGGCCTTCTCTTGCACGGACTCTTGTCCTAGCCGTCATGGACACTGCAGCTCCCTCCCTTCTCGCACATGTTGCCCCACCTTCTGAGGTTCGTGATGAGCTTCGTATAACCACCATCTCTCTCAGCGGGAAGGCTAATTTTGTTGAATGGGTACATTCGGTCCACCGTGTTCTACAAACCAAGGGTCTTCTCCACCATCTCACTCGGGCAAAATCTGCTAAGCCCACTGATGACTGGCTCTGTGATGACGGTCGGGTCCAATCATGGATGTTTGACTCCATGGACAACAAGCCCTACCGAATGGCCATGTATTATGAAACGGCCAAGGAAATGTGGGATGAGCTACATTCTCTCTACTCTGGCAAAGACAGCTTACAACACTTGTTTGATATTATCTCTGCCCTTCAATCCTTGGACCCTGGCCCCACGGATGACTTAACTTCCTTTGTCGTGAAGGCTAAATCTCTGGTAGAAGCCTGGATACAACATCAGCCCCCCTCCACCGATCTTGCTATTCAGCGGGCACAGAAAGAAGCTGTTGGGATCGCGATGATGATGGCTCGGGTTCCCAGTCATGTTCACAATGTCAGGGCTCAAATCCTTTCCTCTTCGGTTACGCCCTTCTTATCTGATGTTTGCTCCATGGTGCTCAAGGTCATACCACCATCTGAGGCCCCCGCCACTTTTTCCCCGGCTCTACTCCAGCAGCGACTCTTACCTACTCCGGCTCGTAACTCTTCTATTCGGGGCGGTCGCTTCACGTCTCGAGGACGTGACCGTACCGGACGCTCTACCCTCAAGTGTACCCACTGTGGTCGGGATGGTCATCTTGAAACCACATGCTACCGCAAGCATGGACTGCCTCCTCATCTTACTACTACAACTACTGCTGCACCACCACTCACAGCCCCTACAAACCAAGATATCAACGACCTTCGCCTACAGCTTCAGCAGCTTCAAGGCATTGTTAATCGCTCCTCTGGTTAGGTTGTTTTTTTTTTCCACCGAAGGTATATCCTGTGTCTCTCATAGCTCTCACTGGATTGTCGACTCGGGTGCTACTCACCACATTACCTCCCATAAGCGACCTCAGTACATGCACTCTGAATATCCCAAGTTCATCACTGTAGCAAATGGCGACACAACTCCGGTGCCTGGAGCTGTTGACTTGCGCCTCACTCCTACTCTCTCATTAGCATCGGTCCTTCATGTTCCAGGATCCCCCTTCAATCTACTCTCTGTGAGTAGGCTTACGCAGGACTTTGATTGCTGCTTAATCTTCTCTCCTTCCTATTTTGTTGTGCAGGATCGTCGAACGCGGACTATCGTTGGTAAAGGACGGCTGTCAAATGGGATTTATCTCTTGTATGTTTCCCCTACTATCCTTTCTGCAGTCCCCTCCGTCAATTGGCATCGTCGTCTTGGCCATGCTCCCCTCCCGATTCTCAAGAAGACTCTTCCGGATGTCTCCCTGCATGAGTTTTCGTGTGAATCATATATTTTTGGCAAACAACATCGTGCTTCTTTTTCGTCTACTTGTACTCGGAGTTCTTCTATGTTTTTTATAGTACATTCTGATATTTGGGGCCTCTATAAAGTCCCCAGTATTTTTGGTTATCAGTATTTTGTTACATTTATTGATGATTATTCGCGTCTTACATGGTTGTAACTAATATCTGTTTTTCGTACTTTTATTACTGAGACGCGCACGCAATTCTCTATTATCTTAAAAATAATCTGCACTGATAATGCTCGGGAATATACTAGTCGCACTTTCTAAAATCTATGCAACGAGTTTGGGATTATTAATCAGACATCATGTGCATATACCCCCCAGCAGAGCGGTGTGGCCGAGCGGAAAAATCGACATCTTCTTGGTGTCATTCGGTCCCTCATGCTTCAAATGCAGGTAGCCATGAAATATTGGAACTTTGTTATCTTTATTGCTTATCATCTCATCAATCGCATACCCTCCTCCGTACTTGACTTCGTTTCTCCGTTTGGCCTCCTCTTTCCTACCAAGTCTCCATTCTCACTCACGCCCCGTGTCTTTGGCTGTACCTGCTATGTCCACTCTTTTGGCCTGCCGAACGACAAGCTTGCCCCTCGGGCCACGAAATGTATGTTTGTTGGCTACTCCCGCACTCAGAAAGGATATGCTTGCTACTCTCCTGAAAATGAAAAGGTGTTCGTCTCTGCTGATGTCACCTTTCTTGAAGATCAGCCCTTCTACTCCACCTCATCTGTACTGTCTCCACCTTCCACTATTGCGCGTCCGGCTGTTCCCGTCACAGCGTTGCCCCACACCGCACCTCCTCCTACTCCACTCCCAGTGTCGGCATTCCCTCAACCCCCTCCTCCTCCTCCTATTTTTTGTGTCTATACCTATCGCTCATCCCGGATAAATGCCCACCAGCAGCTCCCTTCTACTGAGGATATCCCGCAAATTGACGATCAGGCAACATCATCTACGGCTCATCCAATGGCGAATTATGTATCCTTGCATCGCCTTTCTCCGCCTCTTCTCCAATTTGTCCTTTATCTCTCCACCATCTCCATTCCTAACTCCTTGCAGGAAGCTTTCCAACACCCGGGATGGCGTGCGGCCATGGATGAAGAAATGACAGCTTTATGGGCTAACCAGACTTGGGACGTTATCCCTCTACCTCCCGGCCAGTCTTGTGTTAGCTGCAAATGGGTCTTTGTTATCATGCATGCTCCGGATGGCAATGTTGACCGTCTCAAAGTCCGCCTTGTGGCCAGGGGCTTCACCCAGCAACATGGCATTGATTACGACGAAACGTTCTCTTCGGTTGCCAAGTTGAACACTGTTTGAGTTTTGATATCCATTGTTGTTCATCGACAGTGGCATCTACATCAGTTAGACATCAAAAATATCTTTCTCAATGGCGATCGCCAAGAGACTGTGTATATACACCAACCAACAGGGTTTTAGACCACGAGGGAGTCTCGTGTATGTCATCTGCAGAAGTCTATATATGGTCTCATACAGTCCTCTCGGACTTGGTTTGACAAATTCAGCAAAGTAACTCGCGAGGTGGGTTTCACATGTAGCTCTGCTGATTTTTCTCTATTTACGCGTCATCAAGCAACAGGCACTGCGATTCTTCTGGTATATGTTGATGATATCCTAATAACGGGCGACGACATTTCCGGGATCCAAAACATCAAGAAACATTTAAACTCAGCATTTCAGACAAAAGATCTAGACAATCTTCGATACTTCCTTGTGCTCGAGATTGCAAGGAGAGGAGATGGTCTTGTTCTGTCCCAACGGAAGTACTGTATTGATCTTCTGTAGGATGCAGGCTACTCAGGATGCAAACCTGCGGACACTCCGATGTATGTAAATCACAAATTGTCTCCACATGACTCTGTAACCGATCATGTTCTTACAAATCCAGAGTACTATCGCCGATTGGTATGGAAACTAATATATCTCACGGTTACACGACCCGATATTTCATTTGTTGTTGGGGTTGTAAGCCGATTTTTGCATGCTCCTCGGACGTCTCATCTCCAAGCGGTCGAACGGATTCTCAGATACTTGAAGATTGCTCCAGGACAAGGACTCATTTATAAACCATCCTTTTCTTTGTCTCTTGTTGCATATTTTGATACTGACTACGCAGGTTCCCTTGATGATAGGCGTTCCACGACTGGTTTTTGCACCTACCTTGGTGGACACCTTATTACCTGGCGTAGCAAGAAATAGTCGGTTGTGTCTCGCTCATCTGCTGAGGCTGAGTACCGTGTCATGGCTGGAGAGTCTATTCATTGATTTGGGCCTCAAACTGTCTTCTCCGGCAACCCTGTTCTGTGACAGTCAAGCCGTCATACATATCACCAGGAATCTTGTATTTCATGAGCGGACAAAGCATATTGAAGTTGACTGTCACTTCATTCGGGAAAAAGTTCAATCAAAGAAGTTGGAATTAGAGCATTTCTCTGCTTCAGGACAAGTTGTTGATATATTTAACAAAGCTCTCTCTCGGACATTATATCATTAGTTCTTATCAAAGCTTGGTACCTACGACTTGTACGCTACAGCTTGTGGGGGAGTGTTAAGATATAATGGAAAAAGCCCATTAAAAGAAGCTCATGTACAAGCTCATGTATAGTCTATTTAGTCTCACATTGTAGATGTAAAAGACTCTCCTTTCTTCCTCTATATATAAGTGTATGTACTCATGTATTTGATAATTAATAAAATTTTGGGTGATTTTCTCTCACTTACATCTGTCTCTACAATTGGCATTTTTCATTGTTACCATTACTACTTAACCTAAGCTGATTTTCGAGCAAATGTGGCTCCCTATTCTCCTTTTATGGATGGTATTAATTGGCATAGACCATATGGTTATATTCCTCGGCATTGATGGTCCAACCTACAGGCTCTAGTCGGCCAAAAAATTTGGTGAGTTAATTTTCAATTCATGTCGTTGATAGCAAAAAGAATCCTCTGAAGTGTTTGAGTAAATGTTGGTCAGTCAAATGCAAAGCTCAAAACCTTGGACCTCCAACATCTCGCCCAGAAAACCGGTAAAGACCTCAGAGGATCTTCTCCTTTATATCATATTCAACAATGATTATATTTTTTCGTAGCTTTTATGCACTAGTAAAGTGAGTAACCACCTTCTTAAAATTATTGTATAAAGAAACTCTTCTCGAACGAAGACACTAGAATCACCCTACATGTATCTCTTTAAAGGGTGTCCACAACGATCAACCCTAAACCCTAAACTAACTAGAAAAAATCATTACAAATAGTTTATAGTTGACCGCCAAAATCAACCATAGCATCAGTATATTATGGAGGAAAGTATTCTTTTAGACAAGTTTAGACAAAGATTGGTGAAGTTTATACACATCCTGCAGTTTTCATAAGAAGTATCCATCATTACTACACTAGAACTCTAATCAAGGTACTGAACCTCCTCAATCTATTCAACATTCAAAAACTTCTTCACTTGGGCCATAAATGAAGTGTCAAGCTGCAAGATGACTTGTTTTCTCCTACGTTATGCAAGTTGAGTCAACCTATCAATGTTCCCCATGAATATCAATGCTCAACCCCACTAATAAATCATGAAGATGTCAGCATTCTTCAACGTAACGATTGCAATTCTATTGGAACATATAATACTCGTCCATGATCAGCACTGGCCTTGTCAACTGAGTGTAATGGCACCAAGTTCTCCTTCTATGGATGGTGTATCTCATGGACGGACCATATGGTTATATTATTTTGCATTGATGTCATAATTTGCAAGCTCTAACCACTTGACCAACTTTTTGGTGATTTAATTCCCAATGCATAGCAGAAAGAACAAACAAAAGTCTTTGAGTCGGTGTCAATCAAGAGTTGTAAGCTCCAAGTCTTGTACCTCAAACATCTAGTGCACAAAATTAATGAATAGTTGAATACCTCAGAGGATCTCGCTTGACCCTTATCTCACATTCAACAATAACTGCATTTATTTCAACAAAATTTTTGCGTCAGTGAATTGAGTAAGCATCTTCTTCTTAAAATCATTGAATGTAAAAAATTTTCGAGGAGGAGGTTGCTAGAATCACATTAAAGGTACATCATTTAGAAATGTCAATAGTAATCGACACTAGACTTTGTCTGAGACTAGATTTACAAAACAATAAACTAAAATGGGTATCCGTGTCAGCCAAATCCGACCAACCTGAGTAGCAATCAAGAAGCAACATCTTACACTTTGGCAGAAGTGGATCTTAAAAATATAGGTAATAGTTTCCTAGGAAACTAACATCACAGGCGTCCTGCACGAGTTATCATCAATCCTCTCCATGAAAGATTTGAACACTCATTTGCTCCAATAAGCTGCTATGGGTTTTCTTTGGCAATATGCTTCTCCTACCTGGCTTACTGACAATTTTCACACTTGGACTAGATGTTTCTTGATTTTTTTTACTGGTACCTAGTTTGGGTTGATCTTCAGATTGCTTTTGGCATATTGTTCGTACTCAGTCTATTAACCCTAAATAATAACCATGCTTCCTTTTTAGATGAACTCACAACCTATTGTAGTCCACTTCAGTGCTAGTCAGTGTGGATTTTGGTACCTCCATTTTGCATTTGTAGTTATTCATGAAGAATGGTTATGCTTGCATACTCATATTCACTGTGTTAGTATTGAGTTTGGGCGCACTTTGTCCTCCTGTTCTACCTGTAGGCAATTTTGGGGCCATGTTGGACTATCCTTGATTTCATGTCAATTATATGGGCTTTTGGCAAAGTGCATCCCGGAAATATCGGTTTTTGACAAAATGCATCCCGAAAGTTTAAATATAGCAAAATGCACCTCATAAAATTATTTTTCTTGGCAATGTGCACCCTCGGGTGCACATTTTTGACAATTCATTTTTTTGCCTGCTTAGGGTGCACTTTGCCAGGAAACCTGTGTGCATTTTGCCAAGCACCAATTGCAGAGAAGATGCGAGAAGCTCGTCTAAGATGGTTTGGGCACGTACAAAGGAGACCATTAGAGGCACCTGTTAGGCGTTGTGAGAGTCTAGTCACTAGACATGTTAAACGAGGGAGGGGTAGACCAATAAAAACTTGGAATGAAATTGTAAGGAAAGACATGATGCACTTAGGCATTAGGGAGATTATGACAAAAGATAGGACACAATAGCGACAAATGATCCATATAGCCGACCCCACTATAGTGGGATAAAGGCTTGAGTGTTGTTGTGTTTTGTCAAAAGCTAATAATTCTAGGATGTACTTTGCCAATGACCCCAATCAATATTGTTGGAAATAGCTTGATTTCTTCTTTTCACCATTTTTTCTTTGCAAAGGCTTTCCATTTAACTTCACAGGGCGAAATAATATAAATAGATAAAGAAAAAAAAAGAAAGGCTTTTTGGCACTTTGCACCCCCCAATTACGGGATTTTGGCACTTTGCACCCCCAAAGTTTAAAATTGGCAGATTGCACCCCCGAATTCCGGGATTCTGGCACTTTGCACCCCATGAAGGGTATTTATGTACTTATACATTATTAAAATTTCGATTTAGGGTTTTCTCCCGACTTCTCCGCTCCTTTACTCTCCGCTCAGCGTCGCGCAGCAGCTAAACACCGTCGACGACGAACAAGAAGCCCTCCCTCTGCCGTCGACCTTCACGCCGAAGCACCGCCTAGAACCCGATTTTGTCGACGAAGACGAAGAAGAAGCCCCCTCTGGTGCGGTCGACGAAAAGCCCCCGCTGGTGCGGTCGACGAAAAGCCCCCTCCGGTGCTAGTTCTTCACGCCAGTTCAGGTAGTTTCTTTTCCTAATTTCCTCTTTCTCTTCTTTCTGTTGTTTCGGTGTATGCGATCGATCATCAATGGAAAGCAGAGCAGTTTTTTTGTTATGTTCTGGGAGTTTTGCATTCTGTTTTTGTTTTAATTCACTTTGACATATGCTGATTTGTGCTAGTTTAACCTTTGAAAAGTGAATTTTGTGTGAATGCACTGTAAAAATCCAGATTAGATTGTTTGCAGTAAGTTTAACCTTTGACATATGCTGATTTGTGAATGCACTGTGCTAGTTTAACCTTTGACATATGCTGATATGTTTGCAGTAAGTTTGAGAAAGTATGTGGCATGAGAATAAGAATATGTTCCAGATTAGATTGTTTTTACTTCAAAGATTTTCAAGGGGCAAATGACCTCTCTATAGAATAAGAAGCAGAAAAAAATGTCCATGAAAATATATTGAAATTTCAATCTAAAAAATCCTTCCTTTATAGTTTTCTACCTAAGAACATCTCCAAGTTCTACTCAAATGCATTTCAATTTTTCAATGCATATCTTTTCTTAAAACATTCAATGATCATTTTATTTATTTTCTTTTAAACTTTCAAATAATTGTTCTATGTTGAGTCAAAAATTTTATGTCTAGATCTAACTCTATATTTTTCTTCTATGTTCAGGTAGTCTCCAGATAAACATTAATTAGTCCAGTTCACAGCCCCAATATCTGGTATTGTTTATATTCACATTTTTTTTTCATATTTCAAATTTGTTAGGGTGTGCGTCAACTATAATTTTATTTTTTAGGTGTAATTTGACTTTGATTACGTAAATGACTCATCCCGAAGATGTGGAGTGGGGAAATATGTTGGTTGACGACATTTCTGATGAAGGGATGGGGGGTCTTCTTGATAGTAGTGATGACTCGGAGAGCATGGACGAGGAATTTGATGATCAAAATTCATCATTTTCTGATGATGACTTGAATGATAGTGAATTTGAGGTAGAAGATTTGAATTTCGATGATAATATAGATGAAGAAATCGAATTGATTGATGAAAGAGTTGAATCAAATCAACCTTTGAGTACGAATGTGGGAATACATTTAAGGGAGCATGGTAGTCAATCATCATCCAAGATACAAAAAGGGAAATGTCGTGAGGTCCAAGTATATCAAGGAGACGCGAACGATTCCGACTTTGAGTTTGAGGTCGGCTTGTGTTTTAATAGTGCTTCTGACTTTAGGGATGCTGTGAGGCTGTACTCTATCAAGCAAGGGAAACCACTCAAATTTGTTAAAAATTGCAGTGACAAAATCAAAGTAAGGTGTGATTGTGGTTGGATTATGTATTCTTCTTTCATGTCAAAAAATGAAAAAACCTTTCAAATTAAAACAATTCAAGGGGAGCACACATGTTGTAGAGTTGCAAGTTCCCAACATTGTAACTCTAAGTTTCTTGCCCATAAATATGAACACAATATTAGAAGCAATCCGGAGTGGCCCGCTAGTTCAATGCAGGAAATCATGCAGAAGGATAACAAAACGTCTCTCAGTATATGGAAGATGTATAGAGTTAAAAAACACGCTTCCAAATTAATTAGTGGCACGGAATATGAGCAGTATGCGAAGCTTTGGGATTACTTTGAAGAAATTTATAGGACTAATCCGGATACCACAATCAAGGTGAAATGCAAGCATGATGTAGCCTCCCAAACATGTTTTTTTAGAAGACTTTATATATGTTGGGGTGCGTTGAAGAAAGGTTTCATGGTCGGATGTCGTCCTATTATTGGTTTGGATGGGACGCATTTGAAGACATCAACTGGTGGAGTCTTGTTATGCGCCGTTGGAGTTGATGGGAATAATAACATGTACCCTATTGCTTATGCAGTTGTTTTAAAGAAAAATACTAAGACATGGAAATGGTTCGTTAGTCTTCTAATAGAAGACTTGTGCATTGAAAACACACACACATGGTCGATAATATCAGATAAACAAAAAGGGCTAATGAAAGCTATCGAGGAGCTACTACCCAATGCGGAGCATAGATTCTGTTTGCGACATATGTATAATAACTTCAAACAAAAACATAGAGGCTTGCACCTAAAGGATATGTTATGGAAGGCTGCATCCGCTACTAGGATTGTGGATTTCAATCTTGAAATGGAGAAGTTGAAAGCGTGTGATAAAAAAGCTTACGAATGGGTTAAAGAACGACATGAAAAACATTGGGCAAAGTCTCATTTTCGTACTTGGCCTAAATGTGACATGTTGTTAAATAATTTTTGTGAAGCTTTTAACAAAGTGATTCTAAAAGCTAGAGATAAACCCATAATAACAATGTTGGAGACAATAAGGGTGCTACTTATGAAGAGGCTTCACATGCAAAGAGACAAGGTATTCAAATTTAATGGCAATATATGTCATTCCATACAACAAATATTGGAAAACAACAAAAAAAATGCTCATAACTACATTTTAGTATGGAATGGACATCACAAATTTGAGGTTGAAGGGTGGAGAGGAGATAAGTGGACGATTGATTTGGGTTGTAGGAGTTGCAGTTGCAGGCGTTGGGACATAACAGGTATTCCTTGTGTGCACGCAACATCATGTATATTTTATCGGAGAGAAAATGTTGAAGACTACGTTGAACATTAGTATAGAAAGGATATGTGATGTAGGGTAGGCTGTGTAGTGGTGTCCTAAGACGCCCGCTAGTGCCGTGAGGGGGGGTGGACTCACCCTAAGCAATGCCTATATGCCGACACAAAGATGATCAAGCGAGCTAATCAAGATAAGCAACAAAACATTAAACTAAACATGGCATTTATTCATTAGGCGGCAAAGCAATTTCTTTAGGCGTTAGGCAAAAGCACTCCTCCGCACGGAGGCTTAAAATTAGCGCGCGGCAAATTAAGCGACCTGCAAGTTAGAGATTTTCACAGGCAAAATGATAACGGGCTGTAATTCCAATACAGCACAAACACCACAGAGCATACAATATTCCACAACCAAATAACACGTACAAATCCCAAAGGAAATAACAAAATTCTGAATTAAAAGTGAAGGCTGCAGGAAATCGGTGTAGATCTGAAATTTCGGAGGCTAGGAGAGACTTCCGAGTGGTGGCGAGACTAGATCGGGCAAGGGGGAAGGTGGATCCACGTGGGGAGATGAAGGGGTTGCTGTTTGGGGGAGGAGGGGGCTGTTTTTGGTGGCCGGACTGGTTCCGGCGGGCTCCAACCCGACCTGGACAGATCTGGTCGGATCTGTCCAGATCCGGTGAGGGTGGATCGCGGGGCTGGTGGGGCTGGATAGTGGGCAGCAGGGGGGGGGGGGGAGAAAACGGCAGAAGTAGGGGCGGCGGAAGGGGGCTGTTGGGAGGAGAGGGTGGCCGGCGGCGTGGGGTTTGCAGGGGAAAAGGGGCGGCGGGCTGCTGTGTGGAAGGAGGATGTCCCTTTTGGTGGTTGGCGGCTGGAGGTTTGGGGCGGCGGTTGGATCTGAGAAGGGGGCGGTGACGGGGCTGCTAGGTAGGGGAAAGAACAAGGAGATGGCAAGGAATCTTACCCAAGGAGTCTGCACCAAGGGGCTCCACGGCGTCGGCACCGCGGAAGGATCACCGGAAGCGAGGAAGAAGACCTTCTCCAAACTTCAGCAATAGGAATTCCTGCAGCCCTCCTATTCTATTTATAAGAAAGCCAAGTTAGGGCAACCGGAATCGACGGCTATGATCGGCCGGCGGTTCCGTCCCCAAAACTATATAAAATAATGTCCGAAATACAAAGTGCTATATATGAAAATGAATCTAAACGACGAGCCGGACGCATCCACGGTAACGGATCGCCGGTTCGATCAAGTCCGTCGGCGCGAATATACGAAGGTGGGGCCCGCCTTGCGCCGAGATGCGCCCGATGGTCCCCCATCAACTCCCCCCGACTGAAAAGTCTTCATCTCCGATGAATGGAGACGATCGTACTGTAGTCGAAGTCCGGGAGCGAGTTGATCAAGCTCAGCAGCAGCAATCCAAGTATCGTCGGAGGAAGAACGCCCAAACCAGCGAACCAAGTAGCGACATACAGGTCCGTCAGTGGAAGGGACGAACTCATGTGCAATGATCTCTGTAATCTGCTCGACCCTCAGCTCTCGGGAGAAGTGGTCCGGTGATGGTGGTGGTGCCACAGGTGAAGCCACTGGTGGTGAACTCCTGGGGGAGTGGGAGTCAAGGGGAGGCTGGATGGTGGGAGAGCGGGGTGGTGGTAGAGGCTCGGGAGGGCCGCCAAGGTAGGGATCGGGGTACTCGTGGGGTGGAAAGTAAGGTGTCAGGTCCTCAATATTGAACACAGGGTGGATACCCATGCTCGCAGGAATGTCCAGCTCGTAAGCATTCAACCCGATCCGCCTCAAAACAGTGTAGGGCCCAATTCGCCTGGCGCTCAGTTTCTTAGCAGGCCCCTGAGGGAGCCGCTCCGCACGAACTCGCACCATCACCTGTTCACCAACCAGAAAATGTTTTTCCCGCCTATGTCTGTCTGCCTGTTCTTTATAATGTTCGTTGTTGCTCAAATTGATTGTACGCCTGATAGACTCATGCAACTCATGCAAATGACGTGTGAACGACTCAGCAGACTCACTAGGACGTGACTCAGTCGGGACGGGTATAAGATCAATAGGCTTCCTAGGGTCATAACCTGATACTACCTGAAACGGACTCAGACCAGTCGACCTATTGATGGAACTATTGTATGCAAACTCCGCTATAGGGAGCACCGAGTCCCAACTAGAGGCGTGCTCTCCAACTAGACATCTCAGCAGGCTACCTAAACTTCTATTCACCACCTCAGTTTGACCGTCCGTCTGGGTGGTATGCGGACGAGAACTTCAGGGTAGTTCCTGTTTTCCGCCACAACGTCTTCCAAAAATAACTAACGAACCGCACGTCCCGATCGGACACGATGGACTTTGGGAGACCGTGTAGTCGAAAGACCTCGCTCATAAATAAGGCCGCGACGCGGGGAGCATCGGCGGTCTTGCTACATGCAATAAAGTGCGCCATCTTAGAGAACCGTCGACCACAACAAAGATAGAATCGTGTTTCCGCAGGGTGCGCGGGAGTCCCAGCACGAAGTCCATACTAATGTCCTCCCAGGGACGGTGGGGAACGGGTAAAGGAGTGTATAAGTCCGTGTTCTGCTTCGTTCCCTTGGCCGTTTGGCATACACGACAATGTCGGACAATACGAGCCACATCTTTCTTTAGACTCGGCCAATAGAAACGATCCTCTACCAGAGCAATCGACTTATCCCGCCCAAAATGTCCGGCGGCACCCCCGGCGTGTAGTTCCCAAACTAAATAGTCACGATATGAGTGTTGGGCACACACAAGCGGGAGCCCCGGAACAAATATCTATCAATGATCTGAAACCCCTCAACAGGATCTGGAGGGTCCCTCGATAACGCGGTGTAAATCTCAGCAAAATCTGGACAAGTGGGGTAGTCCAAAATCACCCTCTCGAAACCATCCACCTAGGCCCTCAATGTGTGAAGTAGAGAGACTTGACGACTGAGTGCGTCGGCGGGTTTGTTCTCAACACCAGCGCGGTGCTTGAGAACGTAGTGGAAATCCTGTAAATACTCTACCCACTTCGCGTGGCGGTGACTCAGCTTCCTCTGAGAGTCGAGGTAGCGTAGGGCCTGGTGATCCGAATATAGCACAAACTCCCGGGGAAGGAGGTAGTGTCTCCAATACCGCAAAGACTGGACAATAGCATAAAATTCTCGATCGTAATTCGAGTATTTTTGCTTGGCTTCATTCAGTTTCTCACTAAAGTAAGAAACCGGGTGTCCCTCTTGACTTAACACTCCTCCAATACCTACGCCCGACGCGTCACACGCGACTTCGAAGGCTCTGCTAAAATCAGGGAGTCGCAAAACGGGGCGGACGTCAGCTTGTCCTTAATTTCTTCAAATGCTCGAGTGGCCGCGGCGGTCCACTGGAAATCTCCCTTACGCAGGCAGCTAGTAAAGGGGCCATGATCGAGCTAAAACCCCTAACAAATCTCCTATAAAAGGTAGCCAGTCCATGAAAGCTACGAGCCTCATGAATGGTCGAAGGTACGGGCCACTCACGGATGGACTGGACCTTCTCAGGGTCAACTGACACGCCCGAGGAGGAGATAATGAATCCTAAGAAGTGGACGGACTCCGATAGGAAGGAGCACTTCTTCAGATTGATAAACAGCTTCTCCTTTCGGAGAATATCGAATAGGAGTCTCAAGTGCTCAAGGTGATCAGGTTCAGTGTGGCTATAGATCAAAATGTCGTCAAAGTAAACGACTAGGAATTTGCCCATGTAGGGCCGCAGAACCTGGGTCATGACTCGCATAAACGTGCTCGGGGCGTTCGAGAGCCCAAATGGCATGACCAACCACTCATACAGACCGTCTTTCGTCTTGAACGCCGTCTTCCACTCGTCTCCCTCGCGGACCCTAATCTGGTGGTACCCGCTTCGGAGATCGATCTTCGAGAAGATCTGAGCTCCGGACATCGTGTCTAATAGGTCATCTAGACGAGGGATCGGGAAACGATACTTCACAGTAATCTTGTTGATAGCTCTACTATCAATGCACATGCGCCAACTGCCGTCCTTCTTAGGGGTAAGAAGGGCGGGGACGGCACACGGACTCAAGCTCTCGCGGATGAACTGCTTCCGAAGAAGCTCATCAACCTGCCTCTTGAGCTCAGCGTGCTCAACGGGATTCATGCGATAATGTGGCAGATTGGGGAGCGAGGCCCCCGGGACTAAGTCTATAGCATGCTGGATGTCCCGCAGAGGGGGTAACTCATCAGGGAGCTCCTCTGGCATAATGTCTGCAAACTCATCTAGTAACGGTCGCACGACAGGGGAAACCTGAGGTGTAGGGCAATCAGAGGCCATAGTGGCTGCCACTACATACATGATACCAGCACCAGTGCTATCCCTCAGAAACTCGCTACGCCTCAGGATATGCACGGGTCTCGAAGCAATCGTGCTAGTGGACGGCTCGATCCGGCCTT
The DNA here is from genome assembly GCA_039583875.1 of Platanthera guangdongensis. NCBI lineage: Eukaryota > Viridiplantae > Streptophyta > Magnoliopsida > Asparagales > Orchidaceae > Platanthera > Platanthera guangdongensis. The sequence continues at coordinate 139,503,372 of CM077147.1, forward strand.
TAGGCCTCTCTCTGGGTTGGGTGGGGGATAAGGTGATCTTCCGCCCCTTATCATAGAAGACACACGTGTTCGATCGACCGAAACACGTGACATCGCGGTCAAATAACCAAGGGCGGCCCAGCAGGACGTGGGCGACATCCATAGGGATGACATCGCACCAAACTCGGTCCTCAAAAGATGCTATGGTGATCGGAACGAGACAGCGCTGGTAACCTGGATAGCTGTCTTATCAACCCAGATGACACGATAAGGATGTGGGTGAGGCTCCGCCTTCACCTGCATACGGTCTAGACCTTTCTGGGCCACGATGTTCACGCAACTCCCGCTATCAATAGCCAACTTGCAGGGGCCGCCTGCACTCGGAAATACGTGTAGAAAATGGTGGTGCGGCGCCAATCCTCATCAGCTCGTGGGGTATGCAGAAAGCGCCTGACCACTCCCACCTCTAACGATCGCTCAGCGTCGCTCTCCCAGCCCTCCTCAACGGTGGCAGTGACCTACTCAGTAATCTCCACATCACCCTCTAAATCGGCTCCTCGTCCTCAATCAATAGACTACGTGTGGGGCAGTGGGCCGCCACGTGTCCTCTACCTCCGCACCTAAAACACTGTATACCCCCAGGCCTCTGGCCCTCGGTAGCGACAGCCTTCCCCTTCAAGTCAGGAGTGACTCGGGGGGATGAGGTGGCTGCAGCAGTCTGGGCGGGAGCGGGCTTCCTAAATGTCGACGAATCCGTCCGGGAAGGAAACTGCTTCGTACTAGGGGCACGAAGGTATTGCTCATACTCTAGAGCGAGCTGGAAAATCTGATCTACAGTCTCCAAGCGATGGGAATCAGCTCTCTCCGGAGCTCCGAGCGGAGGCCGGCCTTGAATCGAGAAGCGGTGGCGATGGGTTCCTCCGAAATATCGCTCCTCACAACTAGCTCGTCGAATCGAGTCATATACTCGGCCACTGTAAGCGTTCCCTGACGCAAGTTCTGTAATTGCTCGAATAACTGATCCCGGTAGGAGGCAGGAAGGTACTTATCCTTAAGCCTTTCCTTCATATCATCTCATCTGGTGATGGGGTAATAACCATCACGCTCTAAGGCTCGCTCCACACTAATCCAATACACCTTAACCTGTCCGACTAATTTCATCTTGGCGAACCGGACACAACGATCATCACTCATATCGTACCAATCAAAATAATGATCCATGTCCAGGAGCCAATCACTAAAGGCCTTTGGATCCAGGCGACCATCGAATGTCGGGGCATCGAGGCGAATCCTACGGTGATGTCAAAACCGCGATCACCTCTCCGCGGGTCAGGATACTCATCAGGATCGTCGTCCCGATCATAGTCGTGCCGAGCGGGCGGGGGCCCGCGCTCACGTCGACCCGCGGGTAATACTCGTCTCGACGATGGTCACGGCGATCGTGTGGAGGGACATGGTCCCTCAGGCCAGGATGACGTGGCATGCGGTAATCTTCCCGCGGGGGCGGGGGTCGGTCACGTGCTGGCTCAGGATTCCGCCATGCAGGCGGGGTGGGGACTCTCACGGGGACCTCACGGTGGTAGCGGTCTGCCGGTGGCGGATCTTCTCTGACCCGCTGCCCGCGACGGGAGACTCTCCCGGGTCACCCGCGATCTCATCGTCATGAAGGGAGGGGGCATCTCTAGCGTGCTCTATCAGATCCAGACGACGAGTCACCGCGGCGATATCGTGACGCACATTCTCGAACTGGGTACCCATTGCGTCAAAGCGTTCTAGAATAAGGCGCTGGAAGTCGGTGGTAGCGGTACTCGAATTCGAGCCCGCTGCCCGGTCGTTGGTGACTGGCGGATCTACCATGCTTCTAAGTGTCCTACCACTACGGAGCATGCACAATGGCCCAACCTTGGGCTCTGATACCAACTGATGTAGGGTAGGCTGTGTAGTGGTGTCCTAAGACGCCCGCTAGTGCCGTGAGGGGGGTGGACTCACCCTAAGCAATGCCTATATGCCGACACAAAGATGATCAAGCGAGCTAATCAAGATAAGCAACAAAACATTAAACTAAACATGGCATTTATTCATTAGGCGGCAGAGCAATTTCTTTAGGCGTTAGGCAAAAGCACTCCTCCGCACGGAGGCTTAAAATTAGCGCGCGGCAAATTAAGCGACCTGCAAGTTAGAGATTTTCACAGGCAAAATGATAACGGGCTGTAATTCCAATACGGCACAAACACCACAGAGCATACAATATTCCACAACCAAATAACACGTACAAATCCCAAGGAAATAACAAAATTCTGAATTAAAAGTGAAGGCTGCAGGAAATCGGTGTAGATCTGAAATTTCGGAGGCTAGGAGGGACTTCCGAGTGGTGGCGAGACTAGATCGGGCAAGGGGAAGGTGGATCCACGTGGGGAGATGAAGGGGTTGCTGTTTGGGGGGAGGAGGGGGCTGTTTTTGGTGGCCGGACTGGTTCCGGCGGGCTCCAACCCGACCTGGACAGATCTGGTCGGATCTGTCCAGATCCGGTGAGGGTGGATCGCGGGGCTGGTGGGGCTGGATAGTGGGCAGCAGGGGGGGAGAAAAAGGGCTGAGGTAGGGGCGGCGGAAGGGGGATGTTGGGAGGAGAGGGTGGCCGGCGGCGTGGGGTTTGCAGGGGGAAAAGGGGCGGCGGGCTGCTGTGTGGAAGGAGGATGTCCCTTTTGGTGGTTGGCGGCTGGAGGTTTGGGGCGGCGGTTGGATCTGAGAAGGGGGCGGTGACGGGGCTGCTAGGTAGGGGAAAAACAAGGAGATGGCAAGGAATCTTACCCAAGGAGTCGGCACCAAGGGGCTCCACGGCGTCGGCACCGCGGAAGGATCACCGGAAGCGAGGAAGAAGACCTTCTCCAAACTTCAGCAATAGGAATTCCTGCAGCCCTCCTATTCTATTTATAAGAAAGCCAAGTTAGGGCAACCGGAATCGACGGCTATGATCGGCCGGCGGTTCCGTCCTCAAAACTATATAAAATAATGTCCGAAATACAAAGTGCTATATATGAAAATGAATCTAAACGACGAGCCGGACGCATCCACGGTAACGGATCGCCGGTTCGATCAAGTCCGTCGGCGCGAATATACGAAGGTGGGGCCCGCCTTGCGCCGAGATGCGCCCGATGGTCCCCCATCAATATGTTTATAAGGGCATATGAACACATGTTAAATCTCATAAAATCACATAAGGAATGGCCATCGGCGAATTTAAATCCAATAGTTCCGTGGTGTAACGTTCACAAAAAACCCGGAAGGCCGTCACATTATGCTAGAAGAAAAGAGGAAGGCGAATTGGAAGACCAAAAATACGGAGTTAAAAGACATGGGATGAAGTACACATGCTCCAACTGTGGTATGAGAGGGCACAACAAGAAGAGTTGCGTTGAAATCTGCAACACCAACGCTACAACATCTACTACAAAAAAAAAACTATCGGTAAGCATTTAATCATCTTAAATTTCTTTTGTCATTTTTATTATACAATTGTTTTTTTAATTACAACGTGTTTATCTGTAGGTAAGGAAGAATATGTGATCGTGAACTACTCTTGTGGAGCTTCTCGTGATCTTTATGCTGCGCAACATTATGATTTTATGTCGTGTATCTTTAAGATTTGGAACTCATGTATCTTTACTATTGGAAACTCATGTATCTTTACTATTGGAAACTAATGTATTTTGACTATTTGGAACTCATGTATGTTTATTTGAAACTTTTCATTGTGTTTTTTGAAATATGAATGTATTTTAATTTCGACTTTCAAATTATGATATCTATAAATACATATGATGTTAACGAGGCTTTATTAGTTATGTTGGTTCTTCTACTCTTGCTATAGCTTTCTTAGTGTTCAAGGCCGATCATTTTTGAGAAGTACAGATCTTTGCATGGGATGCTTGCAGAGTATTCAGATTGCGAGTCATTCAGTGACATTAAAGTGGTTTTTGAAGATAATACCGACACTTTGGATCGATTTAAATTTGAACTCTACGCCATTTTCAAGGCCCGACATTTCTGAAGAGCGCAGATTTGTGCATCCTGATTATTATAGGGCTGCAAGCACCTCTGAATGAAATAATGATTTATCCTGCTCTTCAACAGCCGAAAATCCATGTGTCAATTGGATCCTTTGTTTTCATGTCTTCATCTAATACTATTCTCCTAAATATCAGGGGAGGACGCAGTAATAAAACATATAGCAAACATATCTAATCTTGAGCATATTAAATATCTAATCTTGAGCAAAAACATATAATTTCATTAAATTACATGGAGCTGAATTTTTTAAAAAAATTCGGTGTGCAATGGCGCGAAGATCCCATCCTATAAAATAGCAAATTTTTTTAAAAAATTCGGTGTGCAAATAGCTAAAAAAAGAAGTCCGGGGTGCAAAGTGCCAAAATTGCTTTTTGGAGAGTAGCCGGACCTAAATACCCCTCAAAAATTGGCCTTGGGGTGCAAAGTGCCAGAATCCCGGAATTCGGGGGTGCAATCTGCCAATTTTAAACTTTGGGGGTGCAAAGTGCCAAAATCCCGTAATTGGGGGGTGCAAAGTGCCAAAAAGCCAAAAAGAAACTTTAGCTTAGTCGGCATTAAAATAAATAAAGAAATGCAAAAAAGGAATTGGAACTCTTCTAACCGGTTTCATTGTCAACACGCGGTAAATACAGCCCAATGGAGTTTCCCTGCGCCGCAGCGACCTCCCCTTCGGAAGGACGCACGGGGCACCATGAAACGGCGTTTACGGCATCGGCCCCGTTATCAGCGCCACAGGTGGACGGCTCGATGACCTGGCGGAAAAATGGACCAACTAGGCTTTCGTGCGCGGGAAGAGGGGAAGGGAAATGTGAAATCACGAGGAGGGAGGAGGCGCCATAGGCGATCCAGGAGGATCCACAGAAGTCATGAAGAAAGTCAATCGCCGACCGCCGCCTGTTCGGGGCGGGAGGGATGAGCTGAGATCTGCATGATGATAGAGGGAAGAGCTTCGAGATGTCGTCAGGACCGTCGGAGACCGGAGGTGCGGTGGTCCCGCAGCCCGCCGGCGGTGAAGCGGATTTGCCGTTCATGTAGGCCCGCTGACTTCCCACTGATCTGCCATTCAATTTCTTTCCATAAGTTACAGTTAGTTCAGGAGTCCGGGGTCGACGCCTTGTTGTCGGGTGATACTCCAGGCTGGGTTTGGACGAGTTCCGTTTAAACGGAACGGTGGTCGGACAAGGGTGAGCCCCCAAAAAGGGAAAATTTTTGGATGTGTGTAGTCGTTTTTGATCTAGGAGTACGTTTAAATATCACTTTCAAAAAACGCAGGCCCACTTTATTTTTGGATTTTCCTATTCCGTCGACTCTTCTTCTCTAACGTAACCTAGGCAATTTCCGGCGATTTCCAGACAATTTCTTCCTCCTTATTCAAATTTTCGGCATATTTCTTGTGAGGAGAACTCCGGTGAATCGTACCAGTTAATGTAGGTGTCACCGACGGCCAACTTTTCTTCTCCTCGTACTCGCGATCTCCAACAAATTTTCAGGCGCATTTTCTCGTCGACGGCTTGAGAAGAACCAGGTACGACTTTTTTTCCAGCGACGATGGCCTAGCAACTGCATATAGAACTGTATATAGAACTGTATTTCATATATAATATAGGACTGTATTTGCATATAGTGTTATATACAACTGTATTCCCGGTATATTGTATGACTGTTGTACAACCCCGTGTCTGGCGAGGGAGGTCGCCAAGAACCACACCGGGCGGTCCAGATCGTCCAAGCAATAGGCAAGCTCAGCAAAGGACTGAAGATTGTGGACGAGCTCGGCAGGGAGAAGCCGAACCCAAGCTCGGCATTCGTCGACCGCGAGCTCGGTATTCGCCGAGCTAGGCCAGGATTCGTCGAGTTGAGGTCGACTGATGGCGATCAACGGATGGGCAAGCTCGTCGTCCCAGCTCGCGCCCTCGCAGAGGAGCTCGGCAACAGCAGGCGAGCAGGATCTGCCGAGGTGGCCAGGCTCCCCAGCTCGCTCAGATATATGAGGTGCCTTTTTACTGTTTAGCCCCCGTTAGTCTGCATATAGCTCTTCAAAACAGCGGAGTTTGGCTGTTGTCAGACCCATCCAAGGGTTTTTTGGTAATTTCAGGTCAATATAGTTTGGTTATTGGCAGTTCATATCCTGAACTCTATAAATAGGACCCAAGGGGTACCCTAGAAGGCAAGTTTTGTGTGCTCTCCTACTCCAGTTTTCAAGTGATTTCTGAGGGTACCTTAGCTCGGCATTTGGCTAAGGAGTGGAAGCGCTCTCAGATCTTCCGGGTGTGTGGTGGGTTCTCCCTGCCGAGCCCTTGGGTTAGTTCCTCTTGTTTTTTTTGTTGTTTTGCTTGCAAGAGCGAAGTAGGCGTGCGACCACCCCTTCCCCAAGGGCGAACTCCACAGGAGACCGAGATTTCGGTTTCAACATTTTGGTGTGGTGAGCGTGGAGTGTGGTCAGTGCAGAAAAGCTTTAGCGAGCCCGATGACAGGAGGACAGGGATCTGACAGGCCGGACTCGCCGCCTCCCCCCCCCCCCCCCCCGCCTTTCGCCACAGTGAGGATGTTCGAGGATTTCAGGAGTGAGGTGCTGAAACTCGTCAAGTTCGCACTCGGCACGCGGGCCGAGTGCTCGACTCCAGCAGCCCAGATCGCGGCCGCCCCCTCTCTGGGCGAAGATGCCCCCGGCAGGCGAGCTGGGAAGGAGGTGGCCGAGGAGGGCCGGGGGTGCGAGCTCCCCGGGCACGAGCTCTTCCCTGGCTCGACATGTCGAGGCCGGTTCGGCGAGATGGGCTCGCGAGACTCTCCAGCTCGCCCAGTGGGGGGAGGAAGCCCCTTTAGTGACTTGGTTTCCTCTGCCCCAGTTCCAGATGGGTTCAGGGAACCCGAAATGTCCTACTACACCGGAAAGGGAGATCCGGTACAGCACGTTCAATGGTTCGAGGATGTGGTTTCAATCCGGCAGATGTCGGACGGGTTCAAGTGCCGACTTTTCGCTATCACCCTCAAGGAGAAGGCAAGGGAGTGGTTCCACCAGCTACCGGTCAGCTCCATCTACTGCTTCGAGAACCTGCGCCGGGGGTTCATGCTGAGGTTCACTACCTCGAAGAGGAGGAAGGAGTCAGAATCCCTGTTCCACATCAAGCAGGGGGTGAATGAGACGCTGGGGAGCTACGTGGATCGGTTCTAGGAGGAGGTTACTCAGGTCCAGGAGATGCCGGGCCACAGTTTGATGATGGCCTTTACCCTGAGCCTGCAACATGGATTCTTTAGGATGAAGCTGAAGAGAGTTTCCCCCCTCTCCTACGAGGAACTGATGGAGAGGGTGGCGAGAGAAGTTGACGGGGAGGCGTCAAACCCGGAGTTTGCGCGGAAGCTGGCCAGATGGGCCACAGAGGAGGAGAAGGAGTCGAGGGGAAGGGGACGGGAGGAGAGGAGAGGAGAGCCCCGGCAGAGGGAGCAGAGACAGCTCCAGGTGCAACAACAGCCTAGGTGGGGGCGTCAAGAGTCTGACCATCGGCTGGGCTGGAGGCCTGAATGGCAAGGGTATGGGCCACAAAGACAGTATCAAGGAAGGGATCGCCACCAAGGGGGGCAAGATCAATTCAATCCCCCGGGCTGGAGGCAGGACCCAAGGCCCCGACTCCCCGATCAGGAAGAGGCGATGGCCATAGCCATGGGGGAGAGGAGGAGAGTAGCAAGGAGGAGAAGGAGAGAAGTTAGGGTGGAGTTGCCCTATTGCGACTTCCACCAGGAAGAGGGGCACGCCACAGCCACGTGCCCGGAGTTCCTTGAAATGAGAGGGAACAGGGAACAGCAGCAGCAGTACGGGCGCCAGGAAGTGAGGATCGAGGAGGTCCTGCCTCGGGCAGAGGAGGACCGTTGCGAAGACCGGGTGGACGTTGGGACGCGAGGAGGGATCGGAGTGATCCACGGGGGGGGGGGGGGGTCGAGGCTTCCTTGAAGGCGAGCCTCCACACCATGTACCGTCGGATCGTTGCCTCCGCATCCCAAACCCCACCCCTAGAAGAGAGGATCACCTTCTCCAGGAGCGACATGCCGGATCACGAGGATCCATTCTGTGATGCGCTGGTCATCAAGGCAGCCATCGAAAATTTTACCGTCTCTCGGATCCTCGTTGACAACAGAAGCTCCGTCAATGTCGTCTTCAAGAAGGCGTTTGACGCGATGAAGGTGGAGGCGAAGAGATGCTGTCCTCGGACGGACTCTTGTTCGGGTTTTCGGGGGAGAGAAAGGAAGTGGAAGGAGGAGTCGGCCTCCATGTCACCCTGGGGGGCAGTCTAGAAACTACAGGTTTGTCATTGTGGATGCCCCCAGCAGCTACAGCGCCATCTTCAGGAGGCCCCTTATCAGCGCCTTCTGCTGCGTCCCCTCATCATTCCATCTGTGCCTGAAGTTCAATACTGAGGGGATTCAGGTCAGGGTCAGGGGGGACCCCAAGGTGGCGCGGGAATGTTATGTCACCGCTGTGAACTCCATCTCTTGGCAGGAGGGAGCCGAGGAGATGAGGTGAAGGATGGGGAGGCTGAGCAGGAGGCAGGCAGGGAGGAGCTGGAGGTAGAGAACTACGCAGAGGAGGAGACAGCAGGAAGAGACCAGGAGGAGATGGATGAAGTGATGGCCGTGGAGGAAGAGGTGGAGGTGGAGGTCCCTGTTCTGGGGGAAAGGGATGCTGAAGGATGGGGGGAGAAGTCCAGGTTGGAGGCTGCAGAGGAAGTGGTGGAGTTGGAGGTTCTCACCCGTGGAGGTACGGTGGAGAAGGTCCGCGTCAGCGGAGGGCTGACCCCGGAGTACCAAGGCAGGATGCTAAAGTGCATCCAGAAGAATGTGGACATCTTCGCATGGAATGCCGCAGAGATGCCGGGGGTTGACGCAGATGTGGCCTGCCACCGCCTCAACCTGGACCCGGGAACACGCCCCGTCCAACAAAAGAAGAGGTCCAGTACGGACAAGCTGGCAGAGCCCATCAGAGAGGAGGTGGCAAAGCTTCTCAAGTCCGGCTTTGTGACCGAAATCCAGTACCTCGGTTGGGTCTTCAATGTGGTCATGGTCAAAAAGGAAGACGGCGGGTGGCGAACGTGTATCGATTTCTCTTTACTTAATAAAGCTTGTCCTAAGGACTGTTATCCTTTGCCTCGGATCGACGCGCTGGTTGACTCAGCCGTTGGTTTTTCTGTAATAAGTTTTCTAGATACTTTTTCAGGTTATCATCAAATCAGGATGCACCTCCCGGACATCAAGGATGTCTCGTTCATCACGGGGGACGGATGCTATTGTTACAAGATGATGTCATTCGGGCTAAAGAATGTAGGGGCGACCTACCAGAAGATGATGGATAGGGTCTTCAAAGAGCAAAATGGGAGGAACCTGGAGGTGTATGTGGATGACCTTATTATCAAGAGTCAAGATATGGTCTCCCACCTCCAAGACCTAGAGGAGACCTTTGTCACCCTGCGCAAGTACAAGATGCGGTTAAATCCCCTGAAATGTGTCTTCGGGGATAGCAGGGGAAAGTTCTTGGGGCACCTCTTCACTCCTGCGGGGGTCGAGCCTAATCCTGACAATGCCAAGGCTATCATGGAGCTAGGGTCGCTACGGAATACCAAGGAGGTGCAGCGCCTGACAGGGAAGTTGGCAGGGCTAAGTAGATTCCTCTCCAGGGCTGGAGAAAAGTGTTCCCCCTTCTTCAAAACACTAAGGGGGGGTCAAAGGTTTGCATGGACCAAGGAGTGCGAGGAGGCATTACAGGCCCTCAAGATGCAGTTGACCCAGGCTCCGCTGCTCCAAAGGCCAAAGGAGGCGGAGGACCTGTTTTTGTATCTTGGGGTCGGGGCAGAGGCCTTGAGCTCCGTCCTAGTTCGGGAGGATGGGAAGAAGTAGCTCCCTATTTACTACGTGAGTCGGTTCCTGAGGAAGGCCGAGCTCCGGTATCCGATTTTGGAGAAGCTGGCTTTCGCCCTGATCGTCTCGGCCCGAAGGTTGCGACCTTATTTCCAGGCACACTCAATCCGAGTGGTGACTGACCATCCTCTCCGCAACATCTTTTAGGGGGTGGAGCATTCTGGTAGGCTGGCCAAGTGGTCGGTGGAGTTAAGTGAGTTTGACGTTTCCTTCGTTCTGCGCCTCTCGATCAAAGCTCAAGCGATGGCCGACTTCTTGGCCGATTTTGTGATTGAGGTGGCAGAGGAAGAGCTCACCCATCTGACTCCTTGGAAGGTGAAGGTGGATGGCGCCTTGGGGAGGCATTCCCTAGGAGTGGGAGTGATCTTGGAGAGCCCTCAGGGGACTAGGATTTAGCAGACGGTAGTGGTGCACTTTCCCATCACCAACACTCAAGCTGAGTATGAGGTCGTGATAGCAGGGCTGCGCCTGGCCAGGGAGCTGGGGGTGCTGGACGTGGAGGTCCTTACTGACTCCATGGTGGTAGCTTCCCAGATCAACAGGGAGTTTGAAGCAAAAGAGCCTACCATGCGATTGTACTTAGCCAAGGTAAAGGTGGTCATCGGCACGTTCCAAACTTTTTCCATCCAACACGTGCCCCGAGAGGAAAATGAGCAGGTCGATCAGCTCGCAAAGCACGGTCCTCGGGTGGGGGGTACCATCACCGACCTATTCTGCCCTTCCATCGAAGAGGGGGAGCTCATAGAGATAGATCAGCGGCCTTCATGGATGGACCCAGTTGTAACTTTCCTTTCCACTGGAGAGTATCCGGAGGGGCAGATAAGAAAAAGCTCAGGCATAAGTCAGCATACTACCTCCTCTAGGACGGGCAGCTGTACAGGAAGACACTCTCGGGGATGTTGGCTCGTTGCGTGGCCGAGGGGGAGGTACAAAGAATCTTGTAGGAAGTCCACTCCGGAGAGTGTGGGAGCCACTCCGGGAGTCGGACCCTGGAAGGGAGGATTGTCAGACAGGGGTACTTCTGGCCCACCATGGGCCATGATGCAACGGAGTTCGCAAGAAGGTGTCACAAATGCCAGCTTTTGCCCCCCTCTAGCTACAGCCGGCCCAGCGGCTCAAAAGTATCACGGCCCCCCGACCCTTCGCTATTTGGGGAATGGATTTGGTTGGGTCGTTCCCCCAGGCCAGTGGGCAGAGGAGATTCCTCCTAGTAATGATCGATTACTTCTCCAAGTGGTTGGAAGTGAAGGCGCTGGACAAGGTGACCTCCCAGGTTATCAGGAACTTTGTTTGGGGGGAGATCTTCTGCCGCCATGGGCTGCCCCAGGCCATTGTCATGGACAACGGGCCCCAGTTCGCCAGCGCTGAGTTCACCAGTTTTTGCGAGCAGCTTGGAATCGACCTCAGGTTCGCCTCGGTCCATCACCCCAGGAGCAACAGGCAGGTGGAGGTCGTGAACAACATCATTGTCAACCTCCTGAAAAAGAAAGTGGAAAATCTGAAGGGAAGCTGGGTGGAGCAGCTCCCCACGGTTCTCTGGTCCCTGAGGACCACCCCCAACACAGCTACTGGAGAGACCCCCTTCAAACTCTCTCATGTGTGCGAGGCAGTGCTCCCCGTGGAATTTGAAGTTCATACACCTCGAGTTGTTGCGGCCAAGGAAGGCAGGGAAGAATTGCAGGCTGAGAACGAAGAGGAGCTGCGGCTCTCCCTTGACATGGTGGAAGAACTGCGGGATCTTTCCGCCCTCCGGCAGGAAGAGGTGAAGAGATGGATGGTCAAGTACTTCGACAAGCACGTCAGAGTCAAACAATTTGTGGAAGGGGACTTTGTGTTGAGGAAAGTGGATGCAGCAGGGAGATCGGCAACCATGGGGAAGCTCAACACCAGCCGGGAAGCCCATTTATTATAAAAGAGGCGTTGAGATCAAGGGGGTATCAACTCCAAAATGTGGAGGGAGAGACCCTAAGTCTCACCTAGAGTGGTGACGACTTAAAACGCTTTTTCCATTGAAGCTTGTAAGTTGTGCCTTGATTTTTAATGAAAATTCTTTAATATGCCAATATTATCGCTATGAGTTCGCATGAAGAAGTGAAGTGAATTTGGACCCCGAGCAGATCCCGCTGTCAGGCTCTCACCTAGCTGGCAGGGCTGGAAGTCACTCGGTGTCATCCTTGGGCCTCGAGCAGATCCCGCTGTCAAGCTCTCACCTAGCTGGCAGGGCTGGAAGTCACTCGATGGTATTAGTAGTGGACCCCGAGCAGATCCCGCTGTCAGGCTCTCACCTAGCTGGCAGGGCTGGAAGTCACTCGGTGTCATCCTTGGGCCTCAAGCAAATCCCGTTGTCAGGCTCTCACCTAGCTGGCAGGGCTGGAAGTCACTCGATGGTATTAGTAGTGGACCCCGAGCAGATCCTGCTGTCAGACTCTCACCTATCTGGCAGGGCTGAAAGTCACTCGGTGTCATCCTTCGGCCTCGAGCAGATCCCACTGTCAGGCTCTCACATAGCTGGCAGGGCTGGAAGTCACTCGATGGTATTAGTAGTGGACCCCGAGCAGATCCCGCTGTCAGGCTCTCACCTAGCTGGCAGGGCTGGAAGTCACTCGGTGTCATCCTTGGGTCTCGAGCAGATCCCGCTGTCAGGCTCTCACCTAGTTGGCAGGGTTGGAAGTCACTCGATGGTATTAGTAGTGGACCCCGAGCAGATCCCGCTGTCAGGCTCTCACCTAGCTGGCAGGGCTGGAAGTCGCTCGGTGTCATCCTTGGGCCTCGAGCAGATCCCGCTGTCAGGCTCTCACCTAGCTGGCAGGGCTGGAAGTCACTCGATGGTATTAATAGTAGACCCCGAGCAGATCTCGCTGTTAGGCTCTCACCTAACTGGCAGGACTGGAACACGGTGTCATCCTTGGGCCTTGAGCAGATCCCGCTGTCAGGCTCTTACCTAGCTGGCAGGGTTGGAAGTCACTCAATGGTATTAGTAGTGGACCCCGAGCAGATCCCGCTGTCAGGTTCTCACCTAGCTGGCAGGGCTGGAAGTCACTCGGTGTCATCCTTGGGCCTCGAGCAGATCCCGCTGTCAGGCTCTCACCTAGCTGGGAGGGCTGGAAGTCACTCGATGGTATTAGTAGTGGACCCCGAGCAGATCTCGTTGTCAGTCTCTCACCCAGCTGGCAGGGATGGAAGTCACTCGATGTCATCCTTGGGCCTCGAGCAGATCCCGCTGTCAGGCTCACACCTAGCAGGAAGGGCTGGAATTCACTCGATGGTATTAGTAGTGGACCCCGAGCAGATCCCGCTGTCAGGCTCTCACCTAGATGGCAGGGCTGGAAGTCACTCGGTGTCATCCTTGGGCCTCGAGCGGATCCCCCTGTCAGGCTTTCACCTAGCTGGAAGGGCTGGAAGTCACTTGATGGTATTGGTAGTGGACCCCGAGCAGATCTCGCTGTCAGGCTCTCACCTAGCTGGCAGGGCTGGAAGTCACTCGGTGTCATCCTTGGGCCAGGGGAAGATCCCGCTGTCAGGCTATCACCAAACTGATGGGCTGAACGTCACCCAAAGAAGTCCTTCCCCCCCTAGGTAGTGTCTAACAAACTTGGCCCTTCCAAGAGAGGAGAGCTCGGCATGAGCGAGTTCGAGCTCGCTTCCCTAGCTCGGGCTCGACAGAAGATCGACAAGCTAGAGCCTTGGACCTCGCCAAGAGGAGGTGGGTACCGCCGGGCCACCTCGTCCCCCCACTATGTTTTACTCAGGAAGATTTAGAAAAGTTGGTATCACATCGACAAGATGGCGGACAGCTCGCGAGCAAGTTGGGGCGAATCCTGAGAATTGGCAAGCCAGGCCCTGGGACCTCGCCAAGGGGAGGCCGATCCCGCCGAAAGGCCCCGCCCCCGCTTCATTTTACTTGGGAAAATTCAGTTTTATTTTTGATTAAGAAGGCCGAGGACAGCTCGCGAGCGAGCTGCGGCAAAGCCCTGGGAATTGTCGAGCACTCAAGGTACTCTCTCGCAGGCACATACTAATGACTATCCTACTCATAGTACCTGTCTATGCGAGGTCGCCTGGGGAAGTACTCGAGGATATGCAGAGTACATCAAAAAGAAAACAAAAAGAAATGGCATGGGTATGATCAAAAATCCTTTTTCATTAAATAAAGGTGTTTACAGGGCTCGCCTCGGCGAGTAAACAAAAAAAAGAAGAATATACAAATTCAGGCCTCCCCCCCCCCCCCCCCCCCCGCCCCCCCCCCCGAACCGGTCCTCCCCTTCGCCCGATTGATCCTGGAAGCCCTTCCCGAACATCGCGTTCAGGCTATCCTCTTTCTCGCTGGGCGGCGTTGCCGGGAACAAGCTCGGCATCAGGTCCTTTGCGGAGATCTCCTCGCACCCCTCCACCAGCACCCCAGTGTCCATCATCATCTGGAGGGTGCATTCGGCAGCTTGGATAGAGTTGATCCGCAGCCTCTTGGCGAGGTCGGCCTCTCCAAAGACCCGTGGCCTCTTATAGGGGAGGGTGGGGTCGACGTCGCCGACCGGGAAGAAGATCTCCGCCTGGCGGCGGGCCTCGCGGCTGAGGTCCTGGTTCTCCTCCTTCAGCCTCGCATTCGCCCCCTCCAGCTCGGCAAGCTGGGCGCGCAGCTAGCCGATCTCCTCCTCCTGCTCGGCATTGCGAGCTCGCAGCTCCCCGGCAGCCTTGGCATCCTGATGAGAGAGAAATTCGTTAGCAAAGCAAAATATTTCAAGTGAAATAGGGAAGGAGCCTGATACTCACCAACCCGCTGGCGGCCTGGGCGAGGAGACCCTCAGCGATGCCGAGCTGCCCGCCTGGTCCGCGACCTTGTCCTTGGCGACATCGCGAGCCTGCTCGGCTTTTAGGAGTTGATTGCTGAGGGCAAAGCTGCGGCGGGCCAGCATGTGGTGGAGCTCCATGGTCCGCAGATGGTGTTGGGTTTCTCTACGAGTATGGCACAACGCTTGTGCACGCAGCGGAAAAGTAAAAACATCAAGAAAAACCCAAAGAGATGTGGATCGGGCCATGAACAGTTGAATCAAGAAGTTAGCAAGACTCGGCAAAATTACCTCGGTGGCGTTGAGTCACAACTCAACGGAGATGCTCCAAACTTTGATTTCTGCTGGTGGCGAGTTCTACGTGGAATAGTGTCCACGTTTCTGCAGAAGTCCACACGAGCGGGAGAACACCGGGCTTTCCGTCACACGGAAGATCGGGATGGAGAAGACCGCACCTTTGCTTTCCCACGGACTGCTAGGTCCGCGCCAGGGATTGCAGCACCAGCGACAGTCGCCGGAGAAGAGGTGGTCGACGGAGCGAACACGGCGGCGGAACTCTTCTGGCGGCGGGGATCGGGATCGGCGGAGCGAACGAGCGGAACTCTTTCGTCGGGTTCGATTCGCTACAGAAGAAAATCGTGAGCAAGCGCGCGTTATCCCGAAAACCCTAAGTGTCCCTTTTATACCAAAGGCATAAAAGACTTAGAAACTCCGCTATCCGCAGACCACCCGAAATTAGGGTTCAGAATCGGCGAGTATCATTCGGTGAGAATCAGCGACAATCGGCGAGAATCACTGAGCAGGTTCGGCGAGAATCAGTCGACGAGTATCATACAGGATCGGCGAGAATCAGAGTACAATACTCGACGATTCTCGTCGATCGTCGAGCCGCGCTCGACGATACACAACGATACTCGACGATCGTCGAGCCGCGGTCGACGACAATTGTCGAAGTAGTCGATCGTCGAGAATCAACAATTGATTCCCGACGATTCTCGTCGATCGGCGAGAATTAGAGAGACGATTCTCGCCGATCGGCGGGAATCAGAAGACGATTCTCGACTAATGTCATCGACCCTCGGACGACAATCCCAACCAGCCCTTCGAGGCAACATTTGCCCAACCCGATGATCCTATAAGGCAACACTTTGCCCATAACCCTATTCAGGTCGGTGATTGGTAACCTTTACCAACACAGTCAGTCATCCAACTTCTCCACATCTCTTATGTGCGACCCTGCAGGCTCATATTGCGTTGGCAGTGAGATTACATGCTTGATCACTTCCAGATCACAATGGTAACTCCAACAGACTCCCACTTGATCTCGAAAGTATCAAAGCAAAAACCTCACAAACAATGAGCGGCATCTAGCAATGCATCATTGCTCCCCAAGCAATAAGAGTTTATAACTCATAAGCCTATATGACCAATGTATCAGCGTTGTCTTTGTCCCTTTGTCCCTTACATCCGGAAAGAACTAGAGGCATGGACCGTGTCACCCTCATAATAGCTCAATCCAAGTTTCTTGATCCAGGACGGACTTCCAGAGAATGATGAGTCCAATATCACATATTGACTCAACCAAGCATGGCCATGCATTTCTCAGTCCAGTTCCATCAAGGGGCCCATGGATGCAACTCCTGTCATACAGGAGGACAAATCCCATATCTGCTCACACACAAACACCCAAATGATTCGTAACATGCCCAACAACCACCCTTATCATCAACCTTTCTCAAGGAAGACTTTAGATAGCATCAAAGCACGCTCTTCCTCACTTGATGAATGCTGTGACTTCAGGTCAAAGGATCACAACACCATTGTCAATTGAGACCTACTCGTGACACGATTGGATGACAATCCACAGAGTAGTCTCAGGTGGGGTCTGTCCAGTACAACTTGTTCACTAACAAGTACCCGCGTGATGACTTGATATCACAATATCATGACCTGTGAGAACCGGTCATCAGTCAACGCACGTGCTAGCCTTCATGTATCATCATCACCCTTAGCTTCTATGATGATACTCGACCAGGACCTTTAAGAATGAAGCTTCAAATAAATCATGGGCTCTCACATTCAAGTCACGTACTTGATGTCCCATGGAAGCGAACATTCTAAGGGTATCTATTATGTTAACATTTAACTATCATATAGAAAAAGACATAATAAAAGAACTTGCCATTAATTGTAAAAGAAAAACTAGGTACACAGTTCATCATATGAACAAACAGCCAACAAAATACAAGATTACATGCAACCCACAAGATTCTCGCTAGAGTTGATCATTTAGGTATCGTATACCCATCGATCTAGTATGACCATCATGCTTTCTCTGCGCGAGAGGCTTTGTCAGCGGATCCGCAATATTTTCCTCAGTCGGCACTCTGCAAATGTTTACATCTCCTCGTTCGACAATCTCACGAATAAGATGAAAACGCCGGAGTATGTGCTTGGAGCGCTGATGAGATCTAGGGTCCTTAGATTGTGCAATTGCACCATTGTTATCACAGTAGAGAACTACGGGACCAACAATGCTAGGAACTACATCAAGCTCGCCGATGAATTTCCTAATCCATACAGCCTCCTTCGCCGCATTAGCTGCTGCGATATACTCGGCCTCTGTTGTAGAATCAGCAACTGTCTCTTGCTTGGAACTCTTCCAGCTCACAGCTCCTCCATTCAGGCAAAACACAAAACCTGACTGAGACTTGGAGTCGTCTCGATCAGTTTGGAAGCTAGCATCCGTGTAACCACTTACAACGAGCTCTTCCTCTCCACCATACACCAAGAACACGTCCTTAGTCCTTCTCAAGTACTTCAGGATATTCTTGACTGCAATCCAGTGACACTCACCGGGGTCTGACTGATACCTGCTAGTCATGCTCAAAGCAAAGGAGACATCGGGTCGAGTACATAACATCGCGTACATGATTGATCCAATTGCCGAAGCATATGGAATCAACTTCATGCGGTCCTTATCTTCACAAGATTTTGGACAATGGTCCTTAGAGAGATTCACACCATGAGACATGGGCAAAAATCCTTTCTTGGACTCAAGCATGTTGAACCGCTTCAACACCTTTTCGATGTACGTACTCTGGGTCAAACCCAGCAACTTCTTTGATCTATCTCTATAGATCTTAATACCGAGTATATAAGTCGCTTCACCCAAATCCTTCATTGAAAAGCAGTTCCCTAGGTTGTTCTTAACAACTTTCAGGGTAGGAATGTCATTCCCAATCAACAGTATGTCATCTACATACAATATCAGGAAGACAACAATGCTCCCACTGATTCGCTGTAAACACAAGGCTCATCTTCATTCTTGATGAAACCAAACTCTTTGATTTTCTCATCAAAACGAAGATTCCAACTTCGAGAGGCCTGTTTCAGTCCATAAATGGACTTATTCAGCTTGCATATTTTAGTGGCTTCATCTAGGGATACAAAACCCTCGGGTTGTATCATATACACTTCCTCAAGGAGGTTTCCATTAAGTAAAGCCGTTTTGACATCCATCTGCCAGATCTCGTAGTCATAATACGCAGCAATAGCAAGCAATATCCTAATGGACTTTACCATAGCAACAGGGGAAAAGGTCTCATCATAGTCAATACCATGAATTTGCTTGAAACCCTTAGCCACCTAGTCGCCCTTTGAATGTCTGTACATTCCCATCCATGTCGGTCTTCTTCTTGAAGACCCACTTGCACCCTATGGGTCGTACCCCTTCAGGTGGTTCCACCAAGTTCCAAACTTGGTTTGCATACATGGAGTCCATTTCGGATTTCATAGCCTCAAGCCATTTGTCGGAGTCCGGTCCATTCATAGCCTCTTGGTAGGTTGCTGGTTCATCATCATGATCCATAAGCAACACATTACCTATTTGAGACACGAGAAATCCATATCTCTCAGGCTCAAACCTCGGTCTACCAGATCTACGTAGGACTTGTGTTCCCTGAGCAGGTTCTCTAGCTACAACATCTTGTAGTCCTGTCTCAGAATCCAATTCCGGTTCATTCACTACATGTGGTTCTTGAACTTCTTCAAGCTCTACCTTTTCAGTCTTTCTTGATAAGAACTCTTTCTCCAAGAAGACACCAGTGCTTGCGACAAACACTTTGCCCTCAGACGGTAGGTAAAAGTAATACCCTTTCGTTTCCTTAGGATATCCCACCAGATAACATTTATCCGATTTGGGTTCCAGCTTGTCAGGCATTTGACGTCTCACGTATGCCTCACAGCCCCAAATTTTAATGAACGACATACTAGGACGCTTCCCAGTCCATATCTCATATGGTGTCTTCAGAACCGTTTTCGTTGGAGCGCGATTCAATGTCATTGCAGCAGTCTCTAAAGCAAAACCCCAAAAGGAAACAGGCAAGTCTGCATGACTCATCATCGAACGTACCATGTCTAACAGAGTACGATTTCTCCTCTCAGACACACCATTATGTTGTGGTGTTCTAGGTGGAGTGAGCTGTGATACAATACCACACTCTTTCAGATGATCACGGAACTCATGACTCAGGTATTCGCCACCTCGATCAGATCGGAGTGCTTTAACCCTTTTACCCAACTGGTTTTCTACTTCATTCTTGAACTCTTTGAACTTTTCAAAGGTCTCGGATTTGCACTTCATAAGATACACATATCCGTATCTACTGAAATCATCAGTAAATGTAACAAAGTAGAAATACCCACCTCTAGCCATGGAACTCATGGGTCCGCATACATCACTATGTACAACACCCAAGAGATCCTCAGCCCTCTCAGTATAACCAGTGAAAGGAGCTTTAGTCATTTTGCCTAACAAACAAGATTCGCATCGCTCAAATGATTCATAATCAAATGAGTCCAAAAGTCCATCTCTATGGAGCTTGGATATGCGCTTCTCGTTGATATGGCCCAAACGACAATGCCAGAGAAAAGTAGGGTTCGAATCATTTGTTCTTAGTCTTTTATTGTTTTCTACATTACAGATCAGATGGTCCAAGTTCAAAACATAAAGACCATTAAACAATTGGGCTACAACATAACAAACATCATTCTTAAATATAGAACAATAATTGTTCTTAATTATAAAAGAAAATCCAATCATGTCCAAACATGAAATAGATATAATGTTTCTAGTTATCGCCGGAACAAAATAACAATTATCAAGTTCTATTACAAGCCCACTGGGCAAAGAAAGACGAAAACCACTACGGCTACAGCAACAACTCTTGCTCCATTGCCGACGCGGAGGTCCACCTCCCCTTTACTCAGCAATCTTCTCCTTCCCAGTTCCTGCACATTTGTACAAATGTGAGAACCACATCCGGTATCCAATACCCAAGATGAAGGAGCAGAAAGGTTTATCTCTATAACGTAAACATTTGAAGCGGAAGTCATACCTCCCCTCAATTTCAGCAGACCCTCAATGTACGAAGGACAGTTCCTCCGCCAATGACCAGCCTTGCCACAGTGGTGGCATTTCCCATCCTTCACCGTGCTTTTCTTTTTCATCAGTGTTGAAGACTTGGGCTCAAGATATGACTTAGGTCCCACCTTCGTCTTCTTGGAACCCTTGGCTTTGCCCTTGCCCTTATGCACCATAAGTATGGGGCTGGCAGGCTTGGCCTTCTTCATGTTGATTTCGGCAGTTCTCAACATGCCTAGGAGTTCGGGCAGTGTCTTGTCTATCTCATTCATGTTGTAGTTCAAGACAAACTGCTCATAATTGTCCGGCAACGATTGCAGGATCAGATCCGTGGCCAACTCATGACCAAGAGGAAAACCCAGCCTTTCAAGGTTCTCGATATACCCAATCATCTTGAGTACGTGAGTCCCTACTGAGTCTCGAACTCCCATCTTGCACTGAAACAACGCTTTCGTGATGTCGAACCTCTCTTGACGAGCCTGCCCTTGAAACATTTTCTTGAGATGCTCGTCAATCTCCTTGCACCCCATGTTCTCATGTTGCTTCTGAAGCTCAGAGTTCATGGTGGCAAGCATAAGGCACTCGACATCCAAAGCATCGTCAGTATACTTCTTATAAGTATCTTTCTCAGCACGGGAAGAGTTCCCGGTCGGCACCTCGGGGGCTTCTTCTTCCAAGACATAGAGCTTTCGCTCTTGCTTGAGAATAATTCTCAGGTTTCTATACCAGTCCATATAATTTTTCCCACTGAGCTTATCCTTCTCAATGATGGCTCTCAGAGACAACGTGGAGTGCGCAACGCTTGCCATGGAATTCTACAAGAATTTATGCAGAATAAAATCAGTACCTAAATTTCAATTACAATTTATTCTAATTAGAAATTCAATTAAAATACTCCCACTATTTTATTCGAAATGATAGCCCTCACTAACAATTCGTAGAGTTCATGCGAGCTACTCTCTTAGTGGACAAGATCCGTATTTCACCAACACTATGAGTCCGCTTTGGCGTTCCTCTCACGATGCGGTTATTTAGGTAGGCAACGCTTGCCAATTGCATCCTCATGCAATTCTTGTATGGTTGGTGAATAACTCCTTATTCGCATCCATCATATGGTGCATGCCAACCCTATGCCTCTAGGCACTCAACCTTTGAGGTCACCTAGTTAAGCTGGACCCGATGTCGATAGTGGGATATCACAATTATCCGCTCGCACCCTTACCAAGATAGATTAATGCACCTTGCTTTGGCAAGCCCACACTTCATCGATCGAGGCAGGAAGAGTGTCATCCATCGGAAGGCATCCGAACACTTAATATTTGATGAAGGGATTTCAAATATAGGTTAACAATTAACCATGATCAACATTTGATCGACGTGCACATCCAAAGAAAAACAATTCTTCTAAAACCACATGCATCCCTTATGTGCACATCCTGACACCATCAACATTTGATAGAAGGAAGGGCTAAATCTGAACATCCGGAAATTTCCAAATCCTCAGATTTACATGCATTGGACAAAGGCAAAGACAGCTCAACTTAAAGCAGTAGACAAGCTCATCTCTCTTTGTTGGATTCAAAATCCAAAACAAAATCGAGGGATGGTTACTGCTAAGGAGATCACAATTTCTAACACTTAGAAATTCCCACGCAATTCCAGACGTTCTTGGCGGGAACCAAGACTAAATCTAGACATTTAGAACACTTCTAAATCCCTAGGTTTACACGCACTGGAATAACAAACTTCCAAAACAACGATCATGGCCGAAACCTCGCTCTGATACCACTGTTGGGTTTCTCTACGAGTATGGCACAACAGTTGTGCATGCAGCGGAAGATAAAAAAAACATCAAGAAAAACCCAAAGAGATGTGGATCGGGCCATGAACAGTTGAATCAAGAAGTTAGCAAGACTAGGCAAAATTACCTCGGTGGCGTTGAGTCACAACTCAACAGAGATGCTCCAAACTTTGATTTCTGCTGGTGGCGAGTTCTACGTGGAATAGTGTCCACGTTTCTGCAGAAGTCCACACGAGCGGGAGAACACCGGGCTTTCCGTCACACGGAAGATCGGGATGGAGAAGACCGCACCTTTGCTTTCCCATGGACTGCTAGGTCCGCGCCAGGGATTGCAGCACCAGCGACATTCGCCGGAGAAGAGGTGGTCGACAGAGCGAACATGGAGGCGGAACTCTTCCGGCGGCGGGGATCGGGATCGGCGGAGCGAACGAGCGGAACTCTTTCGTCGGGTTCGATTCGCTACAGGAGAAAATCGCGAGCAAGCGCGTGTTATCCCGAAAACCCTAAGTGTCCCTTTTATACCAAAGGCATAAAAAGACTTAGAAATCCGCTATCCGCAGACCACCCGAAATTAGGGTTCAGAATCGGCGAGTATCATTCGGTGAGAATCGGCGACAATCAGCGAGAATCACTGAGCAGGTTCGGCGAGAATCAGTCGACGAGTATCATACAGGATCGGCAAGAATCAGAGTACAATACTCGACGATTCTCTCCGATCGTCGAGCCGCGCTCGACGATACACAACGATACTCGACGATCGTCGAGCCCGCGGTCGACGACAATTGTCGAAAGTAGTCGATCGTCGAGAATCAACAATTGATTCTCGACGATTCTCGTCGATCGGCGAGAATCAGAGAGACGATTCTCGCCGATCGGCGGGAATCAGAAGACGATTCTCGACTAATGTCATCGACCCTCGGACGACAATCCCAACCAGCCCTTCGAGGCAACATTTGCCCAACCCGATGATCCTATAAGGCAACACTTTGCCCATAACCCTATTCAGGTCGGTGATTGGTAACCTTTACCAACACAGTCAGTCATCCAACTTCTCCACATCTCTTATGTGCGACCCTGCAGGCTCATATTGCGTTGGCAGTGAGATTACATGCTTGATCACTTCCAGATCACAATGGTAACTCCAATAGATGAGCCTGCAGACACTCATGGCCGAGCTGCCGCAGGGTCATGTTCTTGTAGGCCTCGGCATCCTCGCGGCCATAGAGGCCGAAGCCGAGGGCATATGCGTGTCCGGTGGCGGGCTCGCGGTCGTGCCAGGACGGATGCAGAGTGGAGATGGAGGCCCGATGGGCCAGCTCATCCCACTGCACCATGGGCTCCCCTGCCGAGTCCTTCCACCGCCCCTCGAAGTTGAAGAGGGGGTGTTGTTTCGGCGCCCCGCGCTCGCGAGCCGCCCTCTTCGCCGAAGGAGGTAGGGAGATTGCCGCCGCAGAAGAATGAGCCTCCCTGCCCTTCCGGCCTTTGTTGTTGGTCTCCTTCAGCGGGCTCTCCGGTGACGCGTCGGGGGGGGGGGGGGGGGGAGGTCTCAGATGAGCTTATGTATTTGGGGCTGGATTGATGTTGTTTTCCCCGCGGGGCGAGTACGACCTTCTTCATCTTTTTTGGTAATGGATGGCGGTGTGGCAGGTTCGACCCCGCATCCTCAAGTCACCTCTTGCTAGAAGAGGGCTGGGAGAAGGCCGCCTCATCTCGGCAGGCCGCCGCCGCCACCTTCTCGTGAGCAAGGGGGTCCATGTGCGACCCCTGGTCCGCAAACGGCGGGTTCGCAGGAATCAACCGCTCCCCTGCAAGGAAAAACTTGGAAAAAGTTAAGAGCACTTTCAACAAGCAATATGGTGAGCTCGGCAATCTGGCGAGTTCGGCAATATGGAGAAAACAATACCTTCGCCGGGTAGGACGGGGAGGAGCGTGTTGAGGCCCCTTTGCAGGTAGGCATCCTCGAAGTCCTTGTGGAGGAAGTATTTGTGGAGCTCAACATCGTTGTCAGATACGGCCGGTGGGCGGTAGACCTCCTCGCCTTTTTGTTGCGGCGAGTACGGGATGTTGCCGAGATCACCCATGATGAAGGCGATCCTGGTCATCTAGTTGTGGTGCTTGTTCGCGATCTCGCAAACTTTGATCAGCGAGCCGCCGAAGTAAGCGACCCCATCCGACATCGCCTTGTAAGAGAAGAGCTTCCTGAACACTGTCAGGTTGAACTCTGTCCTCTCTCGCCGGAGGTAGCTCGCGAATGCCACCATCATGGCGATGGCGTTGGAGTTCAGCTGCGCGGGTACCACGCCGTAGTACTTCAGAATTTGCCGGACCTTCGGCCAGAGGGGGAGGCGCAACCCCACCTCAAAGTGAGAAATGGGGAAGGCGAGCTCGTCGTCGTAGAAGGTGTTGATGGCCTCCCCCTGCCTTGGCCGGCGCGCCTTGAAGTCCGGCGGCACGTATTCCGTCTCGAACTCCGCGAACTCCTCCTCGCTGGTATGCCCTCGAAGAAGCAGTATTCTGTGAAGTGCTGGGCGCATTTGCTGCAGCCATTAGCATCGGGATTGGTCTTGCCTATGCTCGCGAAAGAAGACGAGGTGCGAGTAGAAAAGGAAAGAAGCACAGAGAGAAAGAGAAAGCAATAAAATCACAGTACGAGGGTTGGTGGTGGTGGTGGGGGGGGGGGGCTATTTATAGAAAAAGAAATCTGGGGTCAGGCCATCCAATTGGCTCAGCTCGCCGCCCCAGCTCGCCACCCCAACTCGCCACCCCAGCTCGCCGACTTCCGGTGCGTCCCAACCAATGCTAAGTCAAACATTGCAATATATTTTTTGAATAACACATGTCCAAGAATATTCTAAAATTACTTATTACAGAGACCAAGTTCAGGAATATAAAAGCGGGGCGCGCGAGCAGGGGGAACACCAGGAGGCGAGTACCGGTCGGCTCGGTAAAGGAGTCGCCCTCTTATCTACCCCGGTCTCGCGGCTCCCGCCCCCCGGACTGCCGCGCGCGGAGCAGCTCGCGGATCCTCCCCGAATTCCTCTGCGCCACTGAGAGGCCATCATCTATCTCGTCCAGAAGCCGGGAAGGGGACATCAGCTCTCCAGCCTGGCCGCTTCGCACCTCGTCAGCAAGACGCGCGTAGTGGCGTTGTAGCGTCTCGTTGACCCCTTGCACCTCGCGCAGCCCGCACACCAGCTTCTTGAGAAGCTTAACTTCCCTCCTCGTCAGCTCGCCTTGATCCACTTCGGGGCCCAGGTTAGAGTCCAGTGCGCTTGGGGAAGGGAGTGGAGAGTAGCGGGCTGCCCGCGAAGATTCCTCGGCAGCAGATTGGCTGGGGGGAACTGTGGAGACAAATGTCAGCAAAAAGAGGAATGCGGGAAAAACGCATGGAGCTAGAATCCAAGCAAAATTGACCTGACGAGCTCGACAACTCGAAGGAGATGCGGGGAGGGATGAACCTCAGATCCTTCCCGCGACTTGGGCCGCGGGTCCCCACTGAGAGAAGCTCGAATCCCGGGGTAGGGATGGTTCCCAGACCCGACCCCGCGGCCATGACAGTTTGCCGAGGAGAGGGGGCGCGCATCGGAGAGCTTGGCCTCTACGAGCTCAGCCCTAAGGTCTTGGCTCGCGGGGAGGCATCTCGCGGCGCGGTGCCTTCGACACCATCAGGCCGGCGGTCTGGGCCGTCGCAGACCTTGGCGGCGTTCCTCCCTCTTTCAGAGGCAAGCAAAGTGGAGGAACCGGTCTCGTGCTCCAAGGTGGCCCTCAGGTCGTTGTAAATTGGCTCGGCCGCATGGGGGAACAGTTTCATCTTCTTGGAGCTGGGCTCGGCAGAGCCACCTGCGGCACAGTGGCAGGGATCGCCGTCAGGGTGGCCACGCGAGCTGCAGAAGCCTAGCGAGCTTGGTCTAGACGCTCTTGAATCTCCTTGGGGAGCGGCATCCTGGCAGGGTTAGAGCAAAGGGAATGACAAGAGTCGGGCAGGTAAGTAGGTGCATATATATAGCCACAGGTGGATCCCACCCGAAGATTCCCTCCAGCCCACCGCGCACTTGACAAACACTTGGGGTTGGATGTTTCTTTCTGAGCTTTGCCAAGCTCAAAAAGAGTGGGGATTATGTACAACCCCGTGTCTGGCGAGTGAGGTCGCCAAGAACCACACCGGGCAGTCCAGATCGTCCGAGCAATAGACAAGCCCATCAAAGGACTGAAGATTGTGGGCGAGCTCGGCATGGAGAAGCCGAACACGAGCTCGACATTCGTCGACCGCGAGCTCGGTATTCGCCGAGCTAGGCCAGGATTTGTCGAGCTGAGGTCGACTGATGGCGATCAACGGATGGGCAAGCTCGCCGTCCCAGCTCGCGCCCTCGCAGAGGAGCTCAGCAACAGCAGGCGAGTAGGATCTGCTGAGGTGGCCAGGCTCCCCAGCTCGCCCAGATATAAGAGGTGCCTTTTTACTGTTTAGCCCCCGTTGGTCTGCCTATAGCCCTTCAAAATAGCGGAGTTTGGCTGTTGGCAGACTCATCCAAGGGTTTTTTGGTAATTTCAGGTCAATACAGTTTGGTTATTGGCAATTCATATCCCGAAAACTATAAATAGGACCCAAGGGGTATCTCAGAAGGCAAGTTTTTTGTGCTCTCCTGCTCCAGTTTTCAAGTGCTTTTTGAGGGTACCTTAGCTCGGCCTCTCTAAGGAGGGGAAGCGCTCTCAGATCTTCCGGATGTGTGGTGGGTCCTCCCCGCCGAGCCCTTGGGTCGGTTCCTCTTATTTCTTTTGTTGTTTTGCTTGCAGGAGCGAAGTAGGTGCGCGACCATCCCTTCACCGAGGGCGAACTCCACAGGAGACTGAGATTTCGGTTTCAACAACTGTATTTTCATATAGTGTGAAATACAACTGTATTTCAGGTATAATATAGGACTGTATTTGCATATAGTGTTATATACAACTGTATTTCAGGTATATTGTAGGACTGTATTTGCATATAGTGTGAAATACAACTGTATTACAGGTGTAATACAGAACTGTATTTGCATATAGTGTTATAGACAACTATTGTTCAGGTATAATATAGGACTGTATTTGCATATAGTTTTATATACAAATGTATTTCAGGTATAATACAGGACTGTATTTGCATATAGTGTTATAGACAACTGTATTTTATGTGTAATACAGTACTGTATTTGCATATAGTGTTATATGCAACTGTATAATATAGGACTGTATTTGTATATAGTGTTGTATAGAACTGTATAGTATAGGACTGTATTTGCATATAGTGTTATATACAACTGTATAATATATGACTGTATTTGCATATAATGTTATATACAACTGTATTTTAGATGTAATGTACAACTGTAGTTATATATATAACTGTATTTTAGGTGTAATGCACCATTTTACATACTACTATATTTGCATATAGTCTAATGTACGACTGTATTTGCTTACTCAGATGTCTGGCAGCAAATATTTGAGTTATCGGTGTGCCGTCTCAACATTCGTGGACAATGACCGTCCTCTCCTCGAGGTCATTTCCGAGGAATCGAAGGTTGTCCTAAGGGAAACAAATGTTTTACCTTTATTCTCCATTCCGGCATTGCCGCAAAACATCCCGCTCTTATATTTCCTCGTGAAGCTATACAAAAGGGACAAGGCGTGTTTCCTTTTATGAAATCACTACCTCAAACTAATAGTTAATGAAGTCGTCATGATTCTAGGGCTACCAAACCGTGCCCGAGATTTCCCTTTTTCTAGACTCCCTTATTTGGAGTTATCTCACAAGAACTTGATCAACGAAATGCGCCTTCTTGTGAATGAAGAATGGTCCCTTGAGCTCGAGCAAAGACAAGTAAATACACTTATTAGGTGTTTGTTGATTGTGTTTTTCTTCCCCATGAACACTATAAAGATTCCGACGTGTCTGGGTTTGCTGGAGGATAGTATAGGTGCCTTGAGAGAGTACAATTGGCCTAAGGCCATTCATGCATTCTTGCATTCACAGTTAGATTGCCTGAGTCGGGCCAATGTAGTTCGAGATGCTGACACCTGTTTAGGCTACTTTGAAGGCTGCTCGACAGTTATGTTGGTAAGAAATGTGTTTATAATTTGGTTACTGATTTATTAATTATTCAAACTAACATGTGTTTTTGTAGGTGTGGTTTTTTGAGCACACCAATGTTCAAAGAGTAGTACATTTCCTAACTCGGCCTCGAATTTGTCGATGGTCGGACAAAATGAGATATACTGCAAATTTTTGTTTTGATTTGTTGAGTGAGCTCAAAACACCAAAGCAGGTATTATTAATTAACTTCTTAATTCACACCAAGTTTTGTTGTTATGTAACTCTAATATATTTTGTTATATCTTATAAGTTAGATACAAGTTTGGAAGTGTGGAGAATGATGATAAGAGGTTGCTGGGATCGGAGGAGGCGGATTTTGATTTTGAAGATATGAAGCCAGCTAAGAGAAAGGGAAGGGGGTGAAGAAGGTGAAGTTTGAGGTGGAGTCTAATTTCGAGGATATCGAGAATGAGAAGGAGAAATTGAAACTCGAGGAGGCGAGGAAACAAATTGCTGCGAAGAGCGAAAGTAGATTGCTTAGGAGGATGAAGAAGGAGAAGAAGAAGGTGAAGAGAGAAAATATAGGGAAGATTGGAACTCAGTGGAATCTCGGCTTCGGGTTTATATACGAGAAAAAATTGCTAAAGTGGAAGTCTCCTTGAAAAATTTCTGTGAAACTTGGCATAAAAAGTTGCAAGATGGGATGTCCCAATTCCATCGCCATGCACCATCACCGACATCACCCAAATCATTCAAACCCCCAAAAAAGGTCTCACCCACATCATCCACATCACCCACAACACCCACATCACCCACATCATCCACGCCCCAGATCATTACACTTCAAAGCCCAGCCAAAGAATCATCTTCTGTTCGAGTCAAAAAGATTGCATATATGCGGAAGAAGGATCTTATAATGGTTCCTACCTACCCCAGTAAACCACATATAAACCCTGGAATTCGAGATAGCATTGATTTCATCCTTAGTGAGTTCAAGGAGAGGTAATTATTGCTTGTCATATACGTATTTTGGTACGTATAATTGCTTATCAATCTCATACTGATTTTAACTATTACTACATGTTCAATGTTATTTTCTCGAGTGGTAACATTGTGATGACTCAAGGGGATGTAAATGATCTATTGGGGATGGCTTGGATAACAGACGCTCACATTGATGCATATGCAGTCTTCCTTGGGTCAAAGCAGAATAGGTCATCTGATGGAATGAAGTCATTTTTATATGTTTCGCCAAATCATGCAGTACGTGCTTCATTTTGTTCCTCTTTTGTAATACGCTTATTTTATGTTTAAGCCTGAAATTATTAATGTTTGTCACCTCATTGTGAAGTATTATAAGAGTAACAAGGTGCCAAATAGCAAGATCTTATTGAGTCATATAACATTGGCAAGTGTCACGACATCTGATGTCATGCTTATGCCCTGTCATGTGTTAAGCCATTGGACACTGCTAGTGTGTCGCCAAAAGGAACAATGCTGGGATTTCAACGACTCCTTTAAAAGTGGCCATCATCGTTCCAACATTCCTGACTTGATACAATTTCACACTAGTACACACTCATATGAAAGTTGAAGGCTAAAAAATTAATGTGTTTTCTGACAATTAATGTGTCGTACAGGTTAAGACTTTATACGGGGAGGTTAGTGCAGCGTTGCCAGCAAATATTATCACCTGGCCTATTAACGAGGTTCTTAATTTGTCGCAACAAGATAACGGGGACGACTGTGGCGTGTTCATGATAAAATTCATGGAGGAGGCGTTGTCGGCCGAGACTACTTCATGACAAGAAAAAAAGAATTGGTGTAAAGAGATACTGCAATTTAGGGCAGAAATTGCAGTGGATATTCTTCGGTCATTTTCAAACATAATTAAAACTAACAACTAGTGATATTGAAGAGTTTAATGTTATGACGTTATGCACTTGGCAGATTTTGTGGCCTGTATATAGTAGGGAAAACTTGAGATTTGGTTAATTAATACTAACATTAATGCTTGATTCTACATTCATGCCTATTTTTATTTATCTTTGCTGATTGTTACATTGATTCTACATTCATGCACTGATTCCTGCATTGATTCTACCAAAAAATTCCTAACATCAATGCTTGAAATTTATCAGGTTAATTCATGCATGCATATAGTGGGGAAAGCCTGAAATTTTTATTTATCTTTGCAGATTTTGTGACTTGATTGTTAATTAATACATACATTCATTCCTATTATGTTTAATGTGCTGATTATTTATCTTTCCTGTGATGCGGCAACTGGAGGTGGTTGCAGTTATTAGGCAGTATTGTTGCAGAGGTTTATCACAACTAATTGATGTGTTTCCTTGTAGATACTTCTAGTGATATGAATCTGGAGAATATGGTATGCATATTTCAATGTCAAATGTGTTTTTTTTAATTATTTATATATATAATAGAGAGAACATGAGCATGAATTGCAAGAAACTTGTTGCACAAGTTCAACCAAAGAAAACTGAGTGTGGAAAAT
Source organism: Platanthera guangdongensis (assembly GCA_039583875.1). Classification (NCBI taxonomy): domain Eukaryota; kingdom Viridiplantae; phylum Streptophyta; class Magnoliopsida; order Asparagales; family Orchidaceae; genus Platanthera; species Platanthera guangdongensis. Next base: position 139,533,918 of record CM077147.1, read on the forward strand.
TAGAAGCACGACAATCTCAATTTCATGATAAAAATGCAAAGGTATGGCCTCCAACTATAGCAGAGAATCCTGTTGCCTAACTTTGGGTCTTCAAATTTTATCTGGACCTATTTTTTCAATTTCTTTTTAATCACGATGCCAAGGAGCATTCCTCCTAAAAATAATCAACAAGAATGTATCATTATACTTCCACGGCAAGTCCAAAGCAATACAATATTGTATAGGCAAACTCTGACAACATTTAACTGGAACAAGAATGTACTGGAAACAATAAATACTTAAATAAGGTGATTCACTTTAAGGTTTGAAAACATCTGGGATACTACAAAAATTAAAAGACAAATCTAAGTCAAAGTTCTCTTGAGAATCAATATCTGCAGGAGTGGCCTGTGGGGTTGACTGGCGCACAGATTTTGGAGAATCGAAGAAGTTATAAACCTTTGTTTTTGATGGATGATAATTCACAGGGATTGCTTTGCTCTTCAAGTCACCTCTCTTTCTTACATTGAAAAAAATAAGTATCATTATACTTGTAGTAATGAACTTGATTTCGAAAATATTAAAATAAAAAGTAGTACTTGGTGCTCTAGTGTTCTTCTCCCAATATCCTTTTATTTGTGCATTTGAAACCCCTTTCGGCCGCTTTGTCGACGGGTCCCATAATAACGTTTCATCTTTTCCATTCTGATTGACACCCCCACCCCCAATGACCATACACTGAAGCTTTTGAGCCAAATCATTCATGGATGTCATAACAAGTTCCTTTGCCGGTTAGCATCTCTCAATTTGTAGGGCTAAATCATATGTAAATCTCATGAAATGGTTCCTGAAAACAACATTTGAATTAGATTGGGCCATTGAAGGTGAGTATGGAAGGTAGATGTCTTTCTTAGCATGCAAACTGAATTACTTGAGAAAATATTGGTTGGGAATCTGCTTTATATATCTATGAATGAATATTCGCAAAACATGCTTGCATAGAATACCTTTTGTTTCAAAGCCTCAACAAGTACATGTTGTTTTGTCGGTAATAGCATTGAATTTTACAAACCATCTTTTACCGTCAGCGCTTTCGTCACACTGCGAGGTCACATATGAAATACTATTATCCTCGTATCTCGTCTCATCGACTATGCTAACTCCAACAGCCCCCTCCATGAATGATTTCTCAAAGATATAAAACATTTTCCTGGTGTAAACCTTCGAGGCCTGCTTCAGTAGCATGAAACCTTTATATTTTAAGTCGACAGTACCTTGCGTGCACTTAAAATCTTCATCAAACTCAGCTCTCCGCCGTGTTGAAACTAGTTTCTCCAGCCCAATAAAACACTCTACAATAGAGTTGGTTGCCTTGGAACAACCATGCAATCCATGATTTGCCGATTCGCTCTGTTGTGTCGACAAAATGCCAAGATCCAACACATCCTTGTTATACGCAGCTGAACACTTCCTCCTAACTGCATATAGGTCTCGCAACCATCTGTTGTCATGTAAGATTCCTTTCAAAATCATCTCATTCCAATAACGATCAAACTCATACTCACAGTCACACTTGCTCATGCATTGGTGAAATAAACCTCGAACACCTTTGTCATAGTTGAAGCAATGGACTTTAGAAGGTGCTTTCTTTGAGATGTGTCATTGGCATAATCGATGCCGGTTGGTGGTGAGAACACGCTTAATTGCAACCGCCATAGCTTGATCTTGGTCAGTAAAAATTGTTATAGGTTGTTTACCACCAACGAACTTAAGAAATGTTTCAAAAACCCAGCAAAAAAAATCAATGGTTTCTTCTGCAATGAAAGTGCAACCAACACAAACACTCTGCCAATAATTGTTCACACCAATAAATATAGCGCACACCAAATTATATTTATTTAATCTATAGGTGGTATCAAAAATAATAACATCAGTGAAACAATCATAATCAATCTTACCATGCCCATCAATCCAAAAAAACCCAGTCAACCTATTTTGTTCATCTGTCTGGACTTCATATGAAAGCATATTATCCTCAAGTTGCCTTACTTGTAGTATCTTCAATAAACTAATCGAATCACCACTTTCAATCAAAGCTTTTTTATCGCGTTGCACATAATTATATGCATCTGTCTTGGTGAAACCGATGTTTTGAACACCTCCAACTTCTTTGGAGAGAAAATTGTATGCATGCACTGTTTTTATACCAGCCTCTGACATATTTTTACCAGATTGCCCTGTATATCTAATACCTTTCGATATAACCTCAACAAATGTTGTTCTTTCTCAGATGCAAGGGGATGATTGTGCTCCTCCACAAACTTTACAACTGTCTAGTTCTTACCATCTGTATCCGTTTTAAAATGACAATATGCAAGACAACCAGTCTGAGTATCTAATTTGCGAAATTTAATCGGTGACGGTGTTGTGTGTTTCTTTCCTGCCTTTGAGCAACTGTATTCACGTACTTTGATAATTTTGGTGTGTGTGTAATAAATAATATGTTGCTTACGAACACTGAAATTGGTTTTGTGAGCGTACTGACAATACAAAGCATATGCATCTTCCTCCGAATGGACAACATGGAAACAAAGATGTTTTTATCTGCAATTTAAAAAAATACATTAACCACTTTCTCAAGTCGATCATGAAAGAAAGTCTCCCTTTCTCAAGTCAAGAAAGAAAGGCAAAGAAAGGCTTACATCAATTTTTTCCTCCATTGACCACTATTACTCCCTTTCTCCATGGACAATGGAAGAAGCCAAGCTTGCAGTCGTATATTATACTTGAAATACAGTTGTACATTACACTATATGTAAATACAGTTGTATATTATATCTGAAATACAGTTGTACATTACACTATATGCAAATACATTTGTATATTATATCTGAAATACAATTGTACATTACACTATATGCAAATACAATTGTATATTATTTCTGAAATACAATTATATATCTTTATACCATAATCAAGGAGCTATGTTACACCATGTGTAACATTTTAATACAAAAATATCCTTACAAAAATTCCTCATACAATCCTAAAATTTGGTTTTTTGGTCATTTCCACGCATTCACCCAATTCCATATCCTATTTCTCCCGCATCCCGCTCCTCGAGTTCCACGCAATCGCCCAATCTCACCCTCGCAAAACCCTACCAACCTCCGCATCCAGATCTGCCGCCTCGGCACCGCCTCATTCTTCCTCTCGCAACCCTACTTCCCTCTACATCTCGCGCTACCGACATCCCTCATTCCTGATCCAGTACCAACACCTACTTCCTCATTCCAGATCCACCACCGACGCCTTCCTCTGCCCAAAACCCACTCTTTTACCGCCACCGATGGTGTTCTCCTTTTCCAGAATTTTACAGTGCTGCAGTCTCGGTACTGTCGTGATACATCTGCCCTCGCCGGATATAGATTGGGCCTTCCACAGCTGGCAAGCCCGACAATTCACCTCTCGCACGACTCTGGTGTTCTGCCGCCCGCCGAAAACAACACCTGCCTCCCATGTACAGAGCTTCCACCGAAAGCTGAAGGTGTACCTCCTCGAGAGAGCCGCATGAAATTCTCCTCCTCCACAAAGAAATCCTCCTCAAGGGCTCCACCTCCGCCTTTGCTATGATTCTGAAACTGTGCCTTTCCTCCTCCACCGCTGCTGTAATAATGAAGCTTCCTTTAGGTGCCGAACCTTTCTTGCATAGCCGTTCTATATGATTTCTCTAGCATTTCGCTCTAAAATTTCTGCACTATCATTTTTGCTCAGCCTTTTTTGCTTTACCTATTTTGCTCTTGCATTTCTTTATAGTTTCCCTGTTTTAGCTATACCTGTTTCCTATTTCAGCTCTATCAATTTCTTTATTTAAGTTGCAGTTTTTGATTTTTTTTGTTCTTCAGAAGTTTCTTGATTAGATTTTGGTCACAACTTCTGAAAGAATGTAGGCCTCGCCATTTTAGATTGTCATCTCCAAAATTCCATATCCAACATGCTATCTCCATGAAGCATTGACGCCATCGCCGATCTGCGCTTATTCCAGTACTAAATTGTCGAGAAATGCTTATTCTTCGCCAACAAAGGCCCTCTTAAATGACGATCCTTCACAAAATCTACTACTAGCAGTACTCCTTCTAAACCCCATAATATTTTTTTGGGGTTACCGGTTCTTCTACCAAATTCTGTTCTTTGTGGTTCTATTCTCACTGATGATTGCTCATAAGAGGCAGGTATATTTTGGCAAGAATAATTTCAGCATCATCAAATTTATTCAAGGTATACATATGCAAATCATTAGGAAAGAATGTGTTGCGGCTGACAACATTAAATTTTTTTTGTGTTCTCTTTAATAAATTTCTACAAAAAATTTAAATAAAGAAAATTGATAGCAACAGAAACACAGATTGAGACAAAATTGTGATGAAGGTTAGTGTAAGGAATTGTAATTGAAGTTTTCTACTTACAGAATGAATAATTAGATCTATTGTTTTGAATTAGATGAAATTGTGATGAAGGTCTAACATTGTTTTTCTGTGTGAATTCTTACAGTTTTGTGAAATTACAAGTGTGGATGTGAAATCTTACTTTCTTATCATTGTTCTACATTGGTCGAACTATGCTCTGCTTCCTCTCGATTTTCAGCAATTGCATTACAGTTTTATTAGGCATGGAACTTTCTTATTGTTAAGCTTAAAATGAAATGTTGATAGGAGAGAGTGTGATAATGGAGCAGAAAAAATCCAATATTAGCCCACGCTATATATCTATTTAGGTAATCTGTATACGTATTTAGATAATTTGTGATAAATATTTTGTGTTGTGCCCACGCCCAAATTCGCCACCTACTGAAAATGACGCCGCCCACGATCAAAATCACAGCCACAATCAATATGCCCCGATAACCAATGTCGTCTCCCACAACCATTCTCGCCCCTATGACCAATGTCGCCGTCCAAGACCAATGTCGCCTCTACAACCAATGTCGCCACCCATCGAAAATGATGCTGCCAATGATCAAAATCTCAGGCCTGGATTATCACCAAATATTTTGGATGTGCTTGCTAATCTTCCCCTCAATGATCTGTAAGTGCTTTCCATATCTCAGTTTTCTTAATGTCAACTTTTGTAAACCCGTAGTGGGATGTTTCCTGTGATTTTGGGGTTATGAAGTTATGTTACATTAATGGGCCTATGAGAAGATCATGTGAGAGGGCTTCTCTATCACGTGAACAAATGTGAAATAAAATTTTCTAAGATTAGAGAGATCATCAAGTTTTTGATCCAACGCCTTTTTCTTCATCTGCTTCTGCTAACCCTAACCCTTGCATTTTGAGCTGATTCTTTCACATCAAAAAGTTTTACCAATGTTCACGTTTTGTTCTATGTGGAGTTTGAAGGCAACAAGTGAATTTTCTGGGATGATGAAGTGGTCTACCAAAATAATAATCTAAATTTGATGCACTATGTTGAGCTTCTTGAAGAGAAGGCTAAGCTGGTAGAGACGAATAATGTAGTTGTAAATATGATATTCTTTCTAAGGTTGAGGAACTCTCTTTTGGACTGTATTTTTGTCGTGTATTTTCTATTGCTATGTATTTAGAATCATTTTTTTTATTCTTTTGAGATTTTTTTTGATGCAGTTATATATACACATACTTTCATATTATTAATTTTACATCAAGTTTTTTTCCCCACAAAATTGTTGAAATAGTTAGTCAATTATTGAATGTATTCTCATACTCATTATTTTTTGAATCAACATTGGAATGACAAGCTGTTGTAGATGGAGACAAAATTCATGTTTCTTCAACAACTTTGATTTGTTTTTCTATGTCTTGCCATTGAGAGGAAACCCAAAATTATCTTTTTTAGTTTCATAACTCTCAGGCTTGAGATGACTCACTCATAAATCTTAGGCTTGAGATCTCACGTACAATTTAAATTAACTATTTTAAATGATCAAAATCATTCATTTCAGTATTTAAATCTCTAGCTCGCAATATGATATAAAGATTTTTTAGGCTATACATCTAAACATGTTATATTTAGCATTTTATATTTGACACATTTTGTAACATGGTTATAAATATATTAGAGTTTTGGTTATGCAGGTTTGATCTCCCTCTTTATCTGAGATTGAGATATTAGAATGAAGGGAGGTCCAAGCATTGAGGGCCTCAAAGATGATTATAATCAACTGCTGCTTGGGAGGGTTTGTTGACCGAGACTCAATATCTAAAAGGTGATTTATGACATCTTCTAATTTCATCACCGTTGTTTTACTGGAGATGATCATCGATAGCAAAGGCAAATAATGACGACATGTGAGTCCTGCTATAGTTTCTTCTCAATGCAATTTTTCAGTAGTTTATTTTAATTGCATTCTAAAATGGCCTTCATTAGGGCAAAGTGGTCTAAATATAGCATTGAATCTTCGCAGTAATCCTCATGAGTAATTATTGAACTGAATGCACACATCTTTGTACTCATGAGTAAAACCATCAGAGCTCTTAATTTATAGTGGATAATGATTATATATGCTCTTTCGAAAATTTAGATCCCAACTTTATGCAATGAACTCAGTAATAAATTTAAGGGGGTTGATTTTCATTAAAGGGTCCAATTTTCATTATTAGGACTACTTTATTACTCAATTTCTTTCCAGTGCATAACTGAGTTGCTCATAAAAAATAAGTATTTGTTTCCTTCATAACGCCCAGAATAGAGCTTCAAGAAGTATGCCTTCATCTACATGCTCTAATTTTTTGACGCCGACGCCTCACGATAAATGTCACCCACTCAACAAATGTCACCCCCTCGACAAATGTCCTCCCCGCGACAAACATATCCCACACGAGAAATATCGTCCCCTCCGCAAATATTGCATCCACGATGAATGTTGATCGCATGGGGTACTTTTGGTTGGGATTTAGCTTTTCAGATGAATGTGCCCCCACGATGAATGTAGCCCCACGCCAAATGTCGCCCCCACGCTAAATGTCGCCCCCATGACGAATATCACCCCCACGATGAATATCGTCCCCACGACGAATGTCTCCCCCACGACGAATGTCGCCCCCACGACAAATGTTGCCCCCATGACAAATGTCGCCACCACGATGAATGTCGCCACCACGACAAATGAAGCCCTCACGACAAATGACACCCCACAACAAATGTCGCCCCCACAACAAATGTCTCACCATGACAAACGACTCCGGCACGACAAATGTCGCCCCCACGACAAATGCCGCCCCCTCGAGATATGTCGCCCTATGACCAATGTCGCGCCCACGATAAATGTCGCCCCCACGATAAATGTCGCCCCCATGACAAGTGACGCTTCCTCGACAAATGTCGCCCCGTCGACAAATGTCGCACCCACGACAAATGTCGCCCCCTCGACAAATGTCGCACCCACGACGATTGTCGCACCCTCGGTAATTGTCGCACCGACGACAAATGTTGTCCGCACGGGGTCCCCCGTGCACGACTGCTTGTTACACTATATGCAAATGCAGACATATATTATACCTGACATTCAGTTATATACAGTTGCAATGACAATCACTTGAAATACAGTTCTATATACAGTTGCAATGACAATCACTTGAAATAGAGTTGCACAAACAATCACTTGAAGCACAGTTGGACAAAAAATCCTTTGAAATATAATTCTGAAAAATAGTTCAACATATGCAAAGAGATGTCAAAAGATTGCTTTGTCCTGTTGCTAGAAAAATAGTCATACCTGGTTCTTCTCAAGCCCTCCGTCGGCAAGAAAATGTGCCTGGAAAGCTGCCAGAGATTGCGATTGTGCAGAGAGGAATAGTTGTTTAACGACGACGCCTACATTAACATGTCCGACTCGCCGGAGTTCGCCTCACAAAAAATCTACCGAAAATTTGCTGGAGTTTGCCTCGACTAGGCCGATGATTTTCCACTTCGGTTGCCTAGGTTACATTAGGGAAGAAGAGTTGACGGAATGTGAAACCCGAAAAATGAAGTGGGCTTGCATTTTTTGGAAGTGGTATTTAAACGCGCTCCTAGAACAGGGAACACTACACACATCCAAAAATTTTCCCCCCAAAAGTGGGGAAATTTTTATATTTGTCGAACGCATCATTCTTATGCACGGTGGTCGCTGTCATTAATATGGGGCTAAATTGTTATTTGTTATATTCAAAGGGATGATGTTTGTTAGGTGTTCCTTAACGAATGTCGGTTTAACTCATGCATTTATGATCACCATCACCGTCCCAAATAGATAATTAGCCTCTGTTTGGCGTGGCTTATTTGCTCCGATGAGTTTGATCAAAAACGTCATTATCATATAATGTATTTTGACAAGACAAGGTTATGAACGCTACCAAGAAAATAAACTAGTTTTGAACATAAAATGTATGAATTTTTTTAGGTGAGGTCGGGCGTTCACGAACCATGATTCATGACCACTGCTTTCATGACTGCCACCATCACGCCAAACAAAGCCTTAAGTGCGTTAATAAATACATTTTTTGCTCTCAGGCCTCACTTTCTTTAGAAATTTTGGAGCTACTGCATCAATTCTATCATGGCCCAGGCTTGGCTCGAGTAGGCTTAATGGGACCCGACTGGTTCAACCGTGAGGGCTACAGCCCAAGTGACAGCGACACATTTCCGGCATGTCTATCAGCGCAGCGCGGTGTTGGCGTTGGGTCTCGAACCCGCAACCCTTGATAAGGGGTCTTAAAATCACTCCTCATCACCAATTGAGATGCAGGTTGCAGCCCTCACGGTTGAACCAGTCGGGTCCCATTAATCCTCCTCGATCCGGGTCTGGGCCGTGACAAATTCACCGCTCTAGTGTTTCTCCACCTCTCTGCTGGAAAACTCACAGCAAAACCTCCTTAGAATAACTATGGGTGATGTCGGTTTCTTCACACTTCTCGATAGCATTTCATATCTTCTTTATTCTTTTTAATACCCTCTTTTCAATGAAATTTTTTTCAGTGAGTTACTCTCACCTAGAAATAGGTGGGAGAATAAATAGGAGATTTTGGGAGTGCGGTGCAGTCCATTCATTCAGAAAATTTTTCGTCCCTGACTTCTCCTATTGCGAAACCCAAAAGCGCCAGTTCCCGGCTTATCCTCTTCACGCCGCGCCACCCTACTGGTAGTAGGCTACATTGCTCATCCTGTATCCTTCCTTCAACGACGCTATCTTTTTTGCTACACTGTCTTGTCGCGCCACCCTTTACGCTCTTCTTTCCGACTCATCCATCAACTAATCCACCGCCTCCTCCGACATACAGACATGTTTCCGGTCTAAACAATCTTGCACTAGTCATCTTTTTCCTCCAGGGGTGGTTATAAGCCGCATTTGCTCCTGCTCTTGTTGAGGAACAATATCTGATCACAGTACTATCAACTTTGATATTATTAAACTGAAATACCATCACAATTGATGGTATTTTTTGCATCTACCTATTGGCTAAATAAAATTGTGATATTAAATGAAATTAAATTATGGAATCATGACTTTTGCAACTGTTGTAATATTAAAAGTATGTTCCACTAAAAAAATTATTGATCTTTAACTCTAGAGTTTTCTACTGTTAAATGTAAAATTTTTTTGTGTAGTACTGTCAAATTTGTTAGAATTTAACTTAAATACCCACAGATTTAATCGTATTTTTACAAAATACTGTCTTTAATATTGTGCCAACTTTCTGTATCTATAAATAGATTGTACAAAGTATTGATTGTACAAAATACTGTCTCTAGAGTTTTATGATTTTATATTGATTATTTTTTTCATCCAATAGTATTGTGTAGTATTCCCAAATGTAAAAAAAGACCGTTTTGTCATTTCAATTTAGTTTTATTGTATTCTGCTATTGCCTAAATGAAATTGTGATTTTAAATGAATTTAAATCATAGACTATTAATGTTTGTAACTGTAGTAATATTAAAAGTATGGCAATTTGTCATTTTCTAAGAAATTGTTGAACATTTCTATCTATTACTGTTCCACTAAACAAGTTCTTGATCTTTATCTGTTAGAGTTCTCTAGGGTTAAGTATACAATATTTTCATCGAATACTACTGTGTTGTTGTTAGAAAAAAACAGAAAACAAACCGGAAGTGATTTAACAGAAACTTTATTATCACAAAAATGTATCAATTATAATGTTATAACCTCCCTTTTATAGAATGAAGGAGATGAGAGAGATTACAAATAAGCAATGTGGGACTAAAAATTTACAAGTATATGCGGCTTTACAAAATGACAAACCGGACAAGCCGTGCGGTTAGACAAACCGGCTAACCGCCTGACCGCAACCAGGATGAGAGAACAAGCACCCAAGAGAGCAAGTCGTCACAGGAGATCGCTAGACCGCCCGGTCTCCAAGTCGTCTGAGACAAGCCGCCTGACCGCTGGGACACCAAACTGCAACAGCCCAGCACACAGACCGGCTAGGAGAAACCGCCAGACCGCCCGGTCTCCGAACATCAACAGACCGCCCGATCTCCATCCTGCAACACTCCCCCTCAAGCTGGAGCATAGATATCAATCATGCCTAGCTTGTCACAGATGTGGAAAAAGGAAGCGGACACCGGCTTGGTGAAGACGTCTGCCAACTCGTTGTCGGAAGTGACAAACGGAGTGCAAATCTGCTTCTTCAATATCTCTTCCAAAATAAAATGACAGTCAACTTCTATGTATTTTGTTTTCTCATGAAAGACCGGATTTTTGGAAATGTATATCGCGGCCTTGTTGTCATAGAACATAGGAAGAGGATAGTTGTAAACCTCTCCTAAGTCAAGCATGAGAGCCTGCAACCATTTCAACTCACATGTAGTCGACGTCATACTGCGATATTCCACCTCTACACTAGACCTGGAGACCACAGACTGTTTCTTGCTCTTCCAACTCACAAGATTGCCTCCAAAAAACGTGCAGAAACCTGATGTTGATTTGCAGTCCCCTTTGTCATCAGCAAAACTTAAATCAGAGTACGCTTCAACCCGTAGGTGACCATTCCTTTGAAAGAGGAGTCTTTTCCCTGGTGCTACTTTAATATACTCTAATATCTTCAGGGCAGATTGTAGATGACACTCCCTAGGAGCTTGCATGAACTCGCTCACCTTGCCAACAACATAAGAGATGTCGGGCCTGGTTACCGTGAGATAAATGAGCTTGCCCACCAGACGCCGGTACCTCGTAAGATCGGATAGAAGAGGCGAGTCATCTGTCCAAGTTTTGTCTTCTCTAGCAGCCATAGGATAATGGGCAGGTTTAACACCAGACAATCCTGCCTCCTTTAAAAGATCAAGAGCATACTTTCATTGGGAAAGGACCATGAAGTTGGGCTTCCTAGAGATTTCAATCCCCAGAAAGTATTTCGGGGACCCCATATCCTTTGTGACCAGGTGTTGACGAAGGTGTTTCTTTGTCAGTAATACCTCATCCTGATCATCGCTAGTAAGAAGAATGTCATCAACATAAACCACAAGAACAACCAAACCAGAGGCGGTTTTCCGAACAAACAAGGAGTGATCTGCGGAGCGTCTCGTAAAACCAATGGCCGCAACAATGCCACTGAACTTGTCAAACCAAGCACGAGGGCTCTGCTTGAGGCCATAGATAGCCTTCTTTAGCTGGCATACTCGTGTCTCCCCCTGATCAACATACCCAGGAGGTTGCTCCATGTAAACATCTTCCTGCAGATCACCGTAAAGGAAAGCATTCTTAACATCCAGCTGCGAAATGAGCTAATCCTTGTTGACAGTGACAGAGAGAAGGACCCAAATGGTGCTGAGACGAGCCACAGGAGAGAAAGTATCAAAGTAATCAACACCATATGTCTGAGTGAAACCTTTGGCCACCAGGCGGGCCTTTTATCGATCCACGCTACCGTCGGGACAGAATTTCACAACAAAGACCCAACGGCAGCCAACAACATCCGTGCCCAAAGGTGGGGGAACCAGGGTCCAAGTCCCCCGTTCAGTGAGGATAACAATTTCCTCATCCATAGCAGTCTTCCAATGAGGAATAGTGATAGCCTCCTGGTAGGTGCGGGGAGTGGTGGTCTCAGAGATAGCCAATGCAAATGTCCTGCGAGAAGGAGTCAGACGATCATATGAAACAACAGCAGCCAGCGGGTGCTGGGTACACGTCCGCACCCCTTTGCGAAGAGCTATGGGTAGATCCAGGTTGGCATGTTCCTCAGTAACCGGAGCATCCGTGGCGGAGAGAGCTGACCTGGGAGGAGAGAGCGACAACGACGAAGAGGAGGGAGATGGGGGAGAAGAGGCGAGAGAGGGTGGATATAGTGGAGATGGTGGAGATGGTGGAGGTGGCAGAACAGTAGTAGGAGCATAGGGAATTGTGGGGTTGTGGTGAGAGGTAGGATCAGCAGGAGTAGAGGAGGAAGAGGAAGAGAAGTAAGATGCATTTTCAAAGACGGTGACATCCGCAGAGACAAATTGCTTGCGGGTAACAGAGTCAAAGCAACAATAACCTTTCTGAGTGGGAGAGTACCCCAGAAAGACACATTTAGTGGACCGCGGGGAGAGTTTGTCGCGGGTAGTAGAGGGAGCATGCACAAAGACTGTGTAGCCAAAGATACGTAGAGGAAGAGGAAAGGGTTCTTTGCCCAGATAGAGAATGGAGAAAGGAGTTTGACCACGGAGAACGGTGGAGGGAATGCGATTGTTGAGATAGAAAGCGATGAGAACAACATAGCCCCAGTAGGAGCGAGGGACATGCATTTGCGTTAGCAGAGTGCGAGCGACATCAAGGAGGTGACGGTTTTTGCGTTCCGCTACTCCATTTTGTTAGGAGGTGTAAACGCAACTGGTTTGATGTATAATCCCATGTTGCGTGCAGAAAGAGGAAAATGCATGACTGAGATATTATTTTGCATTATCCGAGCGTAAGATTTTAATGGAGACATCAAACTGAGTTTGAATGGAATGGTAAAAGGATGTCCATACATCAAAAAGTTCAGAGCGGTCGCGTAAGAGATATACCCAAGTAGAGCGAGAAAAGTCATCAATGAAAATAACAAAATAGGAACTACCACAACCAACGGTAAGGGTAGGAGCAGGACCCCAGATGTCGGAGTGAACAAGATCAAACAGATGGGTAGAATCACGATCTGGCTTTGGAGGAAAGGAGGAGCGGTGATGCTTGCCAAGTTGACATGCGTCACAATTAAGAGGAGGATGATGCGGAGGGAGGTGGGGCAGAAGCTGGCGAAGAAGCCGGGGAGGAGCATTACCAAGGCGAAGATGCTATTGGAGAAGATCTGTAGAGGAGGAGGAGAAGGCAGATAGAGCAGAGACGTTGTCGAGGAAGTAGAGGCCGCCGCTCTCAGTCCCGGTAGCAATCATCCGTTGGGAGTCCGGATCCTGAAAAGAACAAGAAGTAGGAGTGAATGTGACGGAGCACTGTAGTTGCTTGCATAAAGAAGTAACCGATAATAAATTGCAAGGAAACTGGGGAACAAAGAGGGTATCTGCCAGGCACAGAGAGGGAGTGACTTGAACCATGCCCATCCCATTGACCGAGGAGGGAGAGCCATCAGCAACTATGACCGGGGGCAACCGATCATGTGTTTCTAGATGAGAGAAAAACTGAGGATTGCCTGTCGTATGATTTGTAGCACCAGAGTCGATCAACCATCGTCCATGAGTAACAACGTGGGCACTACCAGAAGAGGTGACCACCAAGGCGGACAGCTTGGAGGTGGAATCCATTGAAGAGAGACGATGAGAGAACAGGAAGCAGCGGCGACAACAATATGTCGCAAGCTGGGCGAACATAAGCAGGCCGCGCGGCTAGGAAGGCCGCAGGCAGGAGAAAACAGGTCGGACGGCAAAAGTAAGGACGCAATGACTAGTAAGCAGGAGCGGCTAGAAGGAAACAAGGTCGCGGCGACTACTAAACAGGTCGCGGCGACTAAGAGGAGGAGAGCGGTGAGAACAGGTCGCTGTGACTTAAGGACATGTCACAACAACGAAGAAGAGCAGCTAGAGAAGAGAAGCAAGGAGAAACAAGCCGCACGAACAGGACAGCGGTCAGAAGAGAAGGCAAGCTGCGAAGATAGGTCGCGGAAAGCAGAAACAAGCCGCGCGAACAGGGCAACGGTCAGCGGAGGAATCAATCCGCGAAGACAGGTCGCGGAAAGAAGAATCAAGCCGCAAGAATCAGAGAGTGCACACAATCAGGAGGAAAAGACCGTTTGCTCTGATACCATGTTAGAAACGAACAGAAAACAAACCGGAAGTGATTTAACAGAAACTTTATTATCCCAAAAAGGTATCAATTACAATGGTATAGCCTCCCTTTTATAGAATGGAGGAGATGAGCGAGATTACAAATAAGCAATGTGGGACTAAAAAATTACAAGTATATACGGCTTTACAAAATGACAAACCGGTCAAGCTGTGCGGTTAGACAAACCGGCTAACCGCCCGACCACAACCAGGATGAGAGAACAAGCACCCCACAGAGCAAGTCGTCACAGGAGATCGCTAGACCGCCCGGTCTCCAAGTCATCTGAGACAAGCCGCCTGACCGCTGGGACACCAAACTGCAATAGCCCAGCACACAGACCGGCTAGGAGAAACCGCCAGACCGCCCGATCTCCGAACAGCAACAGACCGCCCGGTCTCCATCCTGCAACAGTTGTACTATCAAATTTATGAGTATTTAACTTAAATACCCCCATCTTTAACAATGTTTGTACAAAATACTATCTCTAACACTGCATCAACTGTATCTGTAAATTGATTGTTGTCGTAGAAATTTTTTCATAAATTTGTCATGCATTTGTCATTTATTAGAGAAAAATGAGGTATTAGGTCCATTTTGATCTTTATATTTTAACGTTTTATGATTTAATATTGATTATTTATTCATTCAATAATACTGTGTAGTATTTGAAAAAAAAACTGATAGTTTGTCAGTTTCAACTTTGTTAGTATTTAACTTAAATACCCTCAGATTTAAAAGTTCATGTATAAAATACTTTCCTTAATACTGCACCAACAGTATTTGTATAAATATTATTGAAGTATGCTAATTTTCTCAAAATTTGTCTTCCATCTGTCTTTTATTTGAGATAAATAGTGTATTCTATTGATTTTAAGAAGTACTAATTAGATAGTGATTACATTGTTTTTTTGTGTTGTTCATTGTTGCTATTTATTAATTAAGATTTAATGTAACTGTTAATCTGTATTTGTTATTTTCAGATGAGTCGTTCCCAAATCTTGAATTGTAGGTGCGACATATCTTCTTTCAAAGAACGTGTAAGGCTAATCTTAGATGTCATTAATGAGGGGTCCAAGAATGATCTTCGCCTGGATGGTATACTACAATTATTTTTCATCCCAAATCTAAAGCAAAACATCTATTGCTCACCACATTGGTGAAAGCTTACTCGAGGAAGCACAAAGCGTTTCTTCTTGGTAATGTCTACATGAAGTTCATCGTTAATCAAGTTGCGTTGATGTTAAGTATACCAAATCGCAGAGTTGAATTTAAGTTCGAAAGACGACCATTTGTTTCCTACGAGCAGAAAGATTTACTTGCTGATATGGAACGGCTATCAGAGGCTGATTGGTCAGAAGATATAGAGAAAAGCAGAGTAGATATTTTGATAAAATATCTTCTTTACAAGCTACTTTTCCCACCCTTCAAGTTTTAAAAATACCACATTGTATACATATTTTTGGCGGATTAGAAGAGTTTCAGAGATACAATTGGCCGATCTGCACAAATTTATGCTCCCACAGTTCAGGTTTTTGAGTCCTAAGGCATCTACCAGAGGTCCTGAGGAGAGCATAGGCTACTTGGAGGGATGTTCGGTGTTGTTGTTGGTATGTATATACATGTTATTTATTAACTTACATTGATTAGCAATGGAAGTTAAGCTCCAATTTTATAATTTATAGGTGTGGTTCTTAGAGGTAACAAAGGTGATAGAAGTCTTCGATGACTTGGTTAGACCACGATTGAATTGGTGGTCTTCTAAGATTAGCTTTCACGCTAAGTTTTGTTCAACCTTAAAGTCCATGTTAATGGAGACTCGTATGATTAGTCTATAATGCTGTTACTATTAATTGATACGATTCTACAATATTAAGGTGTTGTATTTATACTATTATTATCTTTTTTCAACTTTAACAAGGTTTGCATTACATTTGTAAATGTTCTTTCATGTGAGAAGCAACTTCTTGGAGTTGAGGACGAAGTGACTTCTGATTTTGACAGTTCTTCCAATAAAGAACAAGATGAAGAAGAGGAGGTAGATGAGGAAGCAAAAGAAAGTATTGAGAACCATATACTGAGGTTTGTTGCTAGTAAACTTGGGAATATTAACGATAGACAATGGAAACAGTGGAAGAAGAAAGGCAAAGAAGTGAAGAGGAATGAAATGGATAAGGGGTTCATAAGAGAAAGAAAGAGTATAGAAGTTGAGATGGATTCAAAAGTAAGACAATGTGTTGATGAAGTATGTCAATATATTGATCAAGAAATTACTGAGTTACGAAGATACTTTGACGAAAGATTTGATGCATTAGCGTCCATATATCAGGCTCCGACTTCATGCAGTGAGCAATCCCACAGTGTGTCAACTCAAAACCATGAATAGTACACAAGCGTAGCTTGATTAAGGCTATCAAAGAGCAGCCGGACAGAAAGAGAAGAGTTGGATTCTCTCCAAGTCAACATGCTTTTCAATTTCCTGGGAGAGCTTTGGTTTCATCAAAAAAATCAAGCAATGATAGATAATTTAATGGAAAAAATACTCAGCTAGGTAAATATACATTGACCAATTTTCTAAAATACAATATTAGATTTTTTGCTTAATAAATTATTGTATTTACATTGTTGCAGTACAAACATCATATTTCGGCGTGGAAATTTGCAGATGTGTCGCTCTGATTTGGAAGCACTATTACGGACTGGATGGCTTAGTGACCTCCACTTAGATGCGTATAGCGTTGTCTTGAGCATGCATAATGCTGAACGCCCAGATCGTGTGAAGCCCTTTCTTTATATATCCCCCACTCATACTATGAGTGAATATTTGTTCTCATTTCATTTCATTTCTTAATAACCATTGTGAATTATTCTACATTAAACCTTTTCTCATCCACTACATGAGTAATGGCACTAACTTATGTTAGTACCGATAGTATTTGACATAAATACTGTCATAATCAATAGTATTTCAAGTGACATTAAATAAAATGGCAGTATTCCAATTATGATCAGAATACATTTTTTTAATTACATGGTTTATCCTGCAGCAATTTAGAAGAACCAAATTCAAAGGTGGCACGACATTGTTGAGTCACATTACAAAGGATATTATAATGTTCTCAGACTTGCTCCCAATTCCCATTCATGTTAGCGGGCATTGGGCTCTAGTTGTTGGCAAAATGAAAGACAAAATATGGGAGTTTTATGACTTCTTGCCTAACCCAATACAACTAAGGAGCATAGGCGAAGTGGTGAGAATGATAAGCTAACATTTCAATTTGGTCTCATCCACAAATTTATGCTATTCTTTTTATTTGAAGCTTAAGTTTCTACATGAGGATATTGGAGAACATGCAGCTGAATTACATCCACACCCACTTTGCTATTTAGCCTACTAATGCGACTAATCTAGCTTCTGTGGAAGATTTCTTGCAAGGATAGCATATGACTCAGATTCTCTAGGATAAGCGCGCTAATACACAACTTCGAATGCAGTACTATGCTAATAAGCACAGAACAGAGAGGACCTTAGAAATTGGGATTTAGTCTATCTCCCTTCTTCGCCAGAGCTCGGTTGCTTTAAGGAAGAATTGTAAACTGACACCTCTCTATTTCCCTTCCCAAGTTCTTGCAAAGAATGGCGCGACTGCCTATGCTTTTGAGCTTCCTCCTGGCTCCCAGATTAACCTAGTCTTTCATGTCCCTCTTGAAGAAGATGGGTCCTAATCCTAATCTTTTTCCCATTTCACCTTTGAAGGAGGTGTCAGAGAAGTCTCAATTCACGGGCAGTTCCCTATCATTCCCTAGGACTACCCCTTCCTTTATGAGAAGAAGTTTCTTTCTTTCGAGAAGAAGTAAAGTTCAATTGCCCATCCCTCTTCAAGGTCTATTAGAAATGCTATTCCCTTAGGTCGAGAATGGGTATATGATTTCTTATAGGTGCAACTGAAGATGCGATAAGCCCTGTTGATGGACCTTCGTCGAAGTAAGCACATGGGATCCCTACGAATCTCGTGCATTCTCTATCTTGTTTTATTCATCTTGGTGCCAGCTCGATCTTCAACTCTAGTGGAATGAGTGATTCAAGTCTGTTTGATCATCTCGAGACGGACAGTTTCAGCAAAACACTCATTGTGCCTTTGAGTCAAACTTTGAAGATCCAACAACGACACAATTGTGATTTCTATTAGGCCCTACGTGCCTAATTCACGTTAAGGAACAATCCTCAATAGAAAGCACTTCGTCAACGGGTGGACATTGAGATGGAAAAAGCATTCGATCCCTTGGGACTACTACAAGAGGAAGTGAAAAAGAGCCCTTAAAGAGTGTCATTTTCCGCAGTTACAGTTCTCATAGGGGCAATCACGCTTGCTGTATTACTTTTCAATTCTGCTTGTGTGAATAGCTTCTAGATGGAAAGTGGACTACTAATTCGATTATAGGAAGGAAGCGACCGATAGCAAAGATAGCTAAAGATATTCAAATGGTTTATCCATTATCAAGGTTAGACACATTAGGTCATGAAGTCACTCCCTCATATGCTCTCCCCATCCCTATGCTTTGGAGGTCAGTAGGCTAGAGTTCTCGCTTCCTGCTGCTTTGCCACCAATGTGACGAAGTCTTAGTCTTTTTTTCCTATCAGAAAAGATAGAAGGAACCTCAAGCGGGGAATCACCCGAGATAGAATCGGCCAAAACCGCCCAGTGGGATTCCATTGGGCCACCGAAAGGGATTTCTTTGAGGTATCCCATAGAAGCTAACTAAAGGCATAAGCCAAAGACAGCTAAAAATAGGGAACCTTCCCTTCGTGAAATATGCGTAGGAGGTTAGCTTAGGGGCGAAAGAGGCTCGAGCGATAGCGAGAGGGGCGAAAGAGTAACCCGATGGAGCTAGGAGAGGGGAAAAAGCAGAACTGCTTGACTTCGGGAGTTGAGCTCTTGACACCAGTTCTAGAAGATGTATCACTGGAAGAGTGAAGATTCCCTTCATCAAAGAATTTGAAAGTGAAAGAGATAGATCTAACTTTACTCTAGAGGGGGGGGGGGGGTGAATAGAGTATATTAAAAACTTTGATTTTATTTTTATAGCGGTTTTAAAAATTAGTGATATATATAGATAATATACACAACACACAAATAAAAAGTATCAATCACAAATGACACGAGGATTTTATAGTAGTTCCCCAATAAATCTAGGTACATCTACTCTTCTACCACCCTGGTAGTAATCCACTATAGGTTTTTGCTCCGGTGCCCAGTCACTAGAAGATATATTTTATAAGGGAGATCTAGCAACACTTTGAGCTTTTGACCAGGTACCAAAAACTAAACTTAAGTCTTTTGATCAGGTGACTTATGAACCAAGTGTAAACTTTTGAAGGGAGTTAGAACCATGTACACAGTTTAAGAATAAAATAAAAGAGTCAGATGTTGTCTTCTCTGTCATGTATGTTTGAGAAGACATAGTGGATGATGTTGTAAAAATCCCCCCGTGATTTGAATAGAGAATGTGATCAAGAGAGGAGATTTTTCTTCATGGTGTAGGCCTTCTTGAATGCTTTTACTCTCCAGTAGATGTTTTTGACAGATATATATTAGGATGTCTCTCAGATTGAAGGTATGTCTCTAAACAAGAGGCTGAAGCAGAATGTATGTATCTCTATATCACCCTATTTATCTTGGTGAATATATATAGACTGTCAGGGAAGAATTCAAACATTGTGTCTATTTGAAATAAACGATTCTTGAAACGTCTGAAGAATCTCTTGAGAATTGTAAATGCCGTGGAGTTAATTAGATTAAAAACCTCTATGATAAATCCATATTTAATGTTGCCTTAACGACTATGTTCGTTAGAATATTTAACATTAAATATCAGAGTTTTAACTGACTGAAAATCTTTATTTCAAGGATAACTAAATCACCTAGAGGGGGGGGGGGGTGAATAGGTTTCTTAGTCCTTAGTGACTATCTTTTTTCTTTTAGTGAGATGCTTTATTGATTGATTATGTTCTGCTTTCAGGACATGCCACCTGCACAAAGAAAACAATACAACAAAGTCCACACAGATTTATAGTGGTTCCCCAATCTTTCGATACATCATGTTGGAACCCTTTTATTGATTTGGGCTAGGATCATTATCATTTGTTTAGGATGATTAGTTTGACCCAATATGTATAGTCTAGGGTCAGATGTTATTCTTTCCAGGGTTTCTACTTCAGAAGAAATCGAGAGAAATACAGTCAGACAAATGCAGAATTCAGTTCGACGAAAGCAGAGCTGCGTTCGACGAATGCCGAGCTCAGCTCGATGAACTCAGAGTTCTACCTCTGAGTTTAGCTCGATGAAAGCTGAGTTCCGGTCGACGAACTCAGACCTCAACTCTGCAGCTCAGCTTGACGATAGCCAAGCTCAGTTCGACGAAAGACATATTTAGCTAGATGAACTCCAGGCTCCGATCGATGATTTCCAGGTCTAGTTCGACCAATTCTTTGAAGTATTTAGGCAGTTATATTGATTCAGAGGCAGAATGATTTCAGGCTTAATTTCAGTCAGTTATACTCTGATATTTAATGTTAAATATTCTTAATGAATATTGTCATTTCTGGCAGTATTAAATATGGAATTATCATAGAGTTATTATTCTAATTAATTACCAGGACAGTTAAGGAATGGTTTTATTCCAAATATTTGAATCTAGCCGTTACAAATCCTCAGAAATTCTTCAGACGTTTCAAGGAATATTTTTGAAAATCAAATGTTTTTGAATTCTTCTCAGAGTATATATATTCAGAAAATTGCAGATACAGTTTTTTTTTAAAAAGGGGATTACTGACTGAGACATAGACAAAGATTTTTTTTTTTGGATAACTTGCTTCTGACTCTCCAAGAGACAATCATTTTCACAATCAATCTGAAATTTCAACTGGAGAGAAATAATATTCTTGAAGGCCTACACTCTGAAGAAAAGTCTCCCTCTCCTGATCATAATCTCTACACAAATCAGGGGGAGCTTTTACATCATCAATCCACTAGTCTTCTCAGAGACTATTGAAAGAGAAGACACCATCTTTTCTTTTAGTTTATTTCATAAACTGTGTACATGGTTATAACTCCCTTCAAAAGTTAAACCTCTTGGTTCATAAGTCACTTGATCAAAAGACTTAGCTTGGTTTTGGGCACCTGATCAAAAGCTCAAAGGGTTGTTAGATCAACCTTGGAAAATAGATCTTCTGGTGACAGGGCACCTGATCAAAAACCTGTAGTGGATTCCAACTAGGGTGGCAGAAGAGTGGATATACCCAGATTTATTGGGGAACCCCAATAAATTTCCTTATGTCGTCTGTGATTGTTATTCTTCTTATTTGTGTGTTGTGGTTATTCTCTCTCTGTATATATATACCACTACTTTTAATCCGCTATAAAACTAAATTAAAGTTTTTAATATACACTATTCACCCCCTCTAGTGTAAAGTAGATCTATCCCTCACTTTCAATTGGTATCGGAGTCAGGTTCTTTGGTTTTATAGGCTAATACCTGAACCATAAGATCTGATAGATTTAATTTTTGCCTAGAAATTTATCATGACGCAAAATAAGGAATATTAAAGCACTAGACCTCTTGTGTGCAACCTAAATAAGTTTGTACTATGGAAGGCAAGGATTAGGTTATACATGAACTCTATTGATGAAGATATCTACAACTCTATTTTGATAGGTCCACCTCTACCAGTGGCAACAACAAGTACCAGTGTTGTACCACCTCCAGAATGGACAAAAACCCAAAAGAAATCTAAGATTGCTGATGCCAAAGAAATGAACATCTTAGCTCAAACAATGTCAGATGACATCTTCCAAAGGTTACTGAATGCACCTCAACTAAAGCTATCTGGGAATCCCTCAATACAATGGTTGTTGGATCTACTGACGAGAGGAAAGACAGAAGATCACACCTTATCTCTTATCTCTCAATATGAGAACTTCAAAAAGGGAGAACCTGAATCTGTATCTGAAATGTTTTCAAGGCTCAGTCTCATTATTAATGAACTGAAGACCATGGAGAAGGACATCACATTGACAGAAGTCAACGATAAGATCCTCACGTGTTTCCCTAGAACATGAGATTCAAGGATCTGGCCAATCAAAGAAGCCAGAAGCTTAAATGAGATTTCAACTGAGACCTTGTTGGGGAAGCTCAAATCTTATGAGCAGCTCATCAGAATAAGGTAAGCTAAACAAAGCACTTCACCTACAGTAAGGAAAGAGAGGAGCATAGCTTTCCAAGCAACAGAAGAAACAAAAGGTCTTCCAGAGAATGAAGATCTTATAGGTCTCTTGGCTAGGAAATTCTACAAAATGGCAAGAAAAGACTTCAAAAGAAGATCTTCCAGAAATAATGACAAATCAAGGTATGAAAAAACACTCACTAAAGAAATTATGTGTTATGATTGTAGGAAACTAGGACATATTCTTCCTGAATGTCCTAAGAATCAGAAGAAGGACAAGAAGAAAGAGAAAGACTATAGGAAGCACTCCAACAGACCCTCTTCTGGTAAGCACAAACAGAAGGAGAGAGGTTTTGTAGCTGAAACCTGGAGTGAATCAGATGATGAGTCTTCATCCAGCTCAAGTGAAGATGAAGAAGCAAAGGCTAAAGTAGTATGTTTGATGACAATCAATGCCTCATGCAGTAATTCTGATGCTGAATATGAATCTGAAGAGGATCAGGTAATCTCTACCCTTGACTTTTCTTCAGAACAATTTAAAAGGGACTTTAAATTATTATGCAAGGCCTTGATAAAATTTGAGGAGTAGATAAGACATCTCAGAGAGAAGTTAACTGAATTAGATAATCTATCTTCTGAAAACATAAAACTTAAAGATGATTTGAAAATTGCTTCTGAACAAATAGTATCTTTAGAAAACAAATTGTCTGAGGCCAAAAAGTTTGAAGAGTCTCTTAATGGGAGAAATATGAAATTGATGGATATCACAAGCATAGTTAATGCCATATTAAATGACAAACTAGGCTTGGGAGCTTCATCTAGTCAGTCTCATCTGTTACAGAAAAATATTTTATCTACACCTGTAAAATTTGTTTCTGCCAAAGGAAAATAAGTATTACAAATTACAGATAAAGTCATTGAAATTTTACAAAAGCCTAAACAAAATAAAATTTTTCATAAAACCTATGTTCAACAAAATTCGTCGAACCAAGATCGACAAAATCAACACTTTTCGTCAAACAGAGAATGACAAACTATGAACATAGGAAATTGTGCTCGACGAAATCAATATGATTCATTGAACTACGATCGACAAATGTGGAACACAGAACATGAACAATATTTTTCTATGAACGGAGCTCGACGAACTCAGTCCCATTCGTCGAACTCAGCTCTTCAAAACAAAAATTTTAATTTTTTTCAAAAGTATAATCAAACTCAAAAAATTATAAATCCTTTTACTCAGTGGATTATCCCTCCTAGAAGATATCATCCACTAGGTTATAAGGATCAACCCGAGTATTCTTATATCTCAAATTATCTTGAAAGAAAAATAGGACCGAAGGTAACCTAGGTCAAGAACATCTAATTTTGTTTTGTACAAAAAAGGAACTATCCTACCAAAGAGGAATAGTTGTATTTGTATAGTGGATGTTCAAAGCATATAACAGGAAGCAAATCAAACCTGAGTGACTTCAAAGCTAAGCTTGGACCTAAAGTCATTTTTGGAGACTCTAACTGTGGACAGACAGAAGGCTATGGCAATGTCAAGGTTGGAGCAGTTACCTTCAAGAAGGTAGCCTATGTGAATGGTCTCAAGCATAACCTTATATCCATAAGTCAATTATGTGATGAAGGTTATCAGGTAGATTTTAGCAAATCTTTATGTTATATTACATCAGATGATAACAAAACTGTTTTAACTGGAGTTAGACAAGGTAACATTTACTTAGTAAACTTTAACTCTGCAAGATCTAAAATTTACTTGTTCAATCAAATAAGTAAGACAAATGAATTATGACATAAAAGACTAGGTCATATAAACCTTATGACTATTTGAAAGAATTGGTTTCAAGATAACCTAAACACCTAGAGGGGGGGGGTGAATAGGTTCAATTCCTTTTTACTCTAAGGCAGAATATTAATTCAGTTAATCAATTAGAATCAAACAGTTCTACAGCTACCACATCACAGAAATCACAATATCACACACAATCACAGATGGCATACAGATTTATAGTGGTTCCCCAAATGATGGGTACATCCACTTTCCCCCTTCGCCTATCTAGCAGTGTGCTAGATTCGGCCTAACTTCTTCCTTCCTTCTCAGATCCACAAATCTTACAACTCAGAACCCAGTCAAGATTCCTACAACTCAGAGTGAGTCCACACTCCTACAACTCAGGAAATTAAGCCCTATCTCAGCCTTCACCCAGGCCTACAACTCAGAGAATTAAATCTCCTACCTCAGGCACACAGCCCTACCTCAGCCTTCCCAAGGCCTACAACTCAGAGATGTAAATCTCCTACCTCAGACACTCAGCACTATCTCAGCCTTTATAATTACGCTTACAACTCAGATCAATAATGATCTTATAGAAAAATGATATAAAATAAGTTTTATCTTTCACCCAAGTTGAGAGAGAATGGGTAGAAAGTTTTCTTGATCAGTTCTTGAAGAATCTGATTACACAGAAATCAACCTGTCTTTGGCTTTCTTCAAAGCTTCTTGAATCTGAACACAGTAAGGTTGAATTTCTTGAAGATGATCTTCAATCAGCTTCCTTCTTAAAATCCAGAAATTAATCTGAATTCTTCTTTGCAGATTAGTTCAGGATCTGCTCTTAAGAGACTAGTTGATGATAGTCTCTTTCTTCACTTGAATTGTTGGTGCTCTCTCTCTCTACAAATTCTTCTGAAGATATTTTGAAATTCTTCACTTAGATCCACTTGAAATCTCTGACTGGATTTTCTTGTGTATGCTGGATCTTCTGTTGTAATTGTGTTTTTTGTACTTCGTCGTATTTTTCAGTTGATAGAATCTGTCTTTATATAGACTTCATCCAAGATTACCGGCTGATCGGGTTGCTAACCAACTTCTGACAGATCTGACAGTTGTAGTAGACTTGTTGGTTATGGCAGCTGTCAAGTCTCCAATCACTTCTTGAAACTTTGTCTCTGTCAGCAAAGTGTCGAGTCTGAACTTCACATGTGTCAACACAAGTAGACTAAGTGTCGACACAATCCTTGGTGGTGTCGACACAGCTCTCATGGTGTCGACACTGCTACTCAACATTGCTTCTGTAAGAATGTGTCGACACAGTTGATGTTGACTGAACTTTCTGTATATCGACATAGTTAATGTCGACTAAACTTTCTATGTGTCGACACAAGTCCTGTGTGTCGACACAATTTCTTTTAGTGTTGACACAACTTTTCCAAATGTCGACACAATTGACTCCAGGTGTCGACACAAGTCTTCACAAGTGTCGACACAGATTCTTCTGGTGTCGACTCATGGACTTAGAAACTTTTCCTGCATATTCTTAACCTGCACATATAAACTCAAAACAACATCAAATACACCTTGATGAATATCATTGAGCTAAGTGAGGCTTCTCCAAATCTGGTACACATTTTCTAATATACCCAACAATCTCTCCCTATTTGGAGAAGTCATAACCCTTAGTCAATGATATACACCATTTATAATAAACACATATTATGATGTATATAAACATTACATGACAGGGTAATATATAAACAAAACATGTATAATATGTCATTACAGAATGATGCAAACACAGTGAGCATGAAACATTGTTTTGTTTAAACTATCAAAAGTTTGTCAACAATTAGTTTACATAGATTTTTAACAACTAAAGATTACATTGTTGTAAAATCTAGTTAATCTATTCTAAGGCTGATCTGGCTCCTTGATGACTATGCATTTTCCTGGTTTGATCTGAGCCCGCACAGTAGGTTCAACATCATCAGCAGGTTTCTTCCCTTTCAGATCTTTCCTTTTCTGTTCTTCAGCACTTATCTTTTGCCTTTCAAAATAATGAAAAGGATTTGGGAAGTAATTGCTAGGCTCCAGAGCATTAGCATGTAATTTCCCAGCTTTTACTTTCCTTCTGTATTGGAGAATGGCTTCCTGCCTGGCTTCATACTTGTTCCATTCTTGCTCAGAGTACCATTTACCCCTTTCATGGGTCTTGTCCTTCACAGCTTTCCAGGCAGTCCATATAATGTTCCTGGAAGTAGGACTCCATTGTTCAAAATCAGGCTTCAACTCTGCCTGTTCTCTAAACCTTTTCTTTGAGAGTTGAGCTTCTTGCTCTTTATGCAAAGCTGCCTCTGACATTTCTACTTTCTCAATAATAACATTCTTAGTAGCCTCTGGAGGGCTGTACATCTGATGAACCAGGTGTTGAATTTCCTCAAAGTTAGAAGGGGGATATATGATTTGAGCTACTTCCTGCTGTCCCCCCTTCAATTCCTGCAGCTTGAATTCCTGACTTAGCTGTGTTGTCATCATCACATAGGGGTGGATATCCCAGAGTTGCTCTAACAGCATTTGTTATCCATTTGGCATGCTCTGAGCTAGCATTGACTATCAACCTCTCCCCCTTTATGACTTCTCTTTCAATATGATCCCTGAGATCATTCTTTTGGAACCTGATTTGAGTAACCAGATAATTTGTTCCCTATGTATAATAGGCTTTAAACTTTTGAAGCTGAGCAGATATAATCTTCTTAGAGGCTTGAAGTGCAGATTGGAAAGTGGCTAAATCCTCTTGAAGTTTCTTATCAAACTCTGATTTGTCTTTAGCCCTTACCTCAGTCAGGGCAGTTGCAGTATTCTTTAATTCTGTAACAATCACATTATGTGATTGAGTAAGATTGTCATTCATTCTAATTTGATTTTCAAGGACATACCCTTGCTTGACCACTATATCATCAATCTGTGTCCTTGCTTTTTGTTGTTGTTTGGCCAGAAAAACTACAGCATTACCTCCTTTATGGAAGCAATCTGTCATCTCCTTTTTATTCTGGTTTACCTCAAATCTAATTGATTTTATATCTTGAGCCAAGGAGAATTGCAAATCTTTATGAGTTTCATCCATATATTTCTCCATGGCTATTATTTGATCATCTAATTTTACTTGCAAAGATACCAGTAAGGAGCTATAATCATGTACAGGAACTGGTTGTGGAGCAGTTTGCAATGCCCTTTTATAGCTTTGGCTTCTTTTTCTGAAAACCATCAGCTTTCTCTTCTTTGCTTGAGATTTTGCTTCATCTTCAGAAGCTGAGGTACTTGCTATATCAACTCTTTCCTAAGGACTAGGAGGCAGTTCCTTTTCAGTCCTAGTTTTCTCCCCCTCAATTTCAGCTTGCTCCCCCTCAGTTCTTGCTTGCTCCCCCTCAGTTCTTGCTATCTCTATATCAGGGAACAACTCTTCAAGAGTAAACTCTTGTTGAGTTTGGACTGGAGGCACCACTAACTCTAGAGAATCAGCAGCTGTAGATGTATCCTCCATGATAACATCCTGTGCTTGATTGTTGAGTTGAGTGGTCTCAAGAATAGTTTGATTAGTCATTTCATTTTCTAAGTGTGTTGGCTCTTCCTCAAGATGAGCCTCCCCTTGCATCTGATCATCATGTTTAATGTCTTGAGCAGGTGATTTCTCAGTATTCTCTGGCCTCTCTTCATCAGCCATGTCTTTTATAGCACTCTATCCCATCTAGAGATTATCCTTAGATCCATTCTTCTCATGTGATTGATCTTGGATCCAGCAGCCTGTTGCATCACTTCTGGAATTTCTCCAACCAAGTATAAACTTAATATCCTTCCGAGATTCGGTTTCTTGATGTTTTCTCTAATCTTCTCATATATGACTGCAGACCAATTGGTGTTGATTTTGTAGATGATCCTGGTCATGAGGCAGAACATGTAGGCTGAGACCCTATCATGTCCACCTGGTTTGCATAAGATTACTTTGCCAACTACTTCAGAAAGGAATTTTTCTTGTACATTCATTTCTTTTTTATTCATGGATGATCCAATTTTCATGGTGGGATCTAATCCACACCACTGGAGTGCTTCCCTGGTCTTGGAAGAGATAACTTCTTAGTCTTCTTAATTTTTGGGCTGATGAAGAGTTTTTTTTATGCTCTTCACGGTGAGTTTGATTTTATTACCCTGGACTGAAGACCTAATCTTTAGTCCAGTTGAATCCTGAGTTGCAGCTCCATAGAACTCAAGGATTTCCTTCTTCCATATCTTTGTAGGTTTTGATGCCAAATACTCCAAGCCATTTTCTGCAATTAGAGCTATCACAGCTTTAATAGCTGGTTCAGCATCGTCAAAGACATTCCGTACTAGTTCATATCCCTCGTTCACGTTTTCGTCAAGTTTCGGCGTCATTGGGATAGTGAGAAATCTTGAATGGAGAAGAGAGAGTTTGTCGACACAAGAATCTAGTCTCAAAAATCTGGAGAGCGTGTCGACAGGGTTTGTTCTTGACCTATTTATATGTGTCTAAACATCGAAGGTCAAAAGACTCTTACATATGACATTAGTTCATTCATAATTCTGAAGAACGTCTTGTAACATTCAGTGATGCTGTCTGATTTGCTTTGTCTGAAGCTCTCATATTCCTGATTAAGCATTGACTTTCTATCTTGCCTAACTTCTTTTGATCCCTCCATGTAGACTATCAATGTGTCCCATATCTCCTTGGAGGTTTTTATAGTGAATCAGATTTTGGAATGTTGAGTCATCTATGACACTCAATATAATATTCTGAGCTCTCTTGTCCATAGTAGCCAAGATAATCTCATCCTTAGTCATTTCTGAAAAGTCTTTTGGTGTCCTCTGATTAGCATCAAGAACTGAGACTTTCATTGGAATATAAGGCCCTTCCTTAATAGTTATATATATTGTTGGGTACATTGGTCAAATGTACCTGATTTGAAGAAGCCTCACCTAACTCAATGATATACATCATAATGTATTTGATGTGTGTTTGAGTTACTTGTGCAGGTTAGGTATTCACTAGACTGAAGCTAAAAGTTTCTAAGTCCATGTGTCGACACCCAGAGGGAAAGTGTCGACACTTGAGAAAGCTTGTGTCGACACCCAGACAAGCAGTGTCGACACTTGGAGTCATTGTGTCGACACCTGGGATGAAGAGTCGACACCAGACAGAAAGTGTCGACACTTGGAGCTGTGTCGACACTCAGTGAAGAAGTATGCAGAAAAGCAGTATCGACACTTAGCAGAAGTGTCGACACCTAGAAGAGCTAAGTCAACACCAGAAAGTGTCGACACTTGGAGTTGTGTCAACACTCAGCAAAAGTATGCAGAATCTAAGTACAAGTGTCGACACTCAACACAATGTGTCGACACTATGCAGAAGAGTCAACACTTAAAGAAAGTGTCGACACCCAGCACAATGTGTCGACACTTAGCTAAAGACTCAGTATTTGAAGTAAGTGTCGACACTCAACACAATGTGTCGACACTATGCTGAAGAGTCAGTATTTGAAGAAAGTGTCGACACTCAGCACAATGTGTCGACACACAACCAGGAGAGTCAACACTTGAATAAAGTGTCGACACTCAGCACAATGTGTCGACCCTTAGTTGAAGACTCTACACTTGAAGAAAGTGTCGACACAAGGAGCTGTGTCGACACTTAGCAAAGAACAGAAAAGTTACAAAATATTCTAAGTACAAGTGTCGACACTAAAGGAATGTGTCGACACTCAGCTGAAGAAACAAAAGTGAAGACTTGTGTCGACACCAAGAAGCAGTGTCGACACTTGACAGTTTCAACACATGAAGATGTGTCGACACAAAGAACATGTGTCGACACTTAGAAGAATACAGTTAAAGAATGAAGAACAAGTACTTGTGTCGACACTCAATTTCAGTGTCGACACATGCAGAAGAATCTGTGTCGAGACATACAAGGAATTGTGTCGACACCTTGTAGACTTGTGTCGACACTTACACAACATGTGTCGACACTTGTCCTATAAGTGTCGACACTTAAGAACAGAAAGTCTCGACACTATCTGACAGTTAGGGAATTTCAAGAAGTGACTGGTTGACAAGACAGCTGCCGATCCAGCCGGTCTACATCAACTGTCAGAGATATCAGAAGTCTGTTATGAACCGGACCAGCCGGTTACCATGAAGGAAGCCTATAAATAGGCACCCATAGTTTACAGACCAAGATTGATGAAGTGATATAGAAGTGGTTGAAAAAGTTTTTGATAGAGAGAGTTCAGATCTTTGTAAAAGTGGTATATTGAGTATCAACACAAGAAGATCTTACTGTGCATCGGCAGATCTAAGAAGTTGGAGAGAGAGAGCTCCAACCAAGTATTCAGTCTTTGGAACTAAGGCTGAGAAGAAGAATTCAGAGTCATCTGGATTTCAAGAAGCAGAGGTCAAGGAACAACTGCAGAAGATTCAGACTAATTTAGTTCTAATCAAGAAGCTTTGAAGGAAGCTAAGTCAGTTTGGATCTAACTGAGTTCTTCCAAGAACTCTTCAAGAATCTCTCAACTCCTCTCTTATTTTCTGAGTTGTAGAGTTAGTTATTGTACTTTCTATTTTAACTTGTAGGATCCATTGGATCTGAGAGAATTGTAAGCCTATATTATAAAGGCTGAGGGTAGGGCTTGGTTGCTTGAGTGTAGGAGTTGAAGAACTCTGAGTGTAGGCCTTAATTGCTGAGTGTAGGCCTGGGTGGCTGAGTGTAGGCCTTTTGGCTGAGTGTAAGGCTTTGGGCCTGAGGTAGGAACCTAGTTGGGTTCTGAGTTAGTGGAGAAGTTTGGCCGAATCTAGTACACTGCTAGATAGGCGAAGGGGGAAAGTGGATGTACCCAAAGATTGGGGAACCACTATAAATTAGTGTGTCTTCTGTGCTGTGCTGTGCTGTGGAATTACTGTTTATATGCTGTAATTGCAGTTATCTGTAGTTATCTGTGAAATAACTGTTGTGCTGCCAACAAAGTTTTAAAAAGGTTTAGGTCACCTATTCACCCCCCCTCTAGGTGTTTAGGTACCATATCTTTCAAGTGGTATCAAAGCGAGGTTCCTCAAAAAGGACTAACTGTCTGAGGAGATCCAGTTTGGCAGATTCAGTATAAGTCAGGAAACAGTTTCAAGAAAATCAAGAAACATGGGGTCTTCAGAGAATCACAAGGAATTGGGTTCAATGAAACTGCCCATATGCAGAAAAGAGATTTTTGGAATCTGGAAAGAAAGGGTAAGGCTGTTCATGGAGGCCTCTGACCCTAGGATCTACATCACAGTCAAAGAAGGGCCTTATGTGCCCATGAAGATTTCAGTCTTGGATGCTACACAGAGAACTCCAAAGGATTTTTCTGAGATGACCAAGGATGAGATTGTCCTAGCTACAATGGACAAAAGGGCACAGAACATCATAGTTAGTGCAATTGATGATGCCACCTTCCAGAACCTTATTCACTGTAAAACAGCAAAAGAAATGTGGGATACCCTCATTGTCTACATGGAAGGTTCTGAAGAAGTAAGACAAGATAGGAAGTCCTTGCTTAATCAAGAATATGAGAGCTTTAGGCAAGGAAGAGGAGATAGCATCACTGAATGCTACAAGAAGTTTTATAGAATTGTTAATGAACTCATGTCCTATGGAAGAGAGTTCTCTAACTATGAATTGAATGATAAATTCTTAAGGTCCCTAACCAAAGACTGGGACACCAAGATCTGTGCTATCAGAGAAATGGCAAAGTTGGGAGAAATTCCTCCTCCCACACTGTTTGGCAAATTGTTGTCTTATGAGATGCAATTGTCAGTAAGAAAAGAGGAGGAAAAGTCAACAAGGACTGAACACAGGGAAAGGAACTGTTGCCTTTAAGTCAGAAGTACCTAGAAAGAACAGGACTAAGTCATCAACTCCTCCTCCAGAGGTAGTTGAATCAGAATCTGATGAGTCTGTTAGCACTAAATCTACAAGCAGTGAAAGTGATGAAGATTTTGCTGCATTCACTAGACATTTTCAGAAATTCCTTAAGAAGAAACAGTGGAGGTCCAGACCTTCATATTCCAAAGGGAAAGAAGTCCAGTATCAGGAGAAGAAGCCTTCAAAGAAGGATAAGAAAAAGACAAAGACTAGTAAGGCAACTGGGTCTAAGATTGTGTGTTACTGCTGCAATAGACAGGAGTCATGTTATTGCAGATTGTCCTGAAAGAAGGAAAGAATCCAGTGACAAAAAGAAGACTCACTTCAAAGGAAAGGAGGAGAAGTCCTTTGTTGCAAAGAATGAGAAGACTCTTTCAG
This sequence comes from Platanthera guangdongensis, assembly GCA_039583875.1. Classification (NCBI taxonomy): domain Eukaryota; kingdom Viridiplantae; phylum Streptophyta; class Magnoliopsida; order Asparagales; family Orchidaceae; genus Platanthera; species Platanthera guangdongensis. Next base: position 139,566,511 of record CM077147.1, read on the forward strand.
ACATTTCTTCTTCAGACACTGAGACAGATGCTGAAGCCTATATAGGGCTATTTGCTGAAGAAGAAGAAGAGTTTATGCAGATCATGGAATCAATCTATGAACAAGAAGAGGTTCAGTGCCAAGGACTGATGGCATTGACTGAAAGTACCAAAATCCTGGAGCAGCCAGGACCTAGTCAGGTACAAAGTCTAACCTTAAGTTCAGATTCCAGTTCTAGTTCAGAGTCAGAATCATCTTCATCAAGTGATGAAAGTGTTTCTGAATCTGAGGGAGATATTCATCAGCTCCTAGATGAATATAAAGTTCTGTTGCAAGCCTATAAGAAAAGCAAGTCCCTTGCCAAAAGTCAGGCAAAGGAAATTGCAGATCTAAAGGCAGCTGCAACAGACTTTGAGAAGAAATTTGATCAAAAGCTCAATGAGGTAGCCTAGGCTGAAACACATTACTGTGATTCAGATGGGAACTATCACTTATAAAAATGATCAAATTAAGTTACTGGAGATTAATCTCCAGAAGGAAAAAGAGCTAGTTGCTAGGTTTTCAAAACCTAAATCAGTGCTACCCTTGATTGATGAATTTGTTCATCATAAAGGAAAGGCTGGATTGGGTTTTATTAAACCAGCTAGGACTGTTCAGGATCAGTCCAAGTCCAAGGGCAAAGCCTCAACATTCAACAAGCCTGCTGTAGTCAAGACAGCAAAGGTTGTACCTAAGCAAAGGTACAACAAGTTTGAATGCTGGTGTTGTGGCAAGGTTGGCCACTTTGCCTTGGATTGTTGGCACAATGCAAGTGCCAAGTTGGGTAGCAAGTTACCTGTTGGAAAGCCAGCAGGTAGCTATGTCAAATTGCAAACTAACAATCACCAAGGACCCAAGTTTACTTTGGGTTCTAAGGTTCATTAATTTGTTTTGCAGGTGAATCCAAGTGGCCATACCCCTACATGGTACTTGGATAGTGGATGTTCCAGACACATGACTGGAACTAGGGGACTACTGAAGGACTACATTCCAATCAAAAATGGTCCAAAGGTGACCTTTGGTGGTTCTGAAAAAGGAATCATCAAAGGGTTTGGTAACATTTCTTCTAACCTTGTTACCATTACTCAAGTGGCTTATGTTAAAGGTTTGAAACACAATCTTATAAGTATAAGTCAATTAAGTAATGTAGGGTATGACATCTCATTTGTTAAAAATGGTTGTCATATCAAGAGGTCAAGTGATCAAGAGATCATTTTGACTGGATATAGAAAAAGGAATGTCTACTGCTTAGACATTATGATTGAGAACAATGGTTCTCCTGTGTGTCTTGTAGCTGATGAGACAGTCTCTCAATGTGTCAAATGGCACAAGAGGCTTGCCCATCTTAATTACAAGACTATTAGCAAACTCTTTAGCAAAGAGTTAGTGAGGAATGGTCCTCAAGTTAAGTGTGTCAAAGATGGCATTTGCTCAGCTTGTCAAAAGGGCAAGCAGACTAAATCCACCTTTAGAAGCTTAGACAACAAAGATGCTGTGAGGTGTTTATACCTTTTGCATATGGATCTATTTGGTCCAATGCCAGTTCACAGCTTAGGTAGGAAGGTCTATACCTTTGTAGTTGTTGATGACTACTCAAGGTTTTCCTGGGTGTTCTTCTTAAAGCAGAAATCTGAAACACCTAGTGTCTTCTATAGTTTTGTTAAGCAAATTCAGAATGAATTGAACTGTACAGTGGTCAAAATTAGAAGTGACCATTGGTACTGAGTTTCAGTCTGAAAGCATGACAAAGCTGTGTGAAGACTATGGGATATTTCAAGAATTCTCTTCACCTAGAACACCTCAGCAAAATGGCATTGCTGAAAGGAAAAATAGGACCTTGATAGAGGCTGGTAGAACCCTATTAAGTGATTCATCACTGCCAGAGTATTTCTGGGCTGAAGCAGTTAACACTGCATGCCATGTGATAAATAGGGCTACCATCACTAAAAGGTTAAACAAGACCTCCCTATGAAGTAGTGAAAGGCAGGAAACCAAACCTATCCTATTTCAGGATTTTTGGTTGCAAATGCTTCATACTAAACAATGGAAAGTCTTACTTAACTAAGTTTGCTGCCAAGTCCCAAGAGGGAGTGTTTGTTGGGTACAACAATAATAGTAAGGCTTATAGAGTCTACAACTTGACTACACAAGTTGTAGAGGAGTCTGTGCATGTAGTTTTTGATGAGACACAACTAATTAACAATGAGTTGTCTAGCAATGTATGCAGCCCCACAGGTCTTACTAAGAAGATGGACAAGCTAAGCCATAGAAGATGTACCTGCTGCAAGACAGCAAGTAGAAGAAGATGGCTTATGTCCAGGGGGAGAACTACATGTACCAGGAGCTGAAGAAGTACAAGGAACTCAGCATGATGAAGATGCTGTAGAAGTACAACCAGAAGTAAGGATGCCTCCAGCCAACAGGCATCTAAGAGATCATCCAGTAGAGCTGATCATTGGAGATCCAAGACAAGGTGTTCAGACAAGGAGCAGAAATCAGAATGCTGTAGTATATTCAAGTTTTCTGTCTCAAATAGAACCAAAGAAATTTGAAGAAGCAATACAAGATCCACAGTGGACTGAAGCAATGCAGGAAAAGCTTAATCAGTTCAAAAGGTGCAAGGTTTGGGACTTGGTTCCTAAACCTAAAGATCACAATGTGATAGGAACAAAGTGGATCTACAGGAATAAGTTAGATGAACAAGGAGTCATCATTAAGAATAAAGCTAGACTGGTTGCAAAAGGATATAGGCAAGAAGAAGGTATTGATTTTGATCAAACCTTTGCTCCAGTAGCCAGACTGGAAGCCATAAGGATGTTCTTGGCCTATGCAACCTATCAAGGGATTCAAGGTATACCAAATGGATGTGAAGTCAGCATTCCTAAATGGTAATTTGAAAGAAGAAGTCTATGTGGAGCAGCCTGCAGGTTTTGTTGATTCAACTTTACCTCATTATGTGTATAGACTTAGGAAAGCATTATATGGGTTAAAACAAGCACCTAGAGCTTGGTATGAAACCCTATCTAGTTTCCTCATTGAGAACAAGTTCTCAAGGGGGAAAATAGATAAGACTCTATTCCTTAGGGAATCTAGAGGCAAAGTCATACTTGTCCAAATATATGTAGATGACATTATATTTGGGTCTACTGAAAGTAGCCTTTGCAAAAAGTTTGCAAAGCTTATGCAAAGTCAATTTGAGATGAGTAGTATGGGAGAGCTGAAGTTTTTCTTGGGTCTCCAAGTTAAACAGACTGGAAGTGGTCTATCCATATGTCAGTCCAAGTTCACCCTAGAACTCATAAGGAAGTATGGTATGGATTCATCCAGTACCATGAAGACTCCTATGGGGTCAAGTATGTCTCTAAGCAAGGATGATGCAGGGAAACCTGTAGATGAAACCTTGTATAGAGGGATAGTTGGCTCCCTACTATACTTGACTGCAAGTAGGCCTGACATTATGTATGCTACATGTGTTTGTGCCAGGTATCAAGCCTGCCCCAAAGAATCTCACTTGACTGCAGTCAAGAGAATCTTGAGATATCTAAAGGGCACTCCCTATCTAGGCCTCTGGTACCCTAGGAATGGAGATTTTGATCTAACAGGCTATTCAGATGCAGACTTTGCAGGATGCAAAGAAGATAGAAAGAGCACAACTGGATCCTGTCAATTCCTAGGTGGAAGACTCATTTCATGGAGCAGTAAGAAGCAAACCAGTGTGGCTATTTCCACAGCTGAGTCAGAATATGTAGCTGCAGGAAGTTGCTGTGCTCAACTTCTGTGGATTCAACATCAGTTAGAAGACTATGGATTTCAGGTAAGTAGAACTCCACTTTACTGTGATTCTACTAGTGCTATTTCAATAGCTAACAATCCTGTATCTCATAGTAGAACTAAACATATTGAGATTAAATATCACTTTCTTAGAGAGCATGTAGAAAGAAATGATATTGCACTTGAATATGTTAGAACTGATAATCAGATAGCTGATATGTTCACTAAGCCCTTAGAAGAAGCTAAGTTCAATAGGTTCAAAATTGAACTAGGTATGATAAACTTAGACTAAGTTTACAGAACTAAAAATTGGCTAAGTAAAAAGGTGTCGACACATAGACAAGTCTATGTCGACACAGAATAGTAAGTGTCGACACTTCAGGAAAATGGTGTCGACACATCTAGGAAGTTGGTGTCGACACTTCAGAATGTTAGTGTCGACACATGTCGAGTAGGTGTCGACACATCCAATAAGGTGTCGACACTTAAGTTTTACTCAGAATTTTCTAAGTAAAGTCTCGACTACATGTCGAGTAGTGTGGTGTCGACACTTAACCAAGTGTCGACACATAAAATCTGTTGACTAAATTTGTGTCGACACATGAGTGTCGAGACATTATAAGTCAGTGTCGACACTTATTGACAGTGTCGACACATCTTTAGAAATTCATCCCGCCTGTTCGTCTTCAAACAAGAAAGGTATAAATAGGGTTCTGATTGTGTTTGTCGACACGCTTTCAGAGTTTCGAGACCAAACTACTGTGTCGACATTTCTCTTCTCTAAAGACTAATTCTCCAAACCCTAATGGCTCCCAAGCTGGAAGAAAATGTTAACGAAGGGTATGAGCTCGTGCGAGGTGCTTTTGACGATGGCGATCAAGAAATCAAGACGGTGGTAACCCTAGTCACCGATTCAGGATTGGAGTTTTTGGTTTCAGAACCAACCAAAATTTGGAAGAAGGAAGTTATTGAATTCCTTACTGGAGCGTCTGTAGATGACTCAGGCTACAGAATTAAGTCAAGGGTGCATGGCACCAAGGTCAAGGTTTCACCCAAGTCCTTGAGAAAGGTACTTCAGCTACCTAAAGTTCAAGAAGAAGAGGAAGTGACACATCTAAGATCAGAGAAGCACTTACCTGGTGTGGTCTTGATCCTAAGATGAAAATAGGATCAGTTTTCAATAGGAAGGGAATGAATAATCAAGGCAAATTTCTGTCTGAAGTTGTAGGCAAAGTTATACTAAGCAAACCAGGAGGACATGACAGGGTGTCAGCCTCTATGTTCAGTATTATGACCAGAATCATCTTCAACCTCAAAACAGACTGGTCTATGATTGTATTTGAGAAAGTGAAGGAAAGTCTGAAGAAGCCCAATCTGGGCAGGATACTAAGTCTCTACCTGGCTGGATCAATTCCAGAGGTAATGAGCACTGCTGTTGGAACTAAAATCAATCACATGAGGAGAATGGATTCAAGGATATTCTCTAGATGAGAAAGAGTGCTGTCCAAAGAAGTTCCAACCCCAGAGAAACAAGTTACTAAGAAAGATTCTCCTCCCAGGAAGAAAAGAAAAACTGCTGTTGTAACACAAGTGTCCTCAAGCAGTTCTGAGAGTGAAGAACAGGTGGTGTTTACACCTGATGAGCAAGAGGAGGAGATAGTAGAAAAGACCCCAGCTGGTCAAGATGTGGCTGAGATTCAGGGGGAGCTGCCAGGTGTAGAAGAACCATCTACACTGGAGAGTGAGCAGGCTACACTTATTATCCAAGAGGTACTTTCTGACCTTAATACATTAGATTTTTCTGTAATGGGTTCTGATTTGTCTGATGTCCATCAGCACATTCAGCAAGCAAGTACAAAACCAGATGTTGTTCTTCAGGACACATCTGCTGTTGTGCCACAAGTTCCTGATAAAGTACTTGATGAAACCAGTACATCTCCTGCACAGTCACCCCCAGAATATACAATGGAAGATCTATTTCTGAATTTAGATCAAGAAGATTTTGACATGGACAAGACTGCTGCTGATGAAGAGAAGAGTGCTGCTATTGAGGGGGAGAACATGGAAGTTGTGGAAGAGCCTATTAGGCTGGAAACTGAGCAAGCACCTGGTGTGCAGACTGCAAGGCCTGAAAGCCCTAAGGATAGGGTGAATATTGCAAGTACATCAGAGTCTGAGGATGATGAAACTGAGCAAGCTAAGAAGAAACAATTCTTTGTTTTCAAAAGAAGGAGTCAGAGCTATAAGAAGGCTCTCCAAACTGTTGCTCAACACTCACTAGTCCAACAAGCTCCATCAACTGATTATAGTAGCTTAATGGTAGCAATGCAAGTTAAGCTAGATGAGCAAAGGAGGGCTATAGAGAAATATATTGATGAAGGCCACAAGACTTTACAGTTTGATTTAGCCCAAGACATCAAGTCCATCAGGTTTGAGATGAACCTAAATAAGAAGGAAATGAATGAATGCTTCCACAAGGGTGGAAATGCAGTAGTATTCCTGGCTAAACATCAAGAGCAGATAAAAGACAAAGTAGATGATATAGCACTAAAGCAAGGCTATGTGCTGGAGAATCAACTCAGAATGAATGATAATTTGACTGCATCCCACAATGCAATAGTCACTGAACTGAAGAGTAAGTCTGATGAACCATCAACCTCCTCTGCTGCTACCAAAGCTGAATTTGATAAAGTATTTCAGGAAGAAATTGCTGCTGTAAAGACTGCCATTAAAGATTCACAGAAGGTCATTTCTGAACAGCTTACCAAGCTTAGACCTTATTTTAAGGAAGGAATCAGGTACTTGGACAGTCAGATAAGATTCCAAAAGGATGATGTCAGAGACCATGTTGAACAAGAAATCATAAAGGGGGAGAGGGTGTTAGTCAAGGCAAGTTCTGAGCATGCAAAATGGATATCAAATTCCATCAGGGCTACACTGGGCTATCCTCCCCTGTGTGATGATGATAATGTAGCTGAATCTGGTATTCAAAGTGCATATCTTGGAGGTGAGCAACAGGAAGTAGCTCAGGTGATCTATCCACCTCCAGATTTTGAAATGGTTCATGCTAATGTAAGCACAATGTATAGTCCAACTGCTGGTAAGCCTAATATTGTTCTGGAAAAGGTTGTTCAACCTATTACAGCTGCTATGCAAGAGGCTATGGACAAAGAGGAAGAGACAAGGCTGTCAAAGAAGAAGTTCAGGGAACTTGCTGAGCAAAAACCAGATTTTGAACAGTGGAGCCCTACTTCTAGGAACATCATTCTCACAGCCTGGAAAGCAGCCAAGGACAATGCACATGAGAGGAATAAATGGTTCTCAGAAGCAGAATGGAGGAAGCATGAAATCAGGCAGGAAGCCATTGTCCAGCATAGAAGGAAGGCTAAGTTAGGAAAGCTACCTCCTACAGCTGTGGAGCCTAGCAAGTACTTTCCTAAGCCCTATCATTACTTTGAGAGGCAAAAAATCAAGGCTGAAGAACAGAAGAAGAAGGACTCCAAAGGGAAGAAGACTGCTGAAGCTGAGCCTGCTGCTGCTGCTGCTGCTGTAAAGGCCAAAGTGCAAGCTGGAAAAGGCATAGTCATAAAAGAACCAGAGCAGAATTAGACTAAGCTTAGACTGAAGAATGTTGTACTCTGTTACATCTAAACATTATTGTAAATCTTTGAAAATATATTGCAAACAATGTATGAACAATTTTTGATAAATATATATTTCATGATTGTTTAGTAGAATGTGTCTAATTCTTGTTTGTTCTGTAATGCTGTATGAGTATACATGTGTGCTTTATTACATGTTTAAGTTTACCCTGTTGATATATACCTGCTTTACATCATTCTCTAATTTTTAATTATGAGTGAAGTATATCATTGACTAAGGGTTATGACTTCTCCAAATAGGGGGAGATTGTTGGGTACATTGGTCAAATGTACCTGATTTGAAGAAGCCTCACCTAACTCAATGATATACATCATAATGTATTTGATGTGTGTTTGAGTTACTTGTGCAGGTTAGGTATTCACTAGACTGAAGCTAAAAGTTTCTAAGTCCATGTGTCGACACCCAGAGGGAAAGTGTCGACACTTGAGAAAGCTTGTGTCGACACCCAGACAAGCAGTGTCGACACTTGGAGTCATTGTGTCGACACCTGGGATGAAGAGTCGACACCAGACAGAAAGTGTCGACACTTGGAGCTGTGTCGACACTCAGTGAAGAAGTATGCAGAAAAGCAGTGTCGACACTTAGCAGAAGTGTCGACACCTAGAAGAGCTGAGTCAACACCAGAAAGTGTCGACACTTGGAGTTGTGTCGACACTCAGCAAAAGTCTGCAGAATCTAAGTACAAGTGTCGACACTCAACACAATGTGTCGACACTCAACACAATGTGTCGACACTATGCAGAAGAGTCAACACTTAAAGAAAGTGTCGACACCCAGCACAATGTGTCGACACTTAGCTAAAGACTCAGTATTTGAAGTAAGTGTCGACACTCAACACAATGTGTCGACACTATGCTGAAGAGTCAGTATTTGAAGAAAGTGTCGACACTCAGCACAATGTGTCGACACACAACCAGGAGAGTCACACTTGAAGAAAGTGTCGACACTCAGCACAATGTGTCGACACTTAGTTGAAGACTCTACACTTGAAGAAAGTGTCGACACAAGGAGCTGTGTCGACACTTAGCAAAGAACAGAAAAGTTACAAAATATTCTAAGTACAAGTGTCGACACTAAAGGAATGTGTCGACACTCAGCTGAAGAAACAAAAGTGAAGACTTGTGTCGACACCAAGAAGCAGTGTCGACACTTGACAGTTTCAACACATGAAGATGTGTCGACACAAAGAACATGTGTCGACACTTAGAAGAATACAGTTAAAGAATGAAGAACAAGTACTTGTGTCGACACTCAATTTCAGTGTCGACACATGCAGAAGAATCTGTGTCGAGACATACAAGGAATTGTGTCGACACCTTGTAGACTTGTGTCGACACTTACACAACATGTGTCGACACTTGTCCTATAAGTGTCGACACTTAAGAACAGAAAGTCTCGACACTATCTGACAGTTAGGGAATTTCAAGAAGTGACTGGTTGACAAGACAGCTGCCGATCCAGCCGGTCTACATCAACTGTCAGAGATATCAGAAGTCTGTTATGAACCGGACCAGCCGGTTACCATGAAGGAAGCCTATAAATAGGCACCCATAGTTTACAGACCAAGATTGATGAAGTGATATAGAAGTGGTTGAAAAAGTTTTTGATAGAGAGAGTTCAGATCTTTGTAAAAGTGGTATATTGAGTATCAACACAAGAAGATCTTGCTGTGCATCGGCAGATCTAAGAAGTTGGAGAGAGAGAGCTCCAACCAAGTATTCAGTCTTTGGAACTAAGGCTGAGAAGAAGAATTCAGAGTCATCTGGATTTCAAGAAGCAGAGGTCAAGGAACAACTGCAGAAGATTCAGACTAATTCAGTTCTAATCAAGAAGCTTTGAAGGAAGCTAAGTCAGTTTGGATCTAACTGAGTTCTTCCAAGAACTCTTCAAGAATCTCTCAACTCCTCTCTTATTTTCTGAGTTGTAGAGTTAGTTATTGTACTTTCTATTTTAACTTGTAGGATCCATTGGATCTGAGAGAATTGTAAGCCTATATTATAAAGGCTGAGGGTAGGGCTTGGTTGCCTGAGTGTAGGAGTTGAAGAACTCTGAGTGTAGGCCTTAATTGGCTGAGTGTAGGCCTGGGTGGCTGAGTGTAGGCCTTTTGGCTGAGTGTAAGGCTTTGGGCCTGAGGTAGGAACCTAGTTGGGTTCTGAGTTAGTGGAGAAGTTTGGCCGAATCTAGTACACTGCTAGATAGGCGAAGGGGGAAAGTGGATGTACCCAAAGATTGGGGAACCACTATAAATTAGTGTGTCTTCTGTGCTGTGCTGTGCTGTGGAATTACTGTTTATATGCTGTAATTGCTGTTATCTGTAGTTATCTGTGAAATAACTGTTGTGCTGCCAACAAAGTTTTAAAAAGGTTTAGGTCACCTATTCACCCCCCCCCCTCTAGGTGTTTAGGTACCATATCTTTCAAGTGGTATCAAAGCGAGGTTCCTCAAAAAGGACTAACTGTCTGAGGAGATCCAGTTTGGCAGATTCAGTATAAGTCAGGAAACAGTTTCAAGAAAATCAAGAAACATGGGGTCTTCAGAGAATCACAAGGAATTGGGTTCAATGAAACTGCCCATATGCAGAAAAGAGATTTTTGGAATCTGGAAAGAAAGGGTAAGGCTGTTCATGGAGGCCTCTGACCCTAGGATCTACATCACAGTCAAAGAAGGGCCTTATGTGCCCATGAAGATTTCAGTCTTGGATGCTACACAGAGAACTCCAAAGGATTTTTCTGAGATGACCAAGGATGAGATTGTCCTAGCTACAATGGACAAAAGGGCACAGAACATCATAGTTAGTGCAATTGATGATGCCACCTTCCAGAACCTTATTCACTGTAAAACAGCAAAAGAAATGTGGGATACCCTCATTGTCTACATGGAAGGTTCTGAAGAAGTAAGACAAGATAGGAAGTCCTTGCTTAATCAAGAATATGAGAGCTTTAGGCAAGGAAGAGGAGATAGCATCACTGAATGCTACAAGAAGTTTTATAGAATTGTTAATGAACTCATGTCCTATGGAAGAGAGTTCTCTAACTATGAATTGAATGATAAATTCTTAAGGTCCCTAACCAAAGACTGGGACACCAAGATCTGTGCTATCAGAGAAATGGCAAAGTTGGGAGAAATTCCTCCTCCCACACTGTTTGGCAAATTGTTGTCTTATGAGATGCAATTGTCAGTAAGAAAAGAGGAGGAAAAGTCAACAAGGACTGAACACAGGGAAAGGACTGTTGCCTTTAAGTCAGAAGTACCTAGAAAGAACAGGACTAAGTCATCAACTCCTCCTCCAGAGGTAGTTGAATCAGAATCTGATGAGTCTGTTAGCACTAAATCTACAAGCAGTGAAAGTGATGAAGATTTTGCTGCATTCACCAGACATTTTCAGAAATTCCTTAAGAAGAAACAGTGGAGGTCCAGACCTTCATATTCCAAAGGGAAAGAAGTCCAGTATCAGGAGAAGAAGCCTTCAAAGAAGGATAAGAAAAAGACAAAGACTAGTAAGGCAACTGGGTCTAAGATTGTGTGTTACTGCTGCAATAGACATGGTCATGTTATTGCAGATTGTCCTGAAAGAAGGAAAGAATCCAGTGACAAAAAGAAGACTCACTTCAAAGGAAAGAAGGAGAAGTCCTTTGTTGCAAAGAATGAGAAGACTCTTTCAGACATTTCTTCTTCAGACACTGAGACAGATGCTGAAGCCTATATAGGGCTATTTGCTGAAGAAGAAGAAGAGTTTATGCAGATCATGGAATCAATCTATGAACAAGAAGAGGTTCAGTGCCAAGGACTGATGGCATTGACTGAAAGTACCAAAATCCTGGAGCAGCCAGGACCTAGTCAGGTACAAAGTCTAACCTTAAGTTCAGATTCCAGTTCTAGTTCAGAGTCAGAATCATCTTCATCAAGTGATGGAAGTGTTTCTGAATCTGAGGGAGATATTCATCAGCTCCTAGATGAATATAAAGTTCTGTTGCAAGCCTATAAGAAAAGCAAGTCCCTTGCCAAAAGTCAGGCAAAGGAAATTGCAGATCTAAAGGCAGCTGCAACAGACTTTGAGAAGAAATTTGATCAAAAGCTCAATGAGGTAGCTAGGCTGAAACACATTACTGTGATTCAGATGGGAACTATCACTTATAAAAATGATCAAATTAAGTTACTGGAGATTAATCTCCAGAAGGAAAAAGAGCTAGTTGCTAGGTTTTCAAAACCTAAATCAGTGCTACCCTTGATTGATGAATTTGTTCATCATAAAGGAAAGGCTGGATTGGGTTTTATTAAACCAGCTAGGACTGTTCAGGATCAGTCCAAGTCCAAGGGCAAAGCCTCAACATTCAACAAGCCTGCTGTAGTCAAGACAGCAAAGGTTGTACCTAAGCAAAGGTACAACAAGTTTGAATGCTGGTGTTGTGGCAAGGTTGGCCACTTTGCCTTGGATTGTTGGCACAATGCCAGTGCCAAGTTGGGTAGTAAGTTACCTGTTGGAAAGCCAGCAGGTAGCTATGTCAAATTGCAAACTAACAATCACCAAGGACCCAAGTTTACTTTGGGTTCTAAGGTTCATTAATTTGTTTTGCAGGTGAATCCAAGTGACCATACCCCTACATGGTACTTGGATAGTGGATGTTCCAGACACATGACTGGAACTAGGGGACTACTGAAGGACTACATTCCAATCAAAAATGGTCCAAAGGTGACCTTTGGTGGTTCTGAAAAAGGAATCATCAAAGGGTTTGGTAACATTTCTTCTAACCTTGTTACCATTACTCAAGTGGCTTATGTTAAAGGTTTGAAACACAATCTTATAAGTATAAGCCAATTAAGTGATGTAGGGTATGACATCTCATTTGTTAAAAATGGTTGTCATATCAAGAGGTCAAGTGATCAAGAGATCATTTTGACTGGATATAGAAAAAGGAATGTCTACTGCTTAGACATTATGATTGAGAACAATGGTTCTCCTGTGTGTCTTGTAGCTGATGAGACAGTCTCTCAATGTGTCAAATGGCACAAGAGGCTTGCCCATCTTAATTACAAGACTATTAGCAAACTCTTTAGCAAAGAGTTAGTGAGGAATGGTCCTCAAGTTAAGTGTGTCAAAGATGGCATTTGCTCAGCTTGTCAAAAGGGCAAGCAGACTAAATCCACCTTTAGAAGCTTAGACAACAAAGATGCTGTGAGGTGTTTATACCTTTTGCATATGGATCTATTTGGTCCAATGCCAGTTCACAGCTTAGGTAGGAAGGTCTATACCTTTGTAGTTGTTGATGACTACTCAAGGTTTTCCTGGGTGTTCTTCTTAAAGCAGAAATCTGAAACACCTAGTGTCTTCTATAGTTTTGTTAAGCAAATTCAGAATGAATTGAACTGTACAGTGGTCAAAATTAGAAGTGACCATGGTACTGAGTTTCAGTCTGAAAGCATGACAAAGCTGTGTGAAGACTATGGGATATTTCAAGAATTCTCTTCACCTAGAACACCTCAGCAAAATGGCATTGCTGAAAGGAAAAATAGGACCTTGATAGAGGCTGGTAGAACCCTATTAAGTGATTCATCACTGCCAGAGTATTTCTGGGCTGAAGCAGTTAACACTGCATGTCATGTGATAAATAGGGCTACCATCACTAAAAGGTTAAACAAGACTCCCTATGAAGTAGTGAAAGGCAGGAAACCAAACCTATTCTATTTCAGGATTTTTGGTTGCAAATGCTTCATACTAAACAATGGAAAGTCTTACTTAACTAAGTTTGCTGCCAAGTCCCAAGAGGGAGTGTTTGTTGGGTACAGCAATAATAGTAAGGCTTATAGAGTCTACAACTTGACTACACAAGTTGTAGAGGAGTCTGTGCATGTAGTTTTTGATGAGACACAACTAATTAACAATGAGTTGTCTAGCAATGTATGCAGCCCCACAGGTCTTACTAAGAAGATGGACAAGCTAGCCATAGAAGATGTACCTGCTGCAAGACAGCAAGTAGAAGAAGATGGCTTATGTCCAGGGGGAGAACTACATGTACCAGGAGCTGAAGAAGTACAAGGAACTCAGCATGATGAAGATGCTGTAGAAGTACAACCAGAAGCAAGGATGCCTCCAGCCAACAGGCATCTAAGAGATCATCCAGTAGAGCTGATCATTGGATATCCAAGACAAGGTGTTCAGACTAGGAGCAGAAATCAGAATGCTGTAGTATATTCAAGTTTTCTGTCTCAAATAGAACCAAAGAAATTTGAAGAAGCAATACAAGATCCACAGTGGACTGAAGCAATGCAGGAAAAGCTTAATCAGTTCAAAAGGTGCAAGGTTTGGGACTTGGTTCCTAAACCTAAAGATCACAATATGATAGGAACAAAGTGGATCTACAGGAATAAGTTAGATGAACAAGGAGTCATCATTAAGAATAAAGCTAGACTGGTTGCAAAAGGATATAGGCAAGAAGAAGGTATTGATTTTGATCAAACCTTTGCTCCAGTAGCCAGACTGGAAGCCATAAGGATGTTCTTGGCCTATGCAACCTATCAAGGATTCAAGGTATACCAAATGGATGTGAAGTCAGCATTCCTAAATGGTAATTTGAAAGAAGAAGTCTATGTGGAGCAGCCTGCAGGTTTTGTTGATTCAACTTTACCTCATTATGTGTATAGACTTAGGAAAGCATTATATGGGTTAAAACAAGCACCTAGAGCTTGGTATGAAACCCTATCTAGTTTCCTCATTGAGAACAAGTTCTCAAGGGGGAAAATAGATAAGACTCTATTCCTTAGGGAATCTAGAGGCAAAGTCATACTTGTCCAAATATATGTAGATGACATTATATTTGGGTCTACTGAAAGTAGCCTTTGCAAAAAGTTTGCAAAGCTTATGCAAAGTCAATTTGAGATGAGTAGTATGGGAGAGCTGAAGTTTTTCTTGGGTCTCCAAGTTAAACAGACTGGAAGTGGTCTATCCATATGTCAGTCCAAGTTCACCCTAGAACTCATAAGGAAGTATGGTATGGATTCATCCAGTACCATGAAGACTCCTATGGGGTCAAGTATGTCTCTAAGCAAGGATGATGCAGGGAAACCTGTAGATGAAACCTTGTATAGAGGGATAGTTGGCTCCCTACTATACTTGACTGCAAGTAGGCCTGACATTATGTATGCTACATGTGTTTGTGCCAGGTATCAAGCCTGCCCCAAAGAATCTCACTTGACTGCAGTCAAGAGAATCTTGGAGATATCTAAAGGGCACTCCCTATCTAGGCCTCTGGTACCCTAGGAATGGAGATTTTGATCTAACAGGCTATTCAGATGCAGACTTTGCAGGATGCAAAGAAGATAGAAAGAGCACAACTGGATCCTGTCAATTCCTAGGTGGAAGACTCATTTCATGGAGCAGTAAGAAGCAAACCAGTGTGGCTATTTCCACAGCTGAGTCAGAATATGTAGCTGCAGGAAGTTGCTGTGCTCAACTTCTGTGGATTCAACATCAGTTAGAAGACTATGGATTTCAGGTAAGTAGAACTCCACTTTACTGTGATTCTACTAGTGCTATTTCAATAGCTAACAATCCTGTATCTCATAGTAGAACTAAACATATTGAGATTAAATATCACTTTCTTAGAGAGCATGTAGAAAGAAATGATATTGCACTTGAATATGTTAGAACTGATAATCAGATAGCTGATATGTTCACTAAGCCCTTAGAAGAAGCTAAGTTCAATAGGTTCAAAATTGAACTAGGTATGATAAACTTAGACTAAGTTTACAGAACTAAAAATTGGCTAAGTAAAAAGGTGTCGACACATAGACAAGTCTATGTCGACACAGAATAGTAAGTGTCGACACTTCAGGAAAATGGTGTCGACACATCTAGGAAGTTGGTGTCGACACTTCAGAATGTTAGTGTCGACACATGTCGAGTAGGTGTCGACACATCCAATAAGGTGTCGACACTTAAGTTTTACTCAGAATTTTCTAAGTAAAGTCTCGACTACATGTCGAGTAGTGTGGTGTCGACACTTAACCAAGTGTCGACACATAAAATCTGTTGACTAAATTTGTGTCGACACATGAGTGTCGAGACATTATAAGTCAGTGTCGACACTTATTGACAGTGTCGACACATCTTTAGAAATTCATCCCGCCTGTTCGTCTTCAAACAAGAAAGGTATAAATAGGGTTCTGATTGTGTTTGTCGACACGCTTTCAGAGTTTCGAGACCAAACTACTGTGTCGACATTTCTCTTCTCTAAAGACTAATTCTCCAAACCCTAATGGCTCCCAAGCTGGAAGAAAATGTTAACGAAGGGTATGAGCTCGTGCGAGGTGCTTTTGACGATGGCGATCAAGAAATCAAGACGGTGGTAACCCTAGTCACCGATTCAGGATTGGAGTTTTTGGTTTCAGAACCAACCAAAATTTGGAAGAAGGAAGTTATTGAATTCCTTACTGGAGCGTCTGTAGATGACTCAGGCTACAGAATTAAGTCAAGGGTGCATGGCACCAAGGTCAAGGTTTCACCCAAGTCCTTGAGAAAGGTACTTCAGCTACCTAAAGTTCAAGAAGAAGAGGAAGTGACCACATCTAAGATCAGAGAAGCACTTACCTGGTGTGGTCTTGATCCTAAGATGAAAATAGGATCAGTTTTCAACAGGAAGGGAATGAATAATCAAGGCAAATTTCTGTCTGAAGTTGTAGGCAAAGTTATACTAAGCAAACCAGGAGGACATGACAGGGTGTCAGCCTCTATGTTCAGTATTATGACCAGAATCATCTTCAACCTCAAAACAGACTGGTCTATGATTGTATTTGAGAAAGTGAAGGAAAGTCTGAAGAAGCCCAATCTGGGCAGGATACTAAGTCTCTACCTGGCTGGATCAATTCCAGAGGTAATGAGCACTGCTGCTGGAACTAAAATCAATCACATGAGGAGAATGGATTCAAGGATATTCTCTAGATGGGAAAGAGTGCTGTCCAAAGAAGTTCCAACCCCAGAGAAACAAGTTACTAAGAAAGATTCTCCTCCCAGGAAGAAAAGAAAAACTGCTGTTGTAACACAAGTGTCCTCAAGCAGTTCTGAGAGTGAAGAACAGGTGGTGTTTACACCTGATGAGCAAGAGGAGGAGATAGTAGAAAAGACCCCAGCTGGTCAAGATGTGGCTGAGATTCAGGGGGAGCTGCCAGGTGTAGAAGAACCATCTACACTGGAGAGTGAGCAGGATACACTTATTATCCAAGAGGTACTTTTCTGACCTTAATACATTAGATTTTTCTGTAATGGGTTCTGATTTGTCTGATGTCCATCAGCACATTCAGCAAGCAAGTACAAAACCAGATGTTGTTCTTCAGGACACATCTGCTGTTGTGCCACAAGTTCCTGATAAAGTACTTGATGAAACCAGTACATCTCCTGCACAGTCACCCCCAGAATATACAATGGAAGATCTATTTCTGAATTTAGATCAAGAAGATTTTGACATGGACAAGACTGCTGCTGATGAAGAGAAGAGTGCTGCTATTGACGGGGAGAACATGGAAGTTGTGGAAGAGCCTATTA
Organism: Platanthera guangdongensis; assembly: GCA_039583875.1. Taxonomy (NCBI): domain Eukaryota; kingdom Viridiplantae; phylum Streptophyta; class Magnoliopsida; order Asparagales; family Orchidaceae; genus Platanthera; species Platanthera guangdongensis. Next base: position 139,583,498 of record CM077147.1, read on the forward strand.
GGCTGGAAACTGAGCAAGCACCTGGTGTGCAGACTGCAAGGCCTGAAAGCCCTAAGGATAGGGTGAATATTGCAAGTACATCAGAGTCGGAGGATGATGAAACTGAGCAAGCTAAGAAGAAACAATTCTTTGTTTTCAAAAGAAGGAGTCAGAGCTATAAGAAGGCTCTCCAAACTGTTGCTCAACACTCACTAGTCCAACAAGCTCCATCAACTGATTATAGTAGCTTAATGGTAGCAATGCAAGTTAAGCTAGATGAGCAAAGGAGGGCTATAGAGAAATATATTGATGAAGGCCACAAGACTTTACAGTTTGATTTAGCCCAAGACATCAAGTCCATCAGGTTTGAGATGAACCTAAATAAGAAGGAAATGAATGAATGCTTCCACAAGGGTGGAAATGCAGTAGTATTCCTGGCTAAACATCAAGAGCAGATAAAAGACAAAGTAGATGATATAGCACTAAAGCAAGGCTATGTGCTGGAGAATCAACTCAGAATGAATGATAATTTGACTGCATCCCACAATGCAATAGTCACTGAACTGAAGAGTAAGTCTGATGAACCATCAACCTCCTCTGCTGCTGCCAAAGCTGAATTTGATAAAGTATTTCAGGAAGAAATTGCTGCTGTAAAGACTGCCATTAAAGATTCATAGAAGGTCATTTCTGAACAGCTTACCAAGCTTAGACCTTATTTTAAGGAAGGAATCAGGTACTTGGACAGTCAGATAAGATTCCAAAAGGATGATGTCAGAGACCATGTTGAACAAGAAGTCATAAAGGGGGAGAGGGTGTTAGTCAAGGCAAGTTCTGAGCATGCAAAATGGATATCAAATTCCATCAGGGCTACACTGGGCTATCCTCCCCTGTGTGATGATGACAATGTAGCTGAATCTGGTATTCAAAGTGCATATCTTGGAGGTGAGCAACAGGAAGTAGCTCAGGTGATCTATCCACCTCCAGATTTTGAAATGGTTCATGCTGATGTAAGCACAATGTATAGTCCAACTGCTGGTAAGCCTAATATTGTTCTGGAAAAGGTTGTTCAACCTATTACAGCTGCTATGCAAGAGGCTATGGACAAAGAGGAAGAGATAAGGCTGTCAAAGAAGAAGTTCAGGGAACTTGCTGAGCAAAAACCAGATTTTGAACAGTGGAGCCCTACTTCTAGGAACATCATTCTCACAGCCTGGAAAGCAGCCAAGGACAATGCACATGAGAGGAATAAATGGTTCTCAGAAGCAGAGTGGAGGAAGCATGAAATCAGGCAGGAAGCCATTGTCCAGCATAGAAGGAAGGCTAAGTTAGGAAAGCTACCTCCTACAGCTGTGGAGCCTAGCAAGTACTTTCCTAAGCCCTATCATTACTTTGAGAGGCAAAAAATCAAGGCTGAAGAACAGAAGAAGAAGGACTCCAAAGGGAAGAAGACTGCTGAAGCTGAGCCTGTTGCTGCTGTTGCTGCTGTAAAGGCCAAAGTGCAAGCTGGAAAAGGCATAGTCATAAAAGAACCAGAGCAGAATTAGACTAAGCTTAGACTGAAGAATGTTGTACTCTGTTACATCTAAACATTATTGTAAATCTTTGAAAATATATTGCAAACAATGTATGAACAATTTTTGATAAATATATATTTCATGATTGTTTAGTAGAATGTGTCTAATTCTTGTTTGTTCTGTAATGCTGTATGAGTATACATGTGTGCTTTATTACATGTTTAAGTTTACCCTGTTGATATATACCTGCTTTACATCATTCTCTAATTTTTAATTATGAGTGAAGTATATCATTGACTAAGGGTTATGACTTCTCCAAATAGGGGAGATTGTTGGGTACATTGGTCAAATGTACCTGATTTGAAGAAGCCTCACCTAACTCAATGATATACATCATAATGTATTTGATGTGTGTTTGAGTTACTTGTGCAGGTTAGGTATTCACTAGACTGAAGCTAAAAGTTTCTAAGTCCATGTGTCGACACCCAGAGGGAAAGTGTCGACACTTAAGAAAGCTTGTGTCGACACCCAGACAAGCAGTGTCGACACTTGGAGTCATTGTGTCGACACCTGGGATGAAGAGTCGACACCAGACAGAAAGTGTCGACACTTGGAGCTGTGTCGACACTCAGTGAAGAAGTATGCAGAAAAGCAGTATCGACACTTAGCAGAAGTGTCGACACCTAGAAGAGCTGAGTCAACACCAGAAAGTGTCGACACTTGGAGTTGTGTCAACACTCAGCAAAAGTCTGCAGAATCTAAGTACAAGTGTCGACACTCAACACAATGTGTCGACACTATGCAGAAGAGTCAACACTTAAAGAAAGTGTCGACACCCAGCACAATGTGTCGACACTTAGCTAAAGACTCAGTATTTGAAGTAAGTGTCGACACTCAACACAATGTGTCGACACTATGCTGAAGAGTCAGTATTTGAAGAAAGTGTCGACACTCAGCACAATGTGTCGACACACAACCAGGAGAGTCAACACTTGAAGAAAGTGTCGACACTCAGCACAATGTGTCGACACTTAGTTGAAGACTCTACACTTGAAGAAAGTGTCGACACAAGGAGCTGTGTCGACACTTAGCAAAGAACAGAAAAGTTACAAAATATTCTAAGTACAAGTGTCGACACTAAAGGAATGTGTCGACACTCAGCTGAAGAAACAAAAGTGAAGACTTGTGTCGACACCAAGAAGCAGTGTCGACACTTGACAGTTTCAACACATGAAGATGTGTCGACACAAAGAACATGTGTCGACACTTAGAAGAATACAGTTAAAGAATGAAGAACAAGTACTTGTGTCGACACTCAATTTCAGTGTCGACACATGCAGAAGAATCTGTGTCGAGACATACAAGGAATTGTGTCGACACCTTGTAGACTTATATCGACACTTACACAACATGTGTCGACACTTGTCCTATAAGTGTCGACACTTAAGAACAGAAAGTCTCAACACTATCTGACAGTTAGGGAATTTCAAGAAGTGACTGGTTGACAAGACAGCTGCCGATCCAGCCGGTCTACATCAACTGTCAGAGATATCAGAAGTCTGTTATGAACCGGACCAGCCGGTTACCATGAAGGAAGCCTATAAATAGGCACCCATAGTTTACAGACCAAGATTGATGAAGTGATATAGAAGTGGTTGAAAAAGGTTTTGATAGAGAGAGTTCAGATCTTTGTAAAAGTGGTATATTGAGTATCAACACAAGAAGATCTTGCTGTGCATCGGCAGATCTAAGAAGTTGGAGAGAGAGAGCTCCAACCAAGTATTCAGTCTTTGGAACTAAGGCTGAGAAGAAGAATTCAGAGTCATCTGGATTTCAAGAAGCAGAGGTCAAGGAACAACTGCAGAAGATTCAGACTAATTCAGTTCTAATCAAGAAGCTTTGAAGGAAGCTAAGTCAGTTTGGATCTAACTGAGTTCTTCCAAGAACTCTTCAAGAATCTCTCAACTCCTCTCTTATTTTCTGAGTTGTAGAGTTAGTTATTGTACTTTCTATTTTAACTTGTAGGATCCATTGGATCTGAGAGAATTGTAAGCCTATATTATAAAGGCTGAGGGTAGGGCTTGGTTGCCTGAGTGTAGGAGTTGAAGAACTCTGAGTGTAGGCCTTAATTGGCTGAGTGTAGGCCTGGGTGGCTGAGTGTAGGCCTTTTGGCTGAGTGTAAGGCTTTGGGCCTGAGGTAGGAACCTAGTTGGGTTCTGAGTTAGTGGAGAAGTTTGGTCGAATCTAGTACACTGCTAGATAGGCGAAGGGGGAAAGTGGATGTACCCAAAGATTGGGGAACCACTATAAATTAGTGTGTCTTCTGTGCTGTGCTGTGCTGTGGAATTACTGTTTATATGCTGTAATTGCTGTTATCTGTAGTTATCTGTGAAATAACTGTTGTGCTGCCAACAAAGTTTTAAAAAGGTTTAGGTCACCTATTCACCCCCCCTCTAGGTGTTTAGGTACCATATCTTTCATATATTCTTGGATCAGATGCTTCCATAAACAATCTGACCATTTCTTTCCATATTCCAAAGATTTCTTTCCTGCATATGGGCAACTTCATGGAACCAAGTTCCTTATGATTTTCTCCTGAACCTATCTTTTCTAATTTATTCTGCCTCACAGATCTTACTCAGACTGTTAAGTCTATCTTCGAGCAACCTGGCTCTGATACCACTTGAAAGAATTGGTTTCAAGATAACCTAAACACCTAGAGGGGGGGGGGGGGTGAATAGGTTCAATTCCTTTTTACTCTAAGACAGAATATTAATTCAGTTAATCAATTAGAATCAAACAGTTATACAACTACCACATCACAAAAATCACAATATCACACACAATCACAGATGGCACATAGATTTATAGTGGTTCCCCAAATGATGGGTACATCCACTTTCCCCCTTCGCCTATCTAGCAGTGTGCTAGATTCGGCCTAACTTCTTCCTTCCTTCTCAGATCCACAAATCTTACAACTCAGAACCCAGTCAAGATTCCTACAACTCAGAGTGAGTCCACACTCCTATAACTCAGGCAATTAAGCCCTACCTCAGCCTTCACCCAGGCCTACAACTCAGAGAATTAAATCTCCTACCTCAGGCACACAGCCCTACCTCAGCCTTCCCAAGGCCTACAACTCAGAGATGTAAATCTCCTACCTCAGGCACTCAGCCCTACCTCAGCCTTTATAAATTAGGCTTACAACTCAGATCAATAATGATCTTACAAAAAATGATATAAAATAAGTTTTATCTTTCACCCAAGTTGAGAGAGAATGGATAAAAAGTTTTCTTGATCAGTTCTTGAAGAATATGATTACACAGAAATCAACCTGTCTTTGGCTTTCTTCAAAGCTTCTTGAATCTGAACACAGTAAAGTTGAATTTCTTGAAGACGATCTTCAATCAGCTTCCTTCTTAAAATCTAGAAATTAATCTGAATTCTTCTTTGCAGATTAGTTCAGGATCTGCTCTTAAGAGACTAGTTGATGATAGTCTCTTTCTTCACTTGAATTGTTGGAGCTCTCTTTCTCTACAAATTCTTCTGAAGATATTTTGAAATTCTTCACTTAGATCCACTTGAAATCTCTGACTGGATTTTCTTGTGTATGTTGGATCTTCTGTTGTAATTGTGTTTTTTATACTTCGTCGTCTTTTTCAGTTGATAGAATCTATTTTTATATAGACTTCATCCAAGGTTATCGGCTGATCCGGTTGCTAACCAACTTGTGACAGATCTGTCAGTTGTAGTAGACTTGTTGGTTATGGCAGCTGTCAAGTCTCCAGTCACTTCTTGAAATTTTATCTCTGTCAGTAAAGTGTCGAGTCTGAACTTCACATGTGTCGACACAAGTAGACTAAGTGTCGACACAATCTTTGGTGGTGTCGACACAGCTCTCATGGTGTTGATACTGCTACTCAACATAGCTTCTGTAAGAATGTGTCGACATAGTTGATGTCGACTAAACTTTCTGTATATCGACACAGTTGATGTCGACAAAACTTTTTGTGTGTCGACACAAGTCCTGTGTGTCGACACAATTTCTTCTGGTGTCGACACAACTTTTCTAAGTGTCGACACAATTGACTCCAGGTGTCGACACAGCTTTTCTCAAGTGTCGACACAAGTCTTCACAAGTGTGGACACAACTTCTTCTGGTGTCAACTCATGGACTTAGAAACTTTTCTTGCATATTCTTAACCTGCACATATAAACTCAAAACAACATCAAATACACCTTGATGAATATCATTGAGCTAAGTGAGGCTTCTACAAATCTGGTACATATTTTCCAATGTACCCAACACTATTGCTAAACTATCTAAGGACAACCTTATTAGAGGACTACCTTCTGGTTCTTACAAGAAGGAAGAACTTTGCAAGGCTTGTCAATTAGGCAAACAAACTAAAAATAACGTTAAATTCATTTCTAAAAGTGATTTACCCAAGATTTTGTATTTGCTACATATGGACCTTTTTGGACCTATTGCAGTACAAAGTTTGGGAGGAAATTCTTATACTTTAGTTATTATTGATGATTTATCTAGATTCACTTGGGTGTTCTTTCTGAGAAATAAGTCAGATAACTTTAAATTTCTTACAGACTTTCTTAGGAACATCAAGATTGAGTACTCTACTTAGATTGCATTGAATAGAAGTGATTCTGACACTAAGTTTGAATCTCTTCTGATGAAAGAATTTTGTGAGAAGTAAGGTATCAGACATTGTTTTTCTGCTCCTAGAAATCCTCAACAAAATGGGATAGCAGAAAGAAAAAAAAAACCTAATTGAATCTACTGGAACATTACTTGCAGGTGCTCACTTGCCCCTATCCTTTTGGGCAGAGGCAATAAGCGCGTCAAACTATGTTCTTAACAGGAGTTTTATTCATAAACTAAAGGGTAAGACTCCATATGAATTACTTAAGAATAAGAAACCTAAAGTAAATTATTTTAAAGTTTTTGGTTGTAAGTGTTACATTCATAACAATAATAAGAAACACTTAAGAAAATTTGAAGTCAAAGTTGCAAAAGGAATTTTCCTTAGATATTCTCAAGTCAGCAAGACTTATATGGTCTTTAATAAATCTACCCTTAAAATGGAAGAATCTATACACATTTCTTTTGATGAAACTAATATGTTTTACAAAGAGAGAGATATCTCTACCATAGAATCTTTTTAGGTACCAAATCTGTGTGGGAAAATGGAGGATTTAATCCTAACACAAGAGGATACAATACATCCTTCTCAACAGATTGTTGATGATGTCAGTGATGAAGAAAATTCAGAAATGCATGCTGAAAACATTGTGGCTAATGAAATTCCACAAGAGGAATTAGTAGCAGAAATAGTTGAACAACCAACTCTACCTATTGATATTGTTACACTTAGAGATCACCCTAGATCTCAAGTGATTGAAGACATATCAGCTGGTGTCCAAACAAGGCATCAATTGAATCAAGACCAGATGCATGCTTGTTTTATTTCTCAGATTGAACCTCAATCCATCAAAGATGCAGAACAAGATCCCCACTAGATTATTGCTATGCAAGAGGAACTCAATCAGTTTGAGAGATGTAGAGTTTGAGATTTAGTTCCAAGACCCAAAAAATATCCAGTCATTGGAACCAAATGGGTTTTCAGGAATAAGTTGGATGCTCAAGGAATCATTGTAAGAAACAAGACAAGATTGGTAGCTCAAGGATACTCACAGGAGGAAGGCATAAACTATGATCACGCATTTGCTCCTGTTGCAAGATTGGAGGCTATCATAATCTTTCTTGCATTTGCAGCATTCAAGAGATATAAGGTATATTAGATGGATGTGAAGAGTGTTTTTCTAAATGGTGAGCTCAAAGAGGAAGTTTTTATAGTGTTGGGTATTGTATCCACATTAACCCAGATTTGATGAAGTCACCCTTGAACTAAGATGAATTAAGTTGTATTTGATGCTTTGGTTGAGTTATGTGTTTGCAGGAATCTAATGGCAAGTGTAGACCGATGTCAGTCTACAATGGGTCACCAAACACAGGACCATACAATGTAATCCCTCATTGTGTGATCCAAGGTGTTGACTCATGTGTAGTCTCTCTATTGGGATATACTTCATATTCAAGCACTAGGACTTATTAGAAAAGACTTGATGCTGGTCTCACCAAAGAGAAGAGAATTTTGTCAAAGAAATTTTACTGTGTTTTACTCGAGTAGCTCCATACCTACTCGAGTGAATAGCTCAGTATATACTCGTGTAAAATTACTCTTACTCGAGTAAGGATGACAAATCCCGAGTAGTCAATTTATGGCTCTCGAGTAGTTAAGACATCTACTCGAGTAGTTTCCTTATTATTCTCAGGTTTACAGTTTTCCCTCTCCAAATATATTCTAAGTAAATTACTCGAGTAGTACTTTATAGTACTCTTGTAGTTTATACATTCTGTCTCGAGTAGTTAAGTCATGCACTCGTGTAGTTCATTCACTACTCGAGTAGTCCAGTATTTATACTCGAGTAACTAGAATTTCTTCCCTCAGAATTTCTCTAAGTTAATTACTCGAGTAGCTATTTCCATATACTCGAGTAGTTCAACTTCACTACTCGAGTAACCTAGTATTCCAGTTCAGAAAATATTCTAAGTCCCTGACTCGAGTAGTTCATCTACCACTCGAGTAGCCTATTCTCATTTACTCGAGTAGTATAACTCAACTTCACGTGTAATTCTTTAAGTACTTGAGTAAGTCTTTTTGGTACTCGAGTAGCTGATCAACTTCTCAACTTTCTTCAAGATTATACACGAGTAGTTCTCTTCAGGTGACTCGAGTAACTGTCTCTAAGTACTCGAGTAGTTATTTTCATCTCTCTCGAGTAGTTCTAAAAAGTACTCGAGTAGTAATTTCTTCACTCGAGTATATCTCTTCAGTTTTCTGAAAATTTCGTTAAGTCCAATTTAACAGATTCTTTAATGAGCCTTGACGTGATTGGTACACGTGTCCCTCATTATGAATTAATTATGACAGATCATCTTCAATCCTATATAAAGTCTTGTCAAACCGACAAACCCTAAGAAATAAGAAATTCTATCAGAAGTTTTTGCAGCCGAATTTTTGTTTTCTATTCCTCTCTCTCTCTCCAAGAAGCCGTCGCCGCCGATTCTCATCCGGCTAGGGTTTTCATTTTCAGAGGATTCAAATTAAGAAGATTTTACAGATCGAGATTGTCGCACAACTCTTCTTCTTCTATTCGATTGTGTAAAGTCAAGAAGATCCAGATCTGATCTTGCCGAGATTTTCTTCACCTATCTGATAAAGTTGAAAAGTCTAGAAGACGAAGATCCTGGCCGATTACTTACAGATCTGATAAAGACTCTTTATTTGTATTTCATACACATTTTATTTCATTATTGTAGGAGAAGTTTTCTCCGAGTGTAGGAGCTTTTGGCTCCGAGATTGTAGGAAGTTTCATCTTCTGAGTGTAGATCCGCTTTGTGGATTGAGATTATAGGAACGTTGTTCCGAGGCGTAGGATTGGTTTTTCAATCCGAGATAGTGGAGTAGCTGAGTCTAGTTTATTGCTAGATCTATGAGGGAAAGTGGATGTAACCAAGATTGGGGAACCACTATAAATCTTGCTCCGTCTGTGGTTGATTGGTAGATAGTTCTGTGCATAGATCTAATTTTTTATTCTACAAAAAGATGCACATCTCACCTATTCACCCCCCTCTAGGTGATTTAGGCAGACAACTAATAACTTTAAATTGGTATCAGAGCGAGGTTGATCATTAAAAGGTTAACACCTTGATCAGATCCTTCTATAGTTGTCTTGTGAGTTCTACCAAACATGGACAAGGCTAAAGATTTTGCCAAGCTTCCTTTGTGCACCAAGAATAATTTTCCCATGTGGAAAGAGAGAATAAAATTCTTTATGGAAGCTGTGGATCCAAGGATCTTCATGATAGTTGAAGAAGGTTCTTACATTTTCATGACAGTTTCCACAATAGATCCAACCAAGAAAGTTCCAAAGAAACTAATGGATCTAGATAAAGACGAGATTGCACTTGTGTCATTTGACAAAAATGCCAAAACTATTATAGCAAGTGCGGTCGATGACTCTATACAGCAAAACATGATCCACTGCCAGTCTGCAAAGGAGATGTGGCAGTCTCTAGTTACCTTGATGGAAGGTATAGAAGAAGTAAGGGATGATAGAAGGTCCCTTCTAAATCAAAAGTATGAAGCCTTCCGACAAGGAAACAAGGACACCATTACTAACACGTTTGAGAATTTCTTCAAGATAGTAAATGACCTAAGGGTCTATGGCAGAGTCTTCACTAATAGAGAATTAAATGACAAGTTCTTGAGATCCCTAACTAAGGAATGAGATAACAAGGTCTGTGCCATCAGGGAGTTTGGAAAACTAGCCGAGACAGACCCACAGAATCTCTTCGGGAAGCTTATGTCATATGAGCTTCAACTCAATACCAGAAAGGCTAAAGAAGAGAAGAGTAGGTTTACATTCAAAGAGAAGTTTGTTGCTTTAAAAGCAGAAACCTCAAAGAAGTCAAAGACTGTTTCTCCTGCTGCAGCTCAAGAAGTAAGTGAAGAAGAAACATCGGAGTCAAGTACCTCAGGCTCTGAGTTATCTGAAGGAGAGTTCTCACTACTCTCAGACAGTTCAAGAAATTCTTGAACAAGAAAAAACACAGGAATGGCAAGGATGCCTCTTATAGAAGATCACGACGTGATGGTGATCGTCAAAGAAAAGGCTCAAGTAGCCTCGACAGGTATACTCCTAAACAGAATAAACATATATCGATTGATATTATTTGCTACTGCTGTAATAAGCCAGGACACGTCATTGCTGGCTGCCCCCATAAGAAGAAGGAGGGTGAAAAAAGAGAGGAAAAGAAGTCCTCATACAACAAGAAGAGGACAGAGAAGAGCTTAATAGCCAAAAAGGGCAAGACTCTTAGTGACTCTGACTCATCAGAGTCGAGTGAAGAAGAAGAAGCCTATTTTGGGCTCATGGCTCAAACAGATGACGAATAAGAGCCCCAGTTCACTAGGAAGGTAAACTCTCACACTCCTCTTTCAGAATCTGAAGCTTCTTAGCATGATCGTGAGGACAGCTCTTCTGACGATGTGTCTGAACTCATGGCCCAGTATAAGGAGTTGATCATGGTTTACGACAAATGTCGCCGAGTCGTGAAAACTCAGGCTAAAGAGATAAAGTCTCTAAAAGCTGAAGAGAGCATCTTGAGAGAAGAAGTCGCTAAGACTGGCTCACTCAAAGAGAAATTCAATAATGTTATTGAAGAATACAACAAAGCTCTTGAGCACCTTGATCTAAAGGAAAAATCATCAAAGAGTTGGAAGAATAACTCGCTATTGAGAGAAAACTTGTTGAAAGTTTCTCAAAGCCTAAGACTGTTCTGCCATTCGTTACTGAATTCTCAGCGAAAGCCAAGGGTGCTGGACTAGGCCATGAAGAAGCTCCTAGCAAATCTTCTAGGAGAAATAAGGCCCAATGGAAGAATAAGGCCGTCAAGAAGGCCTTGGCCAAAGAGAAGCGGAAAGCCCCTCAAGATCAGACCTCTTTCAAAAAGGTCATATTTCCTTCCAATGAGTTTGATATTGACTCATCCTACGGACACTTTGCTAGGCCTACCTATGTAGAGCCAAAGCCCAGTTATCAAGGATGGACTCGCCCCATAAATTTTGGTGAAAGTGTCTTTAAGGAACCTTATGAAGAAGTGATTCTTTAGAGCTATGGCCTTTTCAATCATGGTCATAACTTCAAGAAAGCACCAAAGGCAAAGCCCATTGTAGAAATGCCAATAAAGGAGAAGAAATCATGTGATTGCCATCATCATGAAGCTTCTTCTTCCAATAATGCTTCCCCTGCCAGACGACAACTTCAAAAGGTCAAGCAGGAGAAGATAAGGCAAAGATACAATAGATTTGACTGTTGGTGCTGTGACAAAATTGGTCACTTTGCCATCTATTGCTGGTTTAATCTCAGAAATGATGCAACCCCACATGTTGGCAATATGAGGAAGACCACTCCTAATGCTAATATTCGTAGGGGGAGTGTTCTAACCCGAGACCAAGGATCCAAACATATTTGGGTTCCTAAGACAAACTAATTGCGATTGCAGGTATGTCCAAAGGCTACCAAAATGTCAATCTGGTATTTGGACTGTGGATGCTCTCGGCATATGACCGGGACTAGAAGCCTACTTCAGAACTTCTCTCCAGTCTTGAATGGACCAAAGGTTATCTTTGGAGGTTCAGACCGTGGAATCACTAAAGGCTACGGTATTATTACGAACGATAGTGTATCTTTCTCAGATGTAGCTTATGTTGAAGGATTGGAACACAATCTTATAAGCATAAGCCAACTCTGTGATAAAGGATACATAGTTGAGTTTCACGCTGATAAGTGATTGATAAAATCTGTTGATAATATGGAAACGATTCTATCCGGCACTCGAAGCAGAAACATATTTTGTTTGAATTTCATTTGTATAGACTCTTCTACACCAGTATGCTTTTTAGCAAAAGATAGTACATCTCTTGGTGACCAATGGCACAAGAGACTAACACATATTAATTCCAAAACTATTAATAAATTATTTTCAATGAACTCAGTACGTGATGCCACAAATGTCAAGTACGTCAAAGACAGACATTGTCATGCATATTTAAAAGGCAAGCAAACAAGGGCTACCTTTAAAAGCATTATCGGCAAAGATTCTAATAGATGTTTACATCTACTGCATATGGACTTGTTTGGTCCACTTCAAATTAGAAGTTTGGGAGGTAAGGATTATACGTTAGTAATTGTTGATGATTACTCACGCTTTGCATGGGTGTTCTTTCTGAAACACAAGTCAGATACCTTTGACATCTTTACTAATTTTGTCAGACAAGTTCAGAATGAATACAACTTCTCCATAGTCAAAATCAGAAGTGACAATGGAACATAATTCAAGTCTGGGGCCATGATAGAATTTTGTCAAAACTTGGGTATCTTTCATGAGTTTTCCTCTCCTCATACTCTGCAACAGAACATAGTGGCCTAGAGAAGGAATAGGACACTCATAGAGGCCTGCAGGACCATGTTGAGTGATGCCTCACTACCGGAATATTTCTGGGCTGAAGCCGTCAACACTGCATGCCACGTTCAAAATCGAGCACTCATAAACAAAAATCACGATAAGACACCTTACGAACTTTTAAAGGTCAGGAAACAACTATCTCATATTTTAGAATTTTTGGTTGTAAATGCTTCGTGCTTAACAATGGTAAGTATCATACTACCAAGTTTAGCGAAAAGAGTTTTGAAGGTATTTTTGTAGGATATAGTAGCCATAGTAAGACATACAGGATATTCAATAGAAAAACCCCGATCGTAGAAGAATCGATACATGTTGTATTTGACGAGACGAGCTTGGTGCAAGGCAACTCTTCTAGTGTTCTTATAGAAGATGCAGATACAAAGTTGAAAGAACTCAGCTTGGATGAAGTATCTGAAGACAAAGGTGAAAAGTTCATCAAGATCACCACTCCAACCCCTATTAGAGAGGTTGATGATCCAGATGAAGTAATTGTGCAAGATGATGAAGTTGTAACACCCCAGTTTTTGCTTCAGGGTCAGTCTGCAGTTCTGGAAAATTTTTGGATTTCTGGAAGGAGGCACACGGCCTGCGACACGGGCGTGTCGCAGGGCGTGTCGAGGCCGTGTCGACACTCGACCCAAGTGTCGACACTTTGTGCTCGACAGAGTGTCGAGAGTGGGGCACACGGCCTGCGACACGGGCGTGTCGCAGGGCGTGTCGAGGCCGTGTCGATACTCGGCCCAAGTGTCGACACTTTGTGCTCGACAGAGTGTCGAGAGTGGGGCACACGGCCTGCGACACGGGCGTGTCGCAGGGCGTGTCGAGGCCGTGTCGACACTCGGCCCAAGTGTCGACACTTTCGCTCGACAATGTGTCGAGACTAGGGCACACGGCCTGTGACACGGGCGTGTCACAGGGCGTGTCCCGCCTGGTCGACGATCTTCGCTCGACGTTTTTCCACGGTGTCGACACAAAGCCTGTCGACGGGTGTCGAGACTTGGCATACGGCTTGGGACACGGGCGTGTCCCAGGCCGTGTCACCTCTCGGGTTGGTGTTGGGGCCGTGTCGTTGGAGACACACGGCAGGCCACACGGCCGTGTCGCTGGGGACACAGGCGTGTCAGATTGAACACGGGCGTGTCGAATGCCCGTGTCTGATTCCAGGCGCGTCGATTTGAGACGGCGAATGAGGCACACGGCCCTGGACACGGGCGTGTGCCAGGCCGTGTTCGGCCCAGGTCTTCTGTTTTCCAGGCGAATCGCAGCCATTCTTTTTCTGGTTTTGGGATCTAACGGTTCAGGCCATCTCCTGGGGATTTAAGTCCGAAGTTAGGGTTGCAGATCCTCACTTTTTCCAAGTCCTCTCTTTCTAAGATCTTGAGAAAACCTAGAGCAAGGAGGAAGAAGAAGAACTCTTGGGCTGTAGGAAGGGTTTCGGAGCTCCGAATCGCGAGCCGAGTCCGGATCCGTGAAGCTTGGAGCGTTGCGAAGTTTTCCATCCGGCTAGTTTGTCATGGCAAGGAAGAGGAGTCGGAAGGTAACGACATCTCTCCTCTCGGTCTTTAGGATGCACGTTTTAGCATCATCTAGTTTTCTTTTCTCTAATTTTTGGGCACCAAACTCTCAAATGAGAGGGGTTTTGGCTTGCCAAGTTTCAAGAGGAACTTCCGGGTCGATTGAGTCCGTCCCCGGCATATCTTTGCATTAGAGATCCGCTTCGCTAGTGGATTAGGCATGGTGGGTGAAGCCGTAGTCGCGACCGTTAGTCCGACTCGGTGATGTTGCATACGAACTAGGGATTCGTAGAGATTTCCGTTGCGGCAAGATGTCGTTTGTGTTGTGGTGGTGATTGTCCCGTTTGCTTGAAAAGAGTACATGTAGTCGAACCCGGACAAGGTTAGCTCCTCGTGGTGGTAGATGGTTTCCTTGACAAGGTTAGCTCCGTATGAGAATGGAGATGGTTTCCTTGGTGGACAAGGTTAGCTCCGCACGAGTTGGAGATGTTTTCCTTGGTGCGCGGGAACGCTGCGGTACAAAGAGGGATTGCGATGTGTTTAGTCTTGGTTGTGTTGTGCCAAGGCGTGGCTATGTCTCCGTGGTCGGCTGGCTATCCCGTGACATGTGCGTCATGTGTGGAGAGTGTCCCGGCGAGACTAGTCCCCTTCTGTGAGACCGACGAGAATGCCAAGCTTCGGGCAAGCCCGGGCAAAGAGGCCATGAGCGGGTGGGGTCCAGCAAGGCTTCTTAGAATCGGTCAGTCTGTGGTTGTTGGAATCCTGACATGAGACGTCAGAGCTTGCAGGCAAGCCCGGGGCTAAGCCCACGAGCGGGTGGGGCCTTGGCAAGAATTCCATGTGGCGGCCTGTGCGCCGTGTGAGGGAGTTGTGTCTCCCTCAATGTTTGAGGCTTTATGCCAATTGGGGAAATGTGAGTACCCAACTGATGTGATGTTGTGCTAGATGCATACGGTGTAGGGTACCTTGGGTGAAGCCCGGGTGTTGCATTCATGTTGCATAGTAGGCCCTTTCTTTATATGCTCAACCAGTAGAGAACATGTTTGTTGATTGAGACATCCAAGCCTGTTTTAATGTTTTTCTATTTATAGAAATTTATATTGCATATGAAGTGCTGACTTGCAGGTTGGAGGGTTCCCCGGGGTCCGTTAGGGGCGGCCGGGAGGAGATGTGTTGTTACACAGTTTGAGGTCAGCCTTTGCTGACCCACGTTACTAATAATTTTTACAGGGCAAGGATCGCACGCAGGAGCTAGCACGCCGGCCAAAAAGGCCTAAGCCCATGAAGTGTTTTCTCTTTTGTAGCACTACTTTCTGATGATGTATGTTTGAGACTATTTTGTCCGGCTTGCATGCCGAGGTAGACTAGGAGTGCTGAGCACATTCATGTTTGATTGTACTGTTTACCCTTTTGGACAGTTGATGTAAGGCCTTAAGGCCATTTGTTTACTCTTTTGGGTTAGTGGATAACTTCTAGTTGTGCTTGGTTTTCCGCTGTGTTGTGCAAGTGTTTTGAGTTTGGGTAGCTATATCAACTTTTAATACTAAAGCTGTGGCGTTCGTATGTTGTGGGGCCCCGGCCGGACCCATATTATACGTCCATTACAGGGGAGGTGTTACAATTTGGTATCAAAGCGAGGTTTGATTCAAGGTCAGTGCGTAGAGAAGTTATCCACATAAGAGTAACGCGGGACCATGAGTGTCCTTATGTTTTAGTCTTGAGATTGGAGACTAATCCCTTATTTCTTGTCTTCCTGAAGAGTGCAAGGAACGAGGCGGGCACTTCAAGAGCAAGGGATGATCTCTCAGCGAGCAGTGCTACTGCTCCAGGTCTTTTGGGCACGGGTGTAGACCCGGCCGACTTCTGCCGCATGCTTGCAGAAGCGATGGTGGCAGCTCAAGCTGCAGCAGCAGCTCAGGTGGCAGCCCCTGCCACACCAGATACGGCAACGGCCGTGCCAGGAGCAGAAGCCAGGCGAGTGGAGCCTTTGGCGGAGAGGGTAGTTGTCGGACATGGAGACCGACACATGAAGTATTTCCTGAGTTTCCATCCCCCGTCTTTCAAGGGTGTTGGAATGCCAACGGATGCGGAGGACTGGTGGGTTCGCATTCAAGAACTGTTAAGGGCGGCAGAGACGCCAGAGGAAAAGAAAGCTGAGTATGCGGCGTTCATGTTGGAAGGAGATGCCAAGTTGTGGTGGGTGAGCCATAGCGGCCGCCAGTTTCCGGGACGCACCCCGTCAGTGGAAGAGTTCGGGGACGCTTTTCTTAAGAGGTATATCCCAGTTTCAACTCGGTTGGCCCTGCAGAGGCAGTTTCTGCATCTAATGCAGCGAGACAAGACAGTGGATGAGTACGTGCAAGAGTTCACCCGTTTGGGTCGTTATGCGGGAACGACAATGGCGGATGATGTAGAGAGGGATAACCTCTTCTACCAAGGGTTGAGGGAAAATCTGAGATAACCCATCATCTCCATGAAGAGGGCGGGATTTAATGAGCTAGTTGAAGCCGCCAGGAGTTTGGAGAATGATCTGGAGCGAACCCAGCGCCGTAAGGGTTTTACTCCCAAGAGCGGGGAAGGGAAGCCTTCCCAATCTCAAGGAAAATCTGATGGGAGTAGGTGGAGGAAGAAGCCTCACACTCCCAGATCTGGTGAGAGGAGCAATTGGACGCCTGGGGGTTCCCACTCTAGGGGACCGCCGACGTGCTACAACTGCGGGAAGGTTGGGCACATAGCCCGTACTTGTCAGCAAGGGGGAGCGGGGCAAGAGTCAAAGCAGGAGCAGTCTGTGCGCTCGGGCCCCAGTGCTGCAGAAAAAGGAAAGATGGCGGAGTCGAGCGCTTCTCGGTTCCAACCAGTGCAACCAAGGGCTTACAACCTTGGACAACAAGAAGCGATCCGCCAAACTGATGTGGTGACAGGTATGAAGAGAATTTGAGTTTAAACTTTGTGCTTCATCCTTTTAGACTTTTGTGTAATGTCTATGTTGTAGGCTTCGTGTTAGTTTCCGGATACCCCGCTAGGGTATTGTTTGATACGGGAGCATCGCACTCCTTTCTTGCGGAGAGCTTCATCCGGAGATTAGGAGTTGAGTCTTTCTCGTCGGGAGCAGAGCTGAAAGTGCGCATGCCCAATGGGTCATCTATGACCACCGGGGCTAAAGGGCGCATTTGTTGGGAGCTTGACGGAGTTGTCTTCGCTCTGGAAGCGGCAGTGTTACCATTAGTGGAGTTCGATGTCATTTTGGGCATGGACTGGCTTGCAGAGCAGCGCGCCAGTATTGATTGCCTTTCTAAGGTGGTGACCTTAAGGAGTAAAGGGCAAGCAGAAGTCAAGTTTGAGGGCCTTGGTGGAGTGGCCTGTTCCCTGATATCGGCCATGCAGTTGGTGCGGGCGGTTAACCAGGGTGGTGTAGCGCTTGTAGCGTTACTGGAGGTTCGTCTCTCCCAACTGTCTATTGAGGAAGTGCCTGTGGTGGCAGAGTTCAAGGATGTGTTTCCGGATGAACTTCCTGGAGCGCCTCCTCGGCGGGAAATCGACTTCTCGATCGAGTTAGTGCCGGAGGCTAGACCGGTGTCACGTCCTCCATTTAGGATGGCACCAAAGGAGTTAGCGGAACTTAAGGTTCAGTTACAGGAACTGTTGGAGCAAGGGTATATTAGACCCAGTTCTTCACCGTGGAGCGCACCGGTGTTGTTTGTTAAGAAGAAAGACGGTAGCATGCGCCTGTGCATAGACTACCGAGAACTTAATAAGTTGACCGTCAAGAATAAGTATCCGATCCCTCGGATAGACGACCTGTTTGACCAATTGGTGGGGTCAGTGGTATATTCGAAGTTGGACTTGAAGTCAGGATACTATCAGCTACGAATTCGGGATGAGGACATACCCAAAACTGCCTTTGGTACAAGGTATGGGCACTTTGAGTTTACGGTGATGCCGTTCGGGCTGACGAACGCACCATCGGTGTTCATGGATCTGATGAATCGGGTATTCCGGGAATACTTGGATTCTTTTGTGGTTGTTTTCATTGATGACATTTTGGTGTATTCCAAATCGGAAGTGGAGCATGAGACCCACTTGAGAATAGTTTTGCAAGTGTTGAGGGAGAATGAGTTGTATGCAAAATTCTCCAAATGCAAGTTTTGGTTGGAGAAGGTGGCATTTTTGGGTCACGTGATTAGTGGTGATGGGGTGGCAGTGGATCCAGCGAAGGTGGAGGCCATCAGAGATTGGCCGATGTTAAGGACCGTGGCGGAAGTCCGAAGTTTTCTTGGACTAGCCGGGTATTATAGGAGATTCGTGGAGAATTTCTCGAAGATAGCTCTACCCCTCACCTCTCTCACTCGCAAAGACCATAAATTTGTGTGGACCCAAGAGTGCGGTCAAGCATTTGAGGCCCTAAAGGAGAGGCTTATGATGGCTCCGATCTTGAGTTTACCGCAAGGGACCGATGGATTTCAAATTTTCAGTGACGCATCGGGATGCGGTTTGGGTTGCGTGTTAGTGCAGCATGGCAAGGTGATAGCTTTTGGGTCTAGACAGCTGAAACCTCATGAGAGGAATTACCCCGTCCATGACTTGGAGTTGGCGGCGGTAATCTTCGCGCTGAAAATTTGGCGGCATTATGTTTATGGCGCAAGAGTGGAGATCTTCACGGACCATAAAAGCCTGAAGTATCTCTTGGATCAAAAGGACTTGAATATGCGACAACGCAGATGGGTTGAGTTTCTTGGAGACTACGAAGTGGCGATCCAGTATACGCCGGGTAAAGCCAATGTGGTGGCGGATGCGCTGAGTAGAAAGTACTCGGGGCAAGGAAATTGGATCGAAGCTCATGATGAGCGGTTGGTTTGGGAATGGGAGTCCCTTGGATTGGAATGTGTTGCGAGAGGCGAGTCTAGCGTGGCTCGGTTGAACTGGATTGAAGTGCAAAACGACTTGTCCGATCGTATTCGGGAAGCGACTCGATTAGATGTGGAGTTTCAACCTTTTGTGTTGGAGGCTCAAACGGGTGAGAGCAGCACCTGGGAGATGATCGGGGGAATCTTGAGAAAGGATGGACGGGTTTGTGTACCGCAGTTTGGCAATCTCCGTGAGGAGTTGATGTTTGAGGCTCACTTCTCAAAGTACTCCATTCACCCGGGCAGTACAAAGATGTACTTGGATATGAAGAAATCCTTTTGGTGGCCGGGGTTGAAGCGAGATGTAGCTTTGTATGTGAGTCATTGCCAAACATGTGCCTTGGTGAAGGCCGAATGTCAGAAACCGGGCGGGCTCCTGAAGCCCCTTCCAATTCCTGAATGGAAATTTGAGGACATCTCCATGGACTTCGTGCATGGGTTGCCTAGATCGCAGCATGAGAATGACGCTATTTGGGTGATCGTGGATCGCCTAACCAAGGTGGCTCACTTCATCCCAAATCGGAAAGAGGACAGCGTGGAGAAGCTGGTGGAGTTGTATGTTCGCAACATTGTGCGACTGCACGGAATTCCTAAGAGCATAGTCAGTGATCGAGATGGACGGTTTACATCCAAGGACTGGAGGTTGGTACAGAAAAGCTTGGGCACGAAGCTAAGGTTTAGTACGGCGTTCCATCCTCAAACTGATGGGCAAACGGAGAGAACGAACCGTACTATGGAGGACATGTTGAGGATGTGCGTTCTTGATTTTGGCAAGAGGTGGGAGGATCACCTCTTCATGGTAGAATTTGCGTACAACAACAGTTTTCAAGCTAGTATAAAGATGGCGCCTTACGAAGCTTTGTATGGGAGGCGGTGTCGAACGCCAATGTCTTGGGCAGAGGCGGGAGACACCAAACTTTTGGGAAAGGATGTGGTAGTTGACGCTTGTGAGATGGTACAGACCATCCAAGAGCGTATGAAGGTGGCACAAGACAGGCAAGCGAAATATTTTAATGCTCGTCACCGGAAGTTAGAATTTGCAGTTGGTGATTGGGTTTATCTGAAGGTCAAGCCGTTCAAAGGCGTCTCGCGGATTCGCCGACTCAAGAAGTTGAGCCCGAGGTTTTTGGGGCCTTTTGAAATTGTTGAGCGGGTAGGAGAAGCAGCCTATCGTCTGGCATTGTCCGCAGATTTGAGTGGATTACATGACGTCTTCCACGTCTCCGTGTTGAGGAAAGCCTTGGTGGAGGCTAGCGTGGTGATGGAGCCGGCATCGGTGCCGATTGACGAAGACTTGAGGACGCGAGTCCTTCCAATCGCTATAGAAGATTCGGAGACTCGGCAGTTACGGAATAAAGAAGTCAAGCTCGTGAAAGTTCGTTGGGACAACTGTGGTCGTGAGGAGTTCTCGTGGGAGCGAGAACAGGCCATACTAGAAGACTATCCAGAACTATTTTTGTCTGGTACAATTTAAGTTTTGTACCCTTTCGTTTTGAAAATTTCGGGACGAAATTCTGTTAAGTGGGGGAGAGTTGTAACACCCCAGTTTTTGCTTCAGGGTCAGTCTGCAGTTCTGGAAAATTTTTGGATTTCTGGAAGGAGGCACACGGCCTGCGACACGGGCGTG
This sequence comes from Platanthera guangdongensis, assembly GCA_039583875.1. Taxonomy (NCBI): domain Eukaryota; kingdom Viridiplantae; phylum Streptophyta; class Magnoliopsida; order Asparagales; family Orchidaceae; genus Platanthera; species Platanthera guangdongensis. The sequence goes on from CM077147.1 coordinate 139,604,149, forward strand.
TCGCAGGGCGTGTCGAGGCCGTGTCGACACTCGGCCCAAGTGTCGACACTTTGTGCTCGACAGAGTGTCGAGAGTGGGGCACACGGCCTACGACACGGGCGTGTCGCAGGGCGTGTCGAGGCCGTGTCGACACTCGGCCCAAGTGTCGACACTTTGTGCTCGACAGAGTGTCGAGAGTGGGGCACACGGCCTGCGACACGGGCGTGTCGCAGGGCGTGTCGAGTCCGTGTCGACACTCGGCCCAAGTGTCGACACTTTCGCTCGACAATGTGTCGAGACTAGGGCACACGGCCTGTGACACGGGCGTGTCACAGGGCGTGTCCCGCCTGGTCGACGATCTTCGCTCGACGTTTTTCCGCGGTGTCGACACAAAGCCTGTAGACGGGTGTCGAGACTTGGCATACGGCTTGGGACACGGGCGTGTCCCAGGCCGTGTCACCTCTCGGGTTGGTGTTGGGGCCGTATCGTTGGAGACACACGGCAGGCCACACGGCCGTGTCGCTGGGGACACGGGCGTGTCGGATTGAACACGGGCGTGTAGAATGCCCGTGTCTGATTCCAGGCGCGTCGATTTGAGACGGCGAATGAGGCACATGGCCCTGGACACGGGCGTGTGCCAGGCCGTGTTCGGCCCAGGTCTTCTGTTTTCCAGGCGAATCGCAGCCATTCTTTTTCTGGTTTTGGGATCTAACGGTTCAGGCCATCTCCTGGGGATTTAAGTCCGAAGTTAGGGTTGCAGATCCTCACTTTTTCCAAGTCCTCTCTTTCTAAGATCTTGAGAAAACCTAGAGCAAGGAGGAAGAAGAAGAACTCTTGGGCTGTAGGAAGGGTTTCGGAGCTCCGAATCGCGAGCCGAGTCCGGATCCGTGAAGCTTGGAGCGTTGCGAAGTTTTCCATCCGGCTAGTTTGTCATGGCAAGGAAGAGGAGTCGGAAGGTAACGACATCTCTCCTCTCGGTCTTTAGGATGCACGTTTTAGCATCATCTAGTTTTCTTTTCTCTAATTTTTGGGCACCAAACTCTCAAATGAGAGGGGTTTTGGCTTGCCAAGTTTCAAGAGGAACTTCCGGGTCGATTGAGTCCGTCCCGGCATATCTTTGCATTAGAGATCCGCTTCGCTAGTGGATTAGGCATGGTGGGTGAAGCCGTAGTCGCGACCGTTAGTCCGACTCGGTGATGTTGCATACGAACTAGGGATTCGTAGAGATTTCCGTTGCGGCAAGATGTCGTTTGTGTTGTGGTGGTGATTGTCCCGTTTGCTTGAAAAGAGTACATGTAGTCGAACCCGGACAAGGTTAGCTCCTCGTGGTGGTAGATGGTTTCCTTGACAAGGTTAGCTCCGTATGAGAATGAAGATGGTTTCCTTGGTGGACAAGGTTAGCTCCGCACGAGTTGGAGATGTTTTCCTTGGTGCGCGGGAACGCTGCGGTACAAAGAGGGATTGCGATGTGTTTAGTCTTGGTTGTGTTGTGCCAAGGCGTGGCTATGTCTCCGTGGTCGGCTGGCTATCCCGTGACATGTGCGTCATGTGTGGAGAGTGTCCCGGCGAGACTAGTCCCCTTCTGTGAGACCGACGAGAATGCCAAGCTTGGGGCAAGCCCGGGCAAAGAGGCCATGAGCGGGTGGGGTCCAGCAAGGCTTCTTAGAATCGGTCAGTCTGTGGTTGTTGGAATCCTGACATGAGACGTCAGAGCTTGCAGGCAAGCCCGGGGCTAAGCCCACGAGCGGGTGGGGCCTTGGCAAGAATTCCATGTGGCGGCCTGTGCGCCGTGTGAGGGAGTTGTGTCTCCCTCAATGTTTGAGGCTTTATGCCAATTGGGGAAATGTGAGTACCCAACTGATGTGATGTTGTGCTAGATGCATACGGTGTAGGGTACCTTGGGTGAAGCCCGGGTGTTGCATTCATGTTGCATAGTAGGCCCTTTCTTTATATGCTCAACCAGTAGAGAACATGTTTGTTGATTGAGACATCCAAGCCTGTTTTAATGTTTTTCTATTTATAGAAATTTATATTGCATATGAAGTGCTGACTTGCAGGTTGGAGGGTTCCCCGGGGTCCGTTAGGGGCGGCCGGGAGGAGATGTGTTGTTACACAGTTTGAGGTCAGCCTTTGCTGACCCACGTTACTAATAATTTTTACAGGGCAAGGATCGCACGCAGGAGCTAGCACGCCGGCCAAAAAGGCCTAAGCCCATGAAGTGTTTTCTCTTTTGTAGCACTACTTTCTGATGATGTATGTTTGAGACTATTTTGTCCGGCTTGCATGCCGAGGTAGACTAGGAGTGCTGAGCACATTCATGTTTGATTGTACTGTTTACCCTTTTGGACAGTTGATGTAAGGCCTTAAGGCCATTTGTTTACTCTTTTGGGTTAGTGGATAACTTCTAGTTGTGCTTGGTTTTCCGCTGTGTTGTGCAAGTGTTTTGAGTTTGGGTAGCTATATCAACTTTTAATACTAAAGCTGTGGCGTTCGTATGTTGTGGGGCCCCGGCCGGACCCATATTATACGTCCATTACAGGGGAGGTGTTACAGAAGTCACTCGGGTGATTGAAGAGAATCCAGATGCAAGGACTCTAGAGCTCAGACATCTGAAGGATCACCCCATGGACCAGATCATAGGAGATCCTCGGGATGGTGTCAGAACTCGTAGAGGTACAACTAATGAAAATTTATATCTAAGTTTTCTCTCGTAAGTTGAACCAAATAAGTTTGAGAAAGCAAACTCAGACGCATCATGGATAGTGGCAATGGAAGAAGAACTAAATCAGTTCAAGCGTTGCAAAGTATGGGAACTTGTTCCAAGACCTAAGGATAAAAACGTCATCGGCACAAAATGGGTCTACAGGAACAAGATGGACGAGGATGGAACGATCATAAAGAACAAGGCCAGACTCGTCGCTAAAGGTTATCGTCAAGAAGAAGGAATCGACTTCGATCAGACGTATGCTCCAGTGGCAAGGCTGGAGGCAATAAGGTTATTCCTAGCACATGCTGCACTCAAATGCTTCACTGTTTATCAAATGGATGTGAAGTCTGTCTTCCTTAATGGTGACATAAAGGAAGAGGTGTATGTGGAACAACCTCTATGTTTCGTTGACTCTAACTTTCCTGATTATGTTTATTTATTGCATAAAGCTTTATATGGTCTGAAACAAGATCCTCGAGCTTGGTATGAGACGCTGTCTAGCTTTCTACTTGAGAACAAGTTCACAAGGGGAAAGATAGACAAGACATTATTTCTTAGGGAAATAAAAGGCAAGATTTTGCTAGTGCAAATCTATGTCGATGACATTATCTTTGTCTTTACTAATGACAACCTCTGCAAGAAGTTTTCAAAAATTATGCAAAGGAAGTTTGAAATGAGCAGTATGGGCGAGCTGAAGTATCTCTTAGGGCTTCAAGTGAAACAATCTGAAGATATAATTTTCAACTCGCAGACCAAGTTCACTAAAGAGCTAATTAAGAAATTCAGAATGGAGAACGCAACCTCGATGAGGACTCCAATGGGTTCAACAATGTCTTTGGACAAGGATGAAAAAGGGAAACCTTTTGATGAAACCAAGTACAGAAGCATAATTGGATCCTTGCTCTACCTTACTGCAAGTAGACCTGACATAATGTTCTCAACATGTGTCTATACTAGATTTCAGGTGAACCCTAAGGAATCTCACTATGCTGCTGCAAAGTGAATTTTGAGATACCTTAAAGGTACGCCAAATCTTGGCTTATGGTACCCAAGAAGTAATAATAGCGAGCTAATAGGTTTTTCAGATGCAAATTTTGCAGGGAGCAAAGACGACAGGAAAAGCACTTCCAGGACATGCCAATTCTTTAGAAGAAGGCTTATCTTCTGGAGTAGCAAGAAGCAGAACTGTGTAGCAATCTCAATGGCTGAGTCAGAGTACATTTCTGCAGGCAGTTGTTGTGCACAACTGTTATGGATAAAGAATCAGTTTGAAAATTATAACATGAAGTTCCAGAAGATTCCATTATTTTGCGACTCTTCCAGCGCAATTGTAATAGCCAGCAACCCAGTCTCGCACAGCTAGACAAAGCATCTAGAGCTAAGATATCACTTCATCCGGGAGCATGTGGAGCATGGGGACATAAACCTTCAATATGTCTCTACAGACAGGCAGATTGCAGACATTTTCACAAAGCCGCTGGACGAGACCAAGTTCTCGTTCTTCAAAACAGAACTTGGAACGCTCAACAAAGAAGATTAGATAAGATGGACTCTCAAGAAGGCTCAAAGTTCAAGGATTTGTCAAAAGTTGGAATTATGCAAAATTCTAACTCATTGACTCGAGTAAGAAGCAACCTACTCGAGTAAGAATCTGACCTACTCGATTAGTCCACTTGACCTACTCGAGTAGCAGAATGACCTACTCGAGTACCTCAACTCACCTACAAGAGTACCTCAACTCACCTACTCGAGTGCTTCAGCTCACCTACTCGAGTAATTCCAGACACATCTACTCGAGTACCTCATTTCATCTACTCAAGTAATATCAACTCACTAGAGTATATGCCGGGACATTTCTCCTCCTGATTCAAATTTTCTTATACGTAACCCGAGGCTTATGCCACCACTTCTAAGGTATGATATCATCATTTCTATTTTCTTTAGACATAAACCTAGGGTTATATAAATAAGAAATTCCATCAATATCCTCCACAAAATCATTTCCTCTCTCGAGTAGCTGACTGTCTCTTCTCCTTCCATCAACAAGTTGCAGAGCCGCGCCATTTCTTTCTCCCCGCCGAATTTTCCAAGGGTTTCTGAATTATGGCCGCCCCCTCAAAAATTGGCGTTGGTTCCGAATTGGTTGTCGTCGGGATTGCTAAACTTTCCGACGACTTTCATAACCTGATGATCCTACTCATCACCGCCGGACTCACCTTCATTCTCCAAGAACCCTGCAGAATCCTCTTCTCAGAAGTTATCGAGTTCTTCAAAAATGTCAAGGTTAAGATATGAATGCTTATTCTGTGGAATTTCTATAGCTGCACAATACATCAAGAGGTCAGATATGAATGTTGAAGGGAAGTTATTGGTTGATATAATTGGAAAGGTCCTTCTATGCAGAACCAACTCTATCAGAGACATTCCTCTTTACTTCTTTGACATCATGCAAGCCATAGTCTGCAGGAAGAGTTTCCAGTTTGGCATGATGATCCTGGATAAGATTAAAGACAATATTAAAGACCCTAATTATGCCAGAATTATTTCTCTAATCCTCCATGAAATCAACCCAGAAATCTTTAGTTTCTCCAAAGGGACTATTCTTCACCACATGAAGAAAGTATCTATTTCCTCCATACACAGATGGGAATTGAAACTGCAGAATCCCTCTCAGGCTACAAAGGTTCCAGAAGTACCAGACACAGAGGACATGACCCCATCTACCTCTCCATCTCAGGTCCCCAGCTCCTCTGGTGCATCTATTGAGGGGTAGCCTGCTCCTACTGTTCTAGCAAGGTTACCTACTACTCCAGAAGTAACTCCTCCACCTCCTCAGACTCCAAAAGAGATTCCATCTGATCAACAACTTCAAGAAACTCTACTCTCCACAAAAGCTGCTATCAATGAGATGATAGAAGAATTGACTGCAAATGATCTTCCTCCTCCTCTCTCTCCAAAGGAAACTACAACTAAAATTCCACCAGAGTCTCCAGTACAATCACCAGTACATACTCCTTCTCCAGCAAAGTCCCCTGCTGCACACCAAGAGCATGATGATACCATTGTCATTGATGATGAGCTATCCCCTAAGCCAACTGAAGCTCCTCTAAGGAATCTGGACTTCTCCATACCCTCAGTCACTGATGAAGGGGATGCCCTAATTCACACTACAAGAGCAACAAGCTTTGTCACCATTACAGAAATAGCTCCATGGGTAGCTCCTCATCCTCCAGTCCCCTCTTCTAGTGCTCCTCCTGCTTCTACTGCTGCTTCAATAAATGATTTGATGACTCAAGTTGTCCTTCTGCTTCAAGAACAGAGAACCTACTTTGATGCGTTTATGAAAGCTGTTACAGATAAAGTCACTGCTCTGGAGACTGAGATGAGCAGAGAATTTGCAGAAATCCAACATAACACTGACCAGCTAAGACATCTTTTCCAAATTGGTGGGAAGGCTCTAGATCACACTATTACTAGTGTTGGTCAAGTGATGGAGCAAGGTGTCACCCTTGCTAGTAATCAGATTGAAATGGATAAAAGAGCTGAATCTACAAAGATGAAGATCTGTGAAGAGGTTGATATTTTCAAAGAAGATGTCATCTCTAAGCTATCTGTTGAAGTCAGAAAGGGGGAGAATTTGGTGAAAGAATACTTAAAAAAATCAGATGCTGCCATGCAAGGGCTTTGGAATGCCAAAATGATAGAAATCCATGATGATGTCTTAGCACAAATTCAGAGTGTCAAATTCCATACATATGACACTACTGTCTAGATGCACAATCAAACCCTTCCTGAATTTGTTGTTGATCCCAATATCATTCCTCATCATCTCAACCCCCTAGCTGCTCCTGCTCCTGCTCCTCCTCTACAACCTACTTCCTCTCCTAGACCTGAAGGCCAGGAAGGCCCTCCTCTAGACTCTTATGCTCAAATCTGGGAGGATGCCCCTGCAGATATTTTTCTTCAAGCTCCTCCTGAGATACAAACTTCAAGAAAGAAAAGAAAATATGGTGAAGGTCCCTCTGCCAGCAGGTCCATTCCAGTTTTTGATGCTGATAAAAGGAAAGCTCCAGAATTTGCAGAGATCTAGTCTCCTACATCTAAATCCCTCATCTTGGATACTCTCAAGCTTGTTATGGACTTCCATGAAAGCAGGAATATTCATTACAGTTCACAGGAATGAGAGTTATATGAAAAATCTATGACCAAGAGGAGACTATATGATAGAGAATTTGGGATAAATAACCCTGCTCCTCCTCCAAGACCTCCTAAGTACTACCCCAAGCCTTACATCTATCAGAGGAGACAACAAGAAAAGCAAGACAGGCAGCACCACCAAGTCTGAGCTACAAGGGCATATGAGATTGTGGAAATGATCTTGTTGTAGAAATGATATTTTTTGGATAATCACATTTATATAATTCTAAGTTTTTGATCATGTTATCTTGTTTCTAGTCTTATGCTTGCTTACACTGATTTATCTATATAACACTTTTTATGTCTATAATTCACCTTAGTGTAAAGAGTTCTGAATTCTACAAATAGGGGAAGATTGTTGGGTATTTTATCCACATTAACCCAGATTTGATGAAGTCACCATTGAACTAAGATGAATTAAGTTGTATTTGATGCTTTGGTTGAGTTATGTGTTTGTAGGAATCTAATGGCAAGTGTAGACCAATGTCAGTCTATAATGGGTCACCAAACATAGGACCATACAATGTAATCCCTCATTGTGTGATCCAAGGCGTTGACTCATGTGTAGTCTCTCTATTAGGATGCACTTCATATTCAAGCACTAGGACTTATTGGAAAAGACTTGATACTGGTCTCACCAAAGAGAAGAGAATTCTGTCAAAGAAATTTTACTAAGTGTTTTACTCGAGTAGCTCTATACCTACTCGAGTGAATAGCTCAATATATACTCGAGTAAAATTACTCTTACTCGAGTAAGGATGACAGATCCCGGGTAGTCAATTTATGGCTCTCGAGTAGTTAAGACAACTACTTGAGTATTTCCATATTATTCTCGGGCTTACAGTTTTCCCTCTCCAAATATATTCTAAGTAAATTACTCGAGTAGTACTTTATAGTACTCGAGTAGTTTATAAATTCTGTCTCGAGTAGTTAAGTCATGTACTCGAGTAGTTCATTCACTACTCGAGTAGTCCAGTATTTATACTCGAGTAACCAGAATTTCTTCCCTTAAAATTTCTCTAAGTTAATTACTCGAGTAGCTATTTCCATATACTCGAGTAGTTCTTATCCTCTCGAGTAGTTCAACTTCACTACTCGAGTAACCTATTATTCCAGTTCAGAAAATATTCTAAGTCCCTGACTCGAGTAGTTCATCTACCACTCGAGTAGCCTACTCTCATTTACTCGAGTAGTATTTCTTGTACTCGAGCAGTCTAACTCCACTTCACATGTAATTCTTTATGTACTCGAGTAAGTCTTTTTGGTACCCGAGTAGCTGATCAACTTCTCAACTTTCTTCAAGATTACACTCGAGTAGTTCTCTTCAGGTGACTCGAGTAACTGTCTCTAAGTACTCGAGTAGTTATTTTCATCTCTCTCGAGTAGTTCTGAAAAGTACTCGAGTAGTAATTTCTTCACTCGAGTATATCTCTTCAGTTTTCTGACAATTTCGTTAAGTCCAATTTAACAGATTCTTTAATGAGCCTTGACGTGATTGGTCCACGTGTCCCTCATTATGAATTAATTATGACAAATTATCTTCGATCCTATATAAAGTCTTGTCAAAACGACAAACCCTAAGAAAAAAGAAATTCTATCAGAAGTTTTTGCAGTCGAATTTTTGTTTTTTGTTCCTCTCTCTCTCTCTCTCCAAGAAGCCACCGCCGCCGATTCTCATCCGGCTAGGGTTTTCATTTTTAGAGGATTCAGATTAAGAAGATTTTACAGATCGAGATTGTCGCACAATTCTTCATCTTCTATTCCATCGTGTAAAGTCAAGAAGATTCAGATCTGATCTTGCCGAGATTTTCTTCACCTATTTGATAAAGCTGAAAAGTCTAGACGAAGAAGATCCTGCCCGATTACTTACAGATCTGATAAAGACTCTTTGTTTGTATTTCATACACATATTATTTCATTATTGTAGGAGAAGTTTTCTCCGAGTGTAGGAGCTTTTGACTCTGAGATTGTAGGAAGTTTCATCTTTCGAGTGTAGATCCGCTTTGTGGATCGAGATTGTAAGAACGTTGTTCCGAGGCGTAGGATTGGTTTTTCAATCCGAGATAGTGGAGTAGTCGAGTCTAGTTTATTGCTAGATCGTTGAGGGAAAGTGGATGTACCCAAGATTGGGGAACCACTATAAATCTTGCTTCGTCTGTGATTGATTGGTAGATAGTTCTGTGCATATATCTAATTTTTTATTCCGCAAAAAGACGCACATCTCACCAATTCACCCCCTCTAGGTGATTTAGGCAGACAACTAATAACTTTCATATAGAACAACCACCAGGTTTTATCTCTCCAACTCATTCTAATCATGTTCTTAGACTTAACAAAGCTATTTGTGGTCTTAAACAAGCTCCAAGAGCTTGGTATGAGACCCTTGCTAGTTTCCTTCTTGAAAATAAATTAAGTAGGGACATAGTAGATAAAACATTGTTCTTTATACATCATAAATCTAAAATTTTGCTAGTTCAAATATATGTAGATGACATAATATTTGGTTCTACTGATTCCAAACTATGCAAAAGATTTTCAGACCTAATGCATTCTAAGTTTGAAATGAGTAGCATGGTGAGCTATCCTACTTCTTTGGTTTACAAGTGAAGCAAACTCCTGATGGTATTTTTATATACCAATCAATATGCTAAAGAGCTAATTAAAAGATTTGGGATGTCGGATGACTCAGCTAGGAAAACACCCATGCCCTCTAATGTTGTAGTTGATAATGATGAATAGGGTAAACCCGTTGATCAAAAAACATACAGGACTACTGTTGTAACGCCCCTGATTTTCCGGCAATTATTTAATCCTCTTGATGACGTCATAATGACGTAAGGGGCATTATGTTAACGTGGAGTTGACGGCGTGTCGTCGTTAGTGCGTTTTTGCGCATGTTCGGTCGAGTAGGCTAAATTCGTGAATCCTTGTCAAAAATGAAAAATTTCACGTTGGGAAATTGAATTAATTAATTTTTGACATTCTCGTCAAGTTTCGTCACGATCCGAGCGATATTCGAGCCTCGACGAATTTTCCGAAGTTTTGAAGAATTTATGTTCGCCATAGACTTTAAAAATTAATATCTCAAGAACGGCTCATCGGATTTTAGTTCTGTCTTCGCCGTTGTGTTTGTAGCATCACTGTTCACCTACGATGTGAGTTTCGTTCAATTCGGTGTGCGTTTGGGCCTCCGTTTTGATCTCGTGTTTGCTTATTCAAAAGTATAAAAATATGATTATTTTAATATTAAAGCACTATTCAAAAATGTCTTTTGCTATTCATATATATAGTTTAATTTTTTGGATATATTTATAAATTTCACTATTCATGCAATTGTTCTCGAGTACAACAGCAATTGTTCTCGTGTAACTTTTTCCTGTTCTCGAGTACAACAGCAATTGTCCTCGAGTAACTTTTTCCTATTCTCGAGTACAGCGCAATTGTTCTCGAGTAACTTTTTCTTGTTCTCGAGTACTAAATTTTAGTACTTGAGTAGCCTATTTTCTACTTCTCGAGTACCTGTAATCCTGTTCTCAAGTACTGTAGATTCATCTCGAGAATTTCGTTCCAGTCTGCATTCGGGTGTTGTTTTGAGGGTCAAAACAGCGTCGTATTGAAACATGGTTAATATAAAATTTGTTCGTTTCGACGAGATCTACAATTTTTATGTTGAGAACTTTTTGATTTGAAGCCATCCTAAATCTCTATTTTCATTTTTCGCTCACCCGCTCATAAATAACCCGTTTTTTTCCTATTTAGACAAAACTTTTTATAAATATATATATATATCTTTATACCATAAGGAAACCCTTAATCATCCCATGGTGTAACATTTATATCCTGAAATGTCCTCATTAAAACATTCTTTTGGCATAAACTCAGGGGCATTTCGGTCTTTAGTCCGGCTCAAGGCTTAATTTAGGTTTTAATTATTCCTGCTGTGCACTATTCCCCCTCTCAAAATCGCGATGGGTAACGCGAGGATGATGTCGGGGCAGCTGCGGCGCCCGACGCCAAATGGAATGTAGCGGAAGTCGTTGCCGCTGGCCTCCACCTTGGCGTCCTCCTCCAGGAACCGCTCCGGCCGGAAGTCTTCGGGGTTTTTCCAGTGGGCCGGGTTGTTGGCGAGCCACCAGGCATTGACGAGGATCTTGCTCTCGGCCGGGATGTCGTAGCCGCCGAGCTTGGCATCATGGAGATTCATGTGGGGGACGAGGAGCGGGATGGCCATGCGTAGGCGGAGGGTCTCCTTCACTACCGCCTGAAGGTTGGGGAGCCGGTGTATGTCCGGCTCGCACACCTGTACGCCGGAGCCGAGCACAGAGTCCAATTAGGGTTCTGTGCAAAGGAAAGCAGAGCAAGTACGCCTCTTCTCCGCCTCTTCTCTGGTGAGTTTCTGTCTTCTTCAACCTAACAGCCTTCTTCAGCATGTGCATCAGCAAGAAACATCTGGAACCAGCATTTCGTTGTGTCTTTTTGATTTCTTGCTATGGTTTCGATTTCTTCAGCATGTGCATTTCAATTTCTTGCTAGGGTTTTGTAAGAAGTTTCTCTTAGGTGCACCGATGGAGCTTCTACTGTTGATTTTGAGAGAGGCAAGTAACATTCTTGATCCCCTATCACATTTCGCAGTTGCTCATCTTCTTCCTTTCCCATTTTTTCTTACCGCTGACATGCTCTACCAGATTGCCCCTTCCTCAATCTGGAACCCACAGATCGCTCCTCTCCATCTGGAACCAGCAGATCGCTCCCCTCTCGCCGATGGTGTATCAGGTATTCTCATTGTTTTTAGTTTTTAGTTCCATTTCAGTTTTAGTTTTCAGTTCATTTCAATTTTGATTTAAACATATTTTTAGTTTTAGTTTTTGTGGGGGGATGACATCTGAGACATTGGTCTGATCAACAATCCTTTAGGTTTACAATTCAGTTTTAGATTTAATTTAGTTCAGTTTTTAATTCTCTGCTCCTTCTCTGCATTTTTTAGATTTAACAGAACCTGGATTTACGTGCTCTCAACATCGCCTCTTCCAAGCCTAATTCTTTTTTACAGGCTCCAGTTTTAGTTTTGTGCTTCTATTCTTTCTTTTTTAGTCAGGAAGCCGAAGGAAAAAAATATGTTTATCTTAATATGTTCTTTCAGTGTGCTTTTTTTAAGCAGAAAAGATTGATTATAAAGCTTGAGATTTACCAAGGATGCTTTTGTTAATCATAGAAAAAACCTGTTTATGTTAATCTGTTCTTTCAATGTGTTTTTTAAGCAGAAAAAACTGATTATAAAGCTTGAGATTTATCATGACTGCTTTTGTTAATCATAGAAAAAACTGATTACTTCTTTCAGTGTGTGTTTTTAAGCAAAAAAACTGATTACAAAGCTTGAGTATAAAACATGTTCATAAAACTATTTTAAAAACCTGATTATAATACCTGTTTATGAGCATGCAGATCAGTAACTGATCAGTAAACCAATACTAAAAAATTGATTACTTAGGCCTGATTGTACTTTAATTTGGTATTTGTATTTGTATTTGTATTTGTACTTGTAACTGATCAGTAAACAAATACTAAAAAACAAATTATTTAGGTATGATCAATAACTCTCACGGTAAATAAAAAAATTTAGGCTCCCATGGTAAATCGCGTCATGCCTAAGTAATCAGTTACTGATCATGCCTAAGTATTTGTATTAGTAAATCTGATCATGCCTAAGTAATCATCATGCCTAAGTATTTGTATGAGTAACTGATTTTAGCGTTCAGTAATTTTTTTACCAAAGCAATCGGGTTACTTAGGCATACAGTACTCAGTATTTGTTTATTAATCTTCTACTAAGTTGTCGGGCGAAGTAATCTGATCATGTCTAAGTATTTGTATTAGTAATTGATTTTAGCATACAGTAAAATTTTTATTTTTCCTTATAAGCAGTTTGTCAGGGTGACCTCTATTTTAATTTGTGGAAAAGAGCAAGCAGTTGGAGACATAATCCTTATGTGTGGAACTAAAAAGGTATATATTTCTTTTCATTTATTAAAATTGTGATGGCTAATTCAGTATATAAAATGATATCTTCAGTACATTGTCTTCTCTTTCTACAAATCATTTTTCAACATTTTATTGAGCATTATATGATTCCAATATTATTATCTCTTATCTGTTTATCATGGATAGTGTTGTTATCTTGGATAGCCAAATTGAGGGCTTTCTAATTATATGCCTAAAACAAAATATACTTCTTTAAATCTTTAACTTCACAAAATGATTTTAGTGATAATGTGCTCATGATTGTCGTCGTTTTTAAAATGTGCTCATGGTTGTCATCATTTTGATATCTTCTCAAGTCATTTTGTAGTAGCATCTACTGATTTTGACACAAGTTTGATTTTAGTGATTTCAAATTTCTGTGATTTAAGATTTTTATCTTCTCAGTTAACTTCTCAAGTCATTCTGCTTCAACTCAAATGTCATTTTCCTCTTTAGCCGTTTATTATGCTCATGGTCCATGTTGTATTTTTATTTGTTTTATATGAGATGCATGTGCTCATCAATCCTTAAATTAGTTAGACTGAAAATTTTATACACTCAACATCAAATTTCAGTTACCCGGGTAACACCTCTTATAACATTTTACCTTTTGTTGTTCTGCATCACTTCTAGCAATTTCACGTCGTATCCTCCACATATCCCACCCTTCCTTCCACGTGTCCTACGACAGCCCACATTCAACGAACGATCAAGTTTTAGCTCTAATGTGTGGGGCATGGATGCCTTTCGCAGTTCCTAAGCGATGGATATTATACTGCACCCATGGATAATTTAGTGGTGCATGTGCATAATTCTTTCTGACAAATCTATAACATGTTCACTATAATTTTTGAGCCATTTTCTTCAGGAATCACATTTAAGTTATGTGTTGCATATGCTTCATCATATTTCCCTTCTTTCTTATGGTAGGTCTCATCCAAGATTGATGAAGAAAGAGCTTTATATTTTAGCATTTAAAAATAGTTGACCATTTCATATGCTTCAGTAGACTTTTGTCACCATGCATTGCGGTGAATTTTGGCGAGTACTGATTGAATGTCGTCGAGACGCTATTAAGATTTTAATTGTGCACAACCAAGGTCGTCGCATATGACCAATATTGTCGCTCATGTTCAATGTTGGCGCCCCACGACCAATGTTGCCGCCCACGACTAATGTATCCACCCACGACCAATGTCTCCCCCACGACCAATGTCGTCCGTATAACAAATGTCGCCCCCACGACAAATTTCGCCCCCACAAAAAATGTCGCCGCCCTGCAACAATTGTCGCCCCCACGACAAATGTCGCCCCCGCGACAAATGTCAATGTCGCGCCCACGACGAATGTCGCTCCCACGATGAATGTCGCCCCCAAGACGAATGTCGCCCCCACGACAAGTGACGCGCCCACGACGAATGTCGCGCCCACGACGAATGTCGACCCCACCACGAATGTCGCCTCCACGACAAGTATCGCCCCCACGACGAATGTCGCCTCCACGACAAGTGCCGCCCCCACGACGAATGTCGCGCCCAGGACGAATATCGCGCCCAGGACGAATGACGCCCCCTCGACGAATGTCGCCCCCTCGACGAATGTCGCCCCCACGATGAATGTCGCCCCCACGACAAATGACGCCCCCGCGACAAATGTCGCCCCCACGACAAATGTCGCCCCCATGATGAATATCGAACCCACGACGAATGTTGCCCGCACGGGGTCCCCCATGCACGACTGCTTGTATATATATATATATATATATATATATATATATTCTGATACTTAAGATAATTAGAAAGAAAACTTAATCTTCTTCCTCAAGTTTTGACCGAACCAGAGAGCGAGAGTGACGGCGAGGGTTCTAAATTCGTGAAGCTTCAGATCACCGCCGTCGGAGCTACCATGCTCGAAATCACAAACTGAGCATAGATCCGGAAAGCTCTCGCCGAGATCTTCACATTCGTGATAAATAATTCTCATTTCGTGGAAGTTTTCGTTAGGGTTTTCGGCCCTAACCTCTCTCTCGGCCTTGATCTTGTAGATTCTGCTTCCCCGCGTCTTCTTTTGGCTAGATCTGTGACGTGCAGTAATTTGGGAGACCGATTGGGGTAGAAAACGAGGCAAGTGGTGTTCTTGCCCTCTCTCTTGCTCCTTTCCTCTTTATTTTGCCAGATTTCGTTGAGTTGTCATGTTTATATTTCGTAGAAACTTATCTCTAAATTTCATTGAAACTAGTTCTACTTCATTAAAACTTGTCTGACAAATTCTAAATATTTTTCTTTGGATTGTGACTTGTCTTTAAATTTCTAAGTTAATTCATTGAACATTTACCCCCAATTCTTGTTCTGTAGATTTGGTAATCAAATTTGGTTGCTCTGCCACTTTATTTATCGAGTCATATAGATTGTTGCGACGCCTTGTGCGTCTCATGGTTTTGTTTATACTGCACTTTGTTTGACCCTTGAAATGTTCTTATATAGTCCACTTTGTTCGTTAACCCTGAGTCCATGATGAATAAAAGGAACTCTGCTTATATAATTATGTAAGTAAAGAAACACAGATGGACTGTGAGCGTTGGGATTTCTCCCTCGGCATAGTGTCTTATGGTTGAGTCTGTGCGCGTTGTGGACTTTCATCCTCTATGTGCGTTGGGGTTTCTCCCTCGGCATGGTGCCTGTTGGCTGGGTTTGTGCGCGGTGTGGACCTTTTTCCCCCGCACAGTACTCTTTATTGTTGAGCTGATCAGTCTCATTTTTTTTATTGATGAATAACATGAATATTAATGAAAGATAAAAGTTTGAACTTCTGATGTTGGTACTTTGTTTTGTTCAGTTGATGTGATTAGCCATTCTTGCTCGACTGGATTTACTGTTTGCTTACTTTTACTCTGCTGCTGACCTTTTGTTATAGTCTTTTTGTAGATTTCCTTCACTTTGAAGTTTGTTTGGTCTGCCTTTACTCTTTGCACCATTTGTAACTTGTTTTTGAGGTGTTCTTCTTTGAATGCCTCAGGATCAGAGTAGTAACAGATTTAGCTGACCGTGTTGTGCTTCTGGTGCTGTGGGTTGCTGCGGCCGTTTGCTTCCACCTCAGAGCTTTGAGGTAGTTGACTTGTTTAGACTTGTCAGATTTTACTATGGGTTCGTGTCAGTTGTTGACGCCCATAGTCTTTGACTTTTTCTGTGATAGACTACTTGCTGCTTTTACTGCTGTTACTTTTTACCTGTATATACTTGCTCTCTGGGAAGGATTTATGTTAGGATGCATTTAGTTATTTTAAAGTATATAAAACTGCATTCTGGAACATTGACATGACATAATTTTTAACTACAAAATCTACTACTTTTAAATGTTATAAAAGTTTATATATATATATATATATATATATATATATATATATATATATATATATATATATATTAAATGTAGAAGTCACTTCATCATTATAATATGCTAGACCTTCATTCTCATATAGGATAACAAATGAATCAACTAAGTATTTTCCACCGTGTAAAACTTATATATTTTCTCACCTATGGACTAGTGATCTACCTGACCGAGGGACACAGTCAATAACTCAACTAACTTATATGTATTGTTTTTAACTTAATTTCATAAGTCTTTTACATGAAGTAAATGTGAGGACGAGTAGCCTGAGCGTCTGTAGTTGTCCCCTGCATGACATGGCATCATGATGCATATTTTCTCTACTCTGACATATTTTTTTTGAATACGGAGAAAATACGGGTGTGACAGTTGGTATCAGAGGGAGGTTTTGCGAGAGGGTGGGTTGGTTTGGCAAGACAGTCGAACAACTTTCCCTTAAGTAAAACTCTAACCGTATCATTTCTTTGTATACACACACCGATATGTCATCAGTATATCTTGATGGAAGCACGAACACTACACTCATAGCATGATAAGAAGTATATGAGGCATATTATGTAGTATGAGATGCATAATATGTGTTTGTATATGGATCCACCATAGGTGGCAACATATGACAGTTATGTAGTATGGGATGCATAACCATCATCACATGGATGCCCATTAGTACGTTTACTTTTCTTCGTTACATACAATATTATGTAGTATGAGATGCATAACATTGTATGTGTGCGCCGCTCATAACATGCACTAAGGCCTTTTTTAGGATGCATAACACTGTATACATAACATACCATCACATAAGCACACGTGCCAAGTTAAAGATCCGCATGATATATGTACACCCATGATTTGAGATGAAATTTAAACATTCATGCATTCATATTATAGGCACAAGTTAGAGGCATATCATCATTTTATGATTTCCCAGAGCAAGGTAACAACAAGATTAAGTGTCTGTTCGTTTTCGATCTGATCCGAGTTTGTTTGTTCATGATCTGATCTGAGTCAGGGTATTCGAGTTTTCTAGCTTCGGTGTCTTAAGCTACGTCTTTGATAAGTTGTTTGCTCGTATCTGTAAAATATGACCCTGAAATACTTTGCTAAGGGAATATTTTCCAAGTTTGAGATGTCTTAGACAGGGTTTGACTAGGTATCCGTTTGTTCTGTAGAAATACCGCCTAAACGCATTGCAATGAGGTCGACTCCCCACTCGGAGGGCGAGTCTTCTGGTGCCTAGAGTGAGGCAGTGATCGAAGGGCTGCGACAAAGTAATGAGGCTCTGACAAGGCAGATGGTGGACATGGAATCTCAGATACAATCGTTGTTGGTTGTCATCACCGAGTAGCAGACAAGAGCATAGGACCCTACTGTGGGCCAAACTGTTCCTACTCCCACTGCTGCTCTAGCTCCCCCAGTCGCACTGCCGCCTGAGATGAATTTCATTCCTCACTTCCAGCGTCTGGGACCTCCTTTGTATGATGGTAGAGCAGACTTCATGACATTGGATGACTGGATCATTGCCATGGAAGAAATGTTTTCTTATTCTGGCATTTCTACCGATCAAAAGGTGATGATTGCGGCGTATCAGCTCAAGGGACTTGCGAAGAGTTGGTGGATCAGAGAAAAAGAGAATCTTTTTGATTGGTCCTTATGGGAATCATTCAAGAGTATGCTGCTGAAGAAGTTTTTGCCATCGGTCGAGCAAGATCGTCTGATGAACAACTTTTTACACCTGAAGCAGAGGCAACTCACTGTTAGTGAGTACGAGGTCGAGTTTAGCAAGCTCAGTTGTTTTGCCCAAGATCTGGTAGCATCCGAATAAGGCAGAGTAAAGCGTTTCCTGGGTGGTCTGAGGTATGACATCCAGTAGTTGGTTAGCGCATACAAGTTTGAAACCTTTGCAGAAGTAGTTGAAGCTGCCTTGAAGGTTGAGACGATAGAAAATGCGAAGAATCAGGGATTGCATGCAAAGGACAAGAGGAAATCTGATGATGTAGGAAGTGCTAGGGCATCTGGCCCTACAACAAAGAAGGATAGAAGGGAAGCGTGTAGCTTCTGTGGTAAGCCAGGATACCCTTTTGAGAAGTGCTTTAAGAGACTGGATGCGCAGAAGCTGTCTCAGGTACACGCGAACTAGGATGCTCCAAAGGGAGGCCCTATCTGTACTTATTGCCAGAGGAGTGGGCACGATGTGGCCCGTTGTCACAAGAAGGCTGGAGCGTGTTTTCTCCGCGGCCAGAAAGGGCACATGAAGGCTAATTGCCTGCAGAGCCAGCCTGCGCTGCATGCAGTTCCATTGCAGACTCTACCGCCGCCCCCGCCTCTCGTGGACAAGGGAAAAGGAAAGTTGAATGTGCTGACCAAGGAGGAAGCCCAATTTTCGACTTAAGTGATCTCAGGTTAGTCTCTGACTCAGCTAGTAATTCCTTTTGGTAGATTTATAGTTTCCACATTTTAGTTACGCACGCTATGTGTTTAGGTGAATTTAAGGTGAAGAATAAGTGGGCGCGCGTTTTGTTTGATTCGGGTGCTACTCACTCCTTTGTGACGAGGAGTTTTGTCGGCCGACATTCCTGGGCTCTTGACTAGTTAGACACCTACCTAAACGTCAAATTTCCTTCGGGAGAGTTCGTGATGTCAAGTCAGAGTATCCAAAAATGCCCCATCTTCTTAGGTGGTTTTCTAGACTTTGCGGATCTGAAGGTGCTAGATTTGGTAGACTTCGACGTGATTTTTGGCATGGACTGGCTGTCTAGCTATGATGCCATCATTCAGTGCAAGCACAAGCACTTGGATTTTAAAGGTGACAATGGCCAGCCCGTGAGTGTGTATGGTTTGCCATGTCAGGAATCTCCGATCATTTCTACGGTACATGCTCGCAAATTTCTAGAGTCTGGCTGTGATTCTTTTCTTGTCTCTGTTTCTGTTCTGGGAGCTGTGAAAGAAAGGGGTTAGATCTGATTTACTCTAGGGGGTGAATAGAGTAATTAAAACTTTTTGAATGTTTTAAATATTATCAGAGTATATTAGTGATACCAGTAGTAGTAATAGAAAGGGAAAGAATAATCTAAGCTAATCTATCACAGCACAACTAGCCTAATCTATCACAGCACAGCTAGCCTATCACAACCACAACAAGAACAACACAGAAAATGAACAACCAGATGACACAAGAATTTTATAGTGGTTCCCCAACCTGGGTACATCCACTCTTCTACCACCCTGGTAGGAATCCACTAGCAGGTTTTTAATCAGGTGACTGCCACCACAAGATCTATTTCCAAGGAAATCTCACAACCCTTTGAGCTTTTGATCAGATGCCCAAAAACCAAGCATAAACTTTTGAAGGGAGTTAATAAACTCTTTTACAAGTGGGGGTGAGAGAGATTTGATGGTGTCTTCTCTTTCTCTAATCAACAGAGAAGAATAGTGGGTTTGATGTTATCAAGGACTCCTTTCAAAGTCACTTGCAGCCTTGCTCAGGGTGTAGGTCTTCAGCCTTGACTTGAAGTATTCCAGGAACTTCTGACTGATTCAGAGTTTGTTGTCCTTGAAATCTCCTGCAGTTGAAGTTGAAGAAGACCCTTGATTGTGATTGTTCTTTGTCTTCTTCTTCAGTAAGATCAAGGAGAAAACATGTTGTTTTCTTGCACAAAAAATTTCTGAATATCTTTCTGTATTCTCTATGTATCTGTATCACTGCTTCTTTGTCTATCTCTATCCTTGTCGACTAAAAAGAGAAAAATCTCTTTTTATATTCTTTGTCGAAATTCTCCTTTGAATTTTGAATTCCCTGCATTAATTGTTGATTGCCTGGAGAATGAAAATCAGCTGGAGAATATTTACTTTAATGAGTTTCCCAACTGTCCCAATAAATTAAGCAAGTAATTAATCCCTAATGAAGACCATAATCAATGCTGCTAATAATGACTATATTCAAGAGAATATGTGCACTAATTACTCAGATAAATCACTTCTAAATAATATAGAAAGTAAGGACAAAAAGGAAGGAAAACTCTAAGTCAGGCTTGGACAGAAATCATCGAACTCTGAATAGATTTCGTCGACCGGAGATCCACGTTCGTCGAGCTGAGAAATCCTGTTCGTCGACCTGAGAAAACCTGTTCGTCGACCTGAGCTCCGCGAACTGTATTCTAAAGATAACTTGCCTAATCTGCGCTCCAAGTTCGTCGAGCTGATAATCTATCTTTGTGGAGCTGAGTTCAGCGAAAGGAATCTGGAAAGAATGTGTTGTAGGCTAAACTCAAGAATTCGTCGACCTAAGCTCGAATATCGTCAAGCTCAACTCAAAGAATTAACTCTAAGTTCGTCGATCTGCGATCGACAATCGTTGAGCTGAGTTCGACAAACGTCGAACTTATATACTGAACTTTGATTTCTTCTAAGTCTTGAGTCTCCTGAAGTCTTCTGCTAGCTGGTCCATCAAGGTTGAACCTAATGACTTAGCCTAAACTCTAGGACTCAAAACACATGACCCTGGCAATACATTGTGGGTCAGACATCCTAATTAGTGAACCTAGCCCAAATCAAACTAGGGATCCAACAAGCTGCACCGGTTGAGCCTCGCGTTGAGGACGTTTCTATGGTGCGTTAGTTTTCAGATGTCTTTCCTATTAGTCTTCCTGGACTTCCTCCAGAGAGAGAGGTGGAGTTTGTTATAGACCTTGAGCCAGACACTCGCCCTATTGCAAATGCACCATACCGCATGGCATCGCGTGAGTTAAAGGAGCTACGTACTCAATTGAATGAGTTATTGCAGTGCAGTTTTATTAGACCCAGTCCTTCCCTCTGGGGTGCACCAGTGCTCTTCGTGAAGAAAAAGGATGGAACGATGAGGCTATGCATAGACTATCGAGAGCTAAACAAGGTGACCATTAAGAACAGATATCCATTTCATAAGATCGATGACTTGTTCGATCAGTTGCGAGGTAGCTCCGTGTTCTCGAAGATTGACCTCCGTTCAGTTTACCATCAGTTAAGAATCCAGGAATCAGACATTTTGCGAACTGCTTTTCGTTCTCGATACGGTCACTTTGAATTTCTGGTAATGTCATTTGGATTAACGAACGCACCGTCAACTTTTATGGATATGATGAACATGGTGTTCAAGGACTTTCTGGATAAGTTCGTGGTTGTATTCATTGACGATGTCCTGGTATATTCCAGAAATGCAGAAGAGCATATATTGCACTTGCACTTGGTCTTGTCTACTCCGAGGGAGCACAAGCTGTATGCGAAGCTTAGCAAGTGCGAGTCCTGGTTGTCTCAGGTGTCATTCCAAGGACACATTGTAAGCAAGGACGGTATCTCAGTGGACCCCGCGAAGATAGCTGCAGCCTTGGATTGGATGAGACCTACATCGCCTAAGGAGATAAGAAGCTTCTTAGGGTTGGCAGTTTACTACAGAAGATTTGTGAAAGGATTCTTTGTGCTCTCTGCTCCGTTGACCAGGCTTACGCAAAAGAGCGCAGCTTATGTTTGGAGTGATGCATGTGAGGAAGCTTTTCAAGAGCTACAGTGGAGATTGTGTTCTGCTCCAGTTTTGGCATTGCCGGCGGAAGGAGTAGAGTATGCTATTTATGTGGACGCCTCGTGAGTTGGACTCGGCTGCGTGTTGATGCAGGACGACAAGGTGATTGCGTATGGATCAAGACAATTGAAGGTGAATGAAAAGAATTATCCTATGCATGACCTGGAATATACTGCCATCATTTATGCCTTGAAGTTGTGGAGACACCTTTTGTATGAAGTGTCGTGCAAAATTTATTTGGACCACAAAAGTTTGAAATATGACTTCACTCAGAAGGAATTGAATTTGCGCCAGCGTAGATGGCTAGAGTATGTTGCGGACTACGAAGTAGATATCCTTTATCATCCCGACAGGGCTAATGTAGTAGCGGATGCATGAAGTCGGAAGCCCGCACATATCTTTAACCTCTCGGTGCAATCCCTTGTTGAAGAGTTTTTGCTCATGGACATTACCGTGAGGAATAGTGCTTCGCCGAGTAGCTTGGAGGTGGGAGAGCTTTTGTGGATTACTCTTACTAGGCTACATCAGAAAGCCGATCCCGATTTGCAGCACCTCCGCTGTAGGACTGAGAAAGAGGAATTACTTGACTTTTCAATTGATGATGATGGTACCCTAAAGTACCGCGTCAGATATTGTATTTCCGCTGTTGGGGACATCCGAGCAAGAATATGCAGTGAAGTGCATGATTCAAGTGTTGCTTATCATCCTAGTTCCACGAAAATGTATAGAGTTTTGAAGCAGATTGTTTGGTGGTCAGGTATGAAGAACGACATCGCAAGATTTGTATCCGAATATTATACCTGCAAGCATGTCAAAGCTGATCATAAAAGGTTGGGTGGTAAGTTAACGCCTTTAGACATACCGACTTGGAAATGGGAGATTTTATCCATAGATTTCATTACTGGTTTGTAGAGATCCCCCGAGGGCATGATGTAGTGTGGGTTATCGTGGACAGACTAACAAAGTGTGCCCACTTTGTGCCTTTCAAGATTGATTATCCCATGGAAAAGATTGTTGGGCTTTATCGAGATGAAGTCATCAGGTTGCATGGTGTGCCTACGAGTATTGTGTCAGACCGAGACTTCCAGTTCTTGTCTCATTTCTGGCAGAGCTTGCAAGGAACTATAGGTACTGACCTTAGGTATTCTACCGCCTATCATCCTCAGACAAATTGTCAAACAGAGAGGGTGAACCAGATCTTGGAGGATATGATTAGATGCTATATTCTCGACCATGGTGGGGCTTGGGATAAACGCCTCGGACTGATGGCGTTTGCGTACAATAATAGTTATCAGGAGAGTTTGCAGACGGTGCCATTTGAAGCTTTATATGGAAGGCGTTGTCGAACTCCCCTATTTTGGGCAGAAGTTGGTGAGAAGACTTTGCTAGGTTCGAAAGAGCTAGAGGATATGAGCATTTCAGTGACGCATATTCGTGAAAAGCTGAGGTTGGCTCAGGAGCGATACGAGAGGTATGCAAATCAGCGCAGAGTTGATCTGGAATTTGTAGTTGGGGATATGGTATTTCTGAAGGTCTCTCTGATGACAGGTGTTAAGATATTTGGAAGGAACCATAAGCTAGATCCCAGGTATGTGGGACCTTTTCAGATTCTAGAGAGCATCGGAGTTTCTTCCTATAGACTGGAATTGCCTGATTCTTTCCCTGGTGTTCACGACGTGTTTCACGTGAGCTAGTTGCGAAAGTGTGTTCGTAGTGATCGGCTTGTCCTTGACTCCGTACCCCAATTGCAGCCTAATCTCTCGTACGTCGAAGAGCCTGTCCGTATTCTGGAAACACAAGATTGTGTGCTAAGAAAGAAGACAATTCCGATGGTTAAGGTTCTCTGGCGCAATCAGGATGCTAGAGGTGCAACTTGGGAATTAGAATCCGCAATGAGAGAATCTCATCCTCAGCTGTTCTCTTAGTGTCACGACCCGTATTTTCTCTGTA
Organism: Platanthera guangdongensis; assembly: GCA_039583875.1. Classification (NCBI taxonomy): domain Eukaryota; kingdom Viridiplantae; phylum Streptophyta; class Magnoliopsida; order Asparagales; family Orchidaceae; genus Platanthera; species Platanthera guangdongensis. The sequence continues at coordinate 139,627,944 of CM077147.1, forward strand.
TCCAAAAATGCCTCATCTTCCTAGGTGGTTTTCTAGCTTTTGCGGATCTGAAGGTGCTAGATTTGGTAGACTTTGACGTGATTTTGGGCATGGACTGGCTATCCAGCTATGATGCCGTCATTTAGTGCAAGCACAAGCGCTTGGATTTTAAAGGTGACAATGGCCAGCCCATGAGTGTGTATGGTTTGCCGCGTTAGGAATCTCCGATCATTTTTACGGTACGTGTTCGCAAATTTCTAGAGCCTGGCTGTGATTCTTTTCTTGTCTCCGTTTCTATTCTGGGTGCTGCACCGATTGAGCCTCGGGTTGAATACGTTTCTATGGTGTGTGAGTTTCCGGATGTCTTTCCTGTTAGTCTTCCTGGACTTCCTCCTGAGAGAGAGGTGGAGTTCGTTATAGACCTTAAGCCAGGCACTCGCTCTATTGCAAAGGCACCATACCGTATGACGTTGCGTGAGTTAGAGGAGCTGCATACTCAACTGGATGAGTTATTACAATGCAGTTTTATTAGACTCAGTTCTTCCCCCTAGGGTGCACCGGTGCTCTTCGTGAAGAAAAAGGATGGAACGATGAGGCTATGCATTGACTATCGAGAGCTAAACAAGGTGACCATTAAGAACAGATATCCATTGCTTAGGATCGATGACTTGTTCGATCAGTTGCGAGGTAGTTCTGTGTTCTCGAAGATTGACCTCCATTCAGGTTACTATCAGTTAAGAATCCGGGAGTCAGACATTCTGCGAACTGCTTTTCGTTCTCGATATGGTCACTTTGAATTTCTGGTAATGTCATTTGGATTAACGAACACACCGTCAGCTTTTATGGACATGATGAACAGGGTGTTCAAGGATTTTCTGGATAGGTTCGTGGTGGTATTCATTGACGATGTCCAGGTATATTCTGGAAATGTAGATGAGCATGCCTCGCACTTGCGCTTGGTCTTGTCTACTCTGAGGGAGCACAAGCTGTATGCGAAACTTAGCAAGTGCGAGTTCTGGTTGTCTTAGGTGTCATTCCTAGGACACATTGTAAGTAAGGACGGTATCTCAGTGGATCCCATGAAGATATCCGCAGTCTTGGATTGGAAGAGACCTACATTCCCTAAGAAGATATGAAGCTTCTTGGGATTGGCAGGTTATTACAGAAGATTTATGGAAGGATTCTCTGTGCTCTCTGCACCATTGACCAGGCTTACGCAAAAGAGCACAGCTTTTGTTTGGAGTGATGCCTGTGAGAAAGCTTTTCAAGAGCTTAAGAGGAGATTGTGTTCTGCTCCAGTGTTGGCATTGCCGGTGGAAGGAGTAGAGTATGTTGTTTATGTGGATGCCTCGCGAATTGGACTCGGTTGCGTGTTGATGCAGGATAGCAAAGTGATTGCGTATGGATTGAGACAGTTGAAGGTGCATGAAAAGAATTACCCTGCACACGACCTGAAATTTGCTACCGTCATTTATGCCTTGAAGTTGTGGAGACATCTTCTGTATGGAGTGTCGTGCAAAATTTATTCAAAGCATAAAAGTTTGAAATATGTCTTCACTCAGAAGAAATTGAATTTACGCCAATGTCGATGTCTAGAGTATGTTGCGGACTATGAAGTCGATATCCTTTATCATCCCGGCAAGGCTAATGTAGAAGCAGATGCGTTGAGCCGGAAGCCCGCACATATCTTTGACCTCTCGGTGCAATCCCTTATTAAAGAGTTTTTGCTCATGGACATAATGTCACAACCCGCATTTTCTCAACGGTAAAATCGTATCAGAGTAAGAGAAAACACGTGCCGTGATGCCACGTCGTGCAGGGGATAACTGTACACACTCAGGCAAAACCCCAGACGTTAGATTTTAAGGAAAAATTGTTGATCAAATATGAAAGAAAATCGGTTATGTTGAATGGTCGTATCCCTCGGCCCGGTGGATCAGCTAGTTCACAGTTAAAATTATATTTATACGTAGCAGAAAATACTTTGATTCAATTAAGTTGACACCCTAAATGAGCATAAGTGTCCCCGAGGGACGACTTATGTGTGCACGACTCTAAGATAAATATAGTAGGCATGAAAAATAATGTTTTACGTTGAGGAAAAATAGTGTCTTTGATTTAGAAACATGTTATGCATGAGGTACATATAATAATACTTTTAGGTTTTAAAATATCTAGCATGCAACCTAGCATAAATCCTTACCAGAAGCAAGTAACCAACCACAAGTAGGCAAAATCAGCAGTTTAAATTCATACCCAGCATCACAAGAATCCACCAGTGGGCGTCAACAACCTGACACGAACCCACTGGCGAGTATGTATGTCTATACGGAAAAGTAAAGAACTACCTCACAACAAAACGGGAATCAGCTATCTCAGCTACCCTAGAGGCCACCAACAAGCCCCTCCAAAAGAACTAGCCGCTGAACTGGCTACAACTTGAAACTGAGGCATTCAAGAAAAGAACACCTCAGCAAGGAAACAATCAAAAGGTAAATAGAGCAATAGATTAATTAGCAAATAAGAAGAAGAGTTTACCAACCCGGCAACAAACTGATATAAGCAAAAGAAAAGGGGTGACAGTAAGAGGAGAGTACTGTCTAAAGCACAGTAGAGCACACCAAGTGCGAGCAATAAAACCATTATGCCCTACCAAAAGAGTCTGCAACAACAACAAGACATATACATATATGCCAAAAGAAAGGAAAGCATAAACAGGAAAGAGACTAACAGTCCTAACACGTGGGTAAGTGGCAGTGGTCAAAACATGGATCTGAATACATAACCAAAATCAGACCCAAAGAGGGCTAAGGGGTCAAACAGTGGCAGCTTTAGGGTCCCACACACACCAACCCAAACCGGGGCAAAAGGCGGTGGCCACAGCTCTCCACATAAAACCACCCCTCCAGAGGCCACCAAAACTCCACCACCTGCCACAACCCAAGAGTCGGCATGCAGAAATTAGCCGAACACCCAATGCCCCCCCCTCCTAGGGAAAAGTCACACTAACAATCCTAAGAAACACACGAACCCAAGGCAAAAATGTCGGGTCCAACCGACGCGGCCTTGCACGCCTAAAAAGAACCAACCCCGAGTCTTCCTGACCCCAAAACAAGCGCAGCACCCAGTGTCGACACGATGTGTCGACACCACGACAAGCCGGTGTCGACACAAGGTGTCGACACAACCGCTGCCGGTGTCGACACCAAGTGTCGACACCACTGCGGCCGGTGTCGACACAAGGTGTCGACACTGCCGCTGCTGGTGTCGACACCAAGTGTCGACACCACTGCGGCCGGTGTCGACACAAGGTGTCGACACGGCCGCTGCTGGTGTCGACACCAAGTGTCGACACCACTGCGGCCGGTGTCGACACAAGGTGTCGACACTGCCGCTGCTGGTGTCGACACCAAGTGTCGACACCACGACTGGCCGGTGTCGTCACCAAGTGTCGACACCACGACTGGCCGGTGTCGACACAACGGTGTCGACACCCCGACTGTCCGGTGTCGACACAACGATGTCGACACCCCGACTGGCCGGTGTCGACACAACGATGTCGACACCCCGACTGGCCGGTGTCGACACAACGGTGTCGACACCCCGACTGGCCGGTGTCGACACAACGGTGTCGACACCTCGACTTGATACAGGCACCATATCCAGCAAAAAACCAGAAACGAGAACGAGGTCTCTCTCTAGGGTACAACATCCATCGATAATAGCAACTACTCGACCTGAACCGAACTAAATCTGTCCCTAATAGACACAATCCCTCAGGAAAACTGAGATTTTAACTGGAACTTCCTACACTAACCACGACATGATCGGGAACGAACCCTAGCGTACACCTAAGATCTAAGCAGGAACGAGATAAAATTTAATCAAAAGAAGACAAAGATCAACTATGACAAGGATGAGGGAACATCACTTGCCTCAATACCAGAAAAGCTTGGCCGGCGGCATCCCCCACTCTCGGATCTAGCCGTAGAGCACCAGCTGAGGAGCAGAAAGAATGCAGATCCAGGCGAGGGCAGTCCAGATCCACTCTCGAAATCGAATTTCGACCGCTAGATCTCCAGAAATCAGCGTCCGAAGGCTAGGGTAGTCTGGCGGTTCTCTTCTTCTCGTACAGGCGGAGGCTTCTAAACAGAGAAAAGAAAGGAAACAAAAGAACCGAGCCCTATCTCTAACCTAAGGCTATATATATATACAACAGTTTAATAATAAACAATCAACATATTAATTACTTACACGCAAAAATCAAAACAACACGAGATCCGAAACATCTCGGAAAATGACGAAATTCACGTCGCAGCTAAAAACCCACGCTACGAACACAACTGCGAAGTCGAAATTAGCATTCGACGAACAAAACCCAGAATATCACCACCCGAAGCCAAAAACACAAGCATTCCCTAAGAGGCCCAACCGAGTCATCGAACGGACTCCGGCTAGCTGGGGAATCTTGCTAACAGGCTATAAACAGGCTACACAGGGAACCCTAAGAGCTAAGACCACGCTCAACAACGGCAAAAAGCCGGAAATACGCCATCGTAACACCAGCCAAAGATCAGACAAAACACAGAAAAACCGGGGGCGTTACAGCCACTCCCCCTAAAAGAAAGTTTCGCCTCGAAACTTTACTCACAACACTCCTATAAAGAAGGAGAGAGAAAGAGCCAGGAAAGAGCTATATAAATAAATAAAATAGAACATATCAGGCACAAGATCAGGGAAACAGATGAGGGTGAGCCTCCCTCATGACCGACTCCAACTCCCAAGTCGCGCTTTCCACATACTGATTCCTCCATAAAACTTTAACCATAGGAATAGTCTTCTTCCGCAACGCCCGAACTTGAGAATCAAAAATGCGAACAGGCACCTCCACATAAGAAAGATTCAGCTCCAACTGAGGCACATAATCCAAAACCTGCCTGCCATCTACCACACATTTCTGCAGCTGACTAACGTGAAAGACATCATGCACGCCAGGGAAATTTGCGGGCAAAGCCAGCCTGTAGGCTGATACCCCAATCCGCTCAACAATCGGAAACGGCCCCACGTACCTCGGGTCCAACTTCCTATTCTTGCCAAACCGCTTGACTCCAATCAACGGGGAGACCTTTAAGAACACCGAGTCCCCCACAGCAAATTCCAAGTCCAATCTACGCCGATTGGCGTTCTTCTCATATCTCTCCTGGGCTATCCGAAGCTTTTCCCGAATAAGCTTCACAGCGGTTTCCATCTCCTCAAGCGCTTCTGGACCCAACAAAGGTCCCTCGCCAAGCTCAGCCCAAAACAAGGGAGTCCTGCAGCGCCTCCCATACAAAGCTTCAAAAGGAGCCATTTGCAAGCTTTCTTGATAACTGTTGTTATATGCGAATTCCATAAGCCGCAAGCGCTCGTCCCACGCCCCTCCGTGGTCCAGAATATAGCATCGGATCATATCTTCCACAATCTGATTTACTCGCTCCGTCTGACCATTGGTCTGCGGATGATAAGCCGTGGAATATCTCAAATCTGTACGCAACCCTTCTTGAATGCTCTTCCAAAAACGAGACGTGAACCTGGAGTCTCGATCTGATATGATACTTACGGGTACACCATGCAATCTGACAACCTCTTCCAGATACAGCTCGGCTATCTTCCTCATCGGATAATCGATCTTAAATGGTACGAAATGAGCGCTCTTCGTCAATCTGTCTACGATTACCCAAACTGAATCATGCCCCTTAGGAGATCTCAGTAAGCCGGTAATGAAATCAATCGAGATACTCTCCCACTTCCACATCGGAATCTCTAAGGGAGTCAGCTTGCCACCAGGCCTCCCATGGTCGGCTTTCACACGCTTGCAAGTGAAACACTCTGAAACAAATCTGGCTATGTCCTTCTTCATCCCATACCACCAGGCAATCTGCTTTAAATCATGATACATCTTGGTAGACCCTGGATGGTGGGCAACACTAGATCCGTGGGCGTCTCTCCACACCATATCCCGGATATCTCCAACTGCGGGGATGCAAAACCTGCCACGATACTTCAAGGTACCCGCATCATCTATAGAGAAGTCTGGTAATTCACCTTTTTTAGCTCGAAGATACAAATGCAGAAGATCAGGATCGTCCTTCTGATGCAGTCTCGTAAGCACAATCCACGAAGGTTCTGCTACTGCCAAGCTACTCTGCGAATCACAGCTTCCTACAGAAATGTCCATCAAAAGAAACTCTTCCACTAGACGCTCGGCGGAAAGATTAAAAATCTTACCTGACTTCCGACTCAGGGCATCAGCCACCACATTTGCCTTGCCCGGATGATACTGAATTTCGACATCATAGTCGGCCACGCACTCCAACCACCGCCGCTGGCGCAGATTCAATTCTTTTTGAGTGAAGACATACTTCAAACTCTTATGATCCGTGAAAATCTTGCACTGCGCGCCATATAACAAATGCCTCCACAATTTCAGCGCATAGATCACAGCTGCAAACTCCAGGTCATGCGTAGGGTAATTCCTCTCGTGAGTCTTTAGTTGTCTTGACCCGTACGCAATCACCTTCCCGCCCTGCATCAAAACGCAGCCCAGACCGACATGCGACACATCCACATATATATCATACTCACTACCCTCCGTAGGCAAAGACAAAATTGGAGCCGAACATAGCCTTCTTTTTAGTTCCTCAAAAGCCTTCTCACACTTGCCATCCCATATAAAGGCTACATTCTTCTGCGTCAACTTGGTCAACGGCGCGGACACGGTAGAGAAACCTTCTACAAATCTTCTATAATAAACAGCCAAACCCAAGAAGCTTCTGATCTCTTTGGGGGTAACAGGTCTCGCCCATTCCATAACAACATCGATCTTTTCTGGGTCCACCGATATTCCCTCCTTATTAATCACGTGGCCTAGAAAAGAAACTTGAGGCAACTAAAATTCACATTTGCTCAGCTTGGCGTATAGCTTATGGTCTCTCAGAGTCGCCAAGACTAGCCGCAAATGTCGATCATGCTCCTCCGCATCCCTAGAATACACCAAAACATCGTCTATAAAGACAATCACGAACTTATCTAGAAAATCCTTGAAAACTCTGTTCATCAAATCCATAAAAGCTGAGGGCGCATTAGTCAAACCGAATGACATAACCAAAAACTCAAAATGCCCATGACGAGAGCGGAACGCCGTCCGCGGAACATCTGACTCCCGAATCCTCAACTGGTGATAGCCCGAACGAAGATCTATCTTGGAAAACACGGCACTACCACACAGTTGGTCGAACAAATCATCGATTCGCGGCAAAGGGTACCTGTTCTTAATAGTAACCTTGTTCAGCTCTCTATAGTCAATGCATAACCCCATCGACTCATCCTTTTTTTTAACGAACAACACTGGCGCACCCCAAGGAGAAGAACTCGGTCTTATAAAGCCTTTTGCCAACAACTCATCCAGCTGAATTCGCAACTCTTCCAGCTCTCGCGGGGCCATCCGGTACGGCGCCTTTACGATAGGATGCGTGCCTGGCTCCAAATCTATCACAAACTCGACATCTCGATCGGGTGGAAGACCGGGAAGATCGTCAGGAAACACATCAGAGAAGTCACACACCACAGGAATCTCTTCCAAATGGGGCACACTAACAATCGTCCCTACTAGAGAAACCACACAGGAAAAACAGCCAGAAACAAGCAACTTCCGAGCACGCACCGCATAAATGACTGGAGACTCCTGGAGGGAATACCCATAAACGCTCCCTGGCTGACCGTTGTCTTTGACGAAGTCCAAGCACTTACCCTTGCACTGGATCACAGCATCATACCTTGACAACCAGTCCTTGCCCAAAATAACGTCGAAGTCCTCCAGGTCAATCACCTTCAGATCTGCCTTGGCTAGAAAATCTCCCAACAAAATCGGACAATCTAGGACACCCAGGTCCGTAACCACAGAGTCACCAGAGGGGAACTTAACGCAGAAGGCACCACCAACACGATCTAGACCCAAACTGAACCGCTCCACGAAGGCTCTAGCCACAAACGAGTGGGTAGCACCGGAATCGAAGAGAACGCGCGCCCAGCGGTTCTTTACCTTAAATCATCCTACGAATTGTACACGCATCTAAGGCAACATGCGCTAAAACGAAAACTACAACCAAAAAGGGAACGTAACGAAACGACTGGGGAGGAGTCGAACCTGAGATAACCTGGGTCGAAGTCTGCGCTTCGTCTGCCGAAAGCACATTCAGCTTCCCCTTTCCTTTATCCATCTGCTGAGGCGGTGGCAAAGCCTGGAGGGAAACTGGCTGCAAAATAGGCTGGGTCTGAGGGCACCTTGTCTTGAGATGACCCTTCTGGCCGCACTGAAAACAGACCTTATCTTTTAACCAACAATGGGCAGCCTCATGCCCCTTCCTTCCACACAAGGCACACACCAAGTCTCCCTTGGAAACACCTTGAATCGCGTGCACCTGTTCCTTCTTCTGCGCTCCCAACCTTTTGAAACACTTCTCAAAGGGGTGGCCTGGCCGACCACAAAAGCTACAAATCTCTTTGACCTTCTTTCTTGAGACAGCATCAGGTTCCTGAGGGCTCTTCCCTCCACCGGACTTCGCTTATCCCTCCTTAACTGCTGGCCTCTATTCTTGGCATTCTCAATGGACTCAACTCTCAAGGCAGCTTCAACCACGCTGGCATAACTAACTGCTCCATAGGCATTCTCTATGTAACAACCCAAAGTTCTGAAACAGGAAAATTTGGGTGACACGGCATGGGACACGGGCGTGTCCCAGGGCGTGTCAGGGGACACGGCCTGCGACACGGGCGTGTCGCAGGGCGTGTCGAGGTTGTGTCGACGATTGGGCTTTGTCTCGACGATTTTTGCTCTCGACGATTCGTCGAGAGGAGGCACACGGCCCAGGACACGGGCGTGTCCAAGGTCGTGTCGCATGCTCGACGATTTTTACTCGACGATCGTCGAGTGTCGAGAAGTGTGTGTCGAGTGTTGAACACGGCCTGTGACACGGGCGTGTCACAGGGCGTGTCAAATCAGGCGACGAACTCAGCCCGCCGAAGGAATTCGACAGGGCGTGTCTTTGTGCCGTGTCTGGGCACACGGCCTGGGACACGGGCGTGTCACAGGCCGTGTGAAGTCTCGGAATGATTTGAGATTTTTTTTCACCCAGGTACACGGCCACAGACACGGGCGTGTCTGAAGGCGTGTTGGTGACATGGTCCATGACACGGGCGTGTCCCGTGGGCGTGTCACTGGTTTGGATAAGTCGGTTGACCACCGCTTGAGGCACACGACCAGGCACACGGCCGTGTTCGAGGCCGTGTCTGGTCAAAATTTGTGTTTTTGGCAGAATCGTGGCCGTCCATTCCTTCAGTCTGAATCCAAGGGCTGAAGCCTCTTCTCCTTTTTCCTTAAGGGCCGAAATCAGAGAAGTGTTGCTCACTTGAATTTGGCCTTCATCTTTCTTCAAGAGAGAGAAAGAGAGAGAGAGAAAGGAGGAGGAAGAGGAAAGGGGGGCTGCTGCTGGTGGTGCTGCGGTGTACCGACGAGAGATCCGAAGCCAGCGTTGCGGAGGAAACGATCTTGCGAGTCTTGCAAGCTAGCTTGGAGGCCATGGCACCGAAGCGATCGTCAAGGGTAACGACGTTTCTTCCTAGCCATGTGAAGGCTTCCTTTTTGGCATATCTTATGATTTTCCCCACCAAGAGGTGGCTGATTTTGGGAATCTTTGGGTGGATGCTTGAAATCCCCTTTGTATTGCATATAGATCCGGAAATGGAGTACGGAATAGGCATGCTGTGTGAAGCCCATCTGGACAGGTTGGCCTGGATTGGTGATGTTGCATACGAACCGGAGAAGACTCCGTGATAAACGTGTCGTGTTCGGCGTCTACGGGTTATACCTGCGAAAAGGAGTAGCAGGAAGTACTGGGGTGGTAGCCCAGGAAAATATCCTTGTGATGGTTTTGGGTCCAACCTGTGAATGAGGCACAGGAAGTACTGGTGGGACCAGGAAAGGCCCTTTTTGTGATGCTTGATGTCATAGGGTGTTCACCTGTGGAGGGAGTCACAGGAAGTACTGGTGTGCCTAGGAAAGACCCCTGACATTTGTAATTTGCGGTGTCCACCTGTGACGGGAATTACAGGAAGTACTGGTGCGCCCAGGAAAGACCCGCTGTTGCTGTGAGGAAATGGGTATAGTGAATTACCCAGGCTTGAATGCCAGGAACAGGATTGGTGAGACCGACCCGCGCCTTTGATATAGCCATGAGTACGCTGCACGCGGAAAGGGCAAGGCGATTTGAGCAACGGGGGGGGGGGGGGGGGGGGGGGGTGGAGGATCCGACCTGCGCTATGTCCGTCTGACGTGAGACCAAAAAGTGCGGTCTGTTGGAGCGCATAGCAAGAGTCTTCGGCCTGCGCGCCATGACACAAAGGGGGGCTACGGGCCATCCCGGTGTCCGAGGACTAACTCCGGCTGCACGCCATGGAGTAAATGCTCAAGAGAGTTACCGTTGGGTGATAACCCTGATACGGTGGTGGGCAAGAGGTTGCCAGAACACCAAGAATGTGCCCTGAGTGCACGGACCGTTGAGCCGGATGGCGGACGGTTGTGATGGCTTGTGTGCGTGAAAGCACGTTTTGATGATATAGCTTGCCATACTTGTGCGATGATATGCCTGCAGGGAAAAATACCGCTGCCCCGAGAGAAGGGGTAGGGTCGTTATAATTTGGTCAGCTGAACGCTGACCGTTGCTTTTGTTTGCCACCGGTGGGTGGATTGTCCCTTGCACAGGTACTGGAGAGCCGAGCGGGACGCATAGAGGTTGATGCCCCTGCTGGTGTTGCTGCTGCTGTTAGCTGCTAGCCCTCGAAGGCTATTGTGTTCTTTTGCGTGTTTTCTTTTAGTGTGGCCGGCCTGCGCGCCAATCTGTTTTAGGCCACTGATTGAAAGCCCTGTAAGGCCATAAGGCCAACTCTTTTGACATGGTGTAAGACATTCCTATATGTATCTAAAATGTGGAATTTTATGTTTGGACATTCATGAGGAGTTCAAGTAGTTTAGGCTTCCGCTAGAATGCTTGTGATAGGTGCGATGCGCTACTCTGGTATCATCCTGTACCTTCACCGACTGTTTTGTGGTATATCCTGTGGGGCCCCGGCCGGACCTTCTAGAATATATCATATGAACGGATGGGGTTGTTACATTTTTGGTATCGGTTGTCTTGGTCTTTCCCTCTCGAAGTCGTGGCCGACTTCTTTTGTGGGGTGGCGAGCACGTGTTTGTGCACACCAAAGTCTACGATTGAACTCCTGAATGTCCATGATAGGAATGCATTTTGTATGTTTGAGGAACCTGCGTGTTCCTATTTTGTGCTGTTTGCTTGGGTACGACCGCTAATGTGTGTGCCTTGTCCACCTTTAGGTGACACGAAGTGGAGCTGGGCCGTCTGAGCCCCAGCGTTCTGATGAAAGTACGGCACCAGCTGCGGTGCCTACACCTCCACCGTCTGCAGAACATGTCCGTTTAGTTGCGGAGGCCTTGTATACCATGATCCAAGGTCAGCCACTAAGGCAGGAACAAGAGGCTGTGAGGCCAGATCAGGCGGTGGCAAGGCCTGAACCTGTTATGGATGTGGTTCCTCGAGCGGCTGAGAAGCAGCTAACACGGTTTATGAGTTTCCATCCGCCTACGTTTTCGGGAGCGGGAACCCCGATGCAGGCTGAGGATTGGTTGTCGCGCGTCAAGCGAGTGATGACGGCGATAGGCACGGCGGAACATCAGAAAGTTACCTTAGCCACCTTCTTGCTTGAAGGAGAAGCTCGCTTATGGTGGGATGAGATGGAGTTGCATCATTTGGCGGGTCGTCCGTTAACCCAAGTGTCGATGGAAGAATTCTCCCGGCTCTTCCTTGCGAAGCACCTTCCTGTGGCTCAACGGATAGCCATGGAAAATGAATTCCAACGGTTGACTCAAGGTGATGGCAGTGTTGACGCGTACCTGCATGAATTTACTCGCTTGGGGCGGTATGCGGGTTCGATCTTTGCGGATGAGCAGAGGAAGACTAATCGGTTCTATGAAGGGCTGAGGGACGAGCTGAGATTCCTTGTGTCCAGTTCTGTGAACCAAGGTTTCCAAGCGTTGGTTGACACTGCGACCGCGTTGGAAAAAGACATGAAGAGGGTTCAAGGGAAGAGAGCGTTGGTGATGACGCAACCAGAGTGGAAGGCGCCCCGATCGGGAAAATCGTTTTATAAGAAGAGATGGGGTAAGAAGTCCAAGCCTAGTGGACAAGCTCCTTCATCAGTTGCAACAGGAGCAACATCAGGGGCAACCTCCAAGCCAGAAACTCGTACCTGCTTCAATTGTGGTAGGATGGGGCATATTGCGCGAGATTGTCGGATGCCGCCAAAGAGTGAAAAGAAGGCGGGAGCATCTTATGCGGAAAAAGGAAAGGCGGTGGTGGATTCCTCTGCCTCGCAGGCGCAACCCCGGGTCTACAATCTTGGCCTGCAGGAGGCCATCAAGCAGAGTGACGTTGTCACAGGTATGAGTTAGTTTTGCCTATGCGATTGTTTGTATGCTTAGCTTAGTACCCCTATGTTTGTGGTTTGTGTGTGTGACATGTTTGTCATAGGCTTCGTGATGATTCGGGACACGCTGGCGCGAGCACTGTTTGATACAGGGGCATCGCATTCTTTTCTGTCGAGTGAGTTTCTTACGCGGCTTGGGATACCCAGTCGTGCAAAGACAGATAGCGTCAGAGTGGTGTTGCCGAATGGTTGTTGGATGCTTGTGGATCAAGCTTGCGATGTGGCGGTTCAGTTAGGAAGTCGGGATTTTTGTTTAATCGCATTTGTTTTGCCACTTTCGGAATTCGATGTGATTTTTGGGATGGATTGGCTGGCGGAGCAGCATGCTATGATTGATTGCCAGTCCAAAGAAATCACGTTGGGCCAGAATACCGAACAGGAGACCAAGTTCGCGGGTATGCGAGGAGTAGGCGGGACGTTGATGTCTGCACTCCAGGTAGTCAAAGCTGTTCGGAAGGGTGCGGAGTGTTACTTTGCACTAATTCAGGCTGTTGAGCCTAAGGCCACTTTGTGCGAGGTTCCGATTGTGGCAGAATTTACTGATGTGTTTCCCGCGGATCTCCCTGGGCTACCACCCCAGCGGGAGATTGACTTCACAATTGAGTTGGTGCCAGGTGCGAAACCCGTGGCCCGCTCGCCATATCGCGTTGCGCCTAAAGAGATGGCTGAGTTGAAGGTTCAACTACAAGAAATGCTAGAGCAAGGTTATATCCGCCCAAGTATGTCACCTTGGAGCGCGCCTGTGCTTTTTGTAAAGAAGAAAGATGGTGGGTTACGGTTGTGTATTGATTACCGTGAATTGAATAAGCTGACCGAGAAGAATAAGTATCCTATACCTCGGATTGATGAATTATTTGATCAGCTAGTTGGCTCGACCGTCTATTCGAAGTTGGACCTGAAGTCTGGTTATTACCAGTTAAGAATTCGGGAAGGTGACATTCCCAAAACCGCATTTGGAACGCGATATGGGCACTATGAGTTCACAGTCATGCCCTTTGGATTGTGTAATGCGCCTTCGGTGTTTATGGATTTGATGCACCGTATTTTCCGTGAGTATCTGGATCTGTTTGTGATCGTGTTCATTGATGATATCCTGGTGTACTCGAAGTCTAAAGCTGAGCATGAGATTCATTTGCGGTTGGTGCTGAACACGTTGAGGCAAAATCAGCTATATGCCAAGTTCTCAAAGTGTGAGTTTTGGCTATCGTCAGTGGCATTTTTGGGCCATGTGGTGAGTGGAGCGGGCATTGCAGTAGATCCAGCGAAGATAAAAGCCATACAAGAATGGCCAATATTGTCTTCCGTGGCCGAGGTCAGGAGTTTCCTTGGACTTGCGGGCTACTATAGAGGATTTGTGGAGAACTTCTCGCGGATCGCTTTGCCGCTAACCACACTGACGCGAAAAGATCAGAAGTTCGTTTGGATGCCAGAGTGCGCACGAGCTTTTGAAGAGCTGAAGGATTGGTTGACCACGGCGCCGGTGTTGTCTTCGCCATGTGGAACCGATGGATTTGTGATTTATAGTGATGCCTCAGGAAGCGGTTTAGGCTGCGTTCTTCTGCAGAGCGGAAAGGTGATTGCTTATGGCTCACGCCAGCTGAAGGTGCACGAGCGAAACTATCCCGTCCATGATTTGGAACTAGCGGCGGTGATTTTTGCACTTAAGTTGTGGCGACACTACCTTTATGGAGTGAAGGTGGAGATCTATACCGATCATAAGAGCCTAAAGTATCTTTTAGAGCAGAAAGAGTTGAACATGCGACAACGAAGGTGGTTAGAGTTCCTTGGGGACTACACTTTTGAGATTCATTATACACCCGGGAAGGGGAATGTTGTCGCGGATGCCTTGAGTCGGCGAGTTCCGGCTAGAGCAAATTGGTTACAAAGGCATGATGAACGTCTTATCCAGGAATTGGAGGTATTGGAGATCTATTGTGTTGATAAGAATTCCACTGCCACTGCATGTTTGAACTGGACTGAGGTGCAATGTGACCTTATGGACCGAGTTCGACGGGCAACGGAGTTGGATGAAGATCTCTTGCGCTATGTGAATGAAGGACCAGAAGGCAAATTCACCTGGAATGACGGTCTTTTGCGAAAAGAGGGCCGTTTGTGCGTCCCGAATGTGGGGAAGTTGAGGGAAGAACTGATGTATGAAGCACATTATACGAAGTATTCCATTCACCCCGGGAGCACAAAGATGTTCAACGATATGAAGAAGCTTTTCTGGTGGCCAGGACTTAAGAAAGATGTTGCCCTATATGTCGCCAAATGTCAAACATGTGCGATGGTGAAGGCGGAATGCCAAAAGCCGGGCGGTTATTTGAAGTCACTACCAATCCCAGTGTGGAAATTTGATGATATTTCCATGGATTTTGTGCATGGATTGCCAAGATCGCAGCGAGGAAATGATTCCATTTGGGTGATAGTTGACCGGCTAACAAAAGTAGCACATTTTCTTCCGAACAGGCGGGATGATTCGGTTGAAAGTTTGGCAAAGTTATATGTTGATCAGATTGTGCGACTTCACGGTGTTCCTCGGAGCATCGTAAGTGATCGAGATGGGTGATTCACGTCAAAGGATTGGAGGCTAGTTCACCGACTATTGGGCACGAAGTTGACTTTCAGTACGGCCTTTCATCCCCAAACGGATGGCCAGACTGAACGTATCAACAGAACAATGGAGGACATGCTCCGAATGTGTGCCCTTGACTTCGGAAAGAAATGGGAAGATCATCTCTACATGGTCGAGTTTGCATATAATAACAGCTACCAAGCAAGCATTGGGATGGCACCATATGAAGCCCTGTACGGAAGGAAGTGTCGTACTCCCTTGGCTTGGGTAGAAGCGGGTGAAGCCCGGGTTGTTAAACCAAATGAGGTGGATGAAGCAAACTCAACCATTCGGACTATTCGAGAGAGATTGCTGATTGCTCAAGATCGACAAGCGAAGTACTACAACGCCAAGCACCGGAACGTTGAATTTGCGGTTGGCGATTGGGTCTACTTGAAGATCAAGCCATTCAAAGGTGTCTCCAGGATTCGACGAGTGAAAAAGTTGAGTCCAAGATATTTGGGTCCTTTCGAAGTGGTTGAGCGAATTGGCGAAGCTGCTTATCGACTAGCTCTGTCGGCAGACTTGGGTGGGTTACATGATGTCTTTCACATCTCGGTGCTTCGGAAGGCCGTGAAAGATCCAGCTCAAGTGATCGCGGATGATCGTGTGCCGGTAGAGTATGGGCTAACGACGAGAGTTAGACCCATTCGGATCGAAGATCGAGCCGAGAAACAGTTGCGGAACAAGACGGTCGGTATGGTGAAAGTCCGGTGGGACAACTGCGGCCGTGAAGAGCTGACATGGGAACGCGAGCAGACCATGCGAGAAGAGTTCCCTGAGTTGTTTCTGTAATTTGGAGCGAGAATATTGTAACATAAACGTTTTTATATATAGATATATGTTGTTACATTTTCTTGCTAGTTTCTGTTACTTTCCTGTCTTTAAATTTCGAGGACGAAATTTCTTGTAGGAGGGGAGGATTGTAACAGCCCAAAGTTCTGAAACAGGAAAATTTGGGTGACACGGCCTGGGACACGGGCGTGTCCCAGGGCGTGTCAGGGGACACGGCCTGCAACACGGGCGTGTCGCAGGGCGTGTCGAGGTTGTGTCGACGATTGGGCTTTGTCTCGATGATTTTTGCTCTCGACGATTCGTCGAGAGGAGGCACACGGCCCAGGACACGGGCGTGTCCAAGGCCGTGTCGCATGCTCGACGATTTTTGCTCGACGATCGTCGAGTGTCGAGAAGTGTGTGTCGAGTGTTGAACACGGCCTGTGACACGGGCGTGTCACAGGGCGTGTCAAATCAGGCGACGAACTCAGCCCGCCGAAGGAATTCGACAGGGCGTGTCTTTGTGCCGTGTCTGGGCACACGGCCTGGGACACGGGCGTGTCACAGGCCGTGTGAAGTCTCGGGATGATTTGGGATTTTTTTTCACCCAGGTACACGGCCACAGACACGGGCGTGTCTGAAGGCGTGTTGGTGACACGGCCCATGACACGGGCGTGTCCCGTGGGCGTGTCACTGGTTTGGATAAGTCGGTTGACCACCGCTTGAGGCACACGACCAGGCACACGGCCGTGTTCGAGGCCGTGTCTGGTCAAAATTTGTGTTTTTGGCAGAATCGTGGCCGTCCATTCCTTCAGTCTGAATCCAAGGGCTGAAGCCTCTTCTCCTTTTTCCTTAAGGGCCGAAATCAGAGAAGTGTTGCTCACTTGAATTTGGCCTTCATCTTTCTTCAAGAGAGAGAAAGAGAGAGAGAAAGGAGGAGGAAGAGGAAAGGGGGGCTGCTGCTGGTGGTGCTGCGGTGTACCGACGAGAGATCCGAAGCCAGCGTTGCGGAGGAAACGATCTTGCGAGTCTTGCAAGCTAGCTTGGAGGCCATGGCACCGAAGCGATCGTCAAGGGTAACGACTTTTCTTCCTAGCCATGTGAAGGCTTCCTTTTTGGCATATCTTATGATTTCCCCCACCAAGAGGTGGCTGATTTTGGGAATCTTTGGGTGGATGCTTGAAATCCCCTTTGTATTGCATATAGATCCGGAAATGGAGTACGGAATAGGCATGATGTGTGAAGCCCATCTGGACAGGTTGGCCTGGATTGGTGATGTTGCATACGAACCGGAGAAGACTCCGTGATAAACGTGTCGTGTTCGGCGTCTACGGGTTATACCTGCGAAAAGGAGTAGCAGGAAGTACTGGGGTGGTAGCCCAGGAAAATATCCTTGTGATGGTTTTGGGTCCAACCTGTGAATGAGGTACAGGAAGTACTGGTGGGACCAGGAAAGGCCCTTTTTGTGATGCTTGATGTCATAGGGTGTCCACCTGTGGAGGGAGTCACAGGAAGTACTGGTGTGCCTAGGAAAGACCCCTGACATTTGTAATTTGCGGTGTCCACCTGTGACGGGAATTACAGGAAGTACTGGTGCGCCCAGGAAAGACCCGATGTTGCTGTGAGGAAATGGGTATAGTGAATTACCCAGGCTTGAATGCCAGGAACAGGATTGGTGAGACCGACCCGCGCCTTTGATATAGCCATGAGTACGCTGCACGCGGAAAGGGCAAGGCGATTTGAGCAACGGGGGGGGGGGGGGGGGGGGGGGGTGGAGGATCCGACCTGCGCTATGTCCGTCTGACGTGAGACCAAAAAGTGCGGTCTGTTGGAGCGCATAGCAAGAGTCTTCGGCCTGCGCGCCATGACACAAAGGGGGGCTACGGGCCATCCCGGTGTCCGAGGACTAACTCCGGCTGCACGCCATGGAGTAAATGCTCAAGAGAGTTACCGTTGGGTGATAACCCTGATACGGTGGTGGGCAAGAGGTTGCCAGAACACCAAGAATGTGCCCTGAGTGCACGGACCGTTGAGCCGGATGGCGGACGGTTGTGATGGCTTGTGTGCGTGAAAGCACGTTTTGATGATATAGCTTGCCATACTTGTGCGATGATATGCCTGCAGGGAAAAATACCGCTGCCCCGAGAGAAGGGGTAGGGTCGTTATAATTTGGTCAGCTGAACGCTGACCGTTGCTTTTGTTTGCCACCGGTGGGTGGATTGTCCCTTGCACAGGTACTGGAGAGCCGAGCGGGACGCATAGAGGTTGATGCCCCTGCTGGTGTTGCTGCTGCTGTTAGCTGCTAGCCCTCGAAGGCTATTGTGTTCTTTTGCGTGTTTTCTTTTAGTGTGGCCGGCCTGCGCGCCAATCTGTTTTAGGCCACTGATTGAAAGCCCTGTAAGGCCATAAGGCCAACTCTTTTGACATGGTGTAAGACATTCCTATATGTATCTAAAATGTGGAATTTTATGTTTGGACATTCATGAGGAGTTCAAGTAGTTTAGGCTTCCGCTAGAATGCTTGTGATAGGTGCGATGCGCTACTCTGGTATCATCCTGTACCTTCACCGACTGTTTTGTGGTATATCCTGTGGGGCCCCGGCCGGACCTTCTAGAATATATCATATGAACGGATGGGGTTGTTACACGCTAACTGCTGAATGTCGCTTCTTAGTCCACCCAGAAATCGCTTAACTCGGTCTGCCTCAACACTCACCAGACCCGGAGCAAACCGACTCAACTTACTAAACTCAATCTCATACTCACTAACCGTGAGTTTCCTCTGCTTTAGATGAAGAAAGTCATTCATTAGTCGGTCCCGCTCGACTGAAGGCAGAAACTTACTTAACAACATCACCTTAAATGACTCCCAAGTGCAACCTGCCACTAAGCTCTCTTTCTCCCTCAGCCACCAATTCTTTGCTAAGCCCTTGAGCTGGTAAGCAGCGAGCATCACTCTCTGATCGTCCGTAATCCCTGAGTAAGAGAACACCTCCTCGATGGTAATCAGCCAGTCATCCAAAATCATGAAATCTGCCTGCCCATCATAGGTAGGTGGTCTCAGCCGCTGAAACTGGGATATGAACGCCATCTCCGGGGGCACCACAACCAAAGGCACGGGAGGAGCAGGAGGGGCAGGAACAGCTACCCCCTCAGCGGGGTCCTGAGCTCTCGGGGTCTGTCCCGCCACCACTGCTACAAGGGACTGAATCTGAGCCTGCATAGCCACTACCTGCCTCGATAACGCCTCATTACTCAGCCGCAGGCTTTCTACCACCGCATCGCTCTGCGCTCCTGACGTCTCACCCTTGGATTTGGGGGTCGATCTCATCGCAGGACGTCTCGCCATCCTAAAATCGCACAAGCTTTAGACAAAACCTAACCCATCAGCTAGAGCAAAACTACTCGGTACAGACAAACACACTTAAATATGAACTTCAACTGCAAAAACTTGCTCTGGGAGTTGTTTTTACCATGATGATATTATGCTTAACCTAAGATGGTTCACCACCATCATACTAACTCATGTGCCTAAACCATGAATGCATGTATTTGTATTCTTTTTGACTCAAAACCATGTGTGTACATATGTCATCTTGCAAATTTTTAGCTTGGCATGTTGTGCTTATGAAATGTTATGCTATGCATGATGTGTTATGCATTCTAAAAAGTTCTTAGTGCATGCCATGGGCGGCGTACACATGAAAATGTTATGCATCCCATACTACATAACATTCCCATGTAACGAAAAAAGAAAACGTGCTAGCCGCATTCATGTGGTGAGGTTATGCATCCCATACTACATAACCCTCACACGTTGCCTCCTATGGTGTATCCATATACAAACACATATTATTCATCCATACTACATAATATGCCCTGTATACTTCTTTATGCTCATGAGTGTAGTGTTCGTGCTTCGGACAAGACGTGTCGATGACATATCGGTGTGTGATTGGTATGATGCTAACCACTAATGCAGACAAGGGAAAGGTTGCCCGACCTTTTGTTAAGCAACCTCCCTCTGATACCAACTGTCACAACCCGCATTTTCTCAACGGTAAAATCGTATCAGAGTAAGAGAAAACACGTGCCGTGATGCCACGTCGTGCAGGGGATAACTGCACACGCTCAGGCAAAACTCCAGACGTTAGATTTTAAGGAAAAATTGTTGATCAAATATGAAAGAAAATCGGTTATGTTGAATGGTCGTATCCCTCGGCCCGGTGGATCAGCTAGTCCACAGTTAAAATTATATTTATACGCAGCAGAAAATACTTTGGTTCAATTAAGTTGACACCCTAAATGAGCATAAGTGTCCCCGGGGGACGACTTATGCGTGCACGACTCTAAGGTAAATATAGTAGGCATGAAAAATAATGTTTTACGTTGAGGAAAAATAGTGTCTTTGATTTAGAAACATGTTATGCATGGGGTACATATAATAATACTTTTAGGTTTTAAAATATCTAGCATGCAACCAAGCATAAATCCTTCCCAGAAGCAAGTAACCAACCACAAGTAGGCAAAATCAGCAGTTTAAATTCATACCCAGCATCACAAGAAGCCACCAGTGGGCGTCAACAACCTGACACGAACCCACTGGCGAGTATGTATGTCTATACGGAAAAGTAAAGAACTACCTCACAACAAAACGGGAATCAGCTATCTCAGCTACCCTAGACGCCACCAACAAGCCCCTCCAAAAGAACTAGCCGCTGAACTGGCTATAACCTGGACCTGAGGCATTCAAGAAAATAACACCTCAGCAAGGAAACAATCAAAAGGTAAATAGAGCAATAGATTAATTAGCAAATAAGAAGAAGGGTTTACCAACCCGGCAACAAACTGATATAAGCAAAAGAAAAGGGGTGACAGTAAGAGGAGAGTACTGTCTAAAGCACAGCAGAGCACACCAAGTGCGAGCAATAAAACCATTATGCCCTACCAAAAGAGTCTGCAACAACAACAAGACATATACATATATGCCAAAAGAAAGGAAAGCATAAATAGGAAAGGGACTAACAGTCCTAACACGTGGGTAAGTGGCAGTGGTCAAAACATGGATCTGAATACATAACCAAAATCAGACCCAAAAAGGGCTAAGGGGTCAAACAGTGGCAGCTTTAGGGTCCCACACAAACCAACCCAAACCGGGGCAAAAGGCAGTGGCCACAGCTCTCCACATAAAACCACCCCTCCAGAGGCCACCAAAACTCCACCACCTGCCACAACCCAAGAGTCGACATGCAGAAATTAGTCGAACACCCAAAGCCCCCCCTCCTAGGGAAAAGTCACACTAACAATCCTAAGAAACATACGAACCCAAGGCAAAAACGTCGGGTCCAACCGACGCGGCCTTGCACGCCTAAAAAGAACCAACCCACGAGTCTTCCTGACCCCAAAACAAGCGCAGCACCCAGTGTCGACACGATGTGTCGACACCACGACAAGCCGGTGTAGACACAAGGTGTCGACACAACCACTGCCGGTGTCGACACCAAGTGTCGACACCACTGCGGCCGGTGTCGACACAAGGTATCGACACTGCCGCTGCTGGTGTCGACACCAAGTGTCGACACCACTGCGGCCGGTGTCGACACAAGGTGTCGACACTGCCGCTGCTGGTGTCGACACCACTGCGGCCGGTGTCGACACAAGGTGTCGACACTGCCGCTGCTGGTGTCGACACCACTGCGGCCGGTGTCGACACAAGGTGTCGACACTGCCACTGCTGGTGTCGACACCAAGTGTCGACACCACGATTGGCCGGTGTCAACACCAAGTGTCGACACCCCGACTGGCCGGTGTCGACACAACGGTGTCGACACCCCGACTGGCCGGTGTTGACACAACGGTGTCGACACCCCGACTGGCCGGTGTCGACACAACGGTGTCGAAACCCTGACTGGCCGGTGTCGACACAACGGTGTCGACACCCCGACTGGCCGGTGTCGACACAACGGTGTCGACACCCCGACTGGCTACAGGCACCATATCCAGCAAACAACCAGAAACGAGAACGAGGTCTCTCTCTAGGGTACAACATCCATCGATAATAGCAACTACTCGACCTGAACCGAACCAAATCTGTCCCTAATAGACACAATCCCTCAGGAAAACTGAGATTTTAACTGGAACTTCCTACACTAACCACGGCATGATCGGGAACGAACCCTAGCGTACACCTAAGATCTAAGCAGGAACGAGATAAAATTTAATCAAAAGAAGACAAAGATCAACTATGGCAAGGATGAGGGAACATCACTTGCCTCAATACCAGAAAAGCTTGGCCGGCGGCATCCCCCACTCTCGGATCTAGCCGCAGAGCACCAGTTGAGGAGCAGAAAGAATGCAGATCCAGGCGAGGGCAGTCCAGATCCACTCTCGAAATCGAATTTCGACCGCTAGATCTTCAGAAATCAGCGTCTGAAGGCTAGGGTAGTCTGGCGGTTCTCTTCCTCTCGTACAGGCGGCGGCTTCTAAAGAGAGAAAAGAAAGGAAACAAAAGAACCGAGCCCTATCTCTAACCTAAGGCTATATATATATACAGCAGTTTAATAATAAACAATCAACATATTAATTACTTACACGCAAAAATCAAAACAACACGAGATCCGAAACATCTCGGAAAATGACGAATTCATGTCGCAGCTAAAAACCCATGCTACGAACACAACTGCGAAGTCGAAATTAGCATTCGACGAACAAAACCCGGGATATCACCACCCGAAGCCAAAAACACAAGCATTCCCTAAGAGGCCCAACCGAGTCATCGAACGGACTCCGGCTAGCTGGGGAATCTTGCTAACAGGCTACAAACAGGCTACACAGGGAACCCTAAGAGCTAAGAACACGCTCTACAACGGCAAAAAGCCGGAAATACGCCATCATAACGCCAGCCAAAGATCAGACAAAACACAGAAAAACCGGGGGCGTTACACATAACCGTAGGGAATAGCGCTTCGTCGAGTAGCTTAGAGGTGGTTGAGCCTTCATGGATTACTCTCACTAGGCTACATCAGAAAGACGATCCTGATTTGCAACAGCTCCACAGTAGGACTGAGAAATGGGAATTACCTAACTTTTCAGTTGATGATGTTGGTACCGTAAAGTACCGCAGCAGATACTATATTCCCGCTATTGGGGACATCCGAGCAAGTATATGCAGTGAAGTGTATGGTTCCAGTGTTGCTTATCATCCTGGTTCCATGAAAATGTACAGAGATTTGAAGCAGATTGTTTGGTGGTCAGGTATGACGAACGACATCGCAAGATTTGTATCTGAATGTTATACCTACCAACGTGTCAAAGCTGATCATAGAAGGCCGGGTGGTAAGTTAACGCCTTTAGATATACCGAGTTGGAAATGGGAGAGTTTATCCATGGATTTCATTACGGGTTTGCCGAGATCTCCCCGAGGGCATGATGCAGTGTGGGTTATCTTGGACAGACTAACCAAGTGTGCCCACTTTGTGCCTTTCAAGATCGATTATTCCATGGAAAAGATAGCTGAGCTTTATCTGGACGAAGTTATCAGACTGCATGGTGTACCTATGAGTATTGTGTCAGACCGAGACTCCTGATTCATGTCTCGTTTCTTGCGGAGCTTGCAAGGAGCTCTAGGTACTGACCTTAGGTATTCTACTACCTATCATTCTCAAACAAATGGTCAAACAGAGAGAGTGAATCACATCTTGGAGGATATGATTAGATGTTATATTCTGGACCATGGTGGGGCAAGGGATAAACGCCTTGGATTGATGGAGTTCGCGTACAATAACAGTTATCAGGAGAGTTTGCAGATGACACTCTTTGAAGCTTTATAGGGAAGGCGTTGTCGAACTCCCTTGTTTTGGGCAGAAGTTGGTGAGAAGCCGTTGCTCAGACCGGAAGCGCTGGAGAAAATGAGAATTTCAGTGACGCATATTCGTGGAAAGCTGAGGTTAGCTCAGGAGCGATACGAGAAATATGCAAATCAGCACAGAGTTGATCTGGAATTTACGGTTGGGGACATGGTGTTTTTGAAGGTCTCTCCGATGCCAGGTGTTAAAATATTTGGAAGGAATCATAAGCTAAATCCCAGGTATGTGGGACCTTTTCATATACTGGAGCGCATTGGACTTTCTGCCTATAGACTGGAATTGCCTGATTCTTTCCCTGGCATTCACGACGTGTTTCACGTGATCTAGTTGCGAAAGTGTGTTTGTAGTGATCGACATGTCCTTGACTCAGTGCCCCATTTGCAGCCTCTTCTTTCGTATGTCGAAGAGCCTATCCGTATTCTGGAGATGCAAGATCGTGTGCTAAGAAAGAAAACAATTCTGATGGTTAAGGTTCTCTGGCGAAATCAGGATGCTAGAGGTGCAACTTGGGAATTGGAATCCGCAATGAGAGAATCTCATCCTGAGCTGTTCTCCTAGCCTTCCCCGGTTAGTATTCTTGTTTAACGAATTCTTCTGTCGTGTCTCTCCCTCTACCGTCTTGTTTCGTTTCGTGTTCCAAGTTTCGGGACGAAACTTCCTTTTTGGAGGGATGACTGTAACGCTCCTGATTTTCCGACAATTATTTAATCCTCTTGTTGACGTTATAATGACGTAAAGGGCGTTACGTTAACGTGGAGTTGACGGCGCGGCGCCGTTAGTGCATTTTCGCGTCTATTCGATCGAGTCGGCCAAATTCATGAATTCTTGCCGAAAATGGAAAATTTCACATCGAAAATTAAATTAATTAATTTTGGACATGCTCGTCAAGTTTTGTCGCGATCCGAGCGATATTCGAGTCTCGGCGAATTTCCGAAGTTTTGTAGAATTTATGTTCGCCGTAGACTTTGAAGATTTATATCTCAAGAACGGCTCATCGGATTTTGGTTCCGTCTTCGCCGTTGTGTTCGTAGCGTCAGTGTTCGCCTACGGTGCAAATTTCATTTAATTCGGCACGCGTTTGTTCCTCCGTTTTGATCTCGTATTTCTTTATTCAAAAAATATAAAATAAGAATATTTTAATATTAAAGTACTATTCAAAAATGAAAAGTATTATTCATTCATATATTTTGATTAAAAGGTTATATTTGCAAAAAAAAATGTTTTTCCTGCAAAACTTTACTGGAGTGACTTCACTGCTTTACTCGAATGACTTCACTGCTTTACTCGAGTGACTTCACTGCTCTCGAGTAAATTTAATATTTCTGCAATTTTTCACTCGAGTGAATTACCTGCTTCTCGAACATGTATACTGTTCATGCAATTTTTTTTTTCTCTCGAGTGCTCTGGTGTGCCTCTCGTGTACTGCATCCATGTACTCGAGTACTAAATTTTAGTACTCGAGTAAATTTATTCTGATTCTCGAGCGATCTTCTCACCTCTCGAATGCTGCTTCCAACCACTCGAGTAGCCTGTTTTCTATCGCTTGAGTACCTGTAAACTTGTTCTCGAGTGGTCTGTTGCCCTTCTCGAGTAGTCCGTTGCAATTTACGTTCGAGTGCCATTTTTGAGAGTTAAAACGATATCATATGGAAAAAATGGTTAACATGACATTTGTTCGTCTCGACGAGATCTACAACTTTCATGTTGGGCACTTTTCGATTTGAAGCCTTCCTAAACCTCTATTTTCGTCTTCCGCGCACTCGCTTGTAGATTGTCCGTTTTAGACAAGAATATATAAATATATATATTGTTGTACTTAGGATAGATAAAAATAAAGAACTTTATCTTCTCTTGGCCGAACCAGAGGGCGATAGTGACGACAGAGTTCTAAGTCGTGAATCTTCCGGTGGCCGCCGGCGGAGCTCCGGTGCTCGAAATTTCCAACCAATCGTAGATCTAGAAAGCTCTCGTCGAGAGCTACGCAATCGTGGTTCAGCCAAGAGAAGAAGTTCTTTCTTTTTATCTATCCTAAGTATAAGAATATATATAATTTCTTGTCTAAAACGGACGATCTACGAACAAGTGCGCGGAAGATGAAAATAGAAGTTTAGGAAGGCTTAAAATCGAAAAGTGCCCAACATGAAAGTTGTAGATCTCGTCGAGACGAACAAATTTCATGTTAACCATTTTTCCATACGATATCATTTTCACTCTCAAAACGGCGCGCGAACGCAAACTGCAACGGACTACTCGAGAATGGCTGAAGACCACTCGAGAACAAGTTTACAGATACTCGAGAGGTAAAAAACAAGCTACTCGAGTGGTTGGAAGCAACACTCGAGAGGTGAGAAGATCACTCGAGAAGCAAAATAAATTTACTCGAGTAATAAAACTTAGTACTCGAGTACATGGATGCAGTACACGAGAGGCATACCAGAGCATTCGAGAGAAAAAATTGCATGAACAGTATACCAACTCGAGAAGCAGGCAATTCACTCGAGTGAAAAATTGCAGGAACAGTAAATTTACTTGAGAGCAGTGAAGTCCCTCGAGTAAAGCAGTGAAGTCATTCGAGTAAAGCAGTGAAGTCACTTGAGTAAAGTTTTGCAGAAAAAATAATTTTTTGCAAATATAATCTCTTGATCAAACTATATGAATGAATAGTACTTTTCATTTTTGAATAGTACTTTAATATTAAAATATTCACATTTTATATTTTTTGAATAAGGAAATACGAGATCAAAACGGAGGCCCAAACGCGTGCCGAATTAAATGAAATTCGCACCGTAGGCGGACACTGACACTATGAACACAACGGCGAAGACGGAACCAAAATCCGATGAGCCGTTCTTGAGATATAAATCTTCAAAGTGTACGGCGAACATAAATTCTACAAAACTTAGGAAATTCGCCGAGGCTCGAATATCGCTCGGATCGCGACGAAACTTAACGAGCATTTCAAAAATGAAAGAAAACGGTTGTCAACCTAAATCACCTAGAGGGGGTGGATAGGTAAGTTGTGCGTCTTTTGCGGAATAAAAAATAATTAGAGCACAGCACAGAACTATCTACCAATATCACATACGACACAAGATTTATAGTGTTTCCCCTCCCTTGGGTACATCCACTTTCCCTCACCGATCTAGCAATTAACTAGATTCGGCTACTCCACTATCTCGGATCAAAAAGCGATCCGACCCTCGGAACAAAGTTCCTACAAAATCGATCCAAACAACGGGATCTACACCTCGGAATATAACTCTTCCTACAAACTCGGAGTGAAAAACTCCTACATTCGGAGAAACTTTCTCCTACAAGATTAATAATGTTTTGGAAAATTATACAAACAGTAAATCCAATCAGATCTGATGAAACGTCCAGAAAGCTTCTTCTTATGGACTTTGCAACACTATCAGAAATCGGTGAAGAGAATCTCGGCCCAGATCTGGATCTTCTTGCTTTTACAGAATCAAAGAGAGAAGATGAACAGTGATGTCGATCTCGATCTGTAACTTTCTTCAGAATGAATCCTCCGAACTTAGAAGGACTGGCCGGAGAAGATGGTGGCGGCGGCTTCCGTTTCGTGAAAACAGTGAGGAGTCGGCTGAAGAACTTTCTCAAAATAAAATGACAAGAATGCTTGGAGAAAAATTAGGGTTTGTCATTTTCTGATAAGACTTTATATATGAGAGAATAACGGTCATAATCGGTCATAATGATGTACACGTGGACCAATCATGTCGCGTGATTTGAAAATCCCGTCAGAAAAAAAACTTAGACGAATTTCAGAAAAATTCAGCCGTATACACGAGTAAGAGAGGAGCTACTCGAGTAGTTGAATAACTACTCGAGTACATGAAGGAGAACATACTCGGGTATATAAAGATAAGCTACTCAAGTAGGTAGAAATCAACTACTCGAGTAAGCAGAAAGAACTACTCGAGTATGTATATTGACTTACTCGAGTACATAAAGGATCTACTCGAGTACAAGAAAAACTACTCGAGTATATTACATAAACTACTCGAGTACATGAAGGACTACTTGAGTGAGATACTTAGAATAAATTCTGAAGAAGTCAGCAAGTAGCTACTCGAGTAGTTGAACTAAACTACTCGAGAGGAAGTGATCTACTCGAGTAGGTGAAAGTTCTACTCGAGTAAAAGACTTAGAAAATTCTGGAGTAGGAAAATTTCAAGGTATACGAGTGAAACATGATCTACTCGAGTAGGTATAATGAACTACTCGAGTATGATTCTATCTACTCGAGTATGTGAGTATACTTACTCGAGTATGTGAGTATACTTACTCGAGTATGTGAGTATACTTACTCGAGTCCATGACTTAGAAAAATTTTGATGAGTGAGGCCTTTAATACTCGGGTATAATGAGTGATCTACTCGAGTATATAAACATGCTAATCGAGTATATGACTACGTCTACTCGAGTGCATGACTTAGCTACACGAGAGATACACTTAAGTACTCGAGTACAAGGTTTCTTTACTCGAGTAAATTATACCCAATCTACTCGAGTAGTTATGGACCTACTCGAGTAAAAGACTTAGAGAATTTTTGTTTGTTGGAAAACTCTTTCTTCTAATGCAATCAACTTCCAATCCTTTTCCCAAGGTCCAATAGCTTGAATATGAAGTGTATCCCAATAGAGAGACCACACATGAGTCAATACTTTGGAATATGCAATGAGGGATTATATTGCACAGTTCCTGTGTTTGGTGACCCAGTGTGGACTCACATTGGTCTACAATTCCCAGTGAAATTCCTGCAAACATATAACTCAAATCAAGCATCAAATACAACTTAATTCATCTTAGTTCCAGGATGACTTCATCAAATCTGGGTTAGTGTGGATGTAATACCCAACAAAAAATTAATTAATTTAATTTCCGACGTGAAATTTTCTATTTTCGGCAAGGATTCACGAATTTGGCAGACTCGATCGAATAGACGCGAACACGCACTAACGGCGCCGCGCCGTCAACTCCACGTTAACGTAATGTCCCTTACGTCATTATGACGTCAACAAGAGAATTAAATAATTGCCGAAAAATCGGGGGCGTTACACCGAGTCTTCCCCGTTCAGTATTCTTGTTTAATGAATTCTTCTGTCATGTCTCTCCCTCTTGTTTCGTTTCGTGTTCCAAGTTTTGGGACGAAACTTCCATTTTGGAGGGGTGACCGTAACGCCCCTGATTTTCCGACAACTATTCAATCCTCTTGATGACGTCATAATGAAGTAAGGGGCGTTACGTTAACGTGGAGTTGACGGCGCGTCGTCGTTAGTGCGTTTTTGCGCCTATTCGGTCGAGTCGGCCAAATTCGTGAATCCTTGTCGAAAATGGAAAATTTCTCATTGGGAAATTGAATTAATTAATTTTTGACATTCTCGTCAAGTTTCGTCGCGATCCGAGCAATATTCGAGTCTCGGCGAATTTTCCGAAGTTTTGAAGAATTTATGTTCGTCATAGATTTTGAAAATTAATATCTCAAGAACGGCTCATCGGATTTTGGTTCCGTCTTCGTCGTTGTGTTCGTAGCGTTAGTGTTTGCCTACATTGTGATTCGTTCAATTCAGCGCTCGTTTGGACCTCCATTTTGATCTCGTGTTTCCTTATTCAAAGTATAAAAATATGATTATTTTAATATTACAGCACTATTTAAAAATGTCTTTTACTATTCATGTATATAGTTTATTTTTTAGATATATTTGTAAATTTCACTGTTCATGCAATTGTTCTTACAGCAGCAATTGTTCTTGAGTTACTTTTTCTTCTTCTCGAGTACTAAATTTTAGTACTGGAGTAGCATGTTTTCTACTTCTCGAGTACCTGTAATCTTGTTCTCGAGTACTGTAGATTCATCTCGAGAATTTCGTTACAGTCTGCGTTCGGGCATCGTTTTAAGGGTCAAAACGGTGTCGTATTGAAAAATGGTTAATATGAAATTTGTTCATCTCGACGAGATCTTCAACTTTTATGTTGAGCACTGTTCGATTTGAAGCCATCCTAAACCTCTATTTATGTTTTCCGCACACCTGCTCATAAATAACCCGTTTTTTTCCCTATTTAGACAAAACATTATATATATATATATATATATATATATATATATATATATATATATATATATATATATATTCTGATACTTAAGATAATTAGAAAGAAAACTTCATCTTTTTCCTCAAGTTTTGACCGAACCAGAGAGCGAGAGTGACATCGAGGGTTCTAAATTCGTGAAGCTTTGGATCGCCGCCGTCGGAGCTATGGTGCTCAGAATCGCAAACCGAACATAAATCTGGAAAGCTCTCGCCGAGATCTTCACATTCGTGGTAAATATTTCTCGTTTTGTGGAAGTTTTTCGTTAGGGTTTTTGGCCCTAACCTCTCTCTCGGCATTGATCTTATAGATTCCGCTTCCCCGCGTCTTCTTTTGGCTAGATCCGTGACGTGGAGTAATTTGGGAGACCGATTGGAGTAGAAAACGAGGCAAGTAGTGTTCTTGCCATCTCTCTTGCTCATTTCCTCTTTATTTTGCCAGATTTTGTTGAGTTGTCATGTTTATATTTCGTAGAAACTTATCTCTAAATTTCATTGAAACTTGTCGTTCTACTTCATTGAAACTTGTCTGACAAATTTTAAGTATTTTTCTTTGGATTGTGACTTGTCTTTAAATTTCTAAGTTAATTCATTGAACCTTTACCCCCAATTTTTGTTCTGTAGATTTGGTAATCAAATTTGGTTGCCCTGCCACTTTATTTATCGAGTCATGTAGATTGTTGCGGCGCCTTGTGCGTCTCATGGTTTTGTTATATTACACTTTGTTTGACCCTTGAAATGTTTTTATGTAATCCACTCTGTTGGTTAACCCTGAGTCCGTGATGAATAAAAGGAACTCTGCATGTATAATTATGTAAGTAAAGAAACACAGATGGACTGTGCGTGTTGGGCTTTCTCCCTCGGCATAGTGCCTTATAGTTGAGTCTGTGCGCGTTGTGGACTTTCATCCCCGGCATATTACCTTAGCTTGGTCTATGCACGTTGGGGTTTATATCTCGGCATGGTGCCTGTTGGCTGGGTTTGTGCGCGTTGTGGACCTTTTTCCCCGGCACAGTACGCTTTATTGTTGAGCTGATCAGTCTCATTTTTTTATTGATGAATAACATGAATATTAATGAAAGATGAAAGTTTGAACTTCTGATGTTAGTACTTTATTCTGTCCAGTTGATGTGATTAGCCATTCTTGCTCAGCTAGATTTACTGTTTGCTTACTTTTACTCTGCAGCTGACCTTTTGTTGCAGTCGTTTTATAGATTTCCTTTACTTTGAGGTTTGTTTGGTCTGCCTTTACTCTTTGCACCATTTGTAACTTGCTTCTGAGGTCTTCTTCGAATACCTCAGGATCAGAGCAGTAGCAGGTTTAGCTGACCGTATTGTGCTTCTGGTACTGTGGGTTGATGCGGTCGTTTGCTTCCACCTCAGAGCTTTGAGGTAGTTGACTTGTTTAGACTTGTCAGATTTTACTATGGGTTTGTGTCAGTTGTTGACGCCCATAGTCTTTGACTTTTTCTGTGATAAACTACTTGTTGCTTTTAATGTTGTTACCTTTTACCTGTATATACTTGCTCTTTGGGAAGGATTTATGTTAAGATGCATTAAGTTATTTTAAAGTATACAAAATAGCATTCTGGAATATTAGCATGACATAATTTTTAACTGCAAAATCTACTACTTTTAAACGCTATAAAAGTTTTTTATATATATATATTAAATGTAGAAGTCACAACATCATTATAATATGCTAGACCTTCATTCTCATATAGGATGACAAATGAATCAACTAAGTATTTTCCGCCGCGTAAAACTTATATATTTTCTCACCTATGGACTAGTGATCCACCCGACCGAGAGACACGGTCAGTAACTCAACTAACTTATATGTATTATCTTTAACTTAATTTCATAAGTCTTTTACATGAAGTAAATGTGAGGACGAGTAGCCTGAGCATCTGCAGTTGTCCCCTCCACGATGTGGCATCACAACACATATTTTCTCTACTATGACGTATTTTTTTTGAATACAGAGAAAATACAGAGTGTGACAGTTGTTGGGTTCTTATTACACTTAACAGCAAGTAGGCCAGACATAATGTTTGCTACATGTATTTGTGTTGGGTTTTAAGTAAATCCTAAAGAATCTCATCTAATTTTAGTAAAAAAAGATTTCAAGATATATAAAAGGTTGCCCTAATTTAGGACTCTGTTATCCTACTGAGTCATAATTTGAAATAACTGGATTCTCAGATGCTGACTATGCTGGATGTAGAATTGACAGAAAAAGCACATCAGGAACTTGTCAGTTTCTTGGTGATAGGATTGTGTCATGGTTTTGCAAGAAGCAAACTTCTATGTCTACTTCAACTGTTAAAGCTGAATACAACTTAAATAATTCAACAATATTGTAGACAAAAATAAAATTAATCTTGTTTTCATTTCTACTGATCTACAAAGGGAGGATATTTTCACTAAACCCTTAGATGAGAAGAAACATAATTTCTTCTTAAACCAGTTAGGAATGATAAATGATGATTCATTAATTTAATGTTTTTCTGAGATCGATGAACTGGACACCCTTCGTCGAACGAAGATCGACGAACTGTGAACTCTTCGTGAAATTTTCGTCGTACGGAGTGTGAAGAACTTTCTTTAAGAAACTTTCGTCGAACTGAGATCGACGAATTAGTTTCAAGTATTTTTCGTCAAACGAAGCTCGACGAAATATATTTCTTTCGCAAAACTTTCGTCGACCGGAGATCGACGAAATGTATTTCTTTTAAGAATTTTTTCATCGAATCAGGTTCGATGTTTTGTCTTGCGTCGGTCGGAGTTCGCCTTTTTGACTTCTGGAAACTTTATATTTAGGTTTTCATCGAACTCAATCCCACGCTTTCTCCATTTCCACTTCCTTTGCACTTGATCTTTCAGTTTTTGCAGGAACATGATGATTTCTCAGGCGACCCTCTCGGCCATGAAATTTGATGCACGCTTCGACATATACATTGAATCATTTAGTCATTCTGATCAAATCTTCCAGGATATACTGCAACTGTTTGAGGCCCAACATCTGCGAAACTTTATGTCCACCAGAATCAAGTTCCCTGTTATGGAAATTAAGGAATGAGTCTATACTACAAAGATTCAAGACCCTACAACTATTACTGGATCAGTCACAAGACATCAGGTCTCTCTAACACCTGATATTTTATCTGAAATTTTTGGTTTAATAAATGGTGAAGATGACATAGAAATATCTAGTACTGAATTTGATGAGATGCTAGATAGAATGGGACACAATCAGGGAAACCCTAATCATTTACTGAAAAAGAATTATTCTGTTGAATATAAATTCTTAGTCAATGTTGTTGGTAAAGTTTTATTAGGAAAACATTATGCACATGATTATGTTATCAGGCACCAATTTATGTTGATGTGTGCTTTGGTTAATAAGAAATATGTGAATTGAAGAACAATCTTATTTGATTCAATTAAGAAGAAGATTAATAAGAAAGATGTCAGCTATGAGAGAATTCTAGGTATCTTCCTCCAAACCAAATGTCCAGAAGTTCTGGTCTCTCAGACTGTGCATATCAATGCATCCAAGAGGCTTACTTCTGCTTTGTTTGGAAGATGGGAGAGGGTAATCCCTAAGCCATCCATGGCTACCTCCTTCAGGATAGCTTCTAAAAGTACAAGGGTTGTTATAACCACTCTCCCAACCCCAGCAGAAGCACCTCCTCCTCCTCACATTTCTTCTCCTCCACCGTCTCCACACCATTCCCCTGGGCAGCTATCTCCACCATCTCACCTACCATCTCTATCTGTAGAAATTCCATCTTCCACTCCACATGTTGATTCACCGCTTCCTTAGTCACCACTCCACCTCATTGAGGATATTCCATCCACATCAATCCATCCAATTCCCTCATTCATCAGTCACCACCTCAATCCACGCTACTTTCCTCTCCTCCACACTTCTCTCTTCTACATTCCTCTCCACCACATTCATCCCTACCTCCAATATCTCCATCACACTCACCCATCTAGGAGATAACTCCTGATGACATTCCTCATGTCTTCCCTCCATCATCCTCAAGCTTTCTATCTCCGCTCCAACTGTGAAAACACTTTCATCCCTTCTACTTCCATTCCATCTACTTCTGCATCTATTCAGGCTCCTCCTGAGTCTATGTATGTGGAGTTTTCTTCCATTGCTTCAAATATTCATGAATTTATTACTCCCACTCTCAAGCAACTGGTAGCTGAAGTTGTGGCTCCTCTTGTTGATTCTATCTCTGCTCTATCTTCTCAGCTTGCCTCCTCCAATACTATCCTTTCTTTCTAGGGGCCTTGATTCAGGTTTCCCTGGATCTAGGCAGAGAGAGATGCTTTATGAAGAAGCTTCAGTAGTTACAGTTGCAGCAGCATCAGAAGCTCCAGATAGTCCAACAGCAGTGTTTGATGTTATATGGGATAAAAAAATGATTATAGATTTTTCAGATGATGAAGAAGCAGTAGTACCAGAAGTTGTCACTGTTGGTGATGCCTCTATTCATCCCACAGTCAACATATACTCTTTATTACCAGTTTTTGATACTCTACATAGTTATTATCCAGTTTTTGAGCATGATCTTTCTAGGGCTATAGTATGTTATACTGCCCCTATTGATTTTTCCATTTAAGAACAGCTAAGGAACATCCTTAAAGAATTTGAGACTGTAGTAGCTAATAATAATCCAGTCTTTGAGACTATAGTAGCTGATAATATAATAGA
This sequence comes from Platanthera guangdongensis, assembly GCA_039583875.1. NCBI lineage: Eukaryota > Viridiplantae > Streptophyta > Magnoliopsida > Asparagales > Orchidaceae > Platanthera > Platanthera guangdongensis. Next base: position 139,662,618 of record CM077147.1, read on the forward strand.
TATCATAGAGCAAGTTTCTTCCCCTCCCACATTTACATGGGATGAAACTCCATTGCCCAATCTTGATGATATTCTTTTTCAAGATATGGAACAAGAAGATGATAGTGTACAGATACAAGTTGATATAGATATTGTTCTTACATAGCCAGAAGCTCAAGTTCTTGATCAGTCTGAATTGCTTAAGCAGTTAGATGATTTATATGATCTCCCTGCAGAAGAATCTGATAATGACTCAGAGTCAGATGACTCAGAAGATTCTAAATCTAAGAAAAGGAAATTAAATAAGAAGAAGGCTCCTATAAAGGTTGCTCCTAAACCTTCAGCAACTGCAGATATTCCTTACTATATTCTGCATGGAATACCACTCACTCCTGACCTCCCCCACTGGATGAGGTTCTTTAAGAATGAGCAAAAGAACAGGAAGAAGATGAGGAGATACACTTCACCTCCAAAATCTAGGAGAGGACCTCATCCTCCTCCTCCAGCAGCAAGAGCAGTAGGAAATGCTTCTCATTCTCAAAGGCCTACTTCTTCTCATCATTCTAGACCCACTCAAGACAGAAAGGATAGACCTTCAAGGTTAGGCTCTCAAAGCAGTCAGAAGCAACAAACATCTCAAAACATCCAGCAGTCAAGTTCACAGCAATCAGATCAAGAAAGGCCTCCTTCACTGGTTTATGATCCAGAGATGGATCCAAATTTCAGAATGGCAAGGTTTAATGAGCTTATTGCTCTTTCACAAATTAAGAAAGCCAGAGCTGAAGGAAAGGAAACCTCTCAGTTCTCCACCATGTCCTCCTTTAGAAAGAAGGAGCTTGATAGATATCAAGTAAAGAACTTATTCAATGTGGACAAGTATATGAGCTTGCATCCAGAGGAAGTTGTGCCAAAGACTACCTTTCTGAAGATCATTAGCTCTTAGGATTTAAAGATGAGCCAAAGGGAAGCTGCAGATCCTAACATGAAGTTAATCTTCACTAAACCATCTTCAGAATCTTCCTCAAATGCTCCTAAGAAAGACACTTGATTTCTGATTTTATATCTTTAAAACCGTGTTTATGTTTTTGAACTCTCAAAGCACTTTACTTTATATCTGCTGAAAGTTCAATTTCTGTTAGATATTTTCTACATTGTGTTTTTCTATTGTAGATAGTATCCTCACCTAAATAGGGGGAGATTGTTGGAATCCTTTTACTGATTTGGGCTAGGATCGCTATCATTTGTTTAGGATGATTAGTTTGGCCCAATATGTATAGTCTAGGGTCATAAGTTATTCTTTCCAGGGTTGCTACTTCAGAAGAACTCCAGAGAAATGCAGTCAGACAAATGCAGAATTCAGTTTGACGAAAGCAGAGCTGTGTTCGTCGAACGCCGAGCTCAGCTCGACAAACTCAGAGTTCTACCTCTGAGTTTAGCTCGACGAAAGCTGAGTTCTGGTTGACGAACTCTGACCTCAACTCTGCAGCTCAGCTCGACGATAGCCAAGCCCAGTTCGACGAAAGATATATTTAGCTCGACGAACTCCAGGCTATGATAGATGATTTCTAGGTCCAGTTTGACCAATTCTTTGAAGTATTTAGGCAGTTATATTAATTCAGAGGCAGAATGATTTCAGGCTTAATTTCAGTCAGTTATACTATGATATTTAATGCTAAATATTCTTAATGAATATAGTCATTTCTGACAGCATTAAATATGGAATTATCACAGAGTTATTATTCTAATTAATTACCAGGACAGTTAAGGAATGATTTTATTCCAAATATTTGAATCTAGCCATTACAAATCCATAGAGATTCTTCAGACGTTTCATGGATTGTTTTTGAAAATCAAATGTTTTTGAATTCTTCTCAGAGTATATATATTCAAAAAATTGCAAATACAGTTTTTTAAAAAAGGGATTACTAACTAAGACACACACAAAGTTTTTTTTTGGATAGCTTGCTTCTGACTCTCCAAGAGTGAATCAATTTCACAATCAGTCTGAAATTTCAACAGGAGAGAAACAATATTCTTGAAGGCCTACACCATAAAGAAAAGTCTCCCTCTCCTGATCATAATCTCTACACAAATCAGGGGGAGCTTTTGCATCATCAATCCACTAGTTTTCTCAGAGACTGTTGACAGAGAAAACATCTTTTATTTTAATTTATTTCATAAATTGTGTACTGGGTTATAACTCTCTTCAAAAGTTAAACCTCTTGGTTCATAAGTCACCTGATCAAAAGACTTGGCTTAGTTTTTGGGCACCTGATCAAAAGCTCAAAGGGTTGCTAGATATCCCTTGGAAAATAGATCTTCTGGTAACAGGGCACCTGATCAAAAACTTGGAGTCGATTCTACCAGGGTGGTAGAAGAGTGGATGTACCCAGATTTATTGGGGAACCACAATAAATTTCCTTGTGTCGTCTATGATTGTTATTCTTCTTATTAGTGTGATGTGGTTATTCTCTCTCTGTATATACATATATACCACTTCTTTTAATCCGCTATAAAAATAAATCCAAGTTTTTAATATACATTATTCACCCCCCTCTAGTGTAAAGTAGAACTATCACTCAAATCAACATCCACTCTCCTCCCACCTTGCCAACTTCCTGTTAGTCAAGGCACTTCTCCAAAATAAAGCTCCAAAGAGCTTACACCTCAGATCCCTCAGGATCTCTCAGTCTCCTCCAAGACCTACAACTCAGCCACAAGGGCCTACAACTCAGTGATTAGCAGATCACCTGCCTCAGGTACAAAGCCCTACTACTCAGGCTGGGAGGACAACCCTACTCTCCGATCCACACTTGGATCCTACAGCTCAGTGATTCACCAATCACCTACCTCAGAAAACCAAGCGTTCCTACTGCTCAGATTCTCAACAGAATCCTACCTCAGAGCAAACTTGCTCCTACCACGCAGATCTAAAAGGAACCTACAGGATGGAAGTGAGTTGATGAGGTTCTTGATTGGACATAAGAGAAATTTATCTACGCCAATCTACCCTAACTGAGATAGACTTAGCCCACTTTGACTCCAGGAATATATTTCCTGAGTCTTCCTTTACCTGAACTTAGATACACTTAGTCCTAGCTTCTTCTTCACAAAACCAGGGATTTTTCCTGCTAGATCTGTGAAGTAACTGCAGCAAAGCTTGCTGCTACCTGAGCAGAAAAATTCTCAGTTTAACTTCTTCACAGCAGTAAGGATAACATCTTGTGCTGGAAGTAACTGACAGAAAGAATTCTGTTTCTTCTTTATTTCCTGAGCTGAGGAAGTTCAGCCCAAACTTCTTCTCCACAGGCACTAGTAGATGTTATTCAGTATTATGCCTCTGGATCTGTGTAGAATCTGCTGGTGTAGATGAAAAATGTCACCAGCTAACTTTCTTCAGAGATTTTCTCTAATCTTACTATAGTCGTGGATGAAGACCAACAACTAACTTTTTGGGCCTTTAGACCTCCAGTCTTTTGCTCTCAGTTCTTCTCTTCACATCAACAATGACGATGAAGAAGAAGTATCTTAACAGCTAAGCTGCCCCAAAAGTTGTCTTCATCTCTAAAGGCTTTTCCTTTTATAATTTAAGTCCCAACGGCTCTTTGAGTAGTGGCCCCCACACATTTAATGTCAGTTGCATACTTGCTTTAATGCCCAACTATCGTACAGTAGGTCTACGACACCTTTTGTCATGTACAGTAGATTTGTCGCTAACAATTTGAATAAGATAGACTTTTTGACTTGCTGACATCAACACCTGAAGTCTTAGTCAAAAATCAAGCATTTGTAGAATAGGCGTTGAGTGAATGAACTTCACTCAACGCCAAAGTATTTAGACAATTCTGTCTATGTAGGCGTTGACAACATTGAGTGAGCAAGCCTCACTCAACTCTTTTTGCCTTAACCATTTCTGCAGTCTTTTCTGCATGCTTGGCGTTAAGAGCATTGAGTGAGTACACCTCTCTCAACGCCTTGTGGCTTAGCCATACTTTCTATTATTTAGGCGTTGAGAGAATTGAGTGAGCATGCCTCACTCAACTCTTCCTGCCTTAACCTTTTCTGCCTCTTCAGCATCTTAAGAGTTGAGAGCGTTGAGTGACTACGCCTCACTCAACGCTTTCTGTCTTGACCATTTTATATCATGGTGTTGAGAGCGTTGAGTGACCACGCCTCACTCAACGCTTTCTGCCTTAGCCAGATTTTCTACTTCTTGCCGTTGAGTGAGTAAGCTCCACTCAACGCCAAATAACTTAATAGATTTTCTCATGTTATCTTGCATTGAGTGAATGAACTACACTCAATGCATTTGGACTTAGCCAAATTTCTGTGTCTAAGAAACAACACTGACTTTGAGATTTAGTAAACACATTTTCACATGACGTTGAGTGAACTTGCCTCACTCAACGCTTGTGGACTTGGTAAATATTTCATAGTTTTCAACTGCGTTGATTGCTTTTACGTTCGTCGAACTAAGCTCTGAGTTCGTTGAACTTAGCTTTCACTTTTTGTCGAGCTGAGCTCTGAGTCCGTTGAACTTAGCATTCACTTTTCGTCAAGCTGAACTCTGAGTGCGTAGAACTGGGTTCTGAGTTCGTCGAACTGTATGGCATTGAGTGAGTTAACTTCACTCAATGCCTGTGGACTTAGACACTTTCTCAGCTTGCCACTTCATGGCTTTGACTGTATAGGCTTCACTCAATGCTATAAGTCATCTGGCGTTGAGTGAATGACCTTCACTCAATGCCTGTAGACTTGGATAGTTTTCTGTCTTTCGACACCTTAGGTAAGTGTTTACCTGACTTAGCCACTTAGGCTATCTGTCCCATCATTATTACTAGGACATCCTGCAATCATTAAACTTGAGCACAAGTTAGATCACCACATGTGTATACATTTTTTGTTAGGCCTTCTTCAAATCCAGGACATTGGGATCAATGGACCCAACAATCTCTCCCTATTTGAAGAAGTCAAAACCTAAGATAATGTATACACCAACATACTTATGCTACATATATAAAAGATATTATCACAACGTACATCAGATGAATCATAATCATAGTAAATGATAAATCAGATGAATCATGATCACAATAAAGGATAAGTCAGACAAATCATAATTATAGAAAATGATGTTCTATTTAACATATATGGAATTAATGTTTGTGCAATATACAAAATGTCACATTCCTTGGCCCTATAAGCAGAACATGAAACTTTTCAAGTTTCAGGTTCCTTTATCATAATCCCACTGCCTTTGGATTTCTTTACTGGTTTGTCTTCTACCCCGGCTATCTTCTTTCCCTTTTTGTCTGCATCATCAGTAGCCTTAGCCTTAGTTGATTTATCCTTTTCAGCTTCAGCTTTAGCTTTTTCTTTCTGCCTCTAAAAGTAGCCATGAGGCTTGTGAAAGTACTTAGAGGGTTCAACAACATCAAGAGGTAGAAGGTTGGCATTTCTGTTTCTCCAGTAGATTCTTCTTTTTCTGTCCCTCTTCACCATCTTGTCCCATTCTATTTTATTGTATCATTTTCCTCTATCTGATCTCTTGTTCTTGACCTGGTCCCAAGCAAACAAGATGATAGATCTGGACTCTGGGCTCAATTGCTCAAAATCAGGCCTTTTCTCCATTTCTTCTATGTATTTCCTTTTCCTCATCCTGGTTTCTTCTTCAGTGATAGTAGTTGTGATCAGTTCTTTGTTCTATAATGCCTGCTCAATAATGGGGATAAAAGAAGGAATTTCAGTAATAATGGACTGCACTCCCCACTGATTTCCACCATTATCACCTTCTTCTATATATAATCCATACTCCTGATTATCTTGAGCAGGATATATGTTCAAAGTCTTTAGCACTTGAGCAAGCATCATTGAGATATTGTCATATTGCACTGGCTCTAATCTCAATGAGCCTCTCACCACATTAGTTGCATATACCATATTTTATGTGTTAGTCCTTATGGCTTTTCTCTCCCCCTTTTTGACTTCTTCAATAACTTCAATGGCCTAGGAGCTGCAAGCCTTGCTTCTTTCTTTTTCTAGATAATTAACTCATGCAGTGACATGATTCTTTACTTGCAGCATATGGTCATTAAGTAGCTTAGTGCAGACATCCATCTTGGTAAATATTCCAGTATTCTATTCACTCCTCAGAACTTTATCATTTTTATGGATGGTAACTGAGTTCTTAGCCTGAATCTGTTGATTTTCAATGATAACAACAATATTCTAGCCTGACACATCCAACTTTTCCATGGTATAGTATATACCTGGAGCAGCTCTTGTAAAGAATTTGACTATTTCTCCTTTCAGCAGATTTACTTCAAATCTTATGGATTTGATCTCTGTTGCCAGATCATTTCTAATATCTTTCAGAGCTTCATCCACATAATTTTCTAAAGCTCTCCCCTGTTCATCTAACAACCCCTTTAGCTGGGCTAGGAATGATGGTGACGCTGATCAACTCTGGCAGATGTGCCCTCATCTAGAGCTTCTTGTACCTGCTTGTTCCCTGTTCCTTGAGCAGTGTCACTCTTGAACTGTTCATTATCTGGATGTGATGAGGAGTGTGCTTTCTCATGACTATATTTCTCTTTCTCAGCTTCTGAGGAAACTAAATCATGTACTTCATGAGCAGGGAGATCAGATGATATCTCCCCCTCAACCTCTGCCATGCCTTCATTTGCATACAGGTCAGCAGCAGCACTAGTAACATCATCATCACATGCAACCGTCTGTACTACTGTTGGAGGGACCTTTAGCTATTTGATGTAGGCTTGCCCCTTTTTGACGTTATGGAGACGAACATAACTAAACGCAACGCTCACCACTAACTCTCACGTCACGCTCAAGCAACAAAAACGTAGCAACTACCCAACTCGTATATTCATTAAACATAGACGACAGAGGGTTCGCAAAGCCCTTCAAGATAATACCAAGGCGATAGGCCAAGGTCCTCTCAAGCGAAAGGAACCCACACGGTTCGGTCGAGCGTTGTTGTACCAAAAGAGAATCCACCGAAAACAAAAGATTCGGACAAGGATGGTTCTCTCCCAACAAAATAAAACGAGGGCCGCCACGCCTCACGAACTTAAACGGAAAAAAAGGAAAACACCAACAATATCAATGAAAATTTAACCATGAAATTTCAAACGCTTCACAAGCCACGCAACACGCATATGCCACAAGATCTATCCAGAGGAGAAAACACACAACGGTAGAGATTTTCGTTACCCAAACCGGAATAGATGATTCCAGTTATCTTGCTTGAATTGCTCTTCCACGGTTCCGCCGGAGTTACGCCGGATGGAGAGGAAACTCTTCCTCCTTCGTCACGTCATGCCTTGGCCGAGATCCACGAGAGATTACCACAAGCACCTTGCTCTAACCACCAAGAGAGAGGGGTGGCCAGATTCTTCCTTGAAGGGGGAAGGGGGAGAAGTTGGGCGGCTTGGGAGGGAGAGGAGGTTGGCGGCCAAGAGGGGAAAGAAGGCTAGGATTGAGAGGGAGCCGAAATTAGAATAGGAGGGAGTGGGGGGAGATTCCTTTTGGAGGTAGGATTTCAAATTCTCATTCAACTTAACCATATGAAAACAATCCATGCCTATATATAGGCTACACCACTCAATCTCCACCTTAGAAAATTAACACCCTCATGATGGTTATATGCACCCATCATGAATTAAATAAAGTATAGAGTTTGCATGAAGAATAAAAAATGTAAGATGGTTATAAGCACCCATCATGCAATACAAAATTAAAATGCTTGAAATAAGATTGTTTAAAATAACAATCGATAAAATAACAATTTAATAAAATATATAATTATAATTATTTTATTAATAATTATATATTTTATTTAATAGTGGCGGCGGTGTTGGCGTCGAGGTAGAAATCCCATCCGTGAGCTTGCGGCCACAATCGTCCCAATACACGAACGCTTTGGCGGCGGCGTTGGCGTCGAGGTAGAAATACCATCCGTGAGCTTGCGGCAACGACCGTCCCAATCCACGAACGCTTTCAGACGGGGATCCATGGCGCCATCACTATTCCCCATAAATAATGCATCTTGCATTATCTCTTTTATCAGTTTCTCCCCCTCAACTAGGGCATTCCTTTCCTCTGCACTTGGAATTTCCATAACTTTATCCAGTGGATGCTCTTCTTCAGACATAACAGTCTCTTTATCTAAAGCTAGTTTGATCTCCCCCTAACTCTGAGGCCCAGGAGCATCATCATCATTAGACATAGGCAGATTCCTATCTGCATCATCCAATTTGGAGGCATCTTCATCCATCTTTGCAGATATCCTGTCAACAGCTTCCTTTGCCACTGATTCATCCAACTCAACAACAGGCTCATCATTTTCAGGGACAATATCTGACTCGGGTCTGTTACGCAACTTAGAGGGGTAAGTTCAGAAGAGGTTGATACCTGAATGTCATGTCCTTCCTGGACTCTTCAGCAGAGGATAACAGTTCAATATTATGGGGTTCTTCCTCCTCAGAAGAGCTGCTGGAGGAGCTGGGCTCAGAAGCACCAATCTTCTTTCCTTTCCTTTCTGCAGCTGATGGTCTATGGGGTAGAAGTACTCTGTCCCACCTTTCCAGCATTTTGATGTTCATTCCCCTCATATGGTGTATTCTCTCTCCAAGCTTCAAATTCAGAATTTTTGGGACAGATTGTCGCAGAAACAGGGATAGAATTCTCCCTAGGTTTGGCTCAGCAATACATTCAATAATCCTCTCAAATAGGATTCTTTCCCAGTCGGTCTTCTTTGACAGGATAATTCTTGCGATTACCTCGAACATCTTCTTTGATATTTTATCGCGGGAGCCAATTTTGCAGAGTAAAGCTTTTCCAACGATATCAGCTAAGAAATTACCTCTTCGGTTGATTTCTTTTCTTAAGATTGAGCTGGTGGAGTGCTTGGACAACCAACACCATTTCATTAAAGTTTTAATGTCATCCTGTGCCAGTTCATCTTCGTCGTCATTTGCAGTGAGTTTTGGCAACTGTAGTGCTTTGCTAAGCCTTCTGGGGGTAATCTTTATCTTCTTCCCACTTGCTATAGCCTTAACTTTGCCCGCTGATGCATCTGCTTTGGCATTTGCAAACAATTCTAACACTTCCCTTTTCCACAGCAGGCTCGGTCAAGACGAAAGCTAGGTTAGATTTTTGCAGAAGATGAACCACATGCTGAATCTCTTCAGAAGCGTCAAAGAAACCATTGCAAACAACCTCTACTTCCTCAAAGAGAAAATCCTGACCTTTGGGCGCCATTTCGCTGGAGAATTTTAGAAGGCTAGCGAGAACGGCTTTCCGTCGATTTAGCGAATACGGGCGGGAGAGGGCAAAGAATAGTGCTTTTGCTTTATGCACAAACTTTTCTATTTATAGTTGTTTCTTAAGAGAAGGCGAAAAGTCATTGTCCTATTTTATTGATCAATTTTGGTCAATGGCTAGGATTGAGTCCCAGATTTTATCCGCAGGTTGATTAATCAATTTATTTAGTTTAGTGGGCTTATTTTCCTCAACCTTTGACATCTTGGTCTTAATTGATTGACCATTTCTTTAGTAACTGAATTGTCGTTGACTCTTTTAGTAATTTTAAATTTGTCTAGTCAGCAGGGGTTAAGATGGGCAGCAAATCTCATTATAGCATGTGTTCTAGTTGAGTGCAATAGGAACTCTTTTCAACATGTTCATGTCAATTTTGAGGATGTTGAATCTAATTACATCTTGTGGCATAGTGAACATGTGAACCACTAACATATTTATTGAGATGAGTTGTTTAGACAAATATTTCTCATCTTTTCAAACATCTATTTCAATTACCTTATCTCTAGCATGCATAATTTCAGCAATTGAGCTATTTATTAGTAGAATTAAAAGCTAGGTGAATTCTACTTATCTCTATCCTGTAGACTTGAAGCCCATACTGGATTCATAGTCTCTGAGCATACTAACAACCTTGCTCCTGATCTTTAGCCTTTGATGTGCATCTTTCCATTGCTAGCTCCCCCTCAATAATTGCAGTTAGAGGGTAAGACACTTGCATCTCTGACTTCACATGTCTTTGACAGCTTGTGCTTGATGGTCAGTGCATCATTCCTTCTACCAAGACTTAGGTCTGGTACATCTCTGTCTAAGTACCATAATTGGGCATGGCCACTTGGACTATCCTACAAAATAGAAATTACTTTACCTTAGGAACCCAAGCTGACTTGGGTCCTAGGTTCCTGTTAGCAAAAGAATACACATGTCTACCTACATGAGTCCTGTCAGGAAGACATTGCCTTGCCTTTGACACACAGGGGTTGTGCCAACAATCTATGGCAAAGTGTCTCACTTTGCCACAACACCAACATTCATGGATGTTGTATCTCCTTTTCTGAACACACTTTGAAGTGTGCAAGCCATTTCTGGCTCCTTGTTCAGTGGGGAGAACTATGGCTTTCTTCATGTTTCTTTCAGCAAGAGCTTGACCAAAAGTGAATCTGCCAGTGGGAGCACTTGGCTTGCTCTGAACTTCATTAGTAACAAACTTCTTTATAGTTGGCATGTTCTTAATGGATTTAGAGGCAGTCAAGTCAGAATTACTGACTGAAGCACTTTTAGGTTGTGTTCTTGCTTGAAGAACCTTAGAATGGGCAACAACCTTATCCTTGAATGAGGGGGCTGAGACACTAAATACAAAAGGTCCAGGATGGGCCTTTTAGATTTTTACATGGGGTGTCTTCTATGCACTCAATCCCATAACCTCTCTTCTTCCATTGTAAGGTACTTTTGTAATATTACAAGGAAGATTCCCACACCTCTAGTGACCACACTTACAGTCTTGGTCATGCCTATTGGATGGGAGAATTACCTTATGAAAGTTTGACTGAGGCCTTACAGGAGCTTGACCTCTTCTCTGAGATTGGATAACTTTAGAAGTCCACTCAGATTCAGATTTTCTCTTGATAACATCTATTGGAACCCTAGTTTTGATTTGGGCTAGGATTACTATTAGGATGTTTAGATTGACCCAACATGTATACTCTAGGGTCATAGGTTTCTTCAGGGTTATTGCCTTCAAAGAATTCCAGAGTTCAGAAATTCAGTTCGACGAAAGTTGAGGGCAGTTCGATAAACGCTGAGCTCAGTTCGACGAACTCAGAGTTCTAACTCTGAGTTGAGCTCGATGAAAGCTGAGCTCCGGTCGACGAACTCTCTTCTCTACTCAAAAACTCAGCTCGACAAACTCTGATCTCAGGTTGACGAATATGAAGAATCAGTTCGACAAACTCTGATCTCAGGTCGACGAATATGAAGAATCAGTTCAACGAACTCCAGGCTCAGGTCAACGAAATGTATGCTGAGTTCGACGATTTCTAAGCAGTGTTTTAGGCAGTTTTCTTTGAAGATGGAAGAACAGTTTCAGGCTATTATATATTCTGAAGGCAGAATAAATTCAAAGGCTTAATTACAGACAGCCTTGACTCTAATATTTAATGCTAAATATTCTATCGAATATAACCATTTAGAGACATCATTAAATATGGATTTAATCACAGAGTTCTTATTTCCATTCTAACCAATTTCCAAGGCAGTAGTTACCTTCTTAGGAATTCTCCAGCCGTTTCAGGGTTAATGAATTCAAATATTTGAATTCTTCTCATGATTAATAAGAGATGCTCAGAAGTTTTCTTCTTCAGATAGAGACAGCTACAGTTTTGAGATACATCTTGTTTTACAGATTTTACACTCTGTTAGGGTTACAGAGAATAAGCTTTCTGCTTCAAGCTTTTCTTGCAGCAACAGATCTTCAATCTGAGACAAAAGTTCACATCTCTTAGAAACATTTATTGGAAGAAGAAGTTTTCAAAGGAGGCCTACACCCTGAAGAAAGGACTCCCTCACCTGATCATAAACTCTATTCAAATCAGGGGGAGCCTTTTGCTTCAACGATCCACTAGTCTTCTCATAAATTATTGACAGAGAAGAACATCATCATCTTTTTGTTTATTCCATAAACTGTGTATAGGGTTTTAACTCCCTTCAAAAGTTAGATCTTTGGTTCATAAGTCACCTGATTAATAGACTTAGCTTTGGTTTTTGGGCACCTGATCAAAAGCTCAAAGGGTTGTTAGATCTCCCTTAGAAAAATTGATCTTGTGGTGGCAGGGCACCTGAGCAAAATCCTGTGGTGGCAGGGCACCTCATCAAAAACCTGTAGTGGATTCCTACCAGGGTGGTAAAAGAGTGGATGTACCCAGATTTATTGGGGAACTACTATAATCCTTGTGTCGTCTATGCTGATTGCTTTCTTTGTTTGTATGCTGTGATCTTCTATATATACATATATATCACTATCTTTTAATTCGCTATAAAACAAGTTAATAATTTTTAATATTCTATTCACCCCCCTCCCTCTAGAGCAAAGATAAAATCTATCCCTCACTTTCAACATCTATCTTAGAGAAATTGACCACAATCCTCTTCTCTCTTTCAAGTTTCTCTTCAAGATCCTTGATAACAGAGTCCTTATATTTTATGGACTCAACATGGATATCTACCATGCTCTTCAGAGGAGCTACTTCCCTCTCTTTTAGATATAGAAAAGATGAAGTTTCATCTTGCTGGGAAGCAGCCAGCTATAGGGAGACAATTTCCTCTACTTATTTCTTAACAAGCAACTTGCTTTTCTGGAAAGCCTTCAGGAGCACACCATGATTTTCAATCAATTGATTGATATCATCTTCTGAGAGAGGACTCTCATCATCACTTGATGAGGATGCATCAGAGCCTGAGCAGGATTCATATCCAGACTTTGAGGATGAGCTAGATGGGGAATATACCTGACTTTGTCCAGGCTGCTCCTGGCAGAATTCTTCTTCTGGTGTAACTGTCAGTTAATAACCTCTGCATTCACCTTCCTCAGCTTCATCCACCTCTGAGTCACTATCTAAATGTGATAGAGGGGCCCTGATCTTTGCTCTTGTATCTGGATAGACATTGTCTTCTGCAAGAGCTACCATTAGTCCAATGGTCTTCTTGCCATTTTTGCTAATTTGAAGCTCCATTGATCTCCACACCTTATGGTTCTATTTTGAACACATAAGTTAAAACCCTTTTAGTTATCCTTTGAGGTCTACTCAGATTGTTAGGTCTTTTTTGAGCAACCTCCCTCTGATACCACTTGAAAGTCTTTATTTCAAGGATAACTAAATCACTTAGAGGGGGGGGGGTGAATGGGCTTATTAGTCCTTAGTGACTATCTTTTATTTTCTTTTAGTGAGATGCTTTAGAGATTGATTATGTTATGCTTTCAAGACATGCCACCTACACAAATAAAATAACACAACAAAGTACACACATATTTATAGTGGTTCCCCAATCTTTGGGTATACCCACTCTCCTCCCACCTTGCCAACTTCCTATTAGTCAAGGTAATTCTCCAAAACAAAGCTCCAAAGATCTTACACTTAGACCCTCAGGAACTCTCAGTCTCCTCCAAGACCTATAACTCAGTCACAAGGGCCTACAACTCAGTGATCAAAAGATCACCTACCTCAAGCACAAAGCCCTACTACTTAAGCTGGGAGGAGAGCCCTACTATAGATCCACACTTGGATCCTACAGCTCAGTGATTCACCAATCACCTACCTCAGAACACCAAGTGTTCCTACTGCTCAGATTCTCAACAGAATCCTACCTCAGAGCAAACTTACTCCTACAACTCAGATCCAAAAGGATCCTACATGATGGAAGTGAGTTGATGAGGTTCTTGATTGGACACAAGAGAAATTTCTCAGTGCCAATCTACACTGACTGAGATAGACACAGCCCAACTTTGACTCCAGAAATATATTTCCTGAGTCTTCCTTTACCTGAACTGAGATACACTATGTCCTAGCTTCTTCTTCACAGAACCAGGGATTTTTCCTACTGGATCTATGAAGTAACTGCAACAAAGCTTGCTGCTACCTGAGCTGGAAACTTCTCAGCTTAACTTCTTCACAGCAACAAGGATAATAACTTGTACTGGAAGTAACTGGCAGAAAGAGTTCTGCTTATTCTTTATTTCCTGAGCTGAGGAAGTTCAGCCTTAACTTCTTCTCCATAGACACCAGTAGATGTTCTTCATTGTTATGCCTCTAGATCTGTGTAGAATCTGCTGGTGTAGATAGAAAATGCCACCAGCTAACTTTTTCAGAGATTTTCTCTGATCTTGTTGTAGTCATGGATGAAGACCAACAACTAACTTTTTGGGCCTTTAGACCTCCAGTCTTTTGCTCTCAGTTGTTCTCTTCATATCAATAATGACAATGAAGAAGAAGTATCTTAACAGCTCTGTTGCCCCCAAAATTTGTCTTCATTTGTAAAGTCTTTTCCTTTTATCATTTAAGTCCCAACGACTTTTTGAGTAGTGAGCCTCACTGATTCGCCCGCGAACAAACTCTTACTGTGGTTGGTTCGGTGAGTCGATCGCCGCGGGCTTGCTAGGGTAGGCAAGTGCACCTATCGCAAGTAGTACTCGATATTCGGGAGAATACCGAGGTCGTATTATTCCCGGGAACGGGTTGATTACCCCTACTCCTCCGAAAACACTATTATTTTACCGAAATAGAAGTTGAGGGTTTTAAGTAAAATAAGAACGAAAATAGATTTTAAGAAAGTAGTCGATGAAGAGATAACTCCCGGTATCGAATTGCGTTAGGATTAAAAATAGATTTGAATAACTAGATATCTAAAGTTTCAATTTAATTAATGCGGAAACTTGGCCGTGGAGGTTCAAAATAATGAGCTCACCTATCTCTAGGAATATCGCTCACCTAGACATTAAGGCTATTCGACCGGGCTCTCGTCCGACGAAGGATTCCCCTTAATGCCCGCAGTACGCTAAGAACCCCGCTATTGGGTGGGGAACCCGATCCGGTAGAGTTAGCGCGCCTCCTCTCTCGAGGGTTAGTGCGGAACTCTATCTACCCAGGGGTGATCTGTCCATATGCACGGCCTCTCGGCTAGCTAGCGTATGGATAACGGAAATAGAGCCCACACATCGATATGTGGGTCTACGCGTCGTTAACCCGGGGTAAACCTTAAGTTTTTAATTAAATTGAAAAATTAGACATTTGGTTATTTAAAACATTTTAGATCCCAAAGCTCTTCGATACCGAGGGCTAAAAGAAATTAGCCACTCATCGGAATGGGGAAAGCTTGTATGTTTGGGTATGCGAGCGTCCTAAACTATTCGCTGAAAGGTTATAAAGAAAATAAGAAAACAAAACAAAATAACCTAATTTTAGAAAAGTTATTACAAATAAACACACCCGCACTCATTCAAACATATAACAAAAGGAAGAAATAAAACTAATTTACACATAAGAGAAAATTGCATAATTGACATTTGCAGGTCCCACTCAAACGAGTGGGGGCGGGAAATAAAAGCTGAAAAGTGCATAATTGAAATTTGCAAGTCCCACTCAAACGAGTGGGGGCGAAAAATTAAAGCTGAAAATTGCAAGTCCTACTCAAACGAGTAGGACTGAAATGAAAGCGAGTCCTACTCAAACGAGTAGGAGAAAATAAATGCGATTACAGGGCTTTCTTAAATATTTACATCAAAATACAGTCCGACCATTTAACTCCTAGCGAGTAGGCGGAAAATCAAATCCAGCCATTTAACTCAAGTGAGTAGGCGGAAAAAAATAAAGATTGAAAATTACAAGTCCTACTCAAACGAGTAGGACTGAAAATACAGACCGGCCATTTAACTCAAGTGAGTAGGCGGAAAAATAAAACAACACACGCACTCTACTTGAATAAAATCCAGCCAATTAACTCAAATGAGTAGGCGGAAAAAAATAAAGATTGAAAATTACAAGTCCTACTCAAACGAGTAGGACTCAAAATACAGACCGGCCATTTAACTCAAGTGAGTAGGCGGAAAAATAAAACAACACACGCACTCTACTTGAATAAAATCCAGCCAATTAACTCAAATGAGTAGGCGGAAAAATAAAAACAACACACGCACTCTACTTGAAAGTAACTACTCACGCACTCGACATAAATAAACACACACACACACACTTGCATAATTTAACTTAGGAGCTGAAAAATATCTCATACACGCACACACTCGTGCTAAAATAATTGCAAAAATCAACGTTATCGAAAAATTAAAATGATTGCATTTCTACCGCTGGAATGCAGTAGAAATGCATAAAAAGGCAAAATAAAAATTGTTTGAGCAAAAAGTTTTCAAATTAAAGTGAGAAGGGCAAGTGCCCGAAAAATTAAAACGTTTACATTTTTACCGTTAGATTTTGATAGAAATGCTTAAAAAGTGAAAATAAAAATTGTTCGAGCGAAAATATTTTTTTGTAACTACTTAAAATGAAAGTTGATGAAAAATAAAAATAACAATTTATACATTACTATAGCCTTGTAAAATGATTTAAAAAGAGGGAGTAAGCTAAAAAGAAGCAATAGTTTTATAGTTAAAACAAAGTAAAAGCTAAGTTAAGAGGAATGAAAACTACCTTTTTTATTGTTTTACAAGTTCAAAAAAAGCATTTTGAAGCATGAAAATCCTAAGTCTAACCAAATTTAAAGAGTTAGAGAATGAAAACGGCCATAATAACGGCTATAAATTTTGTTATAATTGAAAAGAAAACATGAACATTTGCGTTTTAAAACATAATTTTTGCAATTTTAAGCTCATACACACACACACGCATAATGAAAGTAAAAAATTAAAGTATATAAGATTGATGAAAAGGAGGCTATTTGGAGAAATTTCAAAGCATGTAGGATGAAATAATAGCGATTTTTATTACAAAAGAAAGGGATTACAAGAGTTCAAACATACAAACTTAAAAAGGAGAGGGAGGGGGGATCCTTACATAGCACTAAAGCGACTCCAACAGCAGCCCTAATACATCAAAATGGTTCGGATTTTGGGAACCCTTAACTCATACAGCAGCTGCCTTTTTATAGGCAAAAATTTCCAAGTACACGCCCTCCGACACGGGCGTGTCGGGGGGCGTGTCAGCACTATTTACCGCGGGATTCGGCGACCTGACGGATTTGACGGCGATTTGACTTTCCGGCCGAAAACGCGGCGGTCACGCCCCCGGGTCACGGGCGTGACGGTGGGCGTGTCATTCGGCGCTTTAAGGCGATGTTGACTTCGGGATTCGCCGGCGCCAGTTTGTCGGGGCGGACACGGGCGTGGCGCATATCGGACACGGGCGTGTCCCTCTTGGGTTCGACGAACGTTGAGCGCGGAACATTGACCAGGCTGTCACGGGGCGTGTCGGGCTGCCACGGGCGTGTCGCACATCAGACACGGGCGTGGCCCTCTTGGGTCGACGAACATTGAGTTGAAATCGTCGAGCGGGATGGACACGGCTTGGTCACGCCCCGTGTCGGATTGACACGGGCGTGTCGAATTATGGAACACGGGCGTGTCAGGCTTTCCTCTTCAAAATTGGCCTCTTTTCGGGTTTTTGAGCTGTCACGCCCTGGTCACGGGCGTGACCAACATGTCACGGGCGTGACATGTCATTTTTGCAGATTTTGACTTTTTTTCCTGAAAAATAAAATAAAGCAAGTTAGTATAATATTTACAAAAATAGGAGCATTTTATTGAATAAAAACAAGTAGAAATGACAAAAATTAAATAAAACGACTTAAGTAATGTACATAAAATTAGGTATATTTACAACTCATCAAATACCCCCATACTTAAGCTTTTGCTATTCCAGAGCAAAAGTTTGATATGAACTTATAAGGAATAAAAAAAACTCTAAGTTTAGCTACCGCTTAATCAATTATAAAAGAGATCTAAATAAATAAACGGGGCGTAAGAGTTAAGTCCTAAAATTATGAAGATGATTTAAATAGCGCAAAAGTTTCGGCCAAAAGACTTCTTGATATAATCAAAATAGAAAGCAATAATTGTAAAGGTTGATTAACAAGAATAGTTTGGAATTATATGAACTTTTAGCCTATAGGAGTTTTACTGGAAATAATGCAATTTACAAATTATGCTCTCAAAACGATTTTTGAATTAAATCTAGAATCATGAAATTGGCAATGATGTTGGTTAATGAAGAGGTTTTTGATGTTTGAGGCGAGGTAATTTTTTCTCGAACCTCCATGTTTTTTTTTTTTTTTTTTTTTGATTATTAGGAAAACGAAATCTTATTTTCCTAATATCGATTTTTGTTTCAACTTCAAAATAAATGTTAACCCAATATATATGTGTAGGAGTAATGAATTTTATCCTCTTACTCCATAGCATATAATCTTTTAATCTATTGGGTGCCTATGTTTACGGAACGAAATCTTATTCCCATTGACATAGGATCTTTTAAGGATAACAATTTTATCATGCCAAGTCAGTCATGATAAGGACGGTGAGAAAAGAAAACTAGATTTTTTTATTAAAAAACAATTTTGAGAGCAACCTTAATAAATTGTAAGTTCCAAGTTTTCAGAAAGCTAAAAGTAAACATAATTGAATCCTATAATCGTTATTTTCTAACATAATACACGTGCTCCTATTAATGAAAAATTAGAAGTAGTGCCTAAAACGAGTTCGCTATTTTTAACAAAGCATAATGAATTCTTTAAAACTTAACCCCGAATATTTAAATTTTTCAATCAATAATTAACAAACGAATAACAAACAAAGAATTAATAAAATTCACATATAAATAAATTCAAAGCAAAATTTTTGGATAGCAAGAAAATTAAGGATGGTATATTTGATTTATTTGTTTCAAAATATTTTTTTTGTTGTTTTAGAGTTTTTGTTTTTATAATTTTTTTTTTGTGATTAGTGAACTTATTATCTTTTTTAGATTTTTAAGGTTTTGCGGAAAGTGGGAGAAAAAGAGATGGTATGAGAGAGAATAGGAATGGGGAGAGAGAAGATTATTTACAAAAATATTTACACAGATTTTTACAAAATGAAACTAAACATGTTTTTGGAATTTTGGTTTTATGAATTTTTTTTTTGTTTTTTTTTTTTTGTTTTTTGAAGTTTTTGTTTTATAATTTTTTTGTGTTTTTTGGGATTTTTGCTTTAAAAAGACATAAAACAAAAACATTTTAAAGACAGAAAATAAATAATTTAGGTTTTTGGGATTTTGTTTTCATTTTCAAAATTTTTTTTGAAGTTTTTGTTATTTTTATAGTTTTTTTTATATATATATTTTTTATGTTTAAAGTGCAGAAAATATAAAGACAGTGCAGAAAATAGAAATATGAAAAAGAAAGCGAGAAAACACCCCCATACTTAAGTCCAACATTGTCCCCAATGTTGTAACGTAAGTATGCGGAACAAAACAGGTAAGAGAATATATACAAAGAAAAGAAAGAAATGGAGGGGGGGGTAGAAGCTTCCCTGATAGGAGGTGGGAAAGGCGCAGTTTAGGAACCCTGCATGAGGAAGAAAGAGAGCAAAGAAAAAGGTAAAGAGATAGCAAAAAAGATAAACGTGGGGTGCCTCCCAGGAGCGCTTTGTTTATAGTCACGTAGCTTGACTATGTTGGCGGTTTATATATCTAGGAGGGTTATGGATTCGAAATTACCGTCCACAGGATCGCCTGCTATGTATAATTTTAAGCGATGACCGTTCACTTTAAACGAGCCTTTATCCGGGTGGGAGACGAGTACGGTCCCATAAGGCCAAACCTCTTCAACTTTGAAGGGGCCGGACCAACGTGATCTAAGTTTCCCGGGGAAAAGTCTAAGTCGTGAGTTATAAAGAAGGACAAGATCGCCCGGAGAAAACGTTTTTGGGGGCTTGAGTTTTCGGTCGTGATAGAACTTAGAACGCTCCTTATAGAACTTATTGCTCTCGTAAGCGTTGGCACGCCATTCATCGAGCTCGTTTAGTTGCAGTTTTCTATTTTGGGCGGCTAAGTTAGCGTCGAGATTTAAAAGTTTTAAAGCCCAAAGTGCGCGATGTTCTAATTCTACGGGTAGATGACACGCTTTGCCATACACTAATCGATACGGCGTACAACCAATTGCGGTTTTGTATGCGGTACGATAAGCCCACAACGCATCGTCGAGCTTGATGGACCAATCTTTCCTATTAAGTGAAACGGTTTTCTCTAATATGCGCTTTATCTCCCGATTTACTACCTCTACTTGGCCACTAGTTTGCGGGTGGTAGGGGGTGGCAAGTTTGTGTGTGACGCCGTATCTAGCTAACGTCTTAGCCATCTGGGTGTTGCAGAAATGCGTCCCCCTATCACTTACAATAGCGCGCGGAGTGCCGAAGCGAGAAAATAGCTTTTTAAGAAATGTAACGACGACTCGCGCATCGTTGGTGGGGAGAGCTTGCGCTTCCGCCCATCTCGATACGTAGTCGACTGCTACTAAAATATACATATTTTTGAAAGACGGAGGTAGGGGGCCAACAAAATCTATGCCCCATAAATCGAAGACTTCGCATTCTAAAAACATGTTTTGGGGCATCTCGTCGCGACGAGAGATGTTACCCGACCGCTGACAGCTATCGCATGCGCGCACAAAATTGTGAGCGTCTTTGAATAGAGTGGGCCAAAAGAAGCCCGCCTCTAGCGCCTTCCGCGCGGTCCGGTTAGCTTGATAATGCCCACCAGCCGGACCCTCGTGGCAGTGCCTAAGGATTTGCGTGCACTCCACACCCGCGACACATCTTCGGACTGCTTGGTCCGCGCAGAGACGAAAAAGGAAAGGGTCCTCCCAAAAGAAATATTTCAAGTCAGAAAAGAATTTCTTCTTTTGCTGGCTTGAAAAGTCTTTTGGAAGTACCCTCGCAACTAAATAGTTTGCAAAATCTGCGAACCAAGGCGGGGAAGAAGAACTAGTAGTTATGGCTAGGAGGCGTTCCTCGGAGGAATCTATCATTTATGTCAGATTCGACGAGCGCTTCCGCAGTGGGATTTTCTAAGCGGGAGAGGTGATCGGCGGCTAAATTTTCCGCGCCCCTCTTATCCCGGATCTCTAAATCGAACTCCTGCAAGAGGAGGATCCATCGAAGAAGGCGGGGTTTGGCGTCCGTTTTTGCTAATAAATATTTTAAGGCGGAATGGTCGGTAAATACGATAACTTTGGATAACGTTATATACGAGCGAAACTTATCGAAAGCAAATACGACGGCTAAAAGTTCCTTTTCCGTTGTCGTATAATTTCCTTGTGCGGAAGTGAGGGTCTTGCTAGCGTAGTAAATAGGATGAAAATATTTGTTTATACGTTGGCCAAGAACGGCTCCTACAGCAATATCACTAGCGTCGCACATAATCTCGAACGGAAGGGTCCAATCGGGCGCCACTAAAATAGGTGAATTGATAAGTTTTTGTTTTATGAAATTAAATGCAGACTCGCATTCGTTATCAAAGACAAAATTTGATTCCTTTTCCAGGAGGCGAGTAAGCGGCTTTGTTATTTTTGAAAAATCTTGAATAAAACGCCTATAAAAACCCGCGTGCCCTAAGAAACTCCTAATAGATTTAACGTTGGAAGGCGGGGGAAGTTTTTCTATAATTTCAACTTTGGCCTTATCGACCTCCATCCCCTTAGACGAAATCATATGGCCGAGAACCAAACCTTCTCGAACCATAAAGTTACATTTTTCCCAATTTAAAACAAGATGCGTGTCCTCGCATCGCTGAAGGACACGGTCTAAATTATGAAGACAGGACGGGAAAGAGCTTCCAAAAACAGAGAAGTCATCCATAAAGACTTCCATAATGTCTCCTACCAGCTCGCCAAAGATCACTAGCATACATCTTTGAAATGTAGCAGGCGCGTTGCAAAGGCCAAATGGCATTCTTCGATATGCGAAGGTACCAAACGGGCAGGTAAAAGTTGTTTTCTCTTGGTCATCGGGGGAAATGGGGATTTGGAAAAACCCCGATAATCCATCGAGAAAACAAAAATACGGATGACCGGACAAACGCTCTAAAATTTGGTCTAAAAATGGTAGTGGGAAATGATCCTTACGGGTGGCGTCATTTAGTTTTCTATAATCGATGCACACCCGCCAACCCGTAACAGTACGAGTTGGGACGAGTTCATTGTGCTCATTCTCCACTACGGTAAGACCGCCCTTTTTGGGCACCACGTGAATGGGACTAACCCACGTACTATCCGATATGGGATAAATAATCCCCGCATCTAATAATTTAATAATTTCGGCCTTAACGGACGTCTTTCATGTTTGGGTTAAGACGTCGCTGCGGCTGAATAGTTTTGCGGCAATTATCTAGAAGAAAAATCTTATGGGTGCAGAAAGACGGGTTAATCCCTTTGAGATCAGAAATTTGCCAAGCAATTGCGTGGCGATGTTTAAGCAAAACTCCCAATAAATCGGAAGTCTCCGATTCGCTCAAATGCGAAGAAATGATAACAGGGAGTGTATCATCTTTCCCCAAAAAGGCGTATTTGAGTGAATCGGGTAGGGGTTTGAGTTCAAGGCAGGGCGGTTCTTCTAACGAGGTTTTAATTCCTATGTCTTTCTTACCAATTGGTTCGAAAGGCAAGTCTATAGACGTATCCTCGTCGCAGTTAAAATTTTCGAGCGCAAAAAGATCGTCGTTTAAAAACGTAGACTCAAAAATAGGGGAAGAACAATCTCCGAGATATGTGTCTAAATTATAACAAAAGTCATCGCTCGATGACGAGTCTCCTATGGAGGGATTAATAGAGAAAGTAACTTCGTCATCTCCTACCCGAAGGAGGAGACGACCGTTACTGACATCAATTAATGCGCGGGAGGTGGCGAGAAAAGGGCGACCGAGTATAATTGGTACATCAGTGTCCTCCTCGATGTCCAAGATGACGAAGTCTACCGGAAAGATAAACTTATCAACTCGGACAAGTACGTCCTCCACTACCCCGACGGGAAACTTAACCGAGCGATCCGCTAGTTGGATTCGCATTTTAGTAGGGGCCGGAGTGCCCAAACCTAATTTTTGAAAGAGCGAGAACGGCATCAAATTAATGCTCGCGCCTAAATCTGCAAGAGCGTATTTTACTAATATATTGCCAAAAAGGCACGGGATGGAGAACCGTCCCGGGTCATTTCTTTTTAGGGGCAATTTATTAGTAAGAGCCGCTGAGCAGTCAGCATTAAGAGAAATATGCGAAATATGTTCTAATTTTTGTTTATTGGAAAGAAGTTATTTTAGGTATTTCGCATATTTAGGCATCTGAGAGAGTGCCTCGCAGAAGGGAACATTAATATGAATTTGTTTTAATAATAAAATAAATTTTTCAAATTGCGCGTCCTTACGCTCACTATTAAGTTTATGCGGATACGGCAAGGGCGTTTTAATTTTTTCATTTAAAATTTGTAAAGGCGGCGAAATCAAAGAAGGGGGAAGAGGGGTCGGAGGTGAAATATGTACCTGAGGATCGGTCCGTTTTGGATCGATCACCTCCTTTCCGCTACGGAGGGTTATAGCGTTGATATTTTCCCGCGGATTGGGCTCCGTGTTTCCCGGCAGTGCCCCGAGCGCGCGCTCGGACATCATTCGCGCTAGCTGTCCAACCTGGAGTTCTAAGTTTTTTAGCGATCCGGTGATGTTCCGGATATTTGACTCGTTGGATGCTATATATTTAGAAAAATTATCCTCCATCGGGGAGGGTTTTGGAAGAGGGGGAGGCGGCAGAAATCCAGGCGCGAAAGAATTGGGGGGGCGCTGCGCATTATTCGGATTGCTCCATGAGAAGTTGGGGTGGTTCCTCCAACCCGGATTATAGTTATTGCTATAAGGGTTGTTATTGGGGTTGAAGGAAGGTCGCCCAGCATTTCCCACGTAGTCTACGAATTCATTTGCTACGCCGGCATTAGGGGGAATCGCCCAAGGAGGAGTGGTGGAGGCAGCAGACATCTCCGCCACCTGCTTTGTCAGCCTTTCAACTTGAAGGGCTAAGTGGGCAGTGGCATCCACTTCGAAGAGGCCGGCCGCCTGCTTGGGACGTCCCCGAGGGACGTTCCATTGGTAGGCGTTCATAGCCATCTCTTCAATAAGAGCTTGGGCAGCCTCGGGGGTCTTATTATTCAAGGTACCCCCGGCAGCCGCGTCAATCATTTGACGCGTCTGATAATTAAGCCCATTGTAGAAGATTTGGACCTGCAACCACGCAGGCAGCGCGTGGTGCGGACACTTGCGGAGGAATTCCTTAAAGCGCTCCCAAGTCTCAAAAAGAGACTCAGAATCGTTCTGCACGAACGAAGAAATGTCCGCCCGTAACTTTGCAGTTTTGGCGGGCGGAAAATACTTCGTTAAGAACCGCTCCGCAAGCTCGGCCCAGGTGGTGATACATCCTCGTGGGAGGGAATTCAACCACGCCTTAGCTTTGGATTTGAGGGAGAATGGAAAAAGGCGCAAACGAATGGCGTCATCAGTGACGCCATTAATCTTAAAAGTGTCGCAAATCTCCAAAAAACTAGACAAATGAACGTTCGGGTCCTCATCCGGCTGTCCATCGAACTGCACGGCATTTTGGATCATTTGGATAACGCTCGATTTGATCTCAAAATTATTGTTCGCCACCGTCGGGCGGATAATACTGGACCCAGTATCGTCCAAATTTGGCCGGGCGTAATATGACATTGTACGCTCAAGGGCCGCGTTCGGATTGGGGTCGGCCATAGGAACGGCAGAAGGTTCTCCGATGGATTCTGCGGGATCCAAAGAGGGATTTCGGCGTTGAGACCGAATACGCGCAAGAGAGCGTTCGATCTCAGGATCGAAATCCAAATTGTCGGACTCCGAAGGCTGTCCACGGGTCATACACCCGAATGAAAAGTAGAAAAATTAACTCTCTTTTTTTTTTCGGATTTTGAAGAAAAGTTTTTTTAAGTTTTTTTTTTTTTTAGTTTTTAGAAATAAAAGTAAAAGTAATAGAGTTCGGATTCGGAATAACAACTCAAAGAGATCCCCGGCAACGGCGCCAAAAACTTGATTCGCCCGCGAACAGACTCTTACTGTGGTTGGTTCGGTGAGTCGATCGCCGCGGGCTTGCTAGGGTAGGCAAGTGCACCTATCGCAAGTAGTACTCGATATTCGGGAGAATACCGAGGTCGTATTATTCCCGGGAACGGGTTGATTACCCCTACTCCTCCGAAAACACTATTATTTTACCGAAATAGAAGTTGAGGGTTTTAAGTAAAATAAGAACGAAAATAGATTTTAAGAAAGTAGTCGATGAAGAGATAACTCCCGGTATCGAATTGCGTTAGGATTAAAAATAGATTTGAATAACTAGATATCTAAAGTTTCAATTTAATTAATGCGGAAACTTGGCCGTGGAGGTTCAAAATAATGAGCTCACCTATCTCTAGGAATATCGCTCACCTAGACATTAAGGCTATTCGACCGGGCTCTCGTCCGACGAAGGATTCCCCTTAATGCCCGCAGTACGCTAAGAACCCCGCTATTGGGTGGGGAACCCGATCCGGTAGAGTTAGCGCGCCTCCTCTCTCGAGGGTTAGTGCGGAACTCTATCTACCCAGGGGTGATCTGTCCATATGCACGGCCTCTCGGCTAGCTAGCGTATGGATAACGGAAATAGAGCCCACACATCGATATGTGGGTCTACGCGTCGTTAACCCGGGGTAAACCTTAAGTTTTTAATTAAATTGAAAAATTAGACATTTGGTTATTTAAAACATTTTAGATCCCAAAGCTCTTCGATACCGAGGGCTAAAAGAAATTAGCCACTCAACGGAATGGGGAAAGCTTGTATGTTTGGGTATGCGAGCGTCCTAAACTATTCGCTGAAAGGTTATAAAGAAAATAAGAAAACAAAACAAAATAACCTAATTTTAGAAAAGTTATTACAAATAAACACACCCGCACTCATTCAAACATATAACAAAAGGAAGAAATAAAACTAATTTACACATAAGAGAAAATTGCATAATTGACATTTGCAGGTCCCACTCAAATGAGTGGGGGCGGGAAATAAAAGCTGAAAAGTGCATAATTGAAATTTGCAAGTCCCACTCAAACGAGTGGGGGCGAAAAATTAAAGCTGAAAATTGCAAGTCCTACTCAAACGAGTAGGACTGAAATGAAAGCGAGTCCTACTCAAACGAGTAGGAGAAAATAAATGCGATTACAGGGCTTTCTTAAATATTTACATCAAAATACAGTCCGACCATTTAACTCCTAGCGAGTAGGCGGAAAATCAAATCCAGCCATTTAACTCAAGTGAGTAGGCGGAAAAAAATAAAGATTGAAAATTACAAGTCCTACTCAAACGAGTAGGACTGAAAATACAGACCGGCCATTTAACTCAAGTGAGTAGGCGGAAAAATAAAACAACACACGCACTCTACTTGAATAAAATCCAGCCAATTAACTCAAATGAGTAGGCGGAAAAAAATAAAGATTGAAAATTACAAGTCCTACTCAAACGAGTAGGACTGAAAATACAGACCGGCCATTTAACTCAAGTGAGTAGGCGGAAAAATAAAACAACACACGCACTCTACTTGAATAAAATCCAGCCAATTAACTCAAATGAGTAGGCGGAAAAATAAAAACAACACACGCACTCTACTTGAAAGTAACTACTCACGCACTCGACATAAATAAACACACACACACACACTTGCATAATTTAACTTAGGAGCTGAAAAATATCTCATACACGCACACACTCGTGCTAAAATAATTGCAAAAATCAACGTTATCGAAAAATTAAAATGATTGCATTTCTACCGCTGGAATGCAGTAGAAATGCATAAAAAGGCAAAATAAAAATTGTTTGAGCAAAAAGTTTTCAAATTAAAGTGAGAAGGGCAAGTGCCCGAAAAATTAAAACGTTTACATTTTTACCGTTAGATTTTGATAGAAATGCTTAAAAAGTGAAAATAAAAATTGTTCGAGCGAAAATATTTTTTTGTAACTACTTAAAATGAAAGTTGATGAAAAATAAAAATAACAATTTATACATTACTATAGCCTTGTAAAATGATTTAAAAAGAGGGAGTAAGCTAAA
Source organism: Platanthera guangdongensis (assembly GCA_039583875.1). Taxonomy (NCBI): domain Eukaryota; kingdom Viridiplantae; phylum Streptophyta; class Magnoliopsida; order Asparagales; family Orchidaceae; genus Platanthera; species Platanthera guangdongensis. The sequence continues at coordinate 139,689,606 of CM077147.1, forward strand.
AAGAAGCAATAGTTTTATAGTTAAAACAAAGTAAAAGCTAAGTTAAGAGGAATGAAAACTACCTTTTTTATTGTTTTACAAGTTCAAAAAAAAGCATTTTGAAGCATGAAAATCCTAAGTCTAACCAAATTTAAAGAGTTAGAGAATGAAAACGGCCATAATAACGGCTATAAATTTTGTTATAATTGAAAAGAAAACATGAACATTTGCGTTTTAAAACATAATTTTTGCAATTTTAAGCTCATACACACACACACGCATAATGAAAGTAAAAAATTAAAGTATATAAGATTGATGAAAAGGAGGCTATTTGGAGAAATTTCAAAGCATGTAGGATGAAATAATAGCGATTTTTATTACAAAAGAAAGGGATTACAAGAGTTCAAACATACAAACTTAAAAAGGAGAGGGAGGGGGGATCCTTACATAGCACTAAAGCGACTCCAACAGCAGCCCTAATACATCAAAATGGTTCGGATTTTGGGAACCCTTAACTCATACAGCAGCTGCCTTTTTATAGGCAAAAATTTCCAAGTACACGCCCTCCGACACGGGCGTGTCGGGGGGCGTGTCAGCACTATTTACCGCGGGATTCGGCGACCTGACGGATTTGACGGCGATTTGACTTTCCGGCCGAAAACGCGGCGGTCACGCCCCCGGGTCACGGGCGTGACGGTGGGCGTGTCATTCGGCGCTTTAAGGCGATGTTGACTTCGGGATTCGCCGGCGCCAGTTTGTCGGGGCGGACACGGGCGTGGCGCATATCGGACACGGGCGTGTCCCTCTTGGGTTCGACGAACGTTGAGCGCGGAACATTGACCAGGCTGTCACGGGGCGTGTCGGGCTGCCACGGGCGTGTCGCACATCAGACACGGGCGTGGCCCTCTTGGGTCGACGAACATTGAGTTGAAATCGTCGAGCGGGATGGACACGGCTTGGTCACGCCCCGTGTCGGATTGACACGGGCGTGTCGAATTATGGAACACGGGCGTGTCAGGCTTTCCTCTTCAAAATTGGCCTCTTTTCGGGTTTTTGAGCTGTCACGCCCTGGTCACGGGCGTGACCAACATGTCACGGGCGTGACATGTCATTTTTGCAGATTTTGACTTTTTTTCCTGAAAAATAAAATAAAGCAAGTTAGTATAATATTTACAAAAATAGGAGCATTTTATTGAATAAAAACAAGTAGAAATGACAAAAATTAAATAAAACGACTTAAGTAATGTACATAAAATTAGGTATATTTACAACTCATCACTCACACATTTAATTTCAGCTGCATACTTGCTTTAATGCTCAATTGTCGTACAATGGGTCTGCGGCGCCTTTTGTCATTTACAGTAGCTTTGCCGCTAAAATTTGAATAAGGTTGACTTTTTGACTTACTGACATCATCACCTGAAGATTTAGTCAAAAATCAAGCATTAGTAGAATAGGCGTTGAGTGAATGAGCTTCACTCAATGCCAAAGTATTTAGACAATTCTGTCTATCTAGGCATTGACAACATTGAGTGAGCAAGCCTCACTCAATGTTTTTTGCCTTAACAATTTCTGCATCCTTTTCTGCATGTCTGGCGTTGAGTGCATTGAGTGTGCAAACCTCTCTCAACGCCTTGTGCCTTAGCCATACTTTCTGTTATTTAGGCGTTGAGAGCATTGAGTGAGCATGACTGACTCAATGCTTTCTACCTTAACCTTTTCTGCCTCTTCAGCATCTTAAGCGTTGAGAGCATTGAGTGACCACGCCTCACTCAATGCTTTCTGTCTTGACCATTTATGCATCATGGCGTTGAGAGCATTGAGTGATCACGCCTCACTCAATGCTTTCTGCCTTATCCAAATTTTCTGCTTCTTGGCGTTGAGTGAGTAAGCTCCACTCAATGCCAAATAACTTAACAAATTTTCTTCTGTTATCTTGCGTTGAGTGAATGAACTACACTCAACGCATTTGGACTTAGCCAAATTTCTGTGTCTAAGAAACAACACTGACTTGAGATTTAGTCAACACATTTTCACATGGTGTTGAGTGAGCTTGCCTCACTCAACTCTTGTGGACTCGGTAAATATTTCACAGTTTTCAACTGCGTTGATTGCCTTTACTTTCGTCGAACTGAGCTCTGAGTTCGTCGAACTTAGCTTTCACTTTTTGTCGAGTTGAGCTCTGAGTCTGCTGAACCGAGCTTTCACTTTTCGTCGAGCTGAACTCTGAGTTCGTCGAGTGGGTTCTGAGTTCGTCGAACTGTATGACGTTGAGTGAGTTAACTTCACTCAATGCATATGGACTTAGCCACTTTCTCAGCTGCCACTTCATGACTTTGATTGTATAGGCTTCACTTAGCGTTATAAGTCATCTGGAGTTGAGTGAATGACCTTCACTCAACGCCAATGGAGTTGGACAGGTTTTTGTCTTTCCACACCTTAGGTAAGTGTTTACCTGACTTAGCCACTTAGGTTATCTGTCTCATCATTATTACTAGGACATCCTGCAATCATTAAACGTGAGCACAAGTTAGATCACCACATGTGTATGCATTGTTTGCTAGGCCTTCTTGAAATACAGGACATTGAGATCAATGGACCCAACACTGACTGTTATTATGCATTTGAAAACATTCTGCCTTCTGTAATATAGAAACCGTGTGATCATCGAACTCAGCAAGGATTTCGTCGAATTGAGCTTGGATTTTGTCGAACTGAGCTTTTACGAACTGATCTTTTACTTTCGTTGAACTGAGCTCTGAGTTTGTCGAACTGAGCTCTGAGTTCGTCGAACTATGCTCTGAGTTGAGATCTGAGTTTGTCGAACTGTGTTCTGAGTTCGTCGAACTAAGCATCTCTGGAATACCTTCTTAAACAACTCTGGAAAAAAAAGTATGACCCTAGTCTATACAAGTTGGGTCAAAATAAAAATCCTAATCAAAGAATAGTAATCCTAGCCCAAATCAGTAATAAGGAGTTCTAACTGAATTGGGGAACTTTGCATTGGTTCTCTTCTTATGCTATTAATTCTAGTTAGAAGCAAGTTAATGGCCATATATCTAGTTATTTCGTAGAAATATTGCTATTTCAGAATAGGTTCAAACAAGAAAAGGGAATGGGTTCACTGAAAAGCAAAGAATTTGTCTTGGTTCAATCATGAGGAGGCATATCTATGAACCTCTTTCGAAGAGCCCCTTTTATTTCATCACTATATTTTCCCCATGAGGCAGGTTTAGACTTGTCTGTTTTCATCTCCTCCTTTGACTTCTTTGACTGCTACTCCAAAATGGGCTGAGACTCTGAAAGCGTCCTTATTAAGTAAGTAAGAAAGATTCAAACTTCCCTCTCTTCAAAGGAGCTGCAACGCTTACATTAGTTGGGGCTGCTGTCGCTGATATTTGTTGCTCTAGAAAAGCACAAGATGAAACTTTTTCCAAGTATTGGAAGCAAAGGCATGGGAGTTGCAGTCCGGCCGCTCTGCCTAACCCAACTCGAGAAATTGCTTCTCTTATATAGTGGTAGAGATCGCCTTTAGTTAGAATCTGTGAAAAATGGACAAAGAGCTAAATAACCGCATACTTTATTGCTCCAAAAAGATAAAGATTATATAGGTATACCCCCTTATTTATAGAAATCAGGGGAGGTGAGAGAATACAACCCACGGTGTGGGACTAAATACAAACTCGGCGGTCTACACAGTTTGATATGGTCAAACCGCCAACTATACAAAAGATAAAACAGCTGGCTACTAACAAGCCGCAACCACCCTGAGTAGACCGCTGGATCAAGCCGCAAGTACGCAACTGCGGGTTGACATCAGACCGCAGTTGTGGCTGTCCACCAGACCGCATCTGCTGCAAGCTATCAGACTACAACTATGACTTCAACAAGACCGCATCGGCTTTATCCAGGCCGCTGTTGTGGCTCTCTGATAGACCGTTGCTACTACTCTTAGCCAAACCACTGCAGCTTCATTTAGCACGCAATGGCTAACCAACAGCTCGCCATCACGTCTTTCTGCCAGACCACTGCTCCTACAATCAGAATGCTGCCACTAACCTCCAAACCTCCACTGCTGCTGTCCACCTGACCACAACTTGAGGTTTATCTCCAGACTGCCGGACCAAACCGCTAAGCCGCTGGACAATCAGACCGCTGCAGTTAGACTCCAGTCCGCCTGGTCTCTCCAATCTTCAACACTCCCCCTCAAGATGGAGCATATATATCGACCATGCTTAGCTTGCTACAAACCTCCTCAGAAGGAGTAACTGGCTGGGTGAAGAAATCAACTAGTTCTCTCTCTAAGGTAACAAATGAAGTGCAAACCTGATTCTTCAAAATCTCCTTTCTAATGAAATGACAATCAACCTCGATATGCTTCGTCCTCTCATGAAAGACAGGATTCCTTGAAATATATATGGTTGTCTTGTTGTCGCAGAACATTGGCAGAGGATGATCTGGAAACCTGATTCTTCAAAATCTCATCTCTAATGAAATGACAATCAACCTCGATATGACTTGAGATTTAGTCAACCTCGATATGCTTACAAGAAGTTAGAGCCATGCTCCTATACTCAGCTTCTGCGCTTGACCTGGAAACAACAGCTTGTTTCCTGCTCTTCCACCTTACCAAATTTCCACCAACAAAAGTACAGAACCCAGATGTGGACTTCCTATCTTACTTTTCATATGCGTAGCTCGCATCAGAATATACCTCAACCTTCAAGTGACCACTCTTCTAAAACAGAAGTCCTTTTCCTGGAGCACCTTTCACATACCCTAGAATCTTTATAGCTGACTGCAGATGACACTCCTTAGGAGCTTGCATAAACTGACTCACTTTTCCCACGACATAGCAATTATCCAGTTTTGTGACTGTCAGATAAATGAGTTTCCCCACAAGCTGTCTGTACCCGGTGACATCTTCAAGAAGAGGTGAGTCCTTACTCCAACACTTGTCATCTCCAACCAACATCGAAGAACGAGCAGGTTTAGCCCCAAGGAGACTGTCTCTTTTAAGAGATACAAGACATATGTCCTTTGTGAAAGAACAATAGATCCTGGCTTTCTAGATATTTCAATACCCAAGAAATATTTCGGAGACCGCATATCTTTAGTGACAAATGCTTAAGAAGATGCTTATTTTTCATATTCATACCTTCTTTATCATCTTCTATGAGAAGAATATCATCAACATAAACATCAAGAACAACAAGACCGGCTGATGTCTTGCGAACAAATAATGAGTGATCCGCATCACTTCGAGCAAACCCAACCAACGAAATGACCTTACTGAACTTGTCAAACTAGGCCCTGAGACTTTACTTAAGACCATAGATTGTCTTTTGCAGTTTACAGACCTGATACTCCCCCTGAGCAACATACCAAGGAGGTTGCTCCAAATAGACAGTTTCTTGTAAATCTCCATAAAGAAAGACATTCTTTACATCCAGCTGAGACATTTACCAGTCTCGGTTGATGGCAACTGAAAAGAGCACATGTATTGTAGTAATCCTTGCCACAAGAGAGAAGATATCAAAGAAATCCACCCCATAATTCTGAGTAAAACATTTGGCAACAAGCAAGTCCTTGTAGCGATCAATTGATCCATCAGGTAGAAATTTAATAACAAAGACCCAGTGACAGCCAACCACATCAGCACCTGGAGGAGTACGAACAAGAGTTCAAGTCCCCCGTTCAGTAAGAGTACACATCTCTTTATCCATAACAACCTTCCAATGAGGGATAACAAGAGCATCTTGATATGAGGCAGGAACACCATGAGTGGAGAGAGCCAGAGCAAAGCTCCTAGAGGAAGGAGAGAGCTTAGCATAAGATCCCACAACCTGAAGAGGATGCTGGGTGCAGGAGCAAACACCTTTCCGAAGAGCAATCCGAAGATCCAAATTGGACCTGTCCACTGGATCAGCCCCATCTAAAGAAGAGAGGACTGGGTCGGGAGCTGGTTGTAGTGGCGTAGGAGATGAAGAATCAGAGATAGGAGAGGAAGAAAGCAGAGCGGGTTCCAAGGGCAAAGAATAAGTTTCAAGAGAAAGAGATGACACAACAGGAACATGTATGGAAAGAATGGGTTCCGGCAGAGGTGCCAAGACAACATGCACTGAAGAAGAAGCATCAGAAGGCAAGAAAGAAGAATCAGGAGAAAAATATGGTGTATCTTCAAGGAAGGTAACATCCGTAGAGACATTGTTTGCATAGAGGAGGATCAAAATACAGATAGCCCTTCTGAGTAGGACAATAACCAATGAATATGCATTTAACAGAACAGGGGAAAAGTTTGTCATGACAAGGAGAAGGTATGTGAACAAACAATGTACATCCAAAAACTTTAAGAGGTAAAGGAAATGGCTCGACCATGGGATACAAAATGGAAAAGGGAGTCTTGCCTTGAAGAATAGAGAAGGGTATCCGATTAATGAGATAGCATGAGAGAAGAATGACATGACCCCAATAGGACCGAGAGACATTCATTTATAACAGAAGGTTGCGAGCAACATCCAAGAGATGGCGATTCTTGCGTTCATCAATGCCATTCTATTAAGAGGTATATGAGCAAGAAGTTTGATGAATCAAACCACGGTTCGCACAAAAATCAAAAAATTATCGGCTGACATATTCCTTGGCATTATCAATAGGAAGAACTTGAATAGACACCTGAAACTGTGTCAAGATCCCATGTTAAAAGGCGGTAAACATAGTGTAAAGTTCAGAAAGATCTTTCAGGAGATATAGTCAAGTACACCTGGAGAAATCATCAATGAAGGTGACAAAGTATAAGCTACCTCTACCAACAGTGGTAGTAGGAGCAGGACCCCAGATGTCAGAATGAACAAGTTCAAAAGGACACGAAGAACTACACCTCGTTCGTGCTGGAAAAGAATAACGATGATGTTTGCCAAACTGTCAGGCTTCGCAAGTCAAAGGAGAATCCTCTTGAAGAACTGGAAGAAGCTGGTGGATGAGACGAGAAGGAGGGTGTCCAAGACGACGATGCCACTATTGAAGAGTTGATGAAGAAGAAAGAGCAGCGTCATGGTCAAGAAAGAAGAGGCCACCACTGGCAGTCCCAGTTGCAATCGTAGCCTTGGAAATAGAATATAAGAAGGAGCAAGTGCTACCCGTTGTTAGAAATTGGCGGTTTGTCTCTCTAGTCAGGCGGCTTGCAGCTCGGGCAGTCTGGCGGTTAGTCCAGGCGGCTAGTTCAGGCAGTCTGGTTGTCTGGCGAGTTTGTACAGAGGTCTGGTAGTGATCCTCTGCTGGCGGTCTGATGATAAACCGCAATTACGGCCTGGTGGCAATCCGCAGTTGTGGTCTAGAGATTTACAACATCATCGGTTTGATGATTACCCGCAGATGCGGTCAGGTGGCAACCCGCAGCAATGGTCTGATGATTAGCCACAACTGAGGCCTAGTTGCACCACGCAGTTGTGGTCTGGCGGCTTGCCCAACGGTCTTCCCTGACAGACTTGCGGTTTCCCTTGGTGCTGTTGGGAGCTTTGTTATTCTTTTATATAGTGTATGGTTTGACATTGTCAAACTGCACAAGCCGCGCAACCTGTATTTAGTCTCACATCGTTTGTTGTAATTCTCTCATCTCCCCTAGTTTCTATATGAAAGTATCTATTTGCCTACCTAAATCACCTAGAGGGGAGTGAATAGGTGAGATCTGCGTCTTTTGCGAAATAAAAATTTGAGAGAGTAAAACACAACAAGTAATCAAGCACAAGACAGACGACATAAGGAATTATAGTGGTTCCCCAATCTTGGGTACGTCCACTCTCCACCTCACGAATCTAGAACCATGGGTAGCCTTGGCTACTCACTAGATCTTGGATTCAAACAATCCTACACCTCGTAGCAACGCTCCTACAACTCGGAGTTTACACATCCCTACAAACTCGAACCCCCAAAATGGGATCTACACTCGGAATAATAATAATCTTCCTACAAGCTTGGAGACAAAGCTCCTACAAGAGTTGAAATAAATTTTACAACAAGAAGAAGATTTTTCTTCCAAATATGAGATCTTCAGAGTTCTTCCCTCTTGAAACTTGAAATTCTTGAAGAGGATGTTGAGGAAGAAATCTTGATAAAACACGATCCAAAATTCTAAGATCCGACACGATCAAATGATTGATTGAAGAACTTGAATCTTTGATCAGTAGAATCTTTTCTTTTGTTGAATCACTGGATCAAGGAGGAAGTGACAGGGAAGAACGACGATGGTAGTGTACGACTTTTCCCGATCTAGAATTTGTGGCGATTCTGAATTTCTGTAATTTCTTCTTTTAGGGTTAGCGAATCCTTGAAAAGACATTATATAGGAAATCCACCAACGGTCTGAAATCATTTAAGGAATGATGATCAATCATATTAACAAAGATTAATATTTGAAATCCCGTTCGACGAATAGGAATGACAGAAATCCAGTTCGACGAATTTAATGAAATCTCGTTCGACGAATTATGAACTCTGAATTTTCTGCAACTGCATTCTTCGAAAGACATATTGATTTTTCGAAAAGAACTTGATCTTTCGAAAAATGGCACACACTTCTCGCGAAAATGCTTCACACAGAATTATCTGAACAGTGGAACTAATATTTCGAAAGCAACTTTCTTTCTCGAAGAATGAATCTGATTTTTCGAAAACAGTACTTCTTTTTCGAAAAACGGACTTGGTTTTTTCGCGAAATCAACAGGGCATTTCTCGAAAAATAAAATTTAGAAGTATTTAGACAGTTTTTCTAAAAGTTTTTCTGTTTCTCGAGAACAGTTCTACTTTCTCAAAAAATGTATCTAGTCCTTTCGAAAAACATTCTTCTTTTTGAAAAATGGACTTAGGAAAATTTTTAGAAAACATTTCTTTTCCTCTTTGTACAAGGACTAGCAACCCTTCCTTTCTTCCATGCTTTAGTACTTAAAAATGAAGTACATCCCAATAGAGAGGTTACACATGAGTCAACACCATGGATCATACAATGAGTGATTATATTGCATGGTCCTGTGTTAAGTGACTCATTGTAAACTAACATTGGTCTACACTTAGCAATAATAACCAGTAAGCACTCAACTAGAAAATAGCATCAAATACATACTTAATTCATCTTAGTTCAAAGGTGACTTCACACAAATCAAGGTTATTATGGATACAATACCCAACAATCTCTTCCTATTTGTAGAAGTCAGAACCCTCTACACTAAGGTAAATTATATCAAAATAATAAAAAGAACTTACTAACAAACACAATAACAATTGCAATGAGAAATGAGAAATAATATAACATCAAAATTCAAAATTATATATATAGAGAGAGTATATCCATAGAGATGTCCAGATTCACAAAATTTTATAAAAATAAGATCATTTTATAAAACTGATAGAGATGTCTCTTCTGATAGCTGTAGGGTTTAGGATAGTACTTTGGAGACTTAGGAGGAGCTTTAGGATTGTTCCGGCCATATTCCCTTTCATACATTCTCCTCTTAGTCAAAGATTTTTCATACAACTCCCACTCCTGGGAACTGTAATGATCATTTCTGTCTTCATTAAAATCTACTACCAACTTTAAAGTCTCAAGAATAAGTGACTTAGAAGTTGGGCTCCACACCTCAGCAAATTCTTGTGCTTTTATTTTCTCAGCTTCTTGACTTGGAATAGATCAGCTGGCAGAGGCACCCTCACCATATTTCCTTCTTTTTGGCACTTACACTTCAGGAGGAAGATCTTGAGGATACTCTTGTTAATCAGAAGTTCATACATGGTAGTAGTCTGCAGGAGGAGCTTCATAAATTTCTGGTCTGGGAGAGAATGCAGGCATGCAGATAGTTGGATTAAGTTGAGGAGGTGGAGCTTCATTTTGATTGACTGGAAAGTCTGGAAGGATCTGATTATGAATCCATATGGTAGTGTCATAAGTGTGAAACTTTACACCATGAATCTGTTTCTCTACATCTGTACTGATCTCTTTCAATTTAGCATTCCATAGTACCTTCATTTCTTCACCAGATTTTGTTAAATATTCTTTTACTTTGTCCTCCCCCTTTCTGAATTCTACAGAGAGGGTTGCTATGGCTTCTTCTTTGAATTTCCCAACTTCCTCACATGTTTTGAAATTCTGTTCTGCAATTTTCTTTTCCAATTGAATTTGATTGTTTGCAAGAGTGACTGATTGTTCCATTACTTGACCAATACTAGTAATTGTGTGGTTTATGGCTTTTCCTCCAATTTGAAGCAGTCGTTTGAACTCATCTGTATTATGCTGAATCTCAGCAAAGCCTCTGCTCATCTCTTTCTCTAGAGCAGTGACTTTGTCAGTAACTTCTTTGAGAGACTTATCAAAGTACTCTCTTTACTGTGTAAGCATAGATTCTATTTTACCCAATAGGGTGTCAGCAGGAATAATATCAGTTGGAGGAGGTGGAGGAGGGAGAGCTGGAGTTGTCCAGATAGGGATCTCTTCAATCACAACTGAACTCTTACCTCTCTTGAAAGGTAGTATATCATCCCCTTCCTCACCTAGGATAGTGGGGATAGAGAAATCCAAATTCCTCATGGGAGGTTCTGCAGGTTCTGGTATGATTTCTTCTTCATCAGTTAATACAATTTCATTCTCCCCCTCAATATGTGCCTGGGGCTGAGAGTCTTCTAGTATCTCTTTTGGAGGAATTTCTCCAGGGGTCTTTTCAGGGATAGCTTCAGGGGACTTTGCAGTAGTATTTTCAGTAGGCTTCTCAGGAGGGATGAACAGGGGTTCATCTGAATTGAGTTCTTCTATCATTTTGTTGATGGCCTCTATAGTATTATCCAGTAAGGTGTCATGATCAGAGGAAGAATCAACATTCATACCTCAGCCACCATCATGTGCAGGGGTGCACTGCTCATCATTAGACTGATCTATGTTTTCCTCTTCCACTGCTGCATCAATATCAACAACTTTCTTAGGTAACTGAGCTGTAGGAATATCTGTGTGAATTACAGTCTCTGGTATCTCAGCTTGTTGTACTTCTGAAGGAGCGGGCTCCCCCTCAACAACTGCACCAGATGTGCTAGCTGCATTAGTGTGAGGAGGAGATGGGATCCTGTCCTCATCATCAAAGAGAATCCTTGGGGCTGGTGGAGCCTGGCCTGGCCTTGGAATTCTTATTTCTCATCTATTTATGGAGGCTAGTGTGACTTTCTTCAGGTGATGAACAGACACACCTTTGGACATGTCGAAGGTTTCTGGGTGTACTTGATTGAGATATAGGGTGATGATCCTGGCATAATCGGGTGTCTTTATACTGTCCTTTATCTTATCAAAGTGCATTTGACCTCATTGGAATTTCTTGCGACAAATCACTGCTATCATTATGTCGAAGAAATTTGTGGATATATATCCAATGGAGTGAGTTGTGCAGAGTAGGACTTTGCCTAGAATATCAGCCAGGAGCTTGCTTTCGGTATTCATGTTCGGTCATCGAATGAAATTTGTGGATTCAGGGAGACCACAAAAGGACATAGCCCTAGAGTAGTCTGGTTCTTCTAAGTAGTCTTTCTCATCAATTGAGGGCAATTTCAAAAATTCTGTCAAAGAGGATGCCTGGATCTTGATTTTCATATTCCTGACCTAGCTTTTCAATAACTTCCCAGTTCTTTTAATCTTTGCATTTCTGAAAACTATTCGATATCTGGAATGAATACTTTGCAAGGTTGCTCAAGAATAAAAGTGAGGTCGGCAGATTCAAGTAGAAGAATGACGTTTTTGAAATCATCGGAAATTTCAGTGATTCCAGTGCGAACGAACTCACTGTCGAACCCTATCTTAGTAGTAGGAGCCATAGATTACAGAGGTTTAGAGATGTTTGACCTATTGAAGAAGAGCGAAGGATTTTGCGGCAAGAATGGCGGAACCGGAGGAAATGAATCGCCGTTCTTCGAAAATCCCTATTCTTGAAATTTTGGATATTCTATGGACAACCCTATTTATATATATAATTAGAAATTTTGAAAATAAAGACAGGTGTACTTGAATGGCGGTTCAAATTCTCAAAAAAAATTTCGGCGAGCAGATTAGTGTGTTTTTCGAAAAGCTGACACTATTTTTCAAAAGGGATGGAATTTTTCGAAAAGTGTATAAAGGTTTTTCGAAAAGTGGGAAGGTTTTTCGAGAAGTACATAATTCTTTTCGAGAAATCCATAAATACTTTTTGAGAAATCCACTTCTAAGTCTAAATTTTTCTGAGGGTTTGCTGACTCCTTCCTTGACTTGAGCTGTGAACTTTTCAGCACTCCATGTCGAGCATACCAAGTTCTATCTTGAAAAGCGAGAACTTGCTCTCGTCCAGTGGCTTCGTGAAAATATCTCCAACTTGTCTATCTGTGGGAACATACTGGAGGTTGATATCCCCATTCTCCACATATTCTCGAATGAAATGGTATCTTAATTCGAGATGCTTCGTCCGGCTGTGAGAAACTGTATTGTTGGCGATTTCTATAGCACTGAAGGAGTCACAAAACATAGGAATGTCCTAAACTTCAAGTTATAGTCTTCAAATTGGTTCTTTATCCAGAGAAATTGTGCACAACAACTGCCTGCAGAAATATATTTTGACTCGACTGTTGACATGACAACACAATTCTATTTCTTGCTGCTCCAAGATATGAGTCTTCTTCCAAGGAATTGACAAGTCCCAGAAGTGCTCTTTCTATTGTCTTTGCTACCTGCAAAGTCTGCATCTGAAAATCCAATTAGTTCTCTATCATTATTTCTTGGGTACCATAAACCAAGATTGGGTGTTCCTTTGATGTATCTCAAAATCCGCTTTGCAGTAGTGTAGTGAGATTTCTTAAAGTTCACCTGATATCTAGCACACACACATGTTGTGAACATTATGTCAGGCCTGCTAGCAGTAAGATAGAGCAAAGATCCAATTATGTTTATGTACTTGGTTTCATCGAAAGGTTTCCCTTTCTCGTCCTTGTCCATAGACATAACTGAAACCATTGGAGTCCTCATAAAGGTTGCATTCTCCATTCCAAATTTCTTAACCAACTCCTTGGTGAACTTCGTCTGAAAGATGAAAATTTCAACTTCTGATTGTTTCACCTGAAGTCCTAAGAAATATTTCAGCTCCCTTGTTTACCTCTAAACTCTTCTTCGTGTTCATTCTTGCACCAACTTGAAATTAATTTTTGCATTCCAAGAAAACATTCAACTAGTGAACTTGTTGCTTTTGAGCATCCAAATAAATGATTATTTGCAGACTCGCTTCGTTAGATGGATAAAATGCCAAGATCTAATATGTTTTTGTTAAATGTAGTTGACCATTTCTGCCTAATCTTGAAAGGATCATTAAGCCATCGATTATCATGCAAGTTGCCACAAAATACCATCTCTCTCCAATTTGTTTCAAAGTTCATTCCACTATCACATTTGTTCACGCAACTATAAAATAAAGATCGAATCGACTTATCTTGACTGAAACTTGGTACCTTCGATGATGCTTTCTTCGAAATGTCTCATTGGCACAACAGATGTCGAGTTGATATTAAAGCTCTCTCAATACCAACAACCATCGCTTGATCTTGATTAGTGAAAATCATTATGGGTTGCTTACCCCCAAAATATTTTAGAAAGGATTGGAAAACCCCGCAAAATGATTCAATCGTCTCCTCCGCTACGAATACCCCTCTAATGAAAACATTTTGTCAGTCGTGATTCACTGCAATAGAAGGAGCACATGCCAAACTGTACTTGTTCATCCTATAGGTGGTGTCAAATATAATTACATCTCCGAAACAATCATAATCAAGTTTTCATTGACCATTAATCTAAAAGAAAGTGTGCAACATGTTATGCTCATATGTCTGCACATCAAAAGAGAACATGTTATCCTCATGATGTATTTCTTTGAATATTTCCAACAATTGTGATGCATCTCCATTCTCTATTAGTGCTCTTTTCTCTCGATGTACATAATTAAATGCATCTGTTTTAGAGAATCCCACATTTTGAGACCCACCAACTTCATCTGCTAAAAGGTTATATGCATGAACGGGTCAAATACCGGCTCTCGTCATATTTTTAATGAGTGTTGCTTGATGATCAGATATATGACGATGCGTTCTCAACAAATGTGTATCCACCAATGGAGCCAGTGGGTAATTATGCTCTTCAATTGTAAGACCCCATTTTTTTTCTTTTTGAAACACCGGGGTCTTAGGCCCAGAACCGCCGCTTTGCGGTGACACCTTCACGCCCTGAAGGGTCATCACCGCGAAACGTCGATTATGCCGGCCGATTCGATCACAATTGTAGCAAATAATTAAAAGACAAGTCCACAGAAAATCACATCAGAGCAATAATATCTCCACGAAGTGAGAGTCCACAAAATATATAAATGTACTGAAAATAAGAGCTTAAGCCCGATACACCAAATCCTCAATACATAGTCACTCAACCGGAAGCAAAATAAAACACTTCTAAGGTCAGGGGCTCACAGTCCCAGCTGTCTGAACTCCTGAGCTAGACTGCCCTATCTCCAAACGGGCCGACCTCCGGGGCTACTCCTCCATGCTGGGCTCCATGATCCCCTAAATGATGTGCTCTGAAAACCGTTAGTCTATAAGACTAAGTCCTATCATCCCCACCCCTTCCCCCATAGCCCCTAGGCACCGAGCGGAGAGGAAGAAAGGGGAGGACTTGAAGGTGGAGAGTAATCAAGAAACAGATGGCAGTGGACCTATACTAGCAATTTTATAGTACATGTGGCAGTAAAGTAAAGTACGAAAAGTAACCTTAACTTATACGGAAACATATAAGCAAGGGATCTTCTACAGGGCTCCCATCGTATAAAGAGTCTCATATCAATTTATACATTGGGATGTCGGTTATTAACAACATATATATATATATATATATATATATATATATATATATATATATATATATATATATATATATATATAAAGAGTTTAACCATAATTTATAAACTTGCCCACACAAGCTTATAGGCCAAGGGGTCGTTTTGCAGGGCATATTGTATAAGCGTCCCATACCACTTATACAATAAGTGACATGAGTTTTATGCTATGATTATGCTATGACATGCTAGTGGGTTATGATGCGATCATACAAGTGCAACTCACCCACCCAATTCTGTGCACACAGACCTTTAGTTCCCCCTTTCTGGAGCCTCACCTCCCAGGATGCCTCCGTAGTGGCAGACGGAAGCGGTGGGTTGGGCCTCGCCCACCTCTAAACTAGTAAAGAACTACCGGTCAGACCTATCGTACGCCTCAACGCTGGTGCACTAAGCGGACTCCTGCGTACTCTTGCCGGCTGGCGCACCAGACTTCTGTTGGCGAAGTGCTAGCCACACTTGCCGAGTCAACGTATTGGCGTCAGTGCATTGACACTCCAATACCGAAGACCCACCACCTTTACTTTATGCACATGCAACCTTATGTATCAGCACCGAGCCAAAGCTCCCCGGACCATCCCGTCCGTCACAAACATCAACCGAGCCAAAGCTCGTCGGGTCATCCTGCCCCTCACAAATATCAACTGAGTCAAAGCTCGCCGGGCCATCCTGCCCCTTTCCACAACCACCGAGCCTACCGCCCGAACATCCTAGTCAAACCAACTTCCCGAGACACCGAGGGTGTGAAAGTGAGCCCCTAATTATTCTAGTTGCTCTTTAAGATTTATCACTCCTACAGTTTACGTTAGCCCAGGACTGCCCAAGGTATACCCCGTGAAGGGCTCTCGAAGGCACTAGGAACTACGATGGGATTACGCCCAAAGCTCCCTTTCGCAAGGCACTTACTATTATTGGTTGTTACCCGATTTCCCAACCATTAATTAATTTTACTGAATCTAGCCCTAGTGCATTAAACACTTCCTCCCTACGGGAAGGATGATCTTTCGCCGATCCCGAGCACCACCTAACACTAGTCAACCTCACACTCTACTAATCCTGTCTTCCAATGATGAACTCCTTTATTTACCCAAACCAGTAACCTCCTGAGTATTTCAACTCTTCAAAATTCATTACCCACTCTAGTTCAGTTTCCTCAGTTACTATATGCAGACCACCCTATACTATATGAGATGTATAAAGGAGGTACTCCGGATAGTCTTCCAAATCTCCTATAAAATTTACCAGAGGTCTATCATAACAAATTTAGTCTAAAATCAGAGATTCATAATTTTTCTAATTAATTTAATATTTATTGAATTTTCCCAAATGTTTGTTCATGGGCAATTTTGAACATGAACTATATGATCTACTCAAGTAATGGCCACCCAAAACTTTTGATCACTAAATAACAGAGATATATTACTAGAGACTAATTTCCATAATTTTTCAGAAAATATTTGACCTCTAATTAATTTATCCAATATAATTCCCTTAATCATATGTAAAGAAGGAAGTACCAAAATTATTCATCAGAAAATTATATAAAAATTACAGAATCTTACTATGGTACAGAAAGGGTCATTGTGCAAAAATCATAATTTTACCGGCTTGCTAGATACCAAAATAAATTTAATTAAGTTTTCATGGGAAACCATACTTAATGAAGCAACCCTTAGAAATAATCTGCCAAAAATCCCATAAACATTTATAGAGCTTTAGAACATAATAAAAAGTCATCTAGCTAAATTTCATCAATTTCTAGCAAGTATTTACTTCATAATAAATTTCTAAGTAAATAATACAAATTACAAAATTGTTAATGAAGTATCCAAAATAATAATCTTAAATTCATAACAAAATCTCCAGAGCTTATACTAACTTGAAACACTACTCTACCCAAATATCATCACTGTTCAGTGAGTTTTAGTGACATTTTCTATCACTACAAGGTTTGTGCCCTAAACTAAGGTTAGGGTTTCGAGGGACCTATTCACCTTAGAATCTATTTTAAATTTCTTCAAGAGGATTCTACCTACCTTAGAATTCTCTCTCCCAAGTTTCAAGTCAATCCAAGGTCTTTTGACCCTATGCTCTTCAAACCCTAAAAATCCCCATTAAGGGACCTACCCTATGGTTCTAGGGATACCCTACACTTAACCACCCCAAATTCCATTGGAGGGTGAGTCATACTATAAAAAGTCAGTGGCCAAAATATCAACCTTTGTTGAGGTGATTTGACCACTCAAAACCCAAAGGGGATGCTTGACCTATTTAACCCTAAAAGGGGTCAACCTAGGGTTGGTTCAATACCTAACCAAAACATCTCCAAATGAGATGAAAATTTTACCAGAGCCCTAACATGCCCTCTAAGACCTCCCACCCAAATTTGGGGGGATTTTGAGGTGTTTAGGACACCTAATTAATTTACTCTTGGATTATTACAGTTTTCTAAAAACTATAGAAAAATGTTCTCCAAAAACTCTGAATTTTGGACAGGCCCTAGGTATAGCTAGGGTAGACTCCCTGCCCAAATTTCAGATCATTTGGACAAGGGATGAAGGGTGGGCATCCATTTGAATCTCAGGATAGCCCTAGATATAGGGCCCACCAAAATGGGTGTTGTGGTCTATCCAGGACTCCAAATTGAGTGAAATAAATTTTAAATAAAACTAGACATCAAGGGCTTCATTTCCTATGTTGACCACTTTTTCTGTTCTAGGCTCTAAGTATTTTTAAAAAGTAAAACCAATAAATACAAAAATCTGTGACATAATAAAATAATCAGAAATATTTATACTATAGTTTTAAATCTGATATGCCACGAATCTTGGCGCAAGATGGACGGGATCCGTTCATCTTCTACCTTGAGCCGACGGCCAGGATTTATTCTTCCTGGGCCGTTTTCAAGCGGCTGCCGCCGGCCATCCAGCCGCCTCCCCGGCCGGCCACCGCCACCATCACCTCCATTGAGGTGTTGGCTGTCGCCAGGCGACGTCACAGCCGCCGGAGAGCCCTATTCCAGCGATCCCGAGGGTTGCATTTTTGCGGAAAAACCAGGAACGTTTCTCTTTGGATCGGGTTCAATTGAGCCCGAACCTTGGCCCTAAAGACTCCTAAGATCTACCCATGAAAGAAGGAGAGGAGGAGGACCTTGTCGGCGCCCTGAAGTCGAGAAGATCGTCGGAAAGCCATCTTTGAAGGCGGCGCCGCTTGGTTTCTGCAACAACACAGTGGGGAGGCTCAGTTTCTTCAGGTAAGGGTTGGGAAATCCTCCTCTCGGCCCCCTGATGGTGTTTAAAGCATCAGAGAGGGAGGGGAGAGGCTGGATTATCAATGGCCATTAAGGCCATTAATGGCTACATTCGGCCATGGTGGAGGAGGCTGAATCAGGCCCTTGGTGGCCAGGGAAGTGGCTGGAAACTTCTCCCCTTCCCTAGGGGAGTTGAATTCAGCCATTAAAGGTGGCCTTTGGCCTCCCCTTGGCCGAGTCCCTTCCTTCCCCCTTCATCCATTTTTCTTTCTCCTCCATAACCATGGAAATGAAGCTCACCCTCTCTCCTAGTCACCAAGTTGACTTGGTCAATCTGGAGGTCTATTGGCAGCCCATCCATACACATTATGATTAATTAAAATAAAGTTAGCCCAAGTGGGGGAAGTGGGCTTGAGCTTGGGTTAGCTTATTTGGCTAATTTGACTTAACCTTAAGGTAGAGTTGACCTTAGTCAACATGGCCATTTGGGTTGACCCCAGTGGGTCCCTCGTGACCCATTGGCCTCCCCTAAGGTCTATGTAGGGTTGGTTAGGGTTGACTTGGCACCTTGGAGGTCACTTGTCCCTTGGTAAGGGCACTTTGACCTCTTTAGGGTTAGAGTTGACTTGGGTCAACATGACCATTTGGGTTGACCCCAAGGGGTCCTTGGTGACCCCATAGCTTCCCCTGAGGTATAGGAAGGGTTATGTAGGGTTACCTTGCACTTTGGAGGTCACCTACCCTTAGTAAGGGTACTTTGACCAGATTAGGGGCTTGAGTTGACTTGGGTCAACTTGGCCTCTAGGGCTGACCCCAATGTGTCCTTAGTGACCCATTGACCTCACTTTAGGTCTAGGAAGACCTGGGAAAGGTTGGTTGGGCACATTAAAGGCCAACTGCCCTTTGTTAGGGCACCTTGCCCAATTTAGTCCTATGGTGGTCTTAGGTCAAATTGGTCATTTTGGGTTGACTCCAATGGACCCTTAAGGCTCTAGTGGACCCTCTGATAGGTTAGTAATGTTGTGGTGTGGTCATGGAGTCATGGTGAAGCCCTAAGTTCAAACCCTAGGTTTTGTGATGAGGTTGTGCCATAGGCAGACCAAGGTGATCCTCACCTTGGCCTTTTATCACTTGACCCTTTTTAGCTTCTTTGGGTTTTGTCACGGCCTAGTCATGGCCAAAACCACTCTTAGGGGTCTATTTGGAAATGGGATGTTACATCAATAAACTTAGAAATTTGACAGTTCTTTCCTTCTTCATCATCTGTAAAGTGTAGGCACACCAAATATCCAGTTTGAGTATCAAGTTTGTGAAACTTCCTTTGCACCTCAGCCCCCGCCTTAAAACCTTATAACCAGCTTTCGCGCAACAATATTCACAACCATTTATAATCCTTGTATGAGTCCAATAATAAATGTGTTGTTTTCGGATGCCAAAACTCATATTTCTGGCATACTCAACATACATTGTGTATGCTTCTTCATCAGTATGAACTGCATGAAAAACTCTTGCATCATTGCTTCCCTGCATAGAAAAATAATGCAGTATTTATCTACATTACTGTGGTAAAAGTCTCAAATATGCGCTCAGAGTGCATTTGCTTGATAAAAATCCGAAATTATAGTAAATTTTTATTGTACATACCGTCTGAGAAACATGATCAATTTTCTCATATTGTGTATTTGTTTCCATATCATCATAATGAGCGCTATGGAAATCAGTTTCAACACTAATTTCCTGTATTTGAACTAAAAAAACATTTGTAATTATCCTTACATATTTTTTGCAACATAGCAATCAGCTAGTGTCATACTGTTTATATATTTTTTTCCGGAGAAAAGCTAAATACGGCCGTATATAAGAATAATAACATATTAAATACTGATGTATCACATTCAGAAGGATTTTCTAAAATAAAGTACGCTACATTCAAGAAAAATTTATGCATCAGGTTATATGGATGATCAACTTTCTTGGAACGCAAATCTTATACTTCCATAGCTATTTCCTCGCAAATGTACGACAATGTGTAAGAAATCCTCTTCGCGTCTCTGTAATGGTTCGCCGGATGAGATGGATGAGGCCGGGATTTGCGTGGGAGGAGGATAGACGGAGTAATGGTTTGTCGGAGGAGGATAGACGTGTAATGGTTCGCCGAAGGAGAAGGATGAGGCCGTGAATTGTTGGGGAGTCGAATAGACGGTGTACTGGGTCGTCGAAGGAGTCGCGACGGTGTAATGGTTTGTCGGAGGAGAAGGCTGAGGCCGGGATTTGTTGGGGGGGGGATAGGATTTTGTTATTCTGCATGAGGTGAAATCTAGAAAACATTTCGAGCCTGAAAAATCCCGGTCAATTTTTGGGAACGATTGTTGGCCCACTCCCAAAATCTCCTATTTATTCTCCCACCTATTTCTAGGTGAGAGTAACTCACCTAAATTTTTTTCCTTTTCAGCTGCTTGTCCGTTGGTCTAAGCGAAGAAAATGAAGTCTGGAGAAACCAGTTGTGACCATCTCAACTTCGTGAAAACTAAATAATACTTTCTTCGTCAAGGTCTTTTATGGCGGCGTGATTGAAGGTAATTTTCATTTTCCTTGTTCTACTTAATCCTACATTTATTTGGGGGCATAGTTTATAAAGTTTCACCTTATAGTTCTCTATGTTTAAATTGTGTACCGTTGTGATGTCTTAGATATTGCAGTTGATTTTTTCACCTATATAAATTTATGTCTACAATTACAGTGTTGGTTATGTTCCTTGTTGTTATTTGTTTGTAAATATGGTTTCATTGCAGGTGCATTTAGAATTTGAGGTTGCAATTGCATTTTTTTTAAATTGCGTTCTGATTTTGACGTTGTAGTTGCATTCAAAATTTGCAGTCTGCAGTTACTCTCGAGAATATATGTTTGCAGTTACTCTCGGCCGACCGGCCCTCCCACGGCCACCACCTAGTGGTTGTAAGGCCGCACACACACAACATACCTCAAGGCCGTGCGAGAAGGTGGCTGTCCAAAAATCTCAAGGCCGTTGGAGACTCGCCGGCCGTCCCTGCTCGTTGTAGAACATCCCAATTCCGATGTTCATTCCTCTATGGTCGTTCCAAAGGAGCCCTAAAATTATTTTTTGGGGTAAGATTTCACCCATTCTTTTTTTAATGTCAGCTCCCCAATTAATTATTTTTTAACTTCACTATCAATTGGAGAGTAAATAGTTAGAATATTTTTGTTTTTCTCCATCATTAGGGTTCTTAAATGACTTTTTTTCGTTTAGAATTTCAATTAGCTCCAAGATTTTCAAGTTAAAAAGAACATCGTTAATTTGTAGATTAAAATGAGTTATTGAGATATAAAATTATTGATATATGAAGATTATTTTGAAAAAACTTTAGTAGATGTTGGAGCATAGTTTAATACAAGACCTTTTGTAGCAAGGAAAAAATAGTATATATAGTTTATAATCATCTTCAGTTTTTGGCTCCTACATCTACTTGATTTTATAATCAAGCAAGAGTAGGAGTGAAAGTTGAGTTGAGCCGGCGCGTGACCTTGATAAGTGATGGGGTTTTCCCTAAGAGTTGTTCAGTCAAGCCTGAGGACAACCCCGGCCCAACCAGCGCAACCACTAAGGGTGCAGACAAACGACCACTCGGCCGCAAAGGCCACGCCCGCGGGCGGCCCGGCCCGCACTGAGCTCTCGGTCAAGCGCGCGCCTGTGCGCACCCAGGGAAGCGTGCCCCTGCGCGTGTCCTGGGAAGCGCGGGCCTGCATGCGCTCTGGGCCGCGCGCACATGTGCCGCGCTCTGGGAAGCGCACACCTGCACGCACAGGGCCAGGCCGTGCGCAGTGCGCGACCTTCTTCCTTGGCAGCCTGGCCCTCTGTTGCAAGACGCGGGCCTCCGCCTTGCCCTCTGGCCGCCCGTCAAAGCTGCCGCCCCTAGTAGGGGCAGCCCTTGTTTCGCCCTGAACGGGCGGCAACTTTGCCGCCCGTACTGGCCGCCGCCCCTCACAGGGGCGGCCCTTGTCTCGCCCAGAAAGGGCGACAACTTTGTCGCCCGTACTCGATCGCCACCCCTCACAGGGGCAGCCCTTGTTTTACCCAGAACGGGCCGCAACTCTGCCGCCCGTACTGGTTGCCGCCCCTCACAGGGGCGGCCCTTGTTTTGCCCAGAACGGGCGGCAACGTTGCCGCCCGTACTGGCCGCCGTCCCTCACAGGGGCGGCCCATGTTACGCCTAGAACGAGCAGTAATTTTGCCGCACGTACTGGCCGCCGCCCCTCACAGGGGAGGCCCTTGTTCCGCTCAGAACGGGCGGTAATTTTGACGCGCGTACTGGTCGCCGCCCCTCACAGGGGCAGCCCTTGTTTTGCCCAGAACGGGAGGCAATTTTGCCGCCCGTACTTGGTTGCAGCCCCTCCCAGGGGCGGCCTTTGTTTCTCCCAGAACGGGCTGCGGCTTCGCCTCCCGTGCTTGCCCTCCACCCCTCACAGGGGCGGCCCTCCTTTGGGTCGAAACAGACGGCCATTTGGCCGCCCATCCTCCTCCACAGGCCCTGATTAGAGGCGACCTCGCCTTCCCCTCGGCCGGCCTGCCTTCCGTTGGCGGCCGACAGTATTCCTCCGGTCAAGCATGACCTTTGCCGGCCAAGGGTCTCCCCGTCATCGGCCTCTGTCCGCCCTGCATATCCCCCACCATCTGATCGCACTTTCGTGATCGCCCCGGTCAGTTACGTGGGTAACTACCCATGTAACCGCTTGCATGATCTCTCGTAACGGGGAAAGTGCCTTGCTATAAATAGGGTGGTCTGTATTTAACAAAATTAATGTGCATATTAAATCATAGTCTCATAAAAATAATTATATTAAAAACGGCCTATTACTAGCAATCATGGTGGTTATGGGCTGCGGATAACCGCATAACCTCCATAACCACCCATGAAGCCTATAAACAGGGCATCAGATCCCCCTTTAATTCTCATTCTCTCCCTAACTAGAAAATCCTCCTACGAATTTTCTCTCTCCTTACTCTTTCATATCATTCATTCCTTCTCCTCCTTCGAAGATCTTCAAGCACTCCTTGAAGATCTCCTTCGTCTTCGAAGGCTCCTTCGAAGATCTTCATCTTCTCCGTCCTGAAAATCCTCCTATAGAATTTCTCTCTCATCCTCCTACAGAATTTCTCTCTCCTCCACTTCTCTCCTTGCGCGCCTTTGCATGTGTCGCCTCCTTGCGCGCGTCTATTCCTTGCGCGCTCCCGCGTGCTCCGCCTCCTTGCGCGCACCGCCTCCTTACGCGCTCTCTAGCACATCTCTTCCTGGAGCGCTCCACGCGCTCTCCGCCAACAGGCGCCCCATGCGTTCTCTACTAACAAGCGCCCCACGCATTCTCTGCCAACAACCGCCTCGTGCGCTCTCTTCCAATAAGCGCTCTGTGCGCTCTCTTCCAGCAAGGGCCTCGCGCGCTATCCATCGGCCAGCATTCAACACACTCCGCCATCAAGTCCGCTGCAAGCGTACCTCCGTGTGTTCCGCTCTCAAAACCGCTGCAAGTGTTCAGCGCCCTCAGTTCAGCAGGGAGCCTACCAAACATCAGCAATTCTCGACGATCCACGGAGGATAGGACGTGCCCAGCGCGCCGCACGAGCTTTCAAGCCCCAGACCTCAGAACAAGTGCAACAAGCTGCTCCCGCCTCCAAGAACTATCAGAGGATTCTATAATACAACGAACGTATAGCTCCCTGTAGCACACAAAGAAATTGTTAGCTCTGCAAACGGTGGTATGTCGCTCTGCGGGCTCTTCTCTCTCTCCCCAATAATTGTAACGAGAGGCGGCATGTCGCCCTCGAGTTCTTGAAAAAGCCTCATAATAACACTCAGATCTAGTGAAGGTTTGGTCAGCACATATCCAGCCACGTGGTTTTTCACCTCTTTCCGGGATTTTCCACGTCAAAAAATTGCCTTGACAACTTTCTATTTTCTGTGTCTGTTTGCGCGCTTGACCTCTCCTAGCTGAAAAGCTCGTGAGCTCGAAAGCTCGAGCTCGAGCTCAATATATTAGTCTCGATCTCGAGCTCGAGCTCGAGTCATGCAAAATGAGTCATCATCGAGCTCGAGCTCGAAATATTTAGCTCGAGCTCGAGCTTGGGAATTTTGCCAAACTCGACTCGAGCTCGACTCAAGCTCGACTCGAGCTCCACTCATTTATACCCCTAAAAATGAGTAAGACACATGATCACTGCCTTAAAAAGTTGCACCACTCTCCGATAGAGCTTTCAACTGATGTTCACTCCTCAAATATACAATACCCAACTAAATCCTGAAAACACTGATGTACGCGGACACCGAAGAAGCATCGAGAACCCAAACTCTCAATTAAGTAAATGTAGGAAGAAGATCGCAAGAAAATGAAAACAACAAGAAAAACAAAATAGACAGAGAATACGCGTTGATATCAGTTATGAGAAAACTCCTATATAAGAATCTCATGAAACAGCAAGAACTAATCATGAATTCAATGTACAACAGTTATATTAACTAAAATATATTTTCTAATATTTCCATCATAAAATAATTAAGGCATAAGCGAGCAAATTGCATAGAGAACGTGTGCAAAAATTTACGTTGTAGAATGCAAATAACATAGAAATCGACACAGGGCAACACAACATCAAGGAAATCAACACAACTATGTAAAGAACTAACAATCGACGTGATGTCAAATGGTAATCGACATATGTAGCACAGAATAGAAATTCGGCACTACGAGAATAGAAATAGAAGCAAAGTTGAAATATCTTACAAAAAGTCAGAAACGATTCTGTAAAATAAATACAATTTAATTCAATTATTCCCTAAATCTCAAATTCCAAATTCAAATCCGGACTGATACAATGTGTGTGTCCATGCGCGTGTGATTCATAGTTTCTCATTATATTCCTTTGAACAAAATAGAAGTAAATTCATTTATATATCCACAAACATGATTGGAGATAAGTATTGTGAGACTATACATGTCTTCCTTTCCATCATGAAAGCTTTCCCTCCAAACATCTGGAATTCCCTCCATTTTAATTTTTGACTATTCTAACAAATGATGTGAACTCAAGCACCAAACACCACACAAGCTCCAATAAATATTATGAATTAAATATTTTTAAATAGAATTTCTTACATTTTTACCATTGATGCCTCTAGAGCATACGCAATAAAAAATGCATTGATACAACGGACCATAAGTCAAACACGAAGAAAAATTAAAACCAACACAAACTTGGAAAAAATTCCTAGTCACACACTACTACTGCCAAAATGTAATGATCCGGATGAAGAAAATGTTCAAAGCATATTGAAATCCTTCCGGTAATCGTAATAACAAGATTGTGAAATTGTGGTAGCAATCATAGTTATGTTGTGAAATTGTGATAGTAATCATAGTTATGTTGTGAAATTGTGGTAATAATTGCTATCGCAACTGTTTACTTGCTATTGAAACTTGCATGACAGCATTTCTAACCTAAATTCCATTTTTGAGTTATCACAGGTAGCATCTGACCACACTTGCATGTCAGCCGTGACATTTTGGCATACAATGTCATTTTGAGAAAATAATATTGGCATGTCTCAGACATTGGCTCCGTTTGGCACGGTGATGGAGGCCATTAACACGGGATTAAATTGTCATTTGTTAATGCCCACCTAAGAAACTTCATCCACTCTTATGTTCAAAATGATGATGTTTGTTAGGTGATCCTTAAGAAATGACATTTTAACTCGTGCATTTACGACCGCCACCACCCGTGCCAAACGGAGCCATTATCTATTTTTATTTCATAATTACAATCACAACAGCCAATATTCTCTCAAACTGAGAATTTGTAGAAGTTTTGGAATTGATTAGGGTTATCTCACTCATAGAGAGACTCCCTCCTTTATATAACTGCACATTTACAATAATGTCCTTACAACATTAACTAATTACAATATAATAACTCAACACTCCCCCTCAAGATGGGCGATAGATATCAATCATTCACATCTTGTTACAAAAAATCTCATACTCTCTTGAAGCTAAACCTTTCGTTAAACAATCAGCTAACTGCTCTTGTAATTTCACATAGTTCAGAGTAAGAACTTCTCTATTTAGTTGCTCCTTGATAAAGAACAGATCGATCTCCACATGTTTGGTGTGATCATGTTGAACAGGATTATTGGCTATATTGATTGCCGATTTGTTGTCACACCAGAGTTGTAGCGGGTCTCCTCTAAACAAGCGCAGCTCAGATAACATGTTCCTCACCCACATCAATTCGCACAGACTAACTGCCATTACTCGGCCTCAACTGTAGACCTAGCCACCATATCTTGTTTTTTGCTACGCCAAGATATGAGATTGCCTCCAACAAAAACACAGTAGCCTGTAGTAGACTTACGATCATCCATAATCCCTTTCCTGGGCTTCCTTTAATATACCTGAGAATTCTTTGAACTGCCTCCATATGCTGCTCTTTGGGATCATGCATATATCTACTCACCACACTCACTGCGTGAGTGATATCAGGTCTTTTATGACATAGATATATAAGCCGTCCAACTAATCTCTGATACTGCTCTTTGCATACCGGGTCACCACCCTCGGCACACATCTTATGATTCAGCTCGAAACAGTGCCCAACTCCCAAAATAGACGGTGTACTGGGTCGTCGAAGGAGTCGAATAGACGGTGTACTGGGTCGTCGAAGGAGTCGCGACGGTGTAATGGTTTGCCGGAGGAGAAGGCTGAGGCCGGGATTTGTTGGGGGGGGGATAGGATTTTGTTATTCTGCAGGAGGTGAAATCTGGAAAACATTTCGAGCCTGAAAAATCCCGGTCAATTTTTGGGAACGATTGTTGGCCCACTCCCAAAATCTCCTATTTATTCTTCCACCTATTTCTAGGTGAGAGTAACTCACCTAAAATTTTTTCCTTTTCAGCTGCTTGTCCGTTGGTCTAAGCGAAGAAAATGAAGTCTGGAGAAACCAGTTGTGACCATCTCAACTTCGTGAAAACTAAATAATACTTTCTTCGTCAAGGTCTTTTATGGCGGCGTGATTGAAGGTAATCTTCATTTTCCTTGTTCTACTTAATCCTACATTTATTTGGGGGCATAGTTTATAAAGTTTCACCTTATAGTTCTCTATGTTTAAATTGTGTACCGTTGTGATGTCTTAGATTTTGCAGTTGATTTTTTCACCTATATAAATTTATGTCTACAATTACAGTGTTGGTTATGTTCCTTGTTGTTATTTGTTTGTAAATATGGTTTCATTGCAGGTGCATTTAGAATTTGAGGTTGCAATTGCATTTTTTTTTAAATTGCGTTCTGATTTTGACGTTGTAGTTGCATTCAAAATTTACAGTCTGCAGTTACTCTCGAGAATATATGTTTGCAGTTACTCTCGGCCGACCGGCCCTCCCACGGCCACCACCTAGTGGTTGTAAGGCCGCACACACACAACATACCTCAAGGCCGTGCGAGCAGGTGGCTGTCCAAAAATCTCAAGGCCGTTGGAGACTCGCCGGCCGTCCCTGCTCGTTGTAGAACACCCCAATTCCGATGTTCATTCCTCTATGGTCGTTCCAAAGGAGCCCTAAATTTATTTTTTGGGGTAAGATTTCACCCATTCTTTTTTTAATGTCAGCTCCCCAATTAATTATTTTTTAACTTCACTATCAATTGGAGAGTAAATAGTTAGAATATTTTTGTTTTTCTCCATCATTAGGGTTCTTAAATGACTTTTTTCGTTTAGAATTTCAATTAGCTCCAAGATTTTCAAGTTAAAAATAACATCGTTAATTTGTAGATTAAAATAAGTTATTGAGATATAAAATTATTGATATATGAAGATTATTTTGAAAAAACTTTAGTAGATTTTGGAGCATAGTTTAATACAAGACCTTTTGTAGCAAGGAAAAATAGTATATATAGTTTATAATCATCTTCAGTTTTTGGCTCCTACATCTACTTGATTTTATAATCGAGCAAGAGTTGGAGTGAAAGTTGAGTTGAGCCGGCGCGTGACCTTGATAAGTAATGGGGTTTTCCCTAAGAGTTGTTCAGTCAAGCCTGAGGACAACCCCGGCCCAACCAGCGCAACCACTAAGGGTGCAGACAAACGACCACTCGGCCGCAAAGGCCACGCCCGCGGGCGGCCCTACCCGCACTGAGCTCTCGATCAAGAGTGCGCATGTGCGCACCCAGGGAAGCGTGCCCCTACGCGTGTCCTGGGAAGCGCGGGCCTGCATGCGCTCTGGGCCGCGTGCACATGTGCCGCGCTCTGGGAAGCGCACACCTGCGCGCGCAGAGCCAGGCCGTGCGCAGTGCGCGACCTTCTTCCTTGGCCGCCTGGCCCTCTGTTGCAAGACGCGGGCCTCCGCCTTGCCCTCTGGCCGCCCGTCAAAGCTGCCGCCCCTAGTAGGGGCGGCCCTTGTTTCGCCCAGAACGGGCGGCAACTTTGCCGCCCGAACTGGCCGCCGCCCCTCACAGGGGCGGCCCTTGTCTCGCCCAGAAAGGGCGACAACTTTGCCGCCCGTACTCGATCGCCACCCCTCACAGGGGCGGCCCTTGTTTTGCCCAGAACGGGCGACAACTTTGCCGCCCGTACTGGTCGCCGCCCCTCACAGGGGCGGCCCTTGTTTTGCCCAGAACGGGCGGAAACTTTGCCGCCCGTACTGGCCGCCGCCCCTCACAGGGGCGGCCCATGTTACGCCTAGAACGAGCAGTAATTTTGCCGCACGTACTGGCCGCCGCCCCTCACAGGGGAGGCCCTTGTTCCGCTCAGAACGGGCGGCAATTTTGACGCCCGTACTGGTCGCCGCCCCTCATAGGGGCAACCCTTGTTTTGCCCAGAACGGGAGGCAATTTTGCCGCCCGTACTTGGTTGCAGCCCCTCCCAGGGGCGGCCTTTGTTTCGCCCAGAACAGGCTGCGGCTTCGCCTCCCGTGCTTGCCCGCCACCCCTCACAGGGGCGGCCCTCCTTTGGGTCGAAACAGGCGGCCATTTGACCGCCCATCCTCCTCCACAGGCCCTGATTAGAGGCGGCCTCGCCTTCCCCTCGGCCGGCCTGCCTTCCGTTGGCGGCCGACAGTATTCCTCCGGTCAAGCATGACCTTTGCCGGCCAAGGGTCTCCCCGTCATCGGCCTCTGTCCGCCCTGCATATCCCCCACCATCTGATCGCACTTTCGTGATCGCCCCGGTCAGTTACGTGGGTAACTACCCATGTAACCGCCTACATGATCTCTCGTAACGGGGAAAGTGCCTTGCTATAAATAGGGTGGTCTGTATTTAACAAAATTAATGCGCATATTAAATCATAGTCTCATAAAAATAATTATATCAAAAATGACCTATTACTAGCAATCATGGTGGTTATGGGCTGCGGATAACCGCATAACCTCCATAACCACCCATGAAGCCTATAAACATGGCATCAGATCCCCCTTTAATTCTCATTCTCTCCCTAACTGGAAAATCCTCCTACGGATTTTCTATCTCCTTACTCTTTCATATCATTCATTTCCTTCTCCTCCTTCGAAGATCTTCAAGCACTCCTTGAAGATCTCCTTCGTCTTCGAAGGCTCCTTCGAAGATCTTCATCTTCTCCATCCTGAAAATCCTCCTATAGAATTTCTCTCTCATCCTCCTACAGAATTTCTCTCTCCTCCACTTCTCTCCTTGCGCGCCTTTGCATGTGTCGCCTCCTTGCGCGCGTCTATTCCTTGCGCGCTCCCGCGTGCTCCGCCTCCTTGCGCGCACCGCCTCCTTACGCGCTCTCTAGCACATCTCTTCCTGGAGCGCTCCACGCGCTCTCCGCCAACAGGCGCCCCATGCGTTCTCTACTAACAAGCGCCCCACGCATTCTCTGCCAACAACCGCCTCGTGCGCTCTCTTCCAATAAGCGCTCTGTGCGCTCTCTTCCAGCAAGGGCCTCGCGCGCTATCCATCGGCCAGCATTCAACACACTCCGCCATCAAGTCCGCTGCAAGCGTACCTCCGTGTGTTCCGCTCTCAAAACCGCTGCAAGTGTTCAGCGCCCTCAGTTCAGCAGGGAGCCTACCAAACATCAGCAATTCTCGACGATCCACGGAGGATAGGACGTGCCCAGCGCGCCGCACGAGCTTTCAAGCCCCAGACCTCAGAACAAGTGCAACAAGCTGCTCCCGCCTCCAAGAACTATCAGAGGATTCTATAATACAACGAACGTATAGCTCCCTGTAGCACACAAAGAAATTGTTAGCTCTGCAAACGGTGGTATGTCGCTCTGCGGGCTCTTCTCTATCTCCCCAATAATTGTAACGAGAGGCGGCATATCGCCCTCGAGTTCTTGAAAAAGCCCAATAATAACACTCAGATCTAGTGAATGTTTGGTCAGCACATATCCAGCCACGTGGTTTTTCACCTCTTTCCGGGATTTTCCACGTCAAAAAATTGCCTTGACAACTTTCTATTTTCTGTGTCTGTTTGCGCGCTTGACCTCTCCTAGCTGAAAAGCTCGTGAGCTCGAAAGCTCGAGCTCGAGCTCAATATATTAGTCTCGAGCTCGAGCTCGAGCTCGAGTCATGCAAAATGAGTTCATCGAGCTCGAGCTCGAAATATTTAGCTCGAGCTCGAGCTTGGGAATTTTGCCAAACTCGACTCGAGCTCGACTCGAGCTCGACTCGAGCTCCACTCATTTATACCCCTAAAAATGAGTAAGACACATGATCACTGCCTTAAAAAAGTTGCACCACTCTCCGATAGAGCTTTCAACTGATGTTCACTCCTCAAATATACAATACCCAACTAAATCCTGAAAACACTGATGTACGCGGACACCGAAGAAGCATCGAGAACCCAAACTCTCAATTAAGTAAATGTAGGAAGAAGATCGCAAGAAAATGAAAACAACAAGAAAAACAAAATAGACAGAGAATACGCGTTGATATCAGTTATGAGAAAACTCCTATATAAGAATCTCATGAAACAGCAAGAACTAATCATGAATTCAATGTACAACAGTTATATTAACTAAAATATATTTTCTAATATTTCCATCATAAAATAATTAAGGCATAAGCGAGCAAATTGCATAGAGAACGTGTGCAAAAATTTACGTTGTAGAATGCAAATAACATAGAAATCGACACAGGGAAGGCAACACAACATCAAGAGAAATCAACACAACTATGTAAAGAACTAAAAATCGACGTGATGTCAAATGGTAATCGACATATGTAGCACAGAATAGAAATTCGGCACTACGAGAATAGAAATAGAAGCAAAGTTGAAATATCTTACAAAAAGTCAGAAACGATTCTGTAAAATAAATACAATTTAATTCAATTATTCCCTAAATCTCAAATTCCAAATTCAAATCCGGACTGATACAATGTGTGTGTCCATGCGCGTGTGATTCATAGTTTCTCATTATATTCCTTTGAACAAAATAGAAGTAAATTCATTTATATATCCACAAACATGATTGGAGATAAGTATTGTGAGACTATACATGTCTTCCTTTCCATCATGAAAGCTTTCCCTCCAAACATCTGGAATTCCCTCCATTTTAATTTTTGACTATTCTAACAAATGATGTGAACTCAAGCACCAAACACCACACAAGCTCCAATAAATATTATGAATTAAATATTTTTAAATAGAATTTCTTACATTTTTACCATTGATGCCTCTAGAGCATACGCAATAAAAAATGCATTGATACAACGGACCATAAGTCAAACACGAAGAAAAATTAAAACCAACACAAACTTGGAAAAAATTCCTAGTCACACACTACTACTGCCAAAATGTAATGATCCGGATGAAGAAAATGTTCAAAGCATATTGAAATCCTTCCGGTAATCGTAATAACAAGATTGTGAAATTGTGGTAGCAATCATAGTTATGTTGTGAAATTGTGATAGTAATCATAGTTATGTTGTGAAATTGTGGTAATAATTGCTATCGCAACTGTTTACTTGCTATTGAAACTTGCATGACAGCATTTCTAACCTAAATTCCATTTTTGAGTTATCACAGGTAGCATCTGACCACACTTGCATGTCAGCCGTGACATTTTGGCATACAATGTCATTTTGAGAAAATAATATTGGCATGTCTCAGACATTGGCTCCGTTTGGCACGGTGATGGAGGCCATTAACACGGGATTAAATTGTCATTTGTTAATGCCCACCTAAGAAACTTCATCCACTCTTATGTTCAAAATGATGATGTTTGTTAGGTGATCCTTAAGAAATGACATTTTAACTCATGCATTTACGACCGCCACCACCCGTGCCAAACGGAGCCATTATCTATTTTTATTTCATAATTACAATCACAACAGCCAATATTCTCTCAAAGTGAGAATTTGTAGAAGTTTTGGAATTGATTAGGGTTATCTCACTCATAGAGAGACTCCCTCCTTTATATAACTGCACATTTACAATAATGTCCTTACAACATTAACTAATTACAATATAATAACTCAACACTCCCCCTCAAGATGGGCGATAGATATCAATCATTTACATCTTGTTACAAAAAATCTCATACTCTCTTGAAGCTAAACCTTTCGTTAAACAATCAGCTAACTGCTCTTGTAATTTCACATAGTTCAGAGTAAGAACTTCTCTATTTAGTTGCTCCTTGATAAAGAACATATCGATCTCCACATGTTTGGTGCGATCATGTTGAACAGGATTATTGGCTATATTGATTGCCGATTTGTTGTCACACCAGAGTTGTAGCGGGTCTCCTCTAAACAAGCGCAGCTCAGATAACATGTTCCTCACCCACATCAATTCGCACAGACTAACTGCCATTACTCGGCCTCAACTGTAGACCTAGCCAACATATCTTGTTTTTTGCTACGCCAAGATATGAGATTGCCTCCAACAAAAACACAGTAGCCTGTAGTAGACTTACGATCATCCATAATCCCTTTCCTGGGCTTCCTTTAATATACCTGAGAATTCTTTGAACTGCCTCCATATGCTGCTCTTTGGGATCATGCATATATCTACTCACCACACTCACCGCGTGAGTGATATCAGGTCTTTTATGACATAGATATATAAGCCGTCCAACTAATCTCTGATACTGCTCTTTGCATACCGGGTCACCACCCTCGGCACACATCTTATGATTCAGCTCGAAACAGTGCCCAACTCCCAAAATAGACGGTGTACTGGGTCGTCGAAGGAGTCGAATAGACGGTGTACTGGGTCGTCGAAGGAGTCGCGACGGTGTAATGGTTTGCCGGAGGAGAAGGCTGAGGCCGGGATTTGTTGGGGGGGGGGATAGGATTTTGTTATTCTGCAGGAGGTGAAATCTGGAAAACATTTCGAGCCTGAAAAATCCCGGTCAATTTTTGGGAACGATTGTTGGCCCACTCCCAAAATCTCCTATTTATTCTCCCACCTATTTCTAGGTGAGAGTAACTCACCTAAAATTTTTTCCTTTTCAGCTGCTTGTCCGTTGGTCTAAGCGAAGAAAATGAAGTCTGGAGAAACCAGTTGTGACCATCTCAACTTCGTGAAAACTAAATAATACTTTCTTCGTCAAGGTCTTTTATGGCGGCGTGATTGAAGGTAATCTTCATTTTCCTTGTTCTACTTAATCCTACATTTATTTGGGGGCATAGTTTATAAAGTTTCACCTTATAGTTCTCTATGTTTAAATTGTGTACCGTTGTGATGTCTTAGATTTTGCAGTTGATTTTTTCACCTATATATATTTATGTCTACAATTCAGTGTTGGTTACTTGTTGTTATTTGTTTGTAAAAATTTCATTGCAGGTGCATTTAGAATTTGAGGTTGCAATTGCATTTTTTTTAAATTGCGTTCTGATTTTGACGTTGTAGTTGCATTCAAAATTTACAGTCTGCAGTTACTCTCGAGAATATATGTTTGCAGTTACTCTCGGCCGACCGGCCCTCCCACGGCCACCACCTAGTGGTTGTAAGGCCGCACACACACAACATACCTCAAGGCCGTGCGAGCAGGTGGCTGTCCAAAAATCTCAAGGCCGTTGGAGACTCGCCGGCCGTCCCTGCTCGTTGTAGAACACCCCAATTCCGATGTTCATTCCTCTATGGTCGTTCCAAAGGAGCCCTAAATTTATTTTTTGGGGTAAGATTTCACCCATTCTTTTTTTAATGTCAGCTCCCCAATTAATTATTTTTTAACTTCACTATCAATTGGAGAGTAAATAGTTAGAATATTTTTGTTTTTCTCCATCATTAGGGTTCTTAAATGACTTTTTTTCGTTTAGAATTTCAATTAGCTCCAAGATTTTCAAGTTAAAAATAACATCGTTAATTTGTAGATTAAAATGAGTTATTGAGATATAAAATTATTGATATATGAAGATTATTTGAAAAAACGTTAGTAGATGTTGGAGCATAGTTTAATACAAGACCTTTTGTAGCAAGGAAAAATAGTATATATAGTTTATAATCATCTTCAGTTTTTAGCTCCTACATCTACTTGATTTTATAATCGAGCAAGAGTAGGAGTGAAAGTTGAGTTGAGCCGGCGCGTGACCTTGATAAGTAATGGGGTTTTCCCTAAGAGTTGTTCAGTCAAGCCTGAGGACAACCCCGGGCCAACCAGCGCAACCACTAAGGGTGCAGACAAACGACCACTCGGCCGCAAAGGCCACGCCCGCGGGCGGCCCGGCCCGCACTGAGCTCTCGGTCAAGCGTGCGCCTGTGCGCACCCAGGGAAGCGTGCCCCTACGCGGGTCCGGGGAAGCGCGGGCCTGCATGCGCTCTGGGCCGCGTGCACATGTGCCGCGCTCTGGGAAGCGCACACCTGCGCGCGCAGAGCCAGGCCGTGCGCAGTGCGCGACCTTCTTCCTTGGCCGCCTGGCCCTCTGTTGCAAGACGCGGGCCTCCGCCTTGCCCTCTGGCCGCCCGTCAAAGCTGCCGCCCCTAGTAGGGGCGACCCTTGTTTCGCCCAGAATGGGCGGCAACTTTGCCGCCCGTACTGGCCGCCGCCCCTCACAGGGGCGGACCTTGTCTCGCCCAGAAAGGGCGACAACTTTGCCGCCCGTACTCGATCGCCACCCCTCACAGGGGCAGCCCTTGTTTTGCCCAGAACGGGCAGCAACTTTGCCGCCCGTACTGGTCGCCGCCCCTCACAGGGGCGGCCCTTGTTTTGCCCAGAACGGGCGGCAACTTTGCCGCCCGTTCTGGCCGCCGCCCCTCACGGGGGCGGCCCATGTTACGCCTAGAACGAGCAGTAATTTTGCCGCACGTACTGGTCGCCGCCCCTCACAGGGGAGGCCCTTGTTCCGCTCAGAACGGGCGGCAATTTTGACGCCCGTACTGGTCGCCGCCCCTCATAGGGGCAACCCTTGTTTTGCCCAGAACGGGAGGCAATTTTGCCGCCCGTACTTGGTTGCAGCCCCACCCAGGGGCGGCCTTTGTTTCGCCCAGAACAGGCTGCGGCTTCGCCTCCCGTGCTTGCCCGCCACCCCTCACAGGGGCGGCCCTCCTTTGGGTCGAAACAGGCGGCCATTTGACCGCCCATCCTCCTCCACATGCCCTGATTAGAGGCGGCCTCGCCTTCCCCTCGGCCGGCCTGCCTTCCGTTGGCGGCCGACAGTATTCCTCCAGTCAAGCATGACCTTTGCCGGCCAAGGGTCTCCCCGTCATCGGCCTCTGTCCGCCCTGCAAATCCCCCACCATCTGATCGCACTTTCGTGATCGCCCCGGTCAGTTACGTGGGTAACTACCCATGTAACCGCCTACATGATCTCTCGTAACGGGGAAAGTGCCTTGCTATAAATAGGGTGGTCTGTATTTAACAAAATTAATGCGCATATTAAATCATAGTCTCATAAAAATAATTATATCAAAAATGACCTATTACTAGCAATCATGGTGGTTATGGGCTGCGGATAACCGCATAACCTCCATAACCACCCATGAAGCCTATAAACATGGCATCAGATCCCCCTTTAATTCTCATTCTCTCCCTAACTGGAAAATCCTCCTACGGATTTTCTCTCTCCTTATCTTTCATATCATTCATTTCCTCCTCCTTCGAAGATCTTCAAGCACTCCATGAAGATCTCCTTCGTCTTCGAAGGCTCCTTCGAAGATCTTCATCTTCTCCGTCCTGAAAATCCTCCTATAGAATTTCTCTCTCATCCTCCTACAGAATTTCTCTCTCCTCCACTTCTCTCCTTGCGCGCCTTTGCATGTGTCGCCTCCTTGCGCGCGTCTATTCCTTGCGCGCTCCCGCGTGCTCCGCCTCCTTGCGCGCACCGCCTCCTTACGCGCTCTCTAGCACATCTCTTCCTGGAGCGCTCCACGCGCTCTCCGCCAACAGGCGCCCCATGCGTTCTCTACTAACAAGCGCCCCACGCATTCTCTGCCAACAACCGCCTCGTGCGCTCTCTTCCAATAAGCGCTCTGTGCGCTCTCTTCCAGCAAGGGCCTCGTGCGCTATCCATCGGCCAGCATTCAACACACTCCGCCATCAAGTCCGCTGCAAGCGTACCTCCGTGTGTTCCGCTCTCAAAACCGCTGCAAGTGTTCAGCGCCCTCAGTTCAGCAGGGAGCCTACCAAACATCAGCAATTCTCGACGATCCACGGAGGATAGGACGTGCCCAGCGCGCTGCACGAGCTTTCAAGCCCCAGACCTCAGAACAAGTGCAACAAGCTGCTCCCGCCTCCAAGAACTATCAGAGGATTCTATAATACAACGAACGTATAGCTCCCTGTAGCACACAAAGAAATTGTTAGCTCTGCAAACGGTGGTATGTCGCTCTGCGGGCCCTTCTCTCTCTCCCCAATAATTGTAACGAGAGGCGGCATGTCGCCCTCGAGTTCTTGAAAAAGCCCCATAATAACACTCAGATCTAGTGAAGGTTTGGTCAGCACATATCCAGCCACGTGGTTTTTCACCTCTTTCCGGGATTTTCCACGTCAAAAAATTGTCGTGACAACTTTCTATTTTTTGTGTCTGTTTGCGCGGTTGACCTCTCCTAGCTGAAAAGATCGTGAGCTCGAAAGCTCGAGCTCGAGCTCAATATATTAGTCTCGAGCTCGAGCTCGAGTCATGCAAAATGAGTTCATCGAGCTCGAGCTCGAAATATTTAGCTCGAGCTCGAGCTTGGGAATTTTGCCAAACTCGACTCGAGCTCGACTCGAGCTCCACTCATTTATACCCCTAAAAATGAGTAAGACACATGATCACTGCCTTAAAAAAGTTGCACCACTCTCCGATAGAGCTTTCAACTGATGTTCACTCCTCAAATATACAATACCCAACTAAATCCTGAAAACACTGATGAACGCGGACACCGAAGAAGCATCGAGAACCCAAACTCTCAATTAAGTAAATGTAGGAAGAAGATCGCAAGAAAATGAAAACAACAAGAAAAACAAAATAGACAGAGAATACGCGTTGATATCAGTTATGAGAAAACTCCTATATAAGAATCTCATGAAACAGCAAGAAGTAATCATGAATTCAATGTACAACAGTTATATTAACTAAAATATATTTTCTAATATTTCCATCATAAAATAATTAAGGCATAAGCGAGCAAATTGCATAGAGAACGTGTGCAAAAATTTACGTTGTAGAATGCAAATAACATGGAAATCGACACAGGGAAGGCAACACAACATCAAGAGAAATCAACACAACTATGTAAAGAACTAAAAATCGACGTGATGTCAAATGGTAATCGACATATGTAGCACAGAATAGAAATTCGGCACTACGAGAATAGAAATAGAAGCAAAGTTGAAATATCTTACAAAAAGTCAGAAACGATTCTGTAAAATAAATACAATTTAATTCAATTATTCCCTAAATCTCAAATTCCAAATTCAAATCCGGACTGATACAATGTGTGTGTCCATGCGCGTGGGATTCATAGTTTCTCATTATATTCCTTTGAACAAAATAGAAGTAAATTCATTTATATATCCACAAACATGATTGGAGATAAGTATTGTGAGACTATACATGTCTTCCTTTCCATCATGAAAGCTTTCCCTCCAAACATCTGGAATTCCCTCCATTTTAATTTTTGACTATTCTAACAAATGATGTGAACTCAAGCACCAAACACCACACAAGCTCCAATAAATATTATGAATTAAATATTTTTAAATAGAATTTCTTACATTTTTACCATTGATGCCTCTAGAGCATACGCAATAAAAATGCATTGATACAACTGACCATAAGTCAAACACGAAGAAAATGTTCAAAGCATATTGAAATCCTTCCGGTAATCGTAATAACAAGATTGTGAAATTGCGGTAGCAATCATAGTTATGTTGTGAAATTGTGATAGTAATCATAGTTATGTTTTGAAATTGTGGTAATAATTGCTATCGCAATTGTTTACTTGCTATTGAAACTTGCATGACATCATTTCTAACCTAAATTCCATTTTTGAGTTATCACAGGTAGCATCTGACCACACTTGCATGTCAGC
Source organism: Platanthera guangdongensis (assembly GCA_039583875.1). Taxonomy (NCBI): domain Eukaryota; kingdom Viridiplantae; phylum Streptophyta; class Magnoliopsida; order Asparagales; family Orchidaceae; genus Platanthera; species Platanthera guangdongensis. Next base: position 139,728,238 of record CM077147.1, read on the forward strand.
CGTGACATTTTGGCATACAATGTCATTTTGAGAAAATAATATTGGCATGTCTCAGACATTGGCTCCGTTTGGCACGGTGATGGCGGCCATGAACACGGGATTAAATTGTCATTTGTTAATGCCCACCTAAGAAACTTCATCCACTCTTATGTTCAAAATGATGATGTTTGTTAGGTGATCCTTAAGAAATGACATTTTAACTCATGCATTTACGACCGCCACCACCCGTGCCAAACGGAGCCATTATCTATTTTTATTTCATAATTACAATCACAACAGCCAATATTCTCTCAAACTGAGAATTTGTAGAAGTTTTGGAATTGATTAGGGTTATCTCACTCATAGAGAGACTCCCTCCTTTATATAACTGCACATTTACAATAATGTCCTTACAACATTAACTAATTACAATATAATAGCTCAACACTCCCCCTCAAGATGGGCGATAGATATCAATCATTCACATCTTGTTACAAAAAATCTCATACTCTCTTGAAGCTAAACCTTTCGTTAAACAATCAGCTAACTGCTCTTGTAATTTCACATAGTTCAGAGTAAGAACTTCTCTATTTAGTTGCTCCTTGATAAAGAACAGATCGATCTCCACATGTTTGGTGCGATCATGTTGAACAAGATTATTGGCTATATTGATTGTCGATTTGTTGTCACACCAGAGTTGTAGCGGGTCTCCTCTAAACAAGTGCAGCTCAGATAACATGTTCCTCACCCACATCAATTCGCACAGACTAACTGCCATTACTCGGCCTCAACTGTAGACCTAGCCACCATATCTTGTTTTTTGCTACGCCAAGATATGAGATTGCCTCCAACAAAAACACAGTAGCCTGTAGTAGACTTACGATCATCCATAATCCCTTTCCTGGGCTTCCTTTAATATACCTGAGAATTCTTTGAACTGCCTCCATATGCTGCTCTTTGGGATCATGCATATATCTACTCACCACACTCACTGCGTGAGTGATATCAGGTCTTTTATGACATAGATATATAAGCCGTCCAACTAATCTCTGATACTGCTCTTTGCATACCGGGTCACCACCCTCGGCACACATCTTATGATTCAGCTCGATAGGAGTAGATGCAACTCTGCACCCCAACATCCCTGTCTCTGAGAGAAGATCCAGAGCATACTTCCGCTGAGAAAGCACTATACCTTTTCGCGACCTTGCAATTTCAATTCCAAGAAAGTACTTCAATTGCCCCAGATCCTTAACTTCAAATGCCTCTCCTAGCTGCCTCTTCAACCGCAGGATTTCCTCGGCATCATCTCCGGTGATTACGGTATCATCAACATAAACAACCAGGATAGTGATACATGTTTTGGAGTGCTTGTAAAAAACTGTATGGTCTCCATTGCACTGCTTGTATCCCATACCACAAACTGCCAGTCTAAACCTATCGAACCATGCCCTTGGGGACTGTTTTAGTCCATACAAAGACTTTTTCAACTTGCATACCTTCCCAGCTGTTTGAGCATTAACAAAACCCGGTGGAATCTCCATATACACCTCCTCTTGCAGATCGCCATGCAAAAAGTCATTCTTGACATATAGTTGGTGTAGTGGCCAATTAAAGTTAGCAGCACACAACACCAACATTCTAACAGTGCTCATTTTCGCTACTGGAGCAAATGTCTCATCATAGTCGAGGCCGTACGTTTGACTATAACCTTTAGCAACCAACCTGGCCTTGTATCTGTCAAATTTTCCCTCTGGAATTTGCTTAACAGTATATACCCATTTACATCCGACAGCACGTTTTCCAGCCGGCAAAGGTACCAACTCCCAAGTGTCATTCTTCTTTAAGGCCTATAGTTCCTCTAGCATGGCACTCAACCACCTAGGATCTTGTTTAGCTACCAGCCAGGTGTTAGGTACAGGCGCAGAATGCAATGATGCAATGAATGACTTATATGCAGGTGGAAGGGATGCATATGATATGTAAGTCCCAATGTCAGTCTCCCAACTACCAAGCCTAGCTGGAGGTATTCCAACATTGACTCGAGAGGTTCTGCGGGGCAAAGCATTATCATTAGAAGTATCAGGAAAGGAATTGTTACCTCTCAACTCAAGGGAAGATGACACGGGGGAGGAGGAACTTGGGACATCAGCATGCGTGGGGACTGGCACAATCACGGGAGCCTGCTCATGCTGCTGTTTCTGTCTTCTTGTGTATACTCTCAACTCCCCATGACCTTGCTTGCCAACTATTGAGTCACTACGGTTGTTCGGCGAGTCACCATCACCAATAGGACCTTGCTTGCCAACTATTGAGTCACCACGGTTGTGCGGCGAGTCACCATCACCAATAGGACATGGGAGCATTCCAACCACAATGTCATTCTTGTGCTCATTCTCCCCCTCTCTACTAGCATTAGTCGAGTCATTCTCATTCTCCCCCTCTCTACTAGCATCAGTAGAGACATCCCCAAATAATGAGCTCAGCTCCGCCTTCTCCCCATAAAAAGGTTCAAATTCCCGAAAAAGCACATCCATACTGACAAATAACCTTCTTTCAGTGGGACACCAACACTTGTATCCTTTCTGACTTGATGAGTAGCCAACGAAGATACATTTAACTGCTTGCGGGTCCAACTTACTCGTCATTACTCTGTGATCCCTCACATAACATGTGCACCCAAACACTTTAGGTGGAACAACAAACACATTCAAGCCCAAGAGCATCTCACATGGGGTCTTCATCCCTAATACTCTTGATGACATCCTGTTGATCAAATAAGATGCTGTCATGACCGCCTCACTCCACAAAACTTTGGCACATTCATTATCAACATCAAAGAGCGTGCCACTTCCAATAGATGTCTATTTTTGCGTTCAGCCACTCCATTCTGAGCAGGAGTGTCTGGACGGGTGGTTTGATGTAGAATTCCCTGACTAGAAATGAGAGCCGCAAACTCCTTGTTGACATACTCAGTCTCATTATTTGTTCGAAGAATCTTCACCTGCACTCCAAACTGAGTTCTCACATATGCCACGAAGTCTTGAAAACATTTATAAACTTCAGATTTTTGTTTCATCATATATATCCAGGTCATACGTGAATAACAATCAATAAAGGTTACAAACCATCTAAAACCACTGACAGAAATAACAGGACATGGTCCCCAAACATCAGAATGAACAAGAGCAAATGGCTCAAGACTTCGAAGACCAATCGTTTTATAAGTAGAACGAGTATGTTTTTCAAGTTCACATGCATTACAAAATAAATCTTTTCTATTAACTTTCTTCATCATCTCAGGTTCAAGCCTATTCAAGCTGTCAAAAGATAAATGCCCTAATCGGCAGTGTTGAAGCATTGCTTCTCCCTCTGGTCCTCCACTAACAGCAGCAGCAATCATTGCAGTCTCTCTATCCAAGTACCAAAGCCCATCACGCCTGATGCCAGTCCCAATCCTCCTCCCTGTTTTCTTCTCCTGAAAGACACACATATCCCGATCAAACAAAACAGTGCAATTCAACTGATCAATTAGTGAGCTAACAGAGAGTAAGTTAACAGGAAACGAAGGAACATGCAATACAGATGATAGGATAACAGATGAAGTGCAATGGACCGAGCCAGTACCCCTGATGGGTTGGAATGTCCCATCAGCAGTTTGAACTGTCTCAGGATGTATATGCTTACTTGGATAATATAATGCAAACTCACTCGATGCTCCTGTAACATGTCTAGATGCACCTGAGTCTATGATCCAATCAATATGAGTTTTAGTAGATGCAAGTGCTTGAACCTGAGTACCTGTAAATGATTGAGCATAACCAGCAAAGTTACCAAAACAGGTAGTGGTATCCAGATCCCTAGTGACTTGCACCTTGCCCTTGGAACTCTCAGCTTGTTCAATCACCGCCGCAGTCGTCTGTGACTCCTCTGCCACAGCTAGGTGAGCAATTCCTCGGCCTCCACGTCCCGACCTCCTCGACCTGAACGACCACCTCTTTGTCCTCTACCTCCTCGGCTACCACCAGTATTGCGGGGTTGAGGACAATTGTAGCTGAGGTGCCCTTTCTTTCCACAATTGTAGCACTCTCTATCATCTCTGAAGTAAGCATCAGGTACCACCAATGTCGAGCGAACAACAGGTGAGGTCTCGCCTGTCATCACTTTATGTCTGATCTCCTCTTTCTCCATCGATGCAATAGCCTCAACCAATGAGGGAAGAGATGGCAGGTGACACATTGCGGATCTCCTTCCCTCAAACTTTGGATTTAGGCCCTTGAGGAAACGAGCCACCCGCCTGCACTCAAGATGCTGCCTACCAAGTAGAACATCTGTTGGGCTTTGCAGTGATAAGGGATCATAGTGATCCAAATCAGCCCATAAATGACGTAGCTCCGCTGCATATTGATGAACCGTCCTCTCCCCCTGTGTGGTGGCATCAAGCTTCTCCTCCACTTCCATCATCATCATCACACTCCCGGCCCCAAAGTACATCCCCTCCAATGTTTTCCAGACATCAGCGGCACTTGAGATAGACTCCACCATCCCCGCCATAGTTGAAGACACAGAAGTCAACAACCAAGAAATCACTAGAGAATTAGTGTTGCTCCACGTTCTCCACTCGGCACTTGTCTTCTCCACCGGCTCAGTGCATTCCCCTTTCACAAACCCTTCTAACCCGCTGATTCGAAGGTTCAACAAAGCCCTCATAGACCAACTCAGATAATTTCTTGTCCCCTCAAGCTTAACATCATTAGGCAACAACTTTACCTTCTACATCATCTGCACCGACTCTGGTGCAACACCAGTTGACCTACTAGAATTCTCCTCTAGTTTAGCCTGAAAAATCCTGGCCACTCCCTCCAGGATCTCTTTCAAATCTTGACTAGTCACCGGTGTTCCCATCGGTTAGGTTGACTGCCCTTATCTCACGCCGCTGAAAAGCACGCAGACGCAGACGTCGGCGCTGGAAAAAAATCAGCGAAGCCTGTTGAGGACGCCGATCCTGCTGTCAACGAAGGAGAAGCCGCAGACGCCGATCCTGCTGTCGACGAAGGAGAAGCCGCAGATGCCGATCCTGCGGTCGACGAAGGAGAAGCCGCAGATCCGACAGTCGACGGGACCAAAGCGACGACGGGGTGCCGCTCCCGACCGGACGCAGGGACAGTACCGAGAGCAGCCGATCCAAACCGCCGCAGATGACGATCCAAACCGCCGCAGATGACGATCCAAACCGCCGCAGATGACGATCCAAACAGCCGCAGATGCCGATCCTGCGGTCGACGAAGGAGAAGCCGCAGATCCGGTAGTCGACGGGACCAAAGCGACGACGGAGTGCCGCTCACGACCGGACGCAGGGACAGCACCGAGAGCAGCCGATCCAAACCGCCACTTCCTGCCGTTCACGACCGCCGCTTACGCCCCCTGTCTCTGATACCATGTAGAAGTTTTGGAATTGATTAGGGTTATCTCACTCATAGAGAGACTCCCTCCTTTATATAACTGCACATTTACAATAATGTCCTTACAACATTAACTAATTACAATATAATAGCTCAACAGAATTACGCAGTAGGTTTAAAACCGAAAGGATCCGTGCACACAGTGCATCATAATCACGCCAATACAAATTTTCAAGAAACCAACTTCTTTGAGGTGCTCAACATGAAAGAACGGAGAATTAGGGTACATTAAGGCTCCGTTTGGGGGGACTTATTTTCACCGCTCAAGCAGCTACGACCGCATGTACCGGGCCTTAATTAAGGCCCGGTACATGCGGTCGTAGCCGCTTGACCGGTGAAAATAAGTCCCCCCAAACGGAGCCTAAATTAATCTCATAGTTTGGATAAGGCTAATGTTAGTGAAGACGAAACAACGAAGAATGAGGGTTCATTAAATTAATCTCATAGTTTGGATATGATAGTGAAGACGAAACGTCCTGCGACAACATTGTGACGTAGGATAGATTGTGAAGGCGGAGGGACCTCTCATGGCGGGAGTAGGTTTCATGTGTCGGCTCTAGAGGGAAGAAGCAGTGTGGACTGAATGGTACATGGCTTGCATTTGATGCCCTCACATGAGGGATTAGGTGGGTTTATAAGATGCACTCTCATCGTGAAGGATCCCAGTTCCGAATGAACACAATGGCTCCTACGAACTAAAAAAATGAAGAAAAACATTTAAAAAAATGTCCTTGTGATTGTGATCATGAATTCGGATCATATACATGACAAGACCGATTGGTGGAAATGATGCGAATAGATCCTAATGGGCCATAGATGGCAACACAGCTTTTGAATTGCAGCGATCCCATCACATTGTCTTCAAATAATAAGAATAGGCAGAATGATCTGTCTTTTATAAGTGATTATATTCCCATCAACAGATGGAGATTGAAAGTTTATAGAATACTGCTTTACCATCTCAATTGCATGTAGATCAGATTGATAGTTCGGCTACTGATCAAATAGAAGCAACAACGATCCTCAATTTGGAGGCCATGAAGCCAAAAATCCTCAATTTTGGAGACCATGCAGCCAACAGCCCTCAGTTTTGGAGACCATGCAGCCAACAATCTTCTTCCAAGTTCCCATAGGTGGAACAAAACCTTGGCCCACCATTTTCTTCAAGACAAAATCAATATCATTCATAAACTCCTCACTGCAAAGACCTTCGATTGTCAATTTGTATGACAAAAAACTCGGATATTTCCTTTCCGAGTACATTATTTCCATAAAATTCTTCGCGTCCAAAAACCGTTTCTCCCTCAGCAATCCATAGAGAAGGGCTTGATAAGTTCCTGAATTTGGATAGCATCCCTTCAGCTTCATTGTTTTCAAATATCCCATCCCTTCATCAACTTTTCCCGCTTTACATAATCCAGAAATTAATATGTTAAAAGTTATGGCATCTGGATGGCAACCACCTCTCTCCATCATCTCATATACCTCCAATGCTTCCTTCACTCTACCATGCTTACAAAAAGCATGCATCAATATTGAGTAGGTGGTCCTATTGGGCGATAAGCGGTGTTTTGAAATTTCGTGCAATACAAAAAAGCCTGCTTCCAAGTTGTCTAACGCGCACAAACCCTTGATAAGAATATTAAAACAACAAGTATCCAATGAAACACCCAACTTCGAAGCACTGAGAAAAACTTCGTGAACTATGTCAAACTGCTTGGCGCACACGAGCATGTTAAGCACGCAGTTGAAGGTTTTTACTGTAGGCCAACAATGGAACTCTGGCATTCTGTACAGTGCACTAATGGCTAGCTCGAGATGCTTCGCTACATTCCCATAAATTTTTATTATTTTGTAGAAGAAGTCATCAGAAAGTCTACAATTTTCACATTTTGCTCTATCCAACAAATCACCAATTGCGTCGAACTTCCGAGCATGGGCAAGTCTATCAATTATTAAACTATATAGAGCCTCACTTGGCTTATAATCAACACGGGCCAAAGTCTTTCTAAAAGCATGAATAACCAGCTCAGGATCTCCCAAGTTTCCAAACACTTTGAGGACTTCGTTTGGTGCAAGCCAGTCCTTGTGGTCCAGTTGTTTCAACCAAAAATTGTCATTTTCTTTTGCATTAGTAAACTTAGTCAAAGATGATACTGAGCATTTCCATATAATTTGAACTCTTACATCAAGATGTGCCAGACAATATTTAGCTTGGCCCAAATGTTTGCAATGAAGAGTCATTAAGCACTAATTGCATGTTCAGAAATGAGATGTGATGAAAAACATTAAGTTACTTAAATTATGGAGTCCTGCAACATAAAAGAACAGAAGATAAAGCAAGGATTCAGGCAACATAAAAATAGAACAAAAAATTAATGCATCCAATTTGGCAACATGAAAATTCACAGCAATGAAAGATGTAGAAATTGTATCTTGACTTTATCAATTACTTTTCACTTCAAAATAGACAAGGAAGAAAATTAGATATGAAAAGTCTAGGAAGTTCATTCAGGGAAAAGGAAATTTGGTTTATTGCACTGAAATTGATGAAAAACATACGGTATCTTAAAGCATGGTGGAGTTTTGCAACATAATAGAAATGATAAAGCAAGGATTCAATCAACACAAACACGGAACAAAAAAATTATTACATCAAATTTAGAAACATGAAAAATTACACACATGAAAGATGTAGAAATCTGTACCGTACCTCCATCAATTTACTTTTCACTATAAAGATATAAGGAAAATATTTGGATATTAAAATTCAAGGAATGTCTGCTCATTCGCCAAAAAAGAAATTTGGTTTATTGCATAGACCGGACCCTATGAATTTCCTATCAGTTGGTGTGGAGGTGAAGCAGACAAGGGAGAGGGTGACAAGGCAAATAAAGAACATTGAGGAAATAAACCAAAAGATAAATGGCATAATGAAGCAAAAGCAAAAGAGAAATCTTGAAATCATCATGGGAAAATGACAAAATCCTCTGATGATGAATTACAAACAAATGATTCAGCTTTTCACTCAAAAGTTTCTCAATGTTAACCAAGTCCGTGTATGCTAAGGGATCATAATTTAGCTCAGGGAGAATAAATCTTTTGTGTGCGTTCAGAACAAGATGTTAATCTGAGTTGTGAGAACTTTTCCAAGATCAAATAAACTTTAGTTTTACTGACATGGCTATATTGATAAGGACATATTTCATTTGTTTCTACTGTAAGCAACTAGGATTCTATCATTATGTTATGGGACCATGCAATCCATTATTTATATGTTTAATTAAATGTCATGTCATGTATTTTTTATTTTGTATATGTTCAATTAAATGTCGTGTCATGTATTTCATATTTCTTGTATGTATGGATACGGTTCAGTATGTGGACCTAAATGTAAAAGCATTGTCAAATATCCATTATTTAAAAACCCTTGGGTCATGAGAAAGACAAGCAATGAATTAATCCTCTTTCAATCTAGTACTTTTTCGACCATCAAGTTAAACTATACAATCACTATCAGCGAGCCAACTACTTTGGTCTCTTATTATTTCCTATTTTGAAGTCTGAGTCCTGTTCCTTGTAAATATCACAGAATTCTTTTTTGCAACAATGAAATTGTTTATCAATTTGTGAGACATCATTGTGTAATTTCTCATTTGGCACCATAGGTCAACTGGTTGCAATTTGTCATATGAAACTTTCTGAGAGTCTTCAATATACTTCTCTTATGAAGGAAATGTTTTCCTTAGCTTGATTAACTTGAACACCAAGGAAATATCTCAGTAAGAGAGGATCATTGATACCAAAACATTTTATTATATTCAGCTTAAACTCCTTGTTTCTGATTAGTGCTAAAGCAAACAATTACGAAAGCGGTATCCTCCTTTACAAATAGAGTGGTTTCTTGCTTTTCTCGAGGTCGTTTTCAAGAAAATAGTTGTCAATTTTACAGTCTCACACTCGGGGTGTATGTTTTAGTCCACCCAATATCTTTTGCAGTTAATATAGTCTATTATCTTTTTCTTTTACTACAAAACTTTAAGTTGCTCCACAAAACCTCCTCTGAAGCTCTCCATTCAAAAAAGCCAATTTAACATCAAGTTAAAAAAATATGGAGCTTCATGTGTTGCTACATCAAGTGTTGTCTTTATGGTTTGTGAGAAGAGAGCATCAGAATAAGTAAAAGCTCAGCAGATGCAGCCCTTTATCCACCTTGGAACCAAAAAGTTAAGGAAGTGCCATCTACAACTTGCCAACAGAAATGTTTTGCTTTGTTTCTAGAATGTTGTATGGCACCTCTAAATAGAACTATGCATGCATGAACCAAAGTAATTAAGAAATGAATGAATACATGAGTTTCACATTTTCCTAAATTTATCTGTTCCCACTACACTTCTTGTTTAATCTGCACTTACTCTAAGAGTGGTATTAGGGCAGGTTTGAGATGCATTAATTCTTTTCATAGCCATCGGCAGGTTTACTTACATCTCCTATCATAAGAAGTGTGCATCGCATTCATCATATGGTATCATCACGGGGTTCCCAATGGAGTTCCCATTTTTAATGGAGACACCTATGAGATTTAAGCAATCAAATACGAACTCTTTTTATTTCTCAGGGCCTATGGGATATGGTAAAAATGGCTACAAGAGACCTTCTGCTGCCTCCCCAGTAGAATCATGGAATGTGAAAGCAGTTAAGCAACTTGGAAAAAGTGAAAAAAAGGATGCCAACAAGACATAGATAAAATCATCTTTCCAAGGATAATGGGAGCTACTACAGCAAAAGAGACCTGTGAAATACTTCGTACTGAGTTCAAGGGAAATAGCAAAATCATCACCATCTATCTGTCTTCAATCTCTATGGAACCACTTTGATACTTGTCAAATGAAAAAAGGTGAGTCTATCCAACCCTTTTACACAAAAATTATAAACATAATAAATCAAATCAAAATACATAGAGATAAAGTTAAAGAAAAGAAAAGTGTCACCAAGATTCTAAGGAGACTCTACAAAATATGATTATGTTGTGGAAGCCATTGAGCATGCAAAGGACCTCACCATACTAGGTGCAATGGAATTAATGGGGTCCCTACAAGCTCATGAAGTTCGGATACAAAAATCTGAAATCTCATTAGTTCAAGCACTGCTAAGCAAATGTAGTCTGAAGAAATAACCTGATTATGGTAAACCTAACCATAATAGGCGACCCCACTATAGTGGGATAAAAGATTGAGTGTTGTTGTATGGTAAACAAAACCATAAACAACAACATATGTCTCCAAAATTCTATAGCCGGGAAAACCATTTAAAAAACCTTTTAAGAGAGAAACTACTCAATGCATACTCTGTAAAAGGACCAACAATGAAACAAAAAAATGCTTCTATAAATACAAACGATGCAAAAAAGCCAGCTCATATGGACAAAGACTGCTGATTTAAAACAAAGAAGAAAAACTAAAAGAAGCTAAATTCGGAGAAAAACTAAGATTTAGGCTCCGTTTGGGGGGACTTATTTTCACCGGTCAAGCGGTTACGACCGCATGAACCGGTTCATGCCGTCGTAACCGCTTGACCGGTGAAAATAAGTCCCTCCAAACGGAGCCTTAGCCTTCTATTCCTATCTTGGAACCGAAGTTACGGAATATATATGGTATCTGGATAGTGGTTGTTCAAACAACATGATCAACAATAAATCAGCTTTTGTCCACATAAATGAAGAAGAAAAATGGGAAGTTATTCTCTGGGATGACGGTACCAAAGAAGTTAAAGGAAAAGGAACTATAAAAGTAAAATCCAAATCAGTTAAACTGAAGCACATTCATGAGGTGTTCCGGCTCTTGGACATAACATATTTAAGTGTTGGGCCATTGTAAACTGAAGCACATCATAACTTGGCGTCCTACCTCTTGATCAAGGCATTGTAACATTTTTAAAAAAAGAAAGCCAAGAAATAGCAGAAGTAAGAAGAACATAAGCTGAATCTTCCCAGTAATGATGGAGCATCCTACCTCTGAAGCCAACACCTGTACAAATGACTTCACCAGAACTTGGCGTCCAAGATATGGCCACTTGAACTTTCAAGACCCATTAGGATTACATAAAAAAGAGATCACTTAGAGTTCTCTTAAATAAATCTAAGCTTGCCTAATTCTCCTCAATTATTCGCAATTACCGCTAAATATCATAAATTATTGCATTCACTTCTTTCTATGGAATCGATGAACCGTCTTAGGAGTCAAGCCGTAAGCACTCGGGATTCCCACTCTCGAGTTTGGATCAATAATTTCTAAACATAATTCGCTCTGAAATTGAGAACGTAACGAATTTCGAATAGGAATTCCGTCGTCACATTGGTTTTGGAATTGGGTTTACATCAGTTTGGTATCTGATGTCCTTTGATTCACTCCTATCGCGGAACAAACGATCCTGGTTTCAAAAAAAAAATTTAAAAACAATTTTGTATTAAAAAAAATTTAAACTATTTTCAAAAAAGAAAAGGAAAAAAAGTTTTATTAAATTTTCTTTTTTAAAATTAAATCTTTATGTAAAATAAAAAAAATCAAATTTATTTAAGATTGACTTTTAAAATAAAACAAAAAATATAAATTTCTTTTATACCCACTCAGGTAATCTCTCATTTAAAATCAAATATTTTAATTTTTTTGAGTTATCTTTAAATTAAACAAAAAAGTTTTTTTTTAATTTAAAGTAATTTTTAAACCAACAAAAAAAATTATAAGAAAAATTTAAGTCTGTAAGAAATGGACAAAGAGCTAAATAAACCGCAAACTTTATTGCTCCAAAAAGATAAAAATTACATAGGTATGCCCTATTATTTATAGAAATCAGGGGAGGTGAGAAAATACAACACACGACCGCCGGGCCAAACCACCAGACCGCATCTCCTGCAAGCTACCAACTATACAAATAATAAAACAACCGGCTACTAAGCCGCAATCCCCCAGAGTAGACCACTCAAACAGGCCGCCTGACCGCAACTGCGGGTTGACACCAGACCGCAGTTATGGCCATCCACCAGACCGCATCTCCTGCAAGCTATCGGACTGCAACCGCGGCCTCAACCAGACCGCTGCGGCTTTATCCAGACTGCTGTTGTGGCTCTCTGATAGACCGTTGTCGCTACTCACTGCCAGACCGTTGCGGCTTCATTCAGCCCACAGCGGCTAACCAACAGCCCGCCATCGCGACTTTCGGCCAGACCACTGCTGCTCCAATCTGACCGCTGCGACTAACCTCCAGACCGCCACTGTTGTTGTCCACCTGACCACAAGCTGAGGTTTATCACCAGACCGCCGGGCCAAACCGCTCAGCCGCTTTAACAATCAGACCGCTGCGGTTAGACTCCAGTCCGCCCGGTCTCTCCAATCTTTAACAGTCCCCCTCAAGCTGGAGCATATATATCGATCATGCACAGTTTGCTACAAACCTCCTCAGAAGGAGTAACCGGCTTGGTGAAGAAATCAGCTAGTTCTCTCTCTAAGGTAACAAATGGAGTGCAAACTTGATTCTTCAAAATCTCCTCTCTAATGAAATGACAATCAACCTCGATATGCTTCGTGCTCTCATGAAAGACAGGATTCCTTGAAATATATATGGCTGTCTTGTTGTCGCAGAACATTGGCAGAGGATGATCATAACGCTCTCCAAAATCAAGCATAAGTGTCTGTGACCACTTCAACTCACAAGTAGTTAAAGTCATGCTCCTATACTCAGCTTCTACGCTTGACCTGGAAACAACAACTTGTTTCTTATTCTTCCAGCATACCAAATTTCCACCAACAAAAGTACAGAACTCAGATGTTGATTTCTTATCTTTCTTATCATCTGCATAGCTCGCATCAGAATATGCCTCAACCTTCAAGTGACCCCTCTTCTGAAATAAAAGTCCTTTTCCTGCAGCACCTTTCACATACTCTAGAATCTTTATACCTGACTGCAGATGACACTCCTTAGGAGCTTGCAGAAACTGACTCACTTTTCCCACTGCATAGCAAATATCTGGTCTTGTGACTGTCAGATAAATAAGTTTCCCCACAAGCCGTCTGTACCTTGTGACATCTTCACGAAGAGGTGAGTCTTTACTACAACACTTGTCATATCCAACCGACATCGGAGAACGAGCAGGTTTAGCCCAAAGGAGCCCTGTCTCTTTTAAGAGATCCAAGACATATTTCCTTTGTGAAAGAAGACCAGATCCTGACTTTCTAGATATTTCAATACCCAAGAAATATTTTGGAGACCTCATATCTTTAGTGACAAAATGCTTAAGAAGATGCTTCTTTGTCATATCCATACCTTCTTTATCATCTCCTGTGAGAAGAATATCATCAACATAAACAACAAGAACAACAAGACCGGCTGATGTCTTGTGAGCAAATAACGTATGATCCGCTGCACTTCGAGCAAACCCAACCAGCGAAATGACCTCATTGAACTTGTCAAACCAGGCCCTGGGACTTTGCTTAAGACCATCTGCGCTTCGAGCAAACTCAACTGTCTTTCGCAGTTTACAGACCTGAGACTCCCCTGAGCAACATACCCAGGAGGTTGCTCCATATACACAGTTTCTTGTAAATCTCCATGAAGAAAGACATTATTTACATCCATCTGAGACATTTTCCAGTCTCGGTTGACGGCAACTGAAAAGAGCACACGAATTGTAGTAATCCTTGCAACAGGAGAGAAGGTATCAAAGAAATCCACCTCATAAGTCTGCGTAAAACCTTTGGCAACAAGTCGGGCCTTGTAACGATCAATTGAGCCATCAGGTAGAAATTTAATAACAAAGACCCAGCGGCAGCCAACCACATCAGCACCTGGAGGAGTATGAGCAAGAGTCCAAGTGCCCCGTTCAGTAAGAATACGCATCTCTTCATCCAAAACAGCCTTCCAATGAGGGATAACAAGAGCATCTTGATATGAGGCAGGAACACCATGAGCCGAGAGAGCCAGAGCAAAGCTCCTAGAGGAAGGAGAGAGCTTAGCATAATATACCACAGCCTGAAGAGGATGCTGGGTGTAAGAGCGAACACCTTTCCGAAGAGCAATCGGAAGATCCAAATCGGACCTGTCCACTGGATCAGCCCCATCCAAAGAAGAGAGGACTGGGTCGGGAGGTGGTTGCAGCGGCGTAGGAGAAGAAGAATGAGAGATAGGAGAGGAAGAAAGCAGAGCGGGCTCCAAGGGCAAAGAATCAGTTTCGAGAGAAAAAGACGGCACAACAGGAACAGGTGTTGAAAGAATGAGTTCCGGCAGAGGTGCCAAGACAACAGGTACTGAAGAAGAAGCATCAGAAGGCAAAAGAGAAGAATCGGGAGAAAAATACGGTGTATCTTCAAAAAAAGTAACATCCGCAGAGACATAATGTTTGCGCAGAAGAGAATCAAAACAACAATAGTCATTCTGAGTAGGACAATAACCAAAGAATATGCATTTAACAGAACGGGGAGAAAGTTTGTCACGACCAGGAGAAAGTATGTGAACAAACGATGTACATCCAAAAATTTTATGATGTAAAGGAAATGGCTCGGTCGTGGGATACAAAATGGAAAAGAGAATCTTGTCGTGAAGAACAGATGGGGGTATCCGATTAATGAGATAGCAGGAGAGAAGAACGACATGACCCCAATAGGATCGAGAGACATTCATTTGTAACAGAAGGCTGCGAGCAACATTCAAGAGATGACAATTCTTGCGTTCAGCAATGTCATTCTGTTGAGAGGTATATGGGCAAGAAGTTTGATGAATCAAACCACGGTTCGCACAAAAATCAGAAAATTGTCGGCTGACATATTATTTGGCATTATCAGTACGAAGAACTTGAATAGGCACCTGAAACTGGGTCAAGATCTCATGATAAAAGGCGGTAAACACAGTGTAAAGTTCAGAACGATCTTTCAGGAGATACAACTAAGCACATCTCGAGAAATCATCAATGAAAGTGACAAAGTATAAACTACCTCTACCAACAGTGGTAGTAGGAGCAGCACCTCAGATGTCAGAATGAACAAGTGCAAAAGGACGCGAAGAATTACGTCTCGTTCGTGCTGGAAAAGAAGAGAGAAGATGTTTGTCAAACTGATAGGCTTCGCAATTCAAAGGAGAATCCTCCTGAGAAAGATCGGGAAGAAGCTGATGGATGAGGCGAGAAGGAGGGTGGCCAAGACGGCGATGTCACTGCTGAAGAGATGAAGAAGCAGAAAGAGCAGCGTCAAGGTCAAGAAAGAAGAGGCCACCACTGGCAGTCTCAGTAGCAATCGTAGCATTGGAAACAGAATCCAAGAAGGAGCAAGTGGTACCCGTAAAAGTAACCGTGCAATTTAACTTAGTGCAAAGAGCATGAACAGAGAGTAATTTGCATGGGAAAGCAGAGATATAGAGAGTGTCCTCTAGCAGCAAAGATGAAGAAAGACGCACAATGTCAATACTATGCACAGGAGCAGAAGTCCAATCAGCAATAACAATAGGGGACATTCTGCGCTGTTCAAGCAAAAAGGAAAACAAACGAGAGTTGTCAGTCATGTGACAAGTGGCAACAAAGTCAATAAGCCACTTATCAGAGGAGGCCACAAGAGCACGAGTTGTAGAAGAGAGAAGGGAAGCCATCCTCAAGAAGAAACCGGAAAGCGGAAAAACTAACCGCACGGTTAGAAACAAACCAGACAAGAACAAGACGGCAAACTGGCCGTAAAAAGAAACCGACCACAACAAAGAGACCGGCAGAAAAAGTAAACCGCGCGGGTTGAGAAGAAGTCGGAAATAACAACACAGCGAAGAAACCGCGCAGACCAAAAAACTCGCGAACAAATCGCGGGAACAAACCGACCAAGAACAGGTCGCAGAAAGGAGCAGAGACCGCACGGTCACGGTGTCAACACACCAGCGGCAAGGAACAAGCCGCGACCAAAATGCGGGACTCGCAGCAAAGAAGAAACAAGCTGCAGGAAGACAACCGGCGGGGAGAAAGAAGAGAAGAAAGAGCAAACAACTAAGAAGTCGCGTGAACAGAACAAGACACAACAAAGGGCGACTAACAAAGACGGCAAGAGAAAAAGAAGTCGCACAGCAAACCGCGTGAACACCACAAGTCGTAGAGACAAGCAACTAGCAAAGAAGCCGCGCCAATAAGAAGAAAGAGAAGAGCAAGAGTCCGCCCGGTCAAGGTGACAACACACCAGCGGCAAAGAAGAAGCCGCAGCCAAAAGGCGAAACTCGCAACAGAGAAGAGAAACCGCGCGAACACAACAAGTCGCAAAGAAGAACGGTTAGCAAGGAAAGCCGGGCGAACAAAAAAGCCCGGAAGGAAGCAAGTCGCAAGCACAACGAGAAGCGAGGGAGGGAAGGGAAGAGAAAGAAACCGGACAAACCGGAAGAAGTCGGACGAAACCGGTAGAAGAGGTCGTGCGGTTAAATCAACAAACCGCGATCTTGTTGAAGCAAAGGATCGGTTCGCTCTGATATCATGTAAGAAATGGACAAAGAGCTAAATAAACAACAAACTTTATTGCTCCAAAAAGATAGAGATTACATAGATATACCCCCTTATTTATAGAAAATGGGGGAAGTGAGAGAATACAACACACGATGTAGGACTAAATACAAACTGGGTGGTTTACGCGGTTTCATGTCAAACCGCCAACTATACAAATAATAAAACAGTCGGCTACTAAGCCACAATCCTACAGAGTAGACCGCTCGAACAGGCCGCCTGACCGCAACTGCGGCTTGACACCAGACCGCAGTTGCGGCTATCCACCAAATCGCATCTGTTGCAAGCTATCAGACTGCAACCGCGGCCTCAATCAGACCGCTGCGGCTTTATCCAAACTGCTGTTGTGGCTCTCTGCCAGACTGCTGTCGCTACTCTCTGCACGCCCGCAGCGGCTTCATTCAACCCGCAACGGCTAACCAACAGACCGCCATCGCGGCTTTCGGCCAGACCGCTGCTGCTCCAATCTGACCGCTTCGATTAACCTCCAAACCGCCACTGCTGCTGTCCACCTGACCACAAGCCGAGGTTTATCACCAGACCGCTAGGCCGTTGGAACAATCAGATCGCTGCGGTTAGACTCCAGTGCGCCCGGTCTCTCCAATCTTTAACAAAATCAAATCATTTTAAATGAAAAATGAGTAGATCACTTAGAGACGACCGTAGGGGACTTGACCCAACGTAGGAGCTACCTGATAAAAGCGGTCGAAACTCTCACCGTCAATATGGGTAGTGTTACGCATGTTATAAACGGCTTGCGCATATCGCTTAATAATATCGAAGCTACCATGCACATAAACTGAGCACCTACCCCAGTGGTCGAAGTAAACACCAACCCTAGACCACTAGAACATGCACACCCCGAACCTGAACTACATAATCAACCTCGTTGGGATGTAGAAGTCAAATTAGATGTAATTAACCTACGTAATCAACCTTGTTGGGCTTGGAAACAATGGCTCCAAGCTAAGCAAGTTGAGTATGTCACGCTTACACTGAAAGGGCCCGCCCTAGTTTGGTGGAGACAAGTAGAGCGATCTAGACTTAATCTAGGCATGCCTCCTATCACCACATGGATAGAGTTTAAAACGCTTCTTCGTAAATGATATGTTCCACGCGATTACTTGCAGACCCTCTACCGTTAGTTCCACAACCTACGACAAGACAAATTATTGGGGGATAAGTATACGAATGAATTCCTAGTATTGCAGAATCACCTCGACCTCTGAGAAAATGATGACATGACCGTATCTGGTTATCTGAAAATATTACGCTGCTCTATTAGAGACTAGCTATAACTTATTGATTATAAGGACTTAGGAGAGATCTCGAGTCGCACACGAAGAATAGAGTACTTACAGAAGTGGACATTCGGAGTTAGGTCTACTGATAAATCTACATCGAGTGTCACCATCACCACCACTGCTAGGAAGATCCCCCACACCCTCCCATCATAGTCGGGACTCCGACCCCATCCACTAACCCTACCAAGGGTATGTTGAAAATTATGAAGTGAACGTGGCGGCCTGTTCGCGCGGTCTGTGCAGACAGGACTGACGGCTAGCCAGGTCGGCAATGGTGCTGCAGTTAGCTTGTGCTCTGGCGTCCTGAGCGGTCTGTGAAGATAGAAGTGGCGGCTAGCCAGACCGGCTTGTGTTCAACAGGCAGTTGGTTCCCAGAAGGTAACCAGGCGGATAGGGTTGCTATCCGCGGAGCTCTCCAAGACAGGCGGGGTGCGGACTCGTATGGAGTTCGCGGAGTTCGGGTTGCGGACTGAACTGGAGCTCGGGAGATCGGCATGGTGTGTTTCTTGGTCTAGCTCAGGTGGCGCGATTGGTGGTAACCGCGGAGTTCACCGATTAGAGCGGACTGGTGCCAGAGTTCGCCGATTTGTGCGGACTGGCTCAGTCCGGGAGATCGCGCGGTTTGCGCAGACTGATATCTCTGTCCGCCGAGTTCGACAGTTGTCAACCTTGTGTGCTTTGGCTGCGGGCTCGGGGTATGAGGACTGGAGTGGTGACCGCAGGCGCGTGCGGACTGGAGATGTGTCCGCAGGTGGGCAGACTAGGGCGGTATCCACAGAGTCTGGCTGTATGGCGCTCAAGTATGACATTGCCTTGACGACAAGGTGGATTGGCTTGGTATCCGGCCTTGGTGGTGCGACCTTGGCGGACTGGCTATCTTACCTAGTCGCGGCGGTTTGGTTGTGTATCCGCGGCTATGCGGATACACTTGGTGCTCGCCGCGGGATAGTGTGGTGATCCTATCAGCAAGGGCGGTGATCGCACTCCTCTCTGCGCCTATAAATAGGACCGCCATGTCACATCAAAATAACACTGAATGAACAGTAAGTGAGATTGAGTAGTTGTTGCGGACAGGGTTTTCTATCCGCGCGGTTTGAAGAGTTGACCGGGTTTGTGCTGTGTGGGTTGTGCAGATAGCGCTGCAAAGCCAGGGACTTGGTTCTGATTTCGGTCAGGGACAATGCGGACTCTGCGGATAGTAACCATCGATTAGCATCAGGTCGCGGCTTGCGACCAGGCGGTCTTCTCTTCTGCAACTCTTTCCCAGTTCAATAAGTTGTCCTCTTCTAGCGGCTTGTTCAGTTCGGCAACAGCAGTTCGCGGGATCTGGCGGATAGGCAAACTCGTGGTTAGGCGGCTTGCAGATCAGCGAACAAAGTTCTTTTTCAGAATTGGAATAACGGGTTATCCGCGCGGCTTGGTTGTGGTCTTGCGACTAGGCGGCTTCAGCGGACTCCCTAGGCAGCTCAGCAGGGTCGGCGGCTTCTCCTTGAGACCGCGCGGCTAGTTCTTTGCCTTGTATTTTTCTGCTTCCATCTGAAACATCGACGAACCATGTCTCGCCATGTATGCCTTGTTTTTTAAAGATTTTTTGATAGTACAAGATTCTTGCTTTTATATTGACATTTGTTTTACTTGGGCTCAGATTGGTTGAGTGTTCCTGCGCATGGTTTCCCGTTTTCCGCAAATCACAAATTTTTACATGGTATTAGAGGGAACAGAGGTTGAGCAGTGATCAACCGCCAGTTTGTTTTATTGCTTCTATGAGTCTAAGTGAACCAGGATTAGTACAATGGAAGGTGGAATGACAAGAGATCTTGCAATTGAGCTTCTTACATCGATCAACTTTAAAAAGTGGAAGTCATGTATGAAAAGCTATCTTTTAGGCGAGGACCTTTGGGAGATCGTCTGCGGAGACCATAGGTAAGAGGTGGTTGCTGCTACTGGCAATGCAGAAGCGGTGAGAGCTTGGCGGAAGACAGACGCGAAAGCGGAGTTTACTCTCAAGCGGGCTACCTCATCAGAACTATTTGACCACATCATCGGATGTCGGTCAGCTGCAGAGATTTGGACTTCCCTTGATGAGTTGTTCAACAGGAAGAATATAGCTCGACTACAATTCCTGGAGAATGAGTTGGCGACAGCCACTCAAGGAGATTTGTTCATCTCAACATTCTTCCTAAATATGAAGAACTTGTGCACTGAGATTTCAGCGTTGGATCCTGATGAGCCGATTTCAGAAGCGAAGATGAAGAGACACATAATCCGCGGTTTGCGGAAGGAATATGTGGCCTTTGTTACTTCTATTCAAGGCTGGGCCACTCAGCCGTATTTGCTGGAGTTGGAGAACCTGCTACTTTCGCAGGAGAGCTTAGCAAGTCAAATGGTTGGAGTCACCATCTCTGGAGGAGTTGGTAAGATGCTTTTCTCAGGGAAGAAAAGGAGATGAGACAAGAAGAAGAAGTCGGCTGCTGGTGATGGTCCTTCTACTTCATATCAGCAAGAGAGGAGTGTATCTCCTAAGCGTGACTGGAAGAGTAAGGAAGGGCCAAGGTGCTATAAATACAACCAGCCTGGCCACTTTAAGAAGGACTGTAAGGTTAAACTTCAGTCGGTGAACATTGCCCTTGTAGGGAGTAAGGATATGAACTTGGTTGGGTTATCAACATGTTTCTATGTTGATCGGATGGGGGTCAATGATAGTGCAGATATCTGGCATGAAAGACTGAGACACGTCGGGATGGACAAGTTGAAAGCGATGACGGTGAGAAGCCTTGTGAAAGGCTTGCCTAGGTTGTCATCCTTCGGTGACGGTCATGTTTGTGCGGGATGTCAATACGGCGAGGCTCATCGCTTCACGTTTGATAAGTCGCATACCATGTGTACAACATCGTTGGAGTGCATCCATGGTGAGTTGTTGGGATCGACCGTTACCGCCGGTCTTGGAGGCAGCAGGTATATGCTGGTTTTGATTGATGACTATACGAGGTACACTTGAGTATACTTCATGAAAGTGAAGTCAGACGCATTCCGTTTGATTGTAGAGTTCAAGGAGCCGGTGGAGGCCTGACTTGGCCTGCGGATCAAAAAGTTGAGAACGGACAACAGAGGTGAATTCGTTTCAACCGTGTTCTCTAACTTTTGTAGGAAGCACGGAATCCGAAGAGAGCTCACTTGTGTGCATACTCCACAACAAAATGGAGTCAGGTCTATTAGAGACTATCTATAACTTATTGATTATAAGGACTTAGGAGAGATCTCGAGTCGCACACGAAGAATAGAGTACTTACAGAAGTGGACATTCGGAGTTAGGTCTACTGATAAATCTACATCGAGTGTCACCATCACCACCACTGCTAGGAAGATCCCCCACACCCTCCCATCATAGTCGGGACTCCGACCCCATCCACTAACCCTACCAAGGGTATGTTGAAAATTATGAAGTGAACGTGGCAGCCTGTTCGCGCGGTCTGTGCAGACAGGACTGGCGGCTAGCCAGGTCGGCAATGATGCTGCAGTTAGCTTGTGCTCTGGCGGCCTGGGCGGTCTATTCGCGCGGTCTGTGCAGATAGAAGTGGCGGCTAGCCGGACCGGCTTGTGTTCAACAGGCAGTTGGTTCCCAGAAGGTAACCAGGCGGATAAGGTTGCTATCCGCGGAGCTCTCCAAGATAGGCGAGGTGCGGACTCGTATGGAGTTCGCGGAGTTCGGGTTGCGGACTGGACTGGAGCTCGGGAGATCGGCATGGTGTGTTCCTTGGTCTAGCTCAGGTGGCGCGATTGGTGGTAACCGCGGAGTTCACCGGTTAGAGCGGACTGGTGCCAGAGTTCGCCGGTTTGTGCGGACTGGCTCAGTCCGGGAGATCGCGCGGTTTGCGCAGATTGATATCTTTGTCCGCCGAGTTCGACAGTTGTCAACCTTGTGTGCTTTGGCTGTGGGCTCGGGGTATGAGGACTAGAGTGGTGACCGCAGGCGCGTGCGGACTGGAGCTGTGTCCGCAGGTGGGCAGACTAGGGCGGTATTCACAGAGTCTGGCTGTATGGCGCTCAAGTATGGCATTGCCTTGACGACAAGGTGGATTGGCTTGGTATCCGGCCTTGGTGGTGCGACCTTGGCGGACTGGCTATCTTACCTAGTCGCGGCGGTTTGGTTGTGTATCCGCGGCTATGCGGATACACTTGGTGCTCGCCGCGGGATAGTGTGGTGATCCTATCAGCAAGGGCGGTGATCGCACTCCTCTCTGCGCCTATAAATAGGACCGTCATGTCACATCAAAATAACACTGAATGAACAGTAAGTGAGATTGAGTAGTTGTTGCGGACAGGGTTTTCTATCCGCGCGGTTTGAAGAGTTGACCGGGTTTGTGCTGTGTGGGTTGTGCAGATAGCGCTGCAAAGCCAGGGACTTGGTTCTGATTTCGGTCAGGGACAATGCGGACTCTGCGGATAGTAACCATCGATTAGCATCAGGTCGCGGCTTGCGACCAGGCGGTCTTCTCTTCTGCAACTCTTTCCCAGTTCAATAAGTTGTCCTCTTCTAGCGGCTTGTTCAGTTCGGCAACAGCAGTTCGCGGGATCTGGCGGATAGGCAAACTCGTGGTTAGGCGGCTTGCAGATCAGCGAACAAAGTTCTTTTTCAGAATTGGAATAACGGGCTATCCGCGCGGCTTGGTTGTGGTCTTGCGACTAGGCGGCTTCAGCGGACTCCCTAGGCAGCTCAGCAGGGTCGGCGGCTTCTCCTTGAGACCGCGCGGCTAGTTCTTTGCCTTGTATTTTTCTGCTTCCATCTGAAACATCGACGAACCATGTCTCGCCATGTATGCCTTGTTTTTAAAGTTTTTTTAATAGTACAAGATTCTTACTCTTATATCGACATTTGTTTTACTTGGGCTCAGATTGGTTGAGTGTTCCTGCGCATGGTTTCCCGTTTTCCGCAAATCACAAATTTTTACATGGTATTAGAGGGAACAGAGGTTGAGCAGTGATCAACCGCCAGTTTGCTTTATTGCTTCTAGGAGTCTAAGTGAACCAGGATTAGTACAATGAAAGGTGGAATGACAAGAGATCTTGCAATTGAGCTTCTTACATCGATCAACTTTAAAAAGTGGAAGTCATGTATGAAAAGCTATCTTTTAGGCGAGGACCTTTGGGAGATCGTCTGCGGAGACCATAGGTAAGAGGTGGTTGCTGCTGCTGGCAATGCAGAAGCGGTGAGAGCTTGGAGGAAGACAGACGCGAAAGCGGAGTTTACTCTCAAGCGGGCTATCTCATCAGAACTATTTGACCACATCATCGGATGTCGGTCAGCTGCGGAGATTTGGACTTCCCTTGATGAGTTGTTCAACAGGAAGAATATAGCTCGACTACAATTCCTGAAGAATGAGTTGGCGACAGCCACTCAAGGAGATTTGTCCATCTCAACATTCTTCCTAAAGATGAAGAACTTGTGCACTGAGATTTCAGCGTTGGACCCTGATGAGCCGATTTCAGAAGCGAAGCTGAAGAGACACATAATCCACGATTTGCGGAAGGAATATGTGGCCTTTGTTACTTCTATTCAAGGCTGGACCACTCAGCCGTCTTTGCCGGAGCTGGAGAACCTGCTAGTTTCGCAGGAGAGCTTAGCAAGTCAAATGGTTGGAGTCACCATCTCTGGAGGAGTTGGTAAGATGCTCTTCTCAGGGAAGAAAAGGAGATGAGACAAGAATAAGAAGTCGGCTGCTGGTGATGGTCCTTCTACTTCATATCAGCAAGAGAGTAGTGTATCTCCTAAGCGTGACTGGAAGAGTAAGGAAGGGCCAAGGTGTTATAAATGCAACCAGCCTGGCCACTTTAAGAAGGACTGTAAGGTTAAAACTTCAGTCGGTGAATATTGCCCTTATAGGGAGTAAGGATATGAACTTGGTTGGGTTATCAACATGTTTCTATGTTGATCGGATGGGGGTCAATGATAGTGCAGATATCTGGCATGAAAGACTGAGACACGTCGGGATGGACAAGTTGAAAGCGATGACGGTGAGAAGTCTTGTGAAAGGCTTTCCTAGGTTGTCATCCTTCGGTGACGGTCATGTTTGTGTGGGATGTCAATACGGCGAGGCTCATCGCTTCACGTTTGATAAGTCGCATACCATGTGTACAACATCGTTGGAGTGCATCCATGGTGAGTTGTTGGGATCGACCGTCACCGCCGGTCTTGGAGGCAGCAGGTATATGCTGGTTTTGATTGATGACTACACGAGGTACACTTGAGTATACTTCATGAAAGTGAAGTCAGACGCATTTCGTTTGATTGTAGAGTTCAAGGAGCTGGTGGATGCCTGACTTGGCCTGCGGATCAAAAAGTTGAGAACAGACAACAGAGGTGAATTCGTTTCAACCGTGTTCTCTAACTTTTGTAGGAAGCACGGAATCCGGAGAGAGCTCACTTGTGTGCATACTCCACAACAAAATGGAGTAGCAGAGCGGAAGATCCGTCATCTGACGGAGACCTGCAAGTGTTGACTTTATGCCAAAGGCATTCCTAGGGCCTTCTGGGCGGAGGGGATGGCCTGCGCGGCATATATCATCAATCGGATGCCTCTGAGTCTGATCAACATGAAGTCTCCTCATGAGCTGATGTTCAAAGAGAAGCCCAGCGTGGAACACTTTCGGGTGTTTGGGTCGACCTGCTATGTACATGTCCCGGATGCCCTCAGGACAAAGTTGGATGCGAAGATGAGGAAGCTTGTCTTCGTGGGTTATGACGAGCGAAAGAAGGGACGAAAGTGTGTGGATCCAATGATGAAAAAGTTCGTTGTTTCGAGAGGCGTGGTCTTCGACGAGATGACGTCATATGGTGGTGGCTCTTTTGTGGAGCTGCCGGAAAGCAGGTCGGATGGAGGGCGGGAGCAGGCTGCTGAAGATCTTCTGTTGGAGCTGTCTGTGTCACCAGGAGCTCCACGTTGTTCTAGCTCCGGGGCAAAGGCTTCTGCTTCAGGAAGCAGGGGGAGCGATGCTCCAGGTACTTCTAGTTCTAGGACAGAGGCTTTTGGTTCAGGAAGCAGGGGGAGCGATGCTCTAGGTGCTTCTAGTTCCAGGGAGGTAGCTTCTTGTTCAGGAAGCAAGGGGAGCGATGCTCCAAGTTTGCCCGGGAACGAAGCTGGTTCAGAAGAAGCAGCGAAGGTGGTTAGCCGTGATTAGGCTCTTCGGAGATCGAAGAGGATCACTAACCCACCAACTCAATTTTGCGAAGGAAACGCGGTGAGCTCGGTCTCTTGTTTCTTCGCGAGCCCTCTGATCGAGCGAGAGCCTTCCAGCTTTGAAGACACCAATAGAGTCAAGGAGTGAGAAAGCGCCAAGGATGAGGAGGTGACTGCCTTCAGGGGAGACGAGGCTTGTGACCTTGTGCCCAGGGATGATGGTGTTACTCCTGTGACGTACAAGTGAGTATTAAAGCTGGAGAAGAAGGCAGAGGGAAGCATGACTCATTTCGGGAGGTGTTGGAGGGATACCTTATGGTCTGGTATATGCGGAGCGGGGACTATGTCGCGGACATTGTCTCGATTCCACTATCAGACGAGCCATGTTCACGGTTACGGGGACTGCTGCGGATGGTTACCGCTTCTCACTTCAAGGGAGAGTGTTGAAAATTATGAAGTGAAATTGGCGACCTGGGCGGCCTGTTCGCGCGGCCTGTGCGGACTGGACTGGCGGCTAGTCAGGTCGGCAATGGTGCTGCAGTTAGTCTGTGCTCTGGCGGCCTGGGCGGTCTGTTCGCACGGTCTGTGTGAACAGAAGTGGCGGCTAGCTAGGCCGGCATGTGTTCAACAGGCTAATTCTTTGCCTTGTATTTTTTTTGTTTTTATTAGGTACATCGGTGAATCATGTCTCGTCATATATGCTTCGCTTTGTAAAGATTTTTTGATAGTACAAGATTCTTGCTCTTCTATTGGCATTTGATTTACTTGAGCTCGGATTGGTTGAGTGTTCCTGCGCATGGTTTCCCGTTTTCCGTGAATCACAAATTTTTACAGGGTAAGGAGATTATTGAGGCCAAGTCCAACACTGGAGTATTCTGATGCTTCAAGTGAATGGAGCCGGGGCACAAATCATCTGAGCGCCCGCGACGTCACTTTGTTGTTATTATTGATTTTTCTGATGGACGTAATCCAGAGTACGGAGTTCACATTAATGACTCTCACCCCAAGCCTAAGCCTGAGCCTGAGCCTGAGCCCGAGTCTGAGGATGTCATAGAAGTAGAAGGCGAACACGTTGAACACTTAGTCTGCGTCTTACATGATAGTCTGATTATCCCTAACAAATCTACCGAGGATGATCATAGGAGGCATGAAATTTTCAGCACTGCTGCAAGTATTCATGAACAATTTTGTTTCATTATCATTGATAGTGGTATGGATAACATCGTTTCTCAACATATGGTCAACATATTAAAGCTTGAGATGCACCCATTAGAACAACCATGCAACTTATCCGGAGTAAATGATCATTTAACTATGCTCATTACCCACTATTGTATAGTAGAGTTTTTTTATTGGGAATACTTATTCAGATATAATGTTATGTCATGTCGCCGTCATGGATGTCTATCACATCCTATTAGAGAGATCTTGGCAGTACGACCGACATGTCATGCACGACGGCACAAGAAACTCTCATTCCTTCGAGCACCATAGACACATGACTGTTCTTCTTCCCCAGAAGAACTGTCTTATTCAAAAAAGAAAAGGAATTTTTATTATTAAATTTTCTTATTTTAAATTAAATCTCTATTTTAAATAAAAAAATCAAATTTATTTAAGATTGAATTTTGAAATAAAACAAAATATATATAAATTTCTTTTCTACCCACTCAGGTAATCTCTTATTTAAAATCAAATATTTTAAACAAATTTTGAGGTATCTTTATTTTAAATAAAAAAATTAATGTAAAGCAATTTTAAAACAAACAAAAAAATATAATATTTTCTAAAAAAATTTAAGTCAGATCATTTTAAATGGAAAAGCGAGTAGATCACTTAGAGGCGAGCGTAAGGGACTTGACCCAATGTAGGAGCGACCTGATGAAAGTGATCGAAACTCTCACCGTGAATATGTGTAGTGTCAAGCACGGTATGAACGGTTTGCGCACATCGGTTAATAATATCGAAGCTATCATGCACATAAACCGAGCACCTACCCCAGTGGTCGAAGTAGACCCCAACCCTAGACCACTAGAACATGCATGTCCCGACCTGAACTACGTAATAAACCTCGTTGGGATGTAGGAGTCATATTAGACATTGGTGATTTTGATGGGCATTTAGAACCCGAAAGTTGTTTAAACTAGAGTGATCAGATGGACTGTTTCCTGGCTTGGAAGCAATTGTCCAAGCTAGGCAAGTTAAGTATATCACACTTAAACTGAAAGGGCACGCCTAAGTTTGGTAGAGACAACTAGAGCGTTCTAGATTTAATCTAGGCATGCCTCTTATAACGACATAGGTAGAGTTTAAAATGCATCTTCGGAAACAATACGTTCCACCCGATTATTTGCAGACCCCCTACCGTCGGTTCTACAACCTACGTCAAGACAAATTATCAATGGATGAGTATGAATGAGTTTCTAGTACTGCAGTCTCGCCTCGACCTCTGAGAGAATGATGACATGACCGTGTACCATTATCTGAACAGATTACACTACTTCATTAGAATCCAGCTAGAACTTTTTGATTATAAGGACTTAGGAGAGATCTCGAGTCACGCACGAACAGTAGAGTCCTTACAGAAGTGGACATCCAGAGTTTGGTCACTGATAAATCTACATCGAGTGTCACCACCACCACCACTGCTAGGATCTTGGATTCCCCTCACCCTACCATCATGGTCGGGACTACGACCCCATCCACTAACCCTTCCAAGGGTAAGGAGATTATTGGGGCTAAGCCCAACACTGAAGTATTTTGATGCTTAAAGTGCATGGAGCCGAGGCACAAACCATCTGAGTGCCCGCAACATCACGTAGTCATTATTATTGATTCTTCTGATGGACGTGATCCTGAAGTACAAAGTTCACATTAATGAATCTCACACTAAGCCCGAGCATGAGCATGAGTCTGAGAATGTCATAGAAGAAGAAGGGAACACGTTGAAAACTTACTCTACGTCTTACGTTATAGTCTGATTATCCCTAGCGAATTTGCTGAAGATGACCATAAGAGGTATTGTACGAAATTTTCCGCACTACTGTAGGTATTCTGGGACAATTTTGTTCCAATATCATTGATAGTGGTAGTATGAAGAACTTTGTTTTTCAACGTATGGTCAACATATTAGGCTTCAGACGCACCCGTTAGAACAAACTTATATCTTATCCGGAGTAAATAGTCATTTTACTATGCTCGTTACCCACTATTGTCTAGTAGAGTTTTCTATAAGGAACACTTATTCAAATATAATGTTATGTCATGTCGCCGTCATGGATGTCTGTCACATCTTATTAAGGAGATCTTGGCAGTACGACCGATATGTCATGCACGATGGCACAAGGAACTCTTATTTCTTCAAGCACCATGGACACAAGATTGTTCTTCTTCCCCAGAAGAACTGTCTTATTCAAAGGGCACTCGAGAGTACCTCTCCATCTTCGAGCCCACCTCCCAGTGTCTCCGAGTCTCCGACACATTACCACTTACCACACTCCAGCCTAAACCCCCACCCCATAGAGTAAACCGCGATACGATTGTGTCACTAACCCCAAATGATCGTACGATCCCACATTTACCAATTTTTGGAGTGCCACCCGATATCATTCAATTTTCTCAAACTATAGTTGATGAATACTTATCTCACGCACCTCACTATCTCGATTTCATATTTGGAGATCATACTTTTACTTCGACACACTATCATTTGGATATAGGAGAACATGTCGAGTCATCAAATTATTAAAATTTTAATAATATATCACTGGAAAACTCTTGGGGACGATTTGAAGTTACACTTGAGTTTTGTAGTGTTTATCACTCTTAGGCGGATGAGCATACTAAGATTATTAATTGGACTTTGGGAGAGTTTCTCCGGTGTTTGATTGGGGAGAATCCAAAATCATGAAATCCTGCGTTTCGACATATGGAACTTGGATTTAATAATTTAAAAATTCATGCTACCACTAAAATTCCATCTGAAATTGTATATGATCTTTTTATATCATATCAGTGTCACCGTCCATCATTCCATGATCATAATGTCTTTGACACTTGGTCTCATATTAATTATATAAGAGACCTAGATAATTTTTTTGCCAATGACTCACTAGCAACCTCTGAAAATTATAAACCCTTGATCGGTGGTTATTGCCAAGAGTTATATTTTCAGAGGGAATTGGGTTTTTTCTTATCTCAGCAAGCAGCGATCTACAACTGATCTACATTAGGGTAAGTCGGACTCGCTCCAAGTTCGAAAACGACTCGCATCCCCATAGATGTCGCCCGACATGGAGTCGCTAAAAACGCCAATTACTACCAGTCTTTTCGAGTTATCGACGAGGTCGAGCTCTTTCAATCCCGAGAGAATTAATGCATCCTTCGTCGCACTTGGAGATCCGTTGCGGTGGCTCTTTACCTTTGTTATTCATTTTCTTTTTGCATTTATATGTATTTTCTGCATTTTTATGTGCGTTTTATTTTCACACACGAATGTCATGACTAAATACGGATTATTGGATTGACCGACCAGTAATATCATGAATAAAAAAAGGTTCAGTAATCTGAGATAGTTTAGGAGAAGAAGGTAATCTCAGATTATTTAAAATAACAAATAAAATATAAAAAGGAAATGCAACAATTTTTTAATAAGGAAATCAGAAGTATTAGGAAAGGTACTATGAGAGAACAACATGATTCATGATTGGAGTTAAAAGGAAAGAAATCTCAATTTTTTGTATAAAATCCTATCTAAACAACAAAGAGAGCAGGCCAAGAAATCAGAGGAACAAAACTGTTTTTGTTTCCCTCTGACAGGCCCTAAGAGCGCACCTCTCTGGTCTGTTCTTCCGAAGTTGTTGTTGACGCCGTGCCAGAATCCGCCGCCTCCAGCCCAAGTCACATGCCTCGCTGACGTTCTCATCTTCAGCCGCTGTCGAAGCCTCTGCCAAAGTCCGCCACCTCCATCCCATTGTCGATCCGTGGGCTTCCGGCGTAGTGAAGATCCGCCTCTCGTTCTCAGTCGCTGGATCGTCTTCCTCTTTCCTTGTTCTTGTGCAAATCGTGGGTTTTTGTGGACGAAGACGCCCTTCCCAGATACCCGTCCTCCTAGCTTGAATATTCCTTCCAGGATCAGTTCATTTCCTCTAGCCTGCCACAACCTAGTTGTTCTCAACTGACGGAACTGACGGATCAGAAGACATGGATCAACCATGGACTATGCATAAGTAAAATTCTAAATTCATTGCTTAAAGTCATTACTATTTTTTTATTAGTTCACTTAAATAAATCTGATCTTGCCTATCTCTTCAATTATTCGCAATTACTATTAAACTTCATAAATTATTGCATACAGTTCTTTCTGTGCAATCGAGGAACCGTATCAGGAGTCAAGCCGTAAGAACTCGGGATTCCCACTCTCGAGTTTGGATTAATAATTTTTAAACATAAATTGCTCTGAAATTGAGAAAGTAATGAATTTTGAAGCGAAACTTTGTCATCACATTGGTTTTGGAATTGGGTTTACATCATTAGTTCATCATCATTGGCAATTGTATCATCTTGATATCAATAATGGATTCCTTAATGGTGAGATCACTGAGACTGTATATATGCAACAATCTTCAGGATATGAGACTACGAGAGAGTTTCATGTGTGTCACCTCCACAAATCTATTTATGGACTCGAACGGTCTCCTCGTACTTTATTCAAAAAAGCAGTTAGGTGGTACAGACCTTTGGTTTTACTCGTACCTCAGTTGATTTCTCTCTCTTCATGCATCTTCATTGCAACGATTGTTCTAGTTTATGCTGATGATACCATTATTATGAAATATAACTTAACAAAAGTATCTATGATTAAAAAGCGCTTAGTCACTCATTTTAATACAAACAATTTGGGCCAACTTCGATATTTCATCACAATTGAGATAGCTCGTTGTAAATGTACGGTACATATCTACTACATGATGCAAGATACCTGTGGTGTACGGCAAAATGCTAGATACCAGTAAATGTATTGTATATATCTACTACTTATTATCCCAGAAAATGTATTGTACATACTATCCCAGTAAATGTATTGTACATATCTACTACATGATGCTAGATACCTGTGGTGTACGGCATCTAATACACTCATGGAAGCAAACCTCAAACTCCCTGCTCATGAAGGAATCATATTCATGGAACTTTAAAAATGAAGTCAAATGTAAGCACTAACCAATTTATATTTCCCGCATCAAAGATATTGCAAGGATATAAGATTCATAAACAAAGCGCCTTTAAGCATGATATCTCATTGGTGTTGTTTCTAGTGATGTATCCATTTTATATAACATATTTCATGCTCATTTATGCTTAATTGCATGCAAAGTTGCTTCATATTTTATGCAAAAATGCTCATATTCCATTAAAGCTCAAATCACACACAAAGCGTACTTCTAGCGAAGTGTGATGTGCAAATGCATGTTTAATTGTTATTGGGGAGAGTGTCACCTTCCCGTCATCTTCACTTATGCTTTTGGAAAAATGTCCGCACAATCCGGTGGCTAATCGACTGAAAATCACACTTAGAGGATATGGGCAGATCCCTTAAATTAGAAAACAATCCTGTGCAGTGAGAATTATAAAAATAACTGAATTTTATTGCTCCAAAAAAACATAATATGACGCCCTATTTATAGGGAAGAGGAGATAGAGAGAGAATACAAGAGACTAATTACAACAGACAAACTAGGAGAACTGATATTTACAGACCGCGGCGAGTTGTGCGGTTAGACAAGCTAACCGCAAAACATACACCGACCGTATCAACAAAGTATCCGTCGGTCTCTAATCCACGGATTGCAGTTGACCGCCAGGAGCAACAGAGGCACTTAGATGGACTCTAACAGTCTAACCGCCAGATCGCAATAGCTTTAGTCTTCTGACGGCTAGACCGCAATAGCCGTAAACCATCACCAGACTTCTCTTGCTCTAACAAAGGTGCGGTTACACTGGTCGTCCTCAAGACAGCCAGACCACACCAGAACGCCAGAGCAGTCTGCCAAATCACCAGGGATAGATCGCCAGAGCAGACAGCCAGACAGCCAGGACCAGACCGCTAAAGCAGACCGCAAGACCTCCAGCACCAGACCGCTAGCATCAGACAGCCATAGCAGATCGCCAACACGTGTTCTAACACTCCTCAAGCTGGAGCATATATGTCAATCATGTTCAGCTTGTCACAGATGTTTGAAAAAGAAGTGGATACTGGTTTGGAAAAATATCTGCTAGTTATTTGTCGCAAGTGACAAACAAAGTGCAAATTTGATTCTTCAATATTTCTTCTCTGATAAAGTGATAGTAAACTTCAATGTGTTTTGTACTCTCATGAAAAACTGGATTCTTCGATATATATAGCGACTTTGTTATCATAGAACATTGACAGAGGATGATCATAAAATTTCCCCAAGTCAACCATAAGTGTCTGTAACCATTTTAACTCGCACGTTGTCGAAATCATGCTCATGTATTCAACTTCAGCACTTGATCTGGACACAACAAATTGTTTCTTGCTTTTCCAGCTAAGCATATCTCCTCCTACAAAGGTGCAGAAATCATACGTAGACATTTTATTTTCTTTGTCATCAGCATAGATGGCATCAGAGTAGGTTTCAATCCTTAAATGGTTATTCTTCTGAAACAACAATCCCTTCTCTGGAGACCATTTCACATATTCCAAGATTTTCAGGGCTGAATGAATATGACCCCGCTGGGATCCTGCATAAACTGACTAACCCTGTCTACTGCATAGCAGATATCTACTCTTATGACAGTCAAATAAATGAGTTTACCCACTAACCGTCTGTACCTTGTGCTATATGAAAGAAGAGGTGAATCATCACTTTAACACTTATCACCAACGACAATCGGACATCGAGCGGGTCTTGCCCCAAGAAGAGCAGTCTTTTTCAAAAGGTCCAACACATATTTTCGTCGTGAGAGCACTACTGAGTTGTTTTTCGTGAGATTTTTATTCCCAGAAAATACTTAGGAGATTTCATGTCTTTTGTAACAAAATGATACAGAAGATGTTTCTTTATTAGATCAATTCTCTCTTTATCATCACATGTAAGGAGAATGTCAACCACATATACAACAAGAACAATCAGCCCTTTAGAAGTCTTGCGTATGAAAAGAGAGTGATCTGCAGAACTTCGAGCAAAGACAATAACCGAGATAACTTTGCTGAACTTGTCAAACTAGGACCGTGGGCTTTGCTTCATGGCATATATTATCTTCCACAACTTGCACACTTGAGACTCCCCCTGAACAACATACCCAGGAGGTTGCTCCATGTATATCACTCATTGCAGATCCCCATAAAGGAAGACATTCTTAACATCAAACTGAGATATCTATCAATCTTTGTTAACGACCACAGAAAAGAGAACGTGGATTGTGCTAATGCGAGAAACCGGGGAGAAAGTGTCGAAGAAATTCACACTATACGTCTGAGTAAATCCTTTGGCAACCAGTCCGGCCTTAAACAGTCTATAGTACCATCAGGATGAAACTTTCTTACAAAGTGATGCAGTGGTAGACCGACTAAAATTAAAGGACTTTAAAATGCGAACTAATGAGTATGAGACCAATGTACCGTGCACGTGCAAACATGAGAGCAACCCTAGTAGATCAACTAGCAAGTGATAAATTTGAATAAAAGGCTAAAAACACGACATCCACAATTATGAGCATCAATTAATCGTAAGAGACTATTATAAGTTGCCAACGAGCGAAGCGCGATTAGATTAAGCGCGCCGGTAAAGATCCAACAAGTCAAACAACATATAATACGATAGCATATTGATTCCACAACAACAACAATAGTTAAAAACCCTAGCATCCAAATAAGAGAAATAAAGACACCATATACCTTGATTTGCTCATGATTGCGGTGACTAGGCTTAGGGATAGAGGGCTGTGGGGCTTGGGAGGGGGAACGGGGAAGAGGGAGGTTGGCCGGGGAGGAGTGTTCGTGGCTGGGTGAGGATGGCGACGGGCTGCGAGAGGAGTGAGGGCTGTTTGCGGCTGGATGAGGGCGGCGAGGGGCTGGGTTGCTGGATCTGGACGGGGGAGAGTGGAAGGATGTAAGTGGAGGAGGATTTGCGGATCTAGACGGGGAGGGTTGTCTGTGGCTGGGTTGCATGATCTGGACGGGGAGGGTGGAGCGCTGCAAGAGGAGGGGGAGGTTTGCGGATCTGGACGGGGAGGGTTGTTCGTGGCTGGGTTGCTGGATCTGAACGGGGAGAGTGGAGGAGTAGGAGTGCTGGACCTGGGCGGGGAAGGCGACGGACTGCATGGGGAGGAAGAGGAGGGCCGAACCTGGGAGGAGGAAGGGACGGACGGAGGCGTCGGACTGGGCAGACGCGGAGCCGTCGAACGGAGCCTTCGGAATCCACCGAAGTGTCGACCGGGAAGTTGCAGTAGGGCAACTATCGATGCCTAAAACCGGTCACCAACAAGCATATAAATAAGAGAAAAGATAAAGTAAAACTAGGGCTCCCGATCGGACGGTAATAAATGTTCGGCCCGATCGGGGGCTCAATATATCAAAATATAAAAAACTAATATATCAAATTTGCTCGGAACGACCCTCCGGGAGCATCCGCGGACTCGGATCGCCCAGCCTGGTCGTCGATCACCGCCACCTGCGGGAATAGAGGCGCACGTGTCGTCGATCGCCATCAAATTCCCCCGACTTGAAAGCGCTCATCTCCGGTGAGTAAATATGATCATACTCTCGGCGCAAGTCCGGGGCGAGTCTCTCGAGCTCCTCAACAGCAATCCTAGAGTCGTCAGAAGTCGGGCGGGCAGACAATTGGACCAAGTACCGCAGGACCGTCAATCCACCCATCATCGCGAAGTCATGGTCAACGATCTGTAGTGTATCTCTGGTAGGCGACTGTCGTAGCAATGTATCTCCGTCAGAACGAGGTGCCACTGGAACTGTCCGCTGTAGAGGGGGATCCTCCGAGCGGTGCTCAATCGTCCGCGATTGCCTGGGCGAGGTGGGCGTAGGTGCACTGAGGGGTGAGGGTCAGGCTGGGGCTCAAGGGCCGGTAGAGATAACGAATCCACGTACACTGGCTCCTCATAGTTGGGGTCAGATCCTCTACATTGAACGCGCGGTGAATCCCCATTGCTGACGGTATGTCAACTTCATACGCGTTCGTACTAATCCGTCGAGTGACAGTGTAGGGGCCCATCCGACGAGCACTTGACTTTTTCGCAGCCCCCTGGGGGGACCTCTCAGGATGAAGGCGTATCATAACTTGCTCCTCGACGTCAAATGTTTGCTTTCTCCTGTGCAGATTGGCCTGAGCCTTGTAGTTTTCATTACTGGCCGCAATCTTCCTTCGGACTGTCTCATGTAGTGTGTGTATATGCTGGATGAACGACTCGGCGGACTCACTAGGTCGGGCTCCTAATGGGACGTCCACTAGGTCAATGGGTTTCCTAGGCTTATAACCTAATATGACATGGAATGGACTCAGACATGTGGTCCTATTGACCGAACTATTGAATGCAAATTCCGCAATAGGCAGGACCGAATCCCAGGTGGCCGGACTATCCCGAACTAGACAACGCAACATGGTCGCAAGGCTTCGGTTGACAACTTCAGTCTGTCCATCCGTATGTGGGTGGTAGACGGTGGAGAACTTCAGTGTCGTGCCAGTCTTCTTCTGCAATGTCTTCCAAAAATAACTCGTGAAGCGAATGTCACGATCGGAGACAACAGAAGTGGGCAGCCCATGGTACTTGAATACTTCCCTGAAAAATAGGGCTGCCACGTGCGGGGCGTCGTACGTCCTATGACAAGGAATGAAGTCGGCCATTTTCGAGAAGCGGTCCACGACGACGCAGATCGAGTCGAACTTCCGCGGAGTGTAGGGGAGTCCTAGTATGAATTCTAGACTGATGTCTGCCCAGGGTCGGTGAGGAATAGGCAACAGAGTGTATAGGCATGTGGGATGTCGAGTCCCCTTTGCCATCTGGCAGATTCGGCAATGTCGGACGACCCGCGTGATGTCCCTCTTCAGGCCAGGACAAAAGAAGCGGTCCTCAACTAACGCAATCGTCTTATCCCGCCCAAAGTGCCCCGCGGCTCCGCCCGCGTGAAGCTCCCAAATGAGAAAATCCCGAAGAGAAGTCTGGGTTATACAAAGGCGAGACCCAAAAAACAGGTAGCCCTCAGAAATGATAAAACCCTCGCGGGGCTCGGGTGGGTCCTTAGATAGGGCAGAGAAGATACCACTAAAATCAGGGCACTCGGGGTATTCCTGGCAAACGCGCTCAAATCCCTCAACTCGTGCGTCCATGGTATGGAGGATGGTGACTCGGCGACTCAACGAATCGGTCGGTTTGTTCTCAACACCAGCACGGTGTTTGAGAACGTAGTGGTACTCCTGCATGAACTTCACCCACTTCGCGTGTCGGTGTCCTAATTTCTTTTGCGAATTCAAGTATCGCAGGGCTTGATGGTCAGAGTACAGGACAAACTCCTTGTGTAGGAGATAGTGACGTCAACATCAGAGTGTATGTACGACAGCGTAGAATTCCCGATCGTAATTGGAGTATTTCTGTCGGGCGTCATTCAGTTTCTCACTAAAGTAAGCAACTGGATGACCCTCCTGACTCAGTATTCTCCCAATGCCTACCCCGGACGCGTCACAAGCCACCTAGAAAGCCTTGGAAAAATCAGGAAGGCACAATACGGGGGTTGTCGCTAACCTTTGCTTGATGCTCTCAAAGGCTCTGGTGGCTGCTGCAGTCCAGGCGAAATCTCCCTTGCGGAGGCAGCTCGTAATAGGGGCCATGATCAAACTAAACCCCCGAACAAGCCTCCAGTAAAAGGTAGTGAGGCCGTGGAAGCTCCGGGCCTCGTGAATATTGGTTGGTGTTGAAGCCAAAATTGACCTCTGTGGAGTTTGGGTTCCTAGAAAGGGGTGACCTCACACCTACTACACCCGGAGGAACGTCACGGACCAAAGATCAAGAAGCTAGAAACAGACCCTCGGCTCTAGCGCGGAGGTCCCACCTCACACCCGAAAGACCTTTGAGATCTCCCCCTCCCTAGCCAATGCTTGAGCTAGGGTGCCTTGAAGGATGAAGAGAGAATGAAGAAGTGATGAAGTGACCCCTCTCCAAGACACCCCTGAGGGCCTATTTATAGTTTTCCAAATCACATGGACCAAAATGCATGAAATACCCCAACGCCAAATATGCCTCGGGCCAATAGAAAAAAACCACACCGGGGGGGGGGGGGGGGAAGGTGTAAAAACCACCCCGCCCCTCATCCACCTAGGGGCCGAGCACAGGGGCGACGAGGGCAGGGGCGAGACCCCCGGCCTGGGGCCGGTCTCGCCCCACCAGGCCGCGGGCAGGGGCGAGACCCCCGGCCTTGGCCGGTCTCGCCCCCCCAGGCCGCGGGCAGGGGCGAGACCCCGGCCTTGGCCGGTCTCGCCCCGCCAGGCCGCGGGCAGGGGCGAGACCCCCGGCCTTGGCCGGTCTCGCCCCGCCAGGCCACGGGCAGGGGAGAGACCCCCGGCCTTGGTCGGTCTCGCCCCGCTAGGCCGCGGGAAGGGGCGAGACCCCCGGCCTTGGCCGGTCTCGCCCCACCAAGCCGCGGGCAGGGGCGAGACCCCCGGCCTTGGCCGGTCTTGCCCCGTCAGGCCGCGGGCAGGGGCGAGACCCCCGGCCTTGGCCGGTCTCGCCCCTCCAATCCGCGGGCAGGGGCGAGACCCCCGGCCTTGACCGGTCTCGCCCCGCCAGGCCGCGGACAGGGGCGAGACCCCCGACCTTGGCCGGTCTCGCCCCACCAAACCGCGGGCAGGGGCGAGACCCCCGGCCTTGGCCGGTCTCGCCCCACCAAGCCGCGGGCAGGGGGGGGCAGGGGCGAGACCCCGGCCCCCCAAAAAAGGGTCACTGGGGGAGGCCGATTTTTCCTCCCTCTACTAGTATATTCCAAGGGCTAGGCCAAAATTGGCCATCAAGAGCTCAAACCACTCAAAAAGCTTAAAACCCAAAACCCGCGAATACGGGGTTGTGCACAATCCCCGCTTTTTTCGAGGTTGGCACAAGCTCGGAAAGAAACGTCCAACCCAACGTATTCGCTGAGTGTAACTTTCCTGCGGGGTCAACCTGTCATGTCGGCTATGAGAGCCAGGGTGGCGAGACCTCCTCTGGGTAAAAAACACTTCACCCCCCGGAGGGGTCAACCTGTCATGCCAGCTATGGGAGCCTGGGTGGCGAGACCTCCTCCGGGTAAAAAACACTCCACCCCCCGGAGGGGTCAACTTGTCATGCCAGCTATGAGAGCCTGGGTGGCGAGACCTCCTCCGGGTAAAGGACACTTCACCCCTCGGAGGGGTCAACCTGCCATGTCAGCTATGGGAGCCTGAGTGGCGAGACCTCCTCCAGGTAAAAAACACTCCACCCCCCGGAGGGGTCAACCTGCCATGCCATCTATGGGAGCCTGGGTGGCGAGACCTCCTCCGGGTAAAGGACACTTCACCCCCCGGAGGGGTCAACCTGCCATGCCAGCTATGGGAGCCTGGGTGACGAGACCTCCTCCGGGTAAAGGACTTGGCTTCCACGAGAGATCAACCAGCCCTGTCAGCTAGTGAGAGCCTGACAGCGGAATCATCATCGGAGCAAAAGACTTGGCTTCCACGAGAGATCAACCAGCCTTGTCAGCTAGTGAGAGCCTGACAGCGAAATCATCATCGGAGCAAAGGACTTGGCTTCCACGAGAGATCAACCAGCCCTGTCAGCTAGTGAGAGCCTGACAGCGAAATCATCATCGGAGCAAAGGGCTTGGCTTACACGAGAGATCAACCAGCCCTGTCAGCTAGTGAGAGCCTAACAGCGGAATCATCATCGGAGCAAAGGACTTGGCTTCCACGAGAGATCAACCAGCTCTGTCAGCTAGTGAGAGCCTGACAGCGGAATCATCATCGGAGCAAAGGACTTGGCTTCCACGAGAGATCAACCAGCCCTGTCAGCTAGTGAGAGCCTGACAGCGGAATCATCATCGGAGCGAAGGGCTTGGCTTTCACGAGAGATCAACCAGCCCTGTCAGCTAGTGAGAGCCTGACAGCGGAATCATCATCGGAGCAAAGGACTTGGCTTCCACGAGAGATCAACCAGCCCTGTCAGCTAGTGAGAGCCTGACAGCGGAATCATCATCGGAGCAAAGGACTTCGCTTCCACGAGAGATCAACCAGCCTTGTCAGCTAGTGAGAGCCTGACAGCGGAATCATCATCGGAGCAAAGGGCTTGGCTTCCACGAGAGATCAACCAGCCCTGTCAGCTAGTGAGAGCCTGACAGCGGAATCATCATCGGAGCAAAGGAGAAAAGAGCTACCCCCCGAGGCACTCTCGACCCTGTCAGCTGGTGTGAGCCTGGTATGAGGAGATCCTCCTGGGGGTTGGGAGCTGGACATGTCACCTAAGCTTTTTCAATTTCAACATCCTCTAATGGGGAAAAAGACGGGTTACATGACCCCCCCGACTCTGCTGGTCGTGGGTTGGACTCATTACAGCATAAAAAAAGATACAAGACTCTGCCGAGACGAGACTTCTTCAGGGGGCCTGGGCTTGATGGTCGTTATCCAATTCCTTCCCCTTGGATACTTCCATCCTGCTCAGACTCTCCATGATCTTCTCCATCTCCGCTGCCTTGGCCAACCAAGAGATGGTGTTGACAGCCGTGACGTAAAACTGCCTCGCCATCCTGGGGTCTCCCTTGATCCTGACCTGAGTCCCCTCGGAGTTGAACTTAAGACACTGGTGGAAGGACGAAGGCACACACCGGAAAGCACTGATGAGGGGCCTTCTGAAAATGGCGTTGTAGCTGCTTGGAGCGTCAACAATGACAAACCTGCAGTTTCTTGAGATCCCCCCTAACTTCACCTGGAGTCCGACTCCACCTTCCACTTCCTTCCTCTCCCCTGAAAATCCAAACAGGGGTCCGTCCGAGGCCAGCACCTTTCTTGGCTCTACCTTCATCCCGTCAAATGCCTTCTTGAAAACGACATTGACAGAGCTTCCGTTGTCAACCAAGATTTGGGAGACGGTAAAGCCTTCGATGGCTGCCTGGATGACCAGGGCGTCGCAGAAGGGATCCTCATGCTCTGTCATGTCTTTCGATGAAAAGGTGATCTTTTCTTCCATGGGCGGGGTCTGAGACGTCGAGGCGACGCTCCGACGGTACATGACGTGGAGACTTGCCTTTCAAGCGGCTTCTACCCCCCCCCCCCCCCCCCCCCGTGGATCACAGCTATATCACCTCGGGGTCCTACATCGACCCGGTCCTCGCATACATCATCACCCCCTCCTTGGGGCAGAACTCCTTCAACCTGCGCCGGCGACTGAGGCTGAGCTGGGCCTCTCGCCCCCCCTTACCTCCAGGAACTCGAGGCAGGTAGCCGTGGCGTGACCCTCCAACTGTTGGAAGTCACAGTAAGGCAAGGCTCTTCCTCACCTCTTTCGGCGGGCTCGGCGGTCTCCCCCCATGCCTCTTCCTCTGTCGCCGATCACCAAGGCCTGCTGGGGTGGGGGTAGGAGCTGCCTAGGGGCCTGCCTCTGGAAGTTGAACCTCCCTTGGCCCCCGTGGAAGTTCCCCCCTCCTTGGATGAGAGCTCTTCCTGGACCTTGGGCAGGTCCTCCCTGCTGCCTCCAGCCTGGTTCCGGACCCTCCTGTCCTTGGAACACCTGAGCTCTCTGCTCCTCTCTTCTTCTTCCTTCCTGATGCCTTGAGCCACCCTGCTCCTTTGACTCCACCTTCGTCAACTTTGCCAAACTCTTGACAAATGCCGGGTTGGCTGCCTCCATGGCAATCTCCTCTGCCGCTCTTTCCATCAGCTCCTCGAAGGAAGGGGGGCCTTCCGGGTCAAGCTCATCTTGAAGAAGCCCTCCTTCAGCCCAACAGTGAAGGCCATCTGGAGAGCATACCCTGGCATCTCCTGGATATCCAGGATCTCTTCCTGAAACCTGTCAACGTAGTGGGCCAGCGACTCCTCGGCCCTCTTATCAGAAAGATGGATTCGGGACTCCTCTTCCTCTTCTTGGAGGTGGAGAAGCGGAGCTGGAAGCTCCGGCTCAAGTCCTCGAACTCATAGATCGACCTTGGAGGGAGTTGATGAAACCAGTCCCTTGCCTTCTCCTTCAACGTGATCGCAAAGAGGTGACACTTGAAGACATCTGTCATCATCCTGATGGAGACCGCATCCTCGAACCACTGCAGGTGCTGGACGGGATCATCCTTCCCGGTATAGTAAGCTCCTCTCTTCTTCTTCCTTCCTGATGCCTTGAGCCACCCTGCTCCTTTGACTCCACCTCCGTCAACTTTGCCAAACTCTTGACAAATGCCGGGTTGGCTGCCTCCATGGCAATCTCCTCTGCCGCTCTTTCCATCAGCTCCTCGAAGGAAGGGGGGCCTTCCGGGTCAAGCTCATCTTGAAGAAGCCCTCCTTCAGCCCAACAGTGAAGGCCATCTGGAGAGCATACCCTGGCATCTCCTGGATATCCAGGATCTCTTCCTGAAACCTGTCAACGTAGTGGGCCAGCGACTCCTCGGCCCTCTTATCAGAAAGATGGATTCGGGACTCCTCTTCCTCTTCTTGGAGGTGGAGAAGCGGAGCTGGAAGCTCCGGCTCAAGTCCTCGAACTCATAGATCGACCTTGGAGGGAGTTGATGAAACCAGTCCCTTGCCTTCTCCTTCAACGTGATCGCAAAGAGGTGACACTTGAAGACATCTGTCATCGTCCTGATGGAGACCGCATCCTCGAACCACTGCAGGTGCTGGACGGGATCATCCTTCCCGGTATAGTAAGCCATGTCAGGCTCTCTGAACCCCTCGAGAACGGGAGCTGAGATGATCAGCTCGCTGAAGGGTGACCTCCTAAGGGGTGGTCTCGCCACTTCTACTCGCGCGACCTGCACGCCTGGGAGGTGGGCACTCGCCGGGCTGGAGAAAAGCTCCCGGCCGGTGAGGTCTCGCTCGACCCCATCTCCCATCCTCTCCTTCCCGGGCCTTCTTCCTGGTGCACTTCCTTCCGCCCCTGCTGGGGTCATCTCGCCTAGACCCCTGGGAGTCGACTCGTCGAGCGGGTGGGGGGGGTGGGGGGGGTGGGGGGGGGGGGGGGGGAGCTAGCACCTGGGGGGTTGGGGTGGAGCTGCCACCCTTAGGAGCAATACTTCTCGGCATCTCCATGATGCCCTGGATGGAGGCCATGAACTCTTGCCTCCCCACAAAGGGTCCTGGGTTGGGGAGCTCGCCGAGATCATCACTACCTCCCTGACCTCCAGTCATGACACTCTCCCGAGATCTTCTGTGATGGTCACTCTCCACGCTCACCACGCCAAAATGTTGAAACCAGAAATGACCTCTGTTGAGTTCGGGGTCCCTAGAAAGGGGTGACCTCGCACCTACTACACTCAGAAGAACGTCACGGACCAAAGGATCAAGGACCTAGAAACAGACCCTCGGCTCTAGCGCGGAGGTCCCACCTCACACCCGGAAGACCTTTGAGGTCTCCCCCTCCCTAGCCAAGGCTTGAGCTAGGGTGCCTTGAAGGATGAAGAGAGAATGAAGAAGTGATGAAGTGACCTCTCTCCAAGGCACCCCTGAGGGCCTATTTATAGTTTTTCCAACCTCATGGGCCAAAATGACCGAAATGCCCCTAGGGCCAAAAGACTTTGGGTCAATAGAAAACAGTCACGCCGGGGGGTAAAGGGGTAATTCCCCCCCCCCCCCCCCCCGAGGGCAAGATGGTAAAAGCATGACCAAAAAGGGATCCAAGGACGGGAGGAGTCAAACCCCTCATCTCCCCGGGTACCCGAGACGGGCATGTGACCCCCGAAGAACCGGGGAGAAGGGGGGCAGGGGCGAGACCCCGCCAAACCACAGGGCGGGGGGAGAACACGGCCCCGGGCCGGTCTCGCCCCCGCCAAGCCGCGAGGCGGGGCGAGAACCCGGGCCGGCCCGTCTCGCCCCCGCCTACCCGCGAGGCGGGGAAAGAACCCGTGCCGGGCCGGTCTCGCCCCCGCCTACCCGCGAGGCGGGGCGAGAACCCGGGCTCGGACGGTCTCGCCCCCGCCTACCCGCGAGGCGGGGCGAGAGCCCGGGCCGAGCCGGTCTCGCCCCCGCCTACCCGCGAGGCGGGGCGAGAACCCGGGCCGGGCCGGTCTCGCCCCCGCCTACCCGCGAGGCGGGGCGAGAACCCGGGCCCGGCCAGTCTCGCCCCCGCCTACCCGCGAGGCGGGGGCGAGACTGGCCCGGCCCGGGTTCTCGCCCTGCCTCGCGGGTAGGCGGGGGCGAGACCGGCCCGGCCCGTGTTCTCGCCCCGCCTCGCGGGTAGGCGGGGGCGAGACCGGCCCGGCCCGTGTTCTCGCCCCGCCTCGCGGGTAGGCGGGGGCGAGACCGGCCCGGCCCGGGCTCTCGCCCCGCCTCGCGGGTAGGCGGGGGCGAGACCGGCCCGGCCCGGGTTCTCGCCCCGCCTCGCGGGTAGGCAGGGGCGAGACTGTTGGGTTTCTCTGTGAGGATGGCACAACGCTTGTGCACGCAGCGGAAAAATAAACATCAAGAAAAACCCAAAGAGATGTGGATCGGGCCATGAACGTTGAATTAAGAAGTTAATAAAACTAGGCAAAAATTACCTCGGTGGCGTTGAGTCACAGCTCAACGGAGATGCTCCAAACTTTGTCTTCTTGCTAGTGGCGAGTTCTACGTGGAATAATATCCACGTCTCTGCAGAAATCCACACGAGCGGGAGAACGCCGAGCTTTCCGTCACACGGAAGATCGGGAAGAACGATGACCGCACCTTGCTATTCCACGGACTGCTAGGTCCGCGCCAGGAAGAGCAGCACCAGCGACAGTCGCCGGAGAAGAGGAGGTCGACGGAGCGAACACGGCGGCGGCGGAAC
The DNA here is from genome assembly GCA_039583875.1 of Platanthera guangdongensis. Taxonomy (NCBI): domain Eukaryota; kingdom Viridiplantae; phylum Streptophyta; class Magnoliopsida; order Asparagales; family Orchidaceae; genus Platanthera; species Platanthera guangdongensis. The sequence goes on from CM077147.1 coordinate 139,772,648, forward strand.
CCTTCCGTCGGCGGCGGGATTCGGGATCGGCGGAACGATCGCGGAACGGAACTCTTCCGTCGCGGGTTTCGATCTGCTACAGGAGAAAATCGCGAGCCTTAGCCTTTACCCGAAAACCCTAAGTGTTGTATTTATACCAAAGGTATAAATAAACCTAGGCTTATCGCTATCCGCAGACCACCCAAGAATGAGGTTCAGAATCGGCGAGTATCAATCGGCGAGAGTCGGCGAGAATCGGCGAGAATCGATCAGCGAGCATCACCATGGATCGGCGAGAATCAGAGTACAATACTCGACGATTCTCGCCGATCGTCGAGCCTCACTTGATGATACACGCCGAATCTCGTCGACCGTCGAGCCGCGGTCGACGATACATGTCGAAGTCGTCGATCGTCGAGAATCAGCATATTGATTCTCGACGATTCTCGTCGATCGGCGAGAATCAGAGAGACGATTCTCGCCGATCGGCGGGAATCAGAAGACGATTCTCGACGAATGTTATCGACCCTCGGACGACAATCCTTACCAGCCCTCCAAGGCAACATTTGCCCAACCCGACGATCCTTTAAGGCAACACTTTGCCCACAACCCCATTCAGGTTGGTGATTGGCAACCTTTACCAACACAGTCAATTATCCAACTTCTCCACATCTCTTATGTGCGACCCTGCAGGCTCATATCGCGTTGGCAGTGAGATTACATGTTTGATCACTTCCAGATCACGATGGTAACTCCAACAGACTCCCACTTGATCTCGAAAGTATCAAAGCAAAAACCTCACAAACAATGAGCGGCATCTAGCAATGCATCATTGCTCCCCAAGCAATAAGAGTTCATAACTCATAAGCCTTTATGACCACTGTATCAGCGTTGTCTTTGTCCCTTTGTCCCTTACATCCGGAAAGAACTAGAGGCATGGACCGTGTCACCCTCGTAATAGCTCAATCCAAGTTTCTTGATCCAGGACGGACTTCCAGAGAATGGTGAGTCCAATATCACATATTGACTTAACCAAGCATGGTCATGCATTTCTCAGTCCAGTTCCATCAAGGGGCCCATGGATGCAACTCCTGTCATACAGGAGGACAAATCTCATATCTGCTCACACACAAACACTCAAATGATTCGTAACATGCCCAACAACCACTCTTATCATCAACCTTTCTCAAGGAAGACTTTAGATGGCATCAAAGCACGCTCTTCCTCACTTGATGAATGTTGTGACTTCAGGTCAAAGGATCACAACACCATTGTCAATTGAGACCTACTCGTGACACGATTGGATGACAATGCACAGAGTAGTCTCAGGTTGGGTCTGTCCAGTACAACTTGTTCACTAACAAGTACCCACGTGATGACTTGATATCACAATATCATGACCTGTGAGAACCGGTCATCAGTCAACACACGTGCTAGTCTCCATGTACCATCATCACCCTTAGCTTCTATGATGATACTCGACCAGGGACCTTTAAGAATGAAGCTTCAAATAAATCATGGGCTCTCACATTCAAGTCACGTACTTGATGTCCCATGAAAGCGAACATTCTAAGGGTATCTATTATGTTAACATTTAACTATCATATAGAAAAAGACACAATAAAAGAACTTGTCATTAATTATAAGAGAAATATTAGGCACACAGTTCATCATATGAACAAACAGCCAACAAAATACAAGATTACATGCAATCCACAAGATTCTCGCTAGAGTTGATCATTTACGTATCGTATACCCATCGATCTAGTATGACCATCATGCTTTCTCTGCGCGAGAGGCTTTGTCAGTGGATCCGCAATGTTCTCCTCAGTCGGCACTCTGCAGATGTTTACATCTCCTCGTTCGACAATCTCACGAATAAGATGAAACCGCCGAAGTATGTGCTTGGAGCGCTGATGAGATCTAGGTTCCTTAGATTGTGCAATTGCACCATTGTTATCACAATAGAGAACTACGGGACCAACAATGCTAGGAACTACATCAAGCTCGCCGATGAATTTCCTAATCCATACAGCCTCCTTCGCCGCATTAGCTGCTGCGATATACTCGGCCTCTGTTGTAGAATCAGCAACTGTCTCTTGCTTGGAACTCTTCCAGCTCACAGCTCCTCCATTCAGGCAAAACACAAAACCTGACTGAGACTTGGAGTCGTCTCTATCAGTTTGGAAGCTAGCATCTGTGTAACCACTTACAACGAGCTCTTCCTCTCCACCATACACCAAGAACACATCCTTAGTCCTTCTCAAGTACTTCAGGATATTCTTGACTGCAATCCAGTGACACTCACCGGGGTCTGACTGATACCTGCTAGTCATGCTCAAAGCAAAGAAGACATCGGGCCGAGTACATAACATCGCGTACATGATTGATCCAATTGCCGAAGCATATGGAATCAACTTCATGCGGTCCTTATCTTCACAAGATTTTGGACACTGGTCCTTAGAGAGATTCACACCATGAGACATGGGCAAAAATCCTTTCTTGGACTCGAGCATGTTGAACCGCTTCAACACCTTTTCGATGTACGTACTCTGGGTCAAACCCAGCAACTTCTTCGATCTATCTCTATAGATCTTAATACCGAGTATATAAGTCGCTTCACCCAAATCCTTCATTGAAAACCAGTTCCCTAGGTTGTTCTTAACAACTTTCAGGGTAGGAATGTCATTCCCAATCAACAGTATGTCATCTACATACAATATCAGGAAGACAATAATGCTCCCACTGATTCGCTTGTAAACACAAGGCTCATCTTCGTTCTTGATGAAACCAAACTCTTTGATTTTCTCATCAAAACGAAGATTACAACTTCGAGAGGCCTGTTTCAGTCCATAAATGGACTTATTCAGCTTGCATATTTTAGTGGCTTCATCTGGGGATACAAAACCCTCGGGTTGTGTCATATACACTTCCTCAAGGAGGTTTCCATTAAGGAAAGCCGTTTTGACATCCATCTGCCAGATCTCGTAGTCATAATACGCAGCAATAGCAAGCAATATCCTAATGGACTTCACCATAGCAACAGGGGAAAAGGTCTCATCATAGTCAATACCATGAATTTGCTTGAAACCCTTAGCCACCAGTCGCCCTTTGAATGTCTGTACATTCCCATCCATGTCGGTCTTCTTCTTGAAGACCCATTTGCACCCTATGGGTCGTACCCCTTCAGGTGGTTCCACCAAGTTCCAAACTTGGTTTGCATACATGGAGTCCATTTCGGATTTCATAGCCTCAAGCCATTTGTCGGAGTCCGGTCCATTCATAGCCTCTTGGTAGGTTGCTGGTTCATCATCATGATCCATAAGCAACACATTACCTATTTGAGACACGAGAAATCCATATCTCTCAGGCTCAAACCTCGGTCTACCAGATCTACGTAGGACTTGTGTTCCCTGAGCAGGTTCTCTAGCTACAACATCTTGTAGTCCTGTCTCAGAATCCAATTCCGGTTCATTCACTACATGTGGTTCTTGAACTTCTTCAAGCTCTACCTTTTCAGTCTTTCTTGATAAGAACTCTTTCTCCAAGAAGACACCAGTCCTTGCGACAAACACTTTGCCCTCAGACGGTAGGTAAAAGTAATACCCTTTCGTTTTCTTAGGATATCCCACCAGATAACATTTATCCGATTTGGGTTCCAGCTTGTCAGGCATTTGACGTCTCACGTATGCCTCACAGCCCCAAATTTTAATGAACGACATACTAGGACGCTTCTCAGTCTATATCTCATATGGTGTCTTCAGAACCGTTTTCGTTGGAGCGCGATTCAATGTCATTGCAGCAGTCTGTAAAGCAAAACCCCAAAAGGAAACAGGCAAGTCTGCATGACTCATCATCGAACGTACCATGTCTAACAGAGTACGATTTCTCCTCTCAGACACACCATTATGTTGTGGTGTTCTAGGTGGAGTGAGCTGTGATACAATACCACACTCTTTCAGATGATCACGGAACTCATGACTCAGGTATTCGCCACCTCGATCAGATCGGAGTGCTTTAACCCTTTTACCCAACTGGTTTTCTACTTCATTCTTGAACTCTTTGAACTTTTCAAAGGTCTCGGATTTGCACTTCATAAGATACACATATTCGTATCTACTGAAATCATCAGTAAATGTAACAAAGTAGAAATACCCACCTCTAGCCATGGAACTCATGGGTCCGCATACATCACTATGTACAACACCCAAAAGATCCTCAGCCCTCTCAGTATAACCAGTGAAAGGAGCTTTGATCATCTTGCCTAACAAACAAGATTCGCATCGCTCAAATGATTCATAATCAAATGAGTCCAAAAGTCCATCTCTATGGAGTTTGGATATGCGCTTCTCATTGATATGACCCAAACGACAATGCCAGAGATACGTAGGGTTTGAGTCATTTGTTCTTAGTCTTTTATTATTTTCTATATTACAGATCAGATGGTCCAAGTTCAAAACATAAAGACCATTAAACAATTGGGCTACAGCATAACAAACATCATTCTTAAATATAGAACAACAATTGTTCTTAATTATAAAAGAAAATCCAATCATGTCCAAACATGAAATAGATATAATGTTTCTAGTTATGGTCGGAACAAAATAACAGTTATCTAGTTCTATTACAAGCCCACTGGGCAAAGAAAGACGATAAACCCCTACGGCTACAGCAGCAACTCTTGCTTCATTGCCGACGCGGAGGTCCACCTCCCCTTTACTCAGCAATCTTCTCCTTCCCAGTTCCTGCACATTTGTACAAATGTGAGAACCACATCCGGTATCCAATACCCAAGATGAAGGAGCAGAAAGGTTTATCTCTATAACGTAAATATTTGAAGCGGAAGTCATACCTCCCTTCAGTTTCTGCAGACCCTCAATGTACGAAGGACAGTTCCTCCTCCAATGACCAGCCTTGCCACAGTGGTGGCATTTCCCTTCCTTCACCGTGCTTTTCTTTTTCATCAGTGCTGAAGACTTGGGCTCAAGGTATGACTTAGGTCTCACCTTCGTCTTCTTAGAGCCCTTGGCCTTGCCCTTGCCCTTATGCACCATCAGTATGCGGCTGGCAGGATTGGCCTTCTTCATATTGATTTCGGCAGTTCTCAACATGCCTAGGAGTTCGGGCAGTGTCTTGTCTATTTCATTCATGTTGTAGTTCAAGACGAACTGCTCATAACTGTCCGGCAACGATTGCAGGATCAGATCCGTGGCCAACTCTTGACCAAGAGGAAAACTCAGCCTTTCAAGGTTCTCTATATACCCAATCATCTTGAGTACGTGAGTCCCTACTGAGTCTCGAACTCACATCTTGCACTGAAACAACGCTTTTGTGATGTCGAACCTCTCTTGACGAGCCTGCCCTTGAAACATTTTCTTGAGATGCTCGTCAATCTTCTTGCACCCCATGTTCTCATGTTGCTTCTGAAGCTCAGAGTTCATAGTGGCAAGCATAAGGCATTCGACATCTAAAGCATCGTCAGTATACTTCTTATAAGTATCTTTCTCAGCACGGGAAGAGTTCCCGGTCGGCACCTCGGGGGCTTATTCTTCCAAGACATAGAGCTTTCGCTCTTGCCTGAGAACAATTCTCAGGTTCTTGTACCAGTCCATGTAATTTGTCCCACTGAGCTTATCCTTCTCAAGGATGGCTCTCAGAGATAACGTGGAGTGTGAAACACTTGCCATGGAATTCTACAAGAATTTATGCAGAATAAAATCAGTACCAAAATTTCAAATACAATTTATTTTAATTTGTACTTCAATTAAAATACTCCCACTATTTTATTCGAAATGATAGCCCTCACTAACAATTCGGAGAGTTCATGCGAGCTACTCTCTTAGTGGACAAGATTCGTATTTCACAACACTATGAGTCCGCTTTGGCGTTCCTCTCACGATGCAGTTATTTAGGTAGGCAACGCTTGCCAATTGCATCATCATGCAATTCTTGTATGGTTGGTGAATAACTCCTTATTCGCATCCATCATATGGTGCATGTCAACCCTATGCCTCTAGGCACTCAACCTTTGAGGTCACCTAGTTAAGTATGACCCGATGTCGACAGTGGGATATCACAATTATCCGCTCGCACTCTTACCAAGATAGATTAATGCACCTTGCTTTGGCAAGCCCACACTTCATCGATCGAGGCAGGAAGAGTGTCATCCATCGGAAGGCATCCGAACACTAATATTAGATGAAGGGATTTTGATTATAGGTTAACATTTAACCATGATCAACATTTGATCAATGTGCACATCCAAAGAAAAACAATTCTAAACCACATGCATCACTTATGTGCACATCCTAACACTATCAACAATTGATAGAAGGAAGGGCTAAATCTGAACATCCGGAAACTTCCAAATCCTCAGATTTACATGCATTGGACAAAGGCAAAGACAACTCAACTTAAAGCAGTAGACAAGCTCATCTCTCTATGTTGGATTCAAAATCCAAAACATACTCGAGGGATGGTTACTGCTAAGGAGACAACAATTTCTAACACTTAGAAATTCCCACGCAATTCCAGACGTTCTTGGCAGGGTACCAAGACTAAATCTAGACATTTAGAACACTTCTAAATCCCTAGGTTTACACGCACTGGAATAACAAACTTCCAATACAACGATCATGGCCGGAACCTCGCTTTGATACCACTGTTGGGTTTCTCTGTGAGGATGGCACAACGCTTGTGCACGCAGCGGAAAAATAAACATCAAGAAAAACCCAAAGAGATGTGGATCGGGTCATGAACGTTGAATCAAAAAGTTAATAAAACTAGGCAAAAATTACCTCGGTGGCGTTGAGTCACAGCTCAACGGAGATGCTCCAAACTTTGTCTTCTTGCTAGTGGCGAGTTCTACGTGGAATAATATCCACGTCTCTGCAGAAATCCACACGAGCGGGAGAACGCCGAGCTTTCCGTCACACGGAAGATCGGGAAGAACGATGACCGCACCTTGCTATTCCACGGACTGCTAGGTCCGCGCCAGGAGGAGCAGCACCAGCGACAGTCGCCGGAGAAGAGGAGGTCGACGGAGCGAACACGGCGGCGGCGGAACCCTTCCGTCGGCGGCGGGATTCGGGATCGGCGGAACGATCGCGGAACGGAACTCTTCCGTCGCGGGTTTCGATCTGCTACAGGATAAAATCGCGAGCCTTAGCCTTTACCCGAAAACCCTAAGTGTTGTATTTATACCAAAGGTATAAATAAACCTAGGCTTATCGCTATCCGCAGACCACCCAAGAATGAGGTTCAGAATCGGCGAGTATCAATCGGCGAGAGTCGGCGAGAATCGGCGAGAATTGATCAGCGAGCATCACCATGGATCGGCGAGAATCAGAGTACAATACTCGACGATTCTCGCCGATCGTCGAGCCTCACTTGATGATACACGCCGAATCTCGTCGACCGTCGAGCCGCGGTCGACGATACATGTCGAAGTCGTCGATCGTCGAGAATCAGCATATTGATTCTCGACGATTCTCGTCGATCGGCGAGAATCAGAGAGACGATTCTCGCCGATCGGCGGGAATCAGAAGACGATTCTCGACGAATGTTATCGACCCTCGGACGACAATCCTTACCAGCCCTCCAAGGCAACATTTGCCCAACCCGACGATCCTTTAAGGCAACACTTTGCCCACAACCCCATTCAGGTTGGTGATTGGCAACCTTTACCAACACAGTCAATTATCCAACTTCTCCACATCTCTTATGTGCGACCCTGCAGGCTCATATCGCGTTGTCAGTGAGATTACATGTTTGATCACTTCCAGATCACGATGGTAACTCCAACAGAGACCGGCCCGGCCGGGGTTCTCGCCCCGCCTCGCGGGTAGGCGGGGGCGAGACCGGCCCGGCTCGGGTTCTAGCCCCGCCTCGCGGCTTGGCGGGGGCGAGACCGGCCCGGGGCCGGGTTCTCCCCCCGCCCTGTGGTTTGGCGGGGTCTCGCCCCTGCCCCCCTTCTCCCCGGTTCTTCGGGGGTCACCTGCCCGTCTCGGGTACCCGGGGAGATGAGGGGTTTGGCTCCTCCCGTCCTTGGACACCTTTTTGGTCATGCTTTTACCATCTTGCCCTCGGGGGGGAATCACACATTTACCCCCCGGCGTGGCTGTTTTCTATTGGCCCAAAGTCTTTGGGCACTAGGGGCATTTCGGTTATTTTGGCCTATGGGGTTGGAAAAACTATAAATAGGCCCTCAGAGGTGCCTTGGAGAGGGGTCACTTCATCACTTCTTCATTCTCTCTTCATCCTTCAAGGCACCCTAGCTCAAGCCTTGGCTAGGGAGGGGGAGACCTCAAAGGTCTTCCGGGTGTGAGGTGGGACCTCCGCGCTAGAGCCGAGGATCTGTTTCTAACTCCTTGATCCTTTGGTCCGTGACGTTCTCCTGAGTGTAGTAGGTGCGAGGTCACCCCTTTCTAGGGACCCCAAACTCCACAAATGTCATTTTTTGGTTTCAACATTTACCTAGAAAGGGGTGACCTCACGCTCACCAAAGTGTTGAAGCCAAAATTAACCTCTGTGCAGTTCGGGGTCCCTATAAAGGGGTGACCTCGCACCTACTACACCCGGAGGAACGTCACGGACCAAAGATCAAGAACCTAGAAACAGACTCTCGGCTCTAGCGCGGAGGTCCCACCTCACACCCGGAAGACCTTTGAGATCTCCCCCTTCCTATCCAATGCTTGAGCTCGGGTGGCTTGAAGGATGAAGAGAGAATGAAGAAGTGATGAAGTGACCCCTCTCCAAGGCACCCCTGAGGGCCTATTTATAGTTTTCCAAATCCCATGTACCAAAATGCCCGAAATACCCCGACGCCAAATATGCCTCGGGTCAATAGAAAACAGCCACACTAGGGGGTAAAGGTGTAAAAACCACCCCGCCCCTCATCCATCTAGGGGTCGAGCACAGGGGCGACGAGGGCATGGGCGAGACCCCCGGCCTGGGCCGGTCTCGCCCCGCCAGGCCGCGGGCAGGGGCGAGACCCCCTGCCTTGGCCGGTCTCGCACCGCCAGGCCGCGGGCAGGGGCGAGACCCCCGGCCTTGGCCGGTCTCGCCCCGCCAGGCCGCGGGCAGGGGCGAGACACCCGGCCTTGGCCGGTCTCGCCCCGCCAGGCCGCGGGCAGGGGCGAGACCCCCGGCCTTGGCCGGACTCGCCCCACCAAGCCGCGGGCAGGGGAGAGACCCCGGCATTGGCCGGTCTCGCCCCGTCAGGCCGCGGGTAGGGGCGAGACCCCCGGCCTTGGCCGGTCTCGCCCCGCGAGGCCGCGGGCAGAGGCGAGACCCCCGGCCTTGGCCGGTCTCGCCCCGCGAGGCCGCGGGCAGGGGCGAGACCCCCGGCCTTGGCCGGTCTCTCCACGCGAGGCCGCGGGCAGGGGCGAGACCCCCGGCCTTGGCCGGTCTCGCCCCGGCAGGCCGCGGGCAGGGGCGAGACCCCCGGCCTTGGCCGGTCTCGCCCCACCAAGCCGCGGACAGGGGCGAGACCCCCGGCCTTGGCCGGTCTCGCCCCACCAAACCGCGGGCAGGGGCGAGACCCCCGGCTTTGGCCGGTCTCGCCCCACCAAGCCGCGGGCAGGGGCGAGACCCCCGGCCTTGGCCAGTCTCGCCCCACCAAGCTGCGGGCAGGGGGGGCAGGGGCGAGACCCCAGCCCCCCAAAAAAGGGCCACTGGGGGAGGACGATTTTTCCTCCCCCTACTAGTATATTCCAAGGGCTAGGCCAAAATTGGTCATCAAGAGCTCAAACCACTCAAAAAGCTTAAAACCCAAAACCTGCGAATACGGGGTTGTACAGTCGGGACGGGCCACTCGCGAATAGATTTGACCTTTTCGGGGTCAACGGAGATGCCGGACTGTGAGACGATGTATCCTAGGAACTGTATCGAGGATGTCAGGAATGCGCACTTCTTCAGATTGATGTATAAATGCTCCTTCCGAAGGAGATCAAATACAAGTCAAATGTGGTCCAGGTGCTCTGTAAGGTCCTGGCTAAAGATCAGTATGTCGTCAAAATAAACCACCAGGAAATTGCCCATGTAGGGTCGTAGGATCTGCGTCATCACCCTTATGAACGCGCTCGGCGCGTTCGACAGTCCGAACTGCATAACCAACCACTCATATAGACCATCCTTCGTCTTGAAGGCTATCTTCCACTCGTCATAATCTCGTACCCTGATTTGATGGTACCCACTCCGCAGGTCGATCTTCGAAAAATTTTGGGCACGAGCCATCGCATCTAGGAGGTCGTCGAGGCGGGGAATCGGAAAACGATATTTCACTGTGATCTTATTGATGGTCCGACTATCGATACACATGCGCCAAATCCAGTCCTTCTTAAGGGTAAGGAGGGCTGGAACGGCACACGGGCTCAAACTCTCCCGAACAAAGTTCTTCCTAAGAAGATCGTCAATATGTCGCTTCAATTCGGCATGCTTTGTCGGATTTAGGCGATAGTGGGGCAGGTTGGGCAAAGATGCCCCCGGGACTAAATCAATTGCATGTTGGATATCCCTCATAGGGGGGAGCTCATCGGGGAGCTCCTGAGGCATGATGTCAATATATTCGGCTAGCAGGCGCCGAATGTCCGGGTCCACGCTCTCCACAGCTGTGGTGTCGCCAGATGTCAAGGCGGCGGCCACCACAAACACAACTCCCGAGTCTAAACTCTCACGAAGAAAATCGCCCCTCCTCAGGATGTGCACAGGTCTAGTCGACCCCGCACTAATAGATGACTCGACTTGGCCCTTGGGGGGATCCCTGGGCTGGGTCGGAGTGAGGGTGATCTTTTGTCCCTTGTCAAAGAGGACGCACGTGTTGGAACGGCCAGAAAACGTGGCGTCACGATCGTAAAGCCGGGGGCGGCCCAGGAGAATATGTGTGACGTCCGTCAGGATGACGTCGCACCAAACCTTGTCTTCAATGGATGCTAGGCGGACCGGCACAAGACATCTCTGCGTGAGCTGAATGGCCGACTTGTCCACCCAATGGACACGGTAAGGATGCGGGTGGGGCTCGGCGGAAAGCTACATCCTCTCTAAGCCCTTCTTCGCTATGATGTTCACGCAATTACCGCTATCTATGGAGAGCTTGCAGGGGCCGCCCGCACTCTGAAAATAAGTGAAGAATATCGAGGTACGTCGCCAATCTCCCTCAGTACGTGGTGCGTGGAGGAGTCAACGGATGACTCCCAACTCTAACGATCTCTCTGCGTCGCTCTCCCAACCATCCTCGACCCACGCGGTAATTTCTTCCACTATAGCATCGTCAACTTCAACATTCGCCTCATCGTCACCCTCTATCAGAAGGTACCTCGTAGGACACTGCGCAGCAATGTGCCCCCAGCCCGAGCATCGATAACACTGTCTGTGTCCGTGTCCGGGTCCGGGTCTAGGGGCGGTCGGAATGATAGCCTTGCCCTTCGCATCTGAGGGGGCGCGGGTTGAGACATCTGAGCGATGTGTGGTCTGCCTCGATCCTGCGAGGCGCAGGTAGTTCTCATACTCGAGTGCGAGTTGGAACACCTGCTCGACCGTCTCTATGCGGTGTGGTATAAGCTCTCTCCGAATTTCAGCTCGATGTCCCGCTCTAAATCGGGAAGCGGTCGCAATAGGCTCCTCCAAAATGTCACTCCTCACTACTAACTCATCAAATCGTGTCATGTACTCGACAATGGAAAGTGATCCATGCCGCAACGCGTAAAGTTGGTCGAGGAGTTGATCGCGATATGATGCGGGGAGGTACTTGTCCCTCAATCGCTACTTCATCTCATCCCATCGGGTAACGAGATAATATCCATCTCTCTCGAGCGACCACTCCACACTAATCCAGAACATCTTGGCTTGGCCCAGAAGCTTCATCTTAGCGAACCGAACTCGTCGTTCGTCATTCATCTCATACAAATCAAAGAAGTGGTCCATGTCTAGGATCTAGTCACAAAAGGTCTTCGGGTCCAGGTGACCGTCGACGGAGGTGCATCAATTCGGAGGCGTCAGATGAGGTCGTCCTCAACCGGAGTGCGCCCTCGGCGAGGTGCCACATACTCATCGCGAGGATCGTCAGAGTCGTACTTGTGTCGTGCGGGTGGGCCACGCCCTTGTCGGGCCGGTGGTAGGCGTGGCTCGTAGGGTGGTCGAGGGTTACCCCTCGGGGCGGGGTCGCGACGGTAATCATGTACCAGCTCGGGGGTCCGTCTCCGTGGAGCGGGGTCCCGACGTGGTGGCTTTCTGCCTCGCCGATCAGGTGGAGGCGGGGCGTCCCGTGGGTCTTCAGGGGTTCCTCATAACGGGGTGCTAGGGCTGGACCTCTAAGGGCTCCTATCTGATCGACTCTAGTGTTGACCCTAGCGATCTCGTTCTTAAGGGTGGCGAATTGCTCGAGGATTAAGCGCTGGAACTCGGGGGGCGCCATGTCTGAATTCGAACTGGTGGCTCAATCATCGATGACGTTTTGGTCGGACATCGGGGCTCGAAACAATCTACCACTACAGAGCATGCAAATGTGACCCAGAACCTTCCTCTGATACCAAATGATGCAGTGGTAGACCGACTAAAATTAAAGGGCTCTAAAATGCGAACTAATGAGTGTGAGATCAATGTACCGTGCACGTGCAAACATGAGAACAACCCTAGTAGATCAACTAGCAAGTGATAAATTTGAATACAAGGCTAAGAACACGACATCCACAATTATGAGCAACAATTAATCGTAAGAGACTATTATAAGTTGCCAACAAGCGAGGCGTGATTCGATTAAGCGCGCCGGTAAAGATCCAACAAGTCAAACAACATATAATACGATAGCATATTGATTGCACAACAACAACAATAGTTCAAAACCCTAGCATCCAAATAAGAGAAATAAAGACACCATATACCTTGATTTGTTCATGCTTGCGGTGACTAGGCTTAGGGATAGAGGGTTGTGGGGCTTGGGAAGGGGAACGGGGAAGAGGGAGGTTGGCCGGGGAGGAGTGTTCGTGGCTGGGTGAGGATGGCGACGGGCTGCGAGAGGAGGGAGGGCTGTTTGCGGCTGGATGAGGGCGGCGAGGGGCTGGGTTGCCGGATCTGGACGGGGGAGGGTGGAAGGATGTAAGTGGAGGAGGAGGTTTTGCGGATCTGGACGGGGAGGGTTGTCCGTGGCTGGGTTGCAGGATCTGGACGGGGAGGGTGGAGCGCTGTAAGAGGAGGGGGAGGTTTGCGGATCTGGACGGAGAGGGCTGTTCGTGGCTGGGTTGCTGGATCTGGACGGGGAGAGTGGAGGAGTAGGAGTGTTGGACCTGGGCGGGGAAGGCGACGGACTGCAAGGGGAGGAAGAGGAGGGCCGAACCTAGGAGGAGGAAGGGACGGACGAAGGCGGCGAACTGGGCAGACGCGGAGCCGTCGAACGGAGCCTTCGGAATCCACCGAATTGTCGACCGGGAAGTTGCAGTAGGGCAACTATCGATGCCTAAAACCGGTCACCAACAAGCATATAAATAAGAGAAAAGCTAAAGTAAAACTAGGGCTCCCGATCGGACGACTGTAAATGTTTGGCCCGATCGGGGGCTAAATACATCAAAATATAAAAACTAATATATCAAATTTGCTCGAAACGACCCTCCGGGAGCATCCGCGGACTCGGATCGCCCAGCCGGGTCGTCGATCACCACCTCCTGCGGGAATAGACGCGCGCGTCGTCGATCGCCATCACAAAGACTCATCGATAACCAACCATATATGCCCCTAGAGGGGTAGAGACAATAGTCCAAGTACCCCTCTCGGTCAGGTCTTCATTTCATCATCCATAGCAGTTTTCCAATGAGGAATTAAAAAAAAAATCTTGATAGGTAGCCGGTGTTGAAACTAGGGGTGTGCACGGTGCGGTTTGGTGCGGTTTTGGACCAAACCGCAACCGCACCGTAAGGGCTCGGTTTTTGCCCGAGCAAAACCGCACCGCACCAAAATTATGCGGTGCAGTTTCGGTTCGGTGCGGTTTTTTGCGGTGCGGTTGCGGTTTCGGTGCGGTTTTTAACATGTATTTTACATAGACTACATGTAAGCATTAAAACTATGATTGTTGCTTGATAATTTACGAGTTCTTTTATGTTTTATTATTTTTCTTTTTTTATTGTATTAAATTACATCATTTTCTTACAACAGGTGATTTCATTTTCATAAATTTTGATGCAGTTATTTGTCTTTATTTTTGCATATGTCATGCCAACTTATGAACTATATAATATTTTGTGAATATCATGTTTTATAGACAAATATTTTCACACTAAACTTTATTGCAGAAGATTCATTCATTCATTCTTATATATCAACACTTCTTATGCAATATTTTGTTTTAATTTGGATTATTAAAACTAAGAGACCGTTCTAATTGATATCCAAGTTGTCTGTGTGTGGAAGAGATACAACAACACTCAAACCTTTATCCCACTATAGTGTGGTCGGCTATATGGATCATTTGCCGCCATTGTGACATATCTTGACATATTCTCACTAATGCGTACATCATGTTTTCCTTATAGTTTTAAGCTTTTATTCCACTATAGTGTGTGTGGAAGAGATGATTCAGCAAAATATCTCACCTAATTATAATAACTCTGACGGTAAATATGTCACATAATTATAAAAAATTAAATACACAATATTCGGTGCGCTGCGATTTTTGCGGTTTTCAAAATCCAAAAACCGCACCGCACCGAACCGCGCTCGGTTTGTAAAAGTTTAAAACCGCACCGCACCTAAACTACGCGGTGCGGTTTAAAAATCGGTACGGTTTTTGCGGTGCGGGCGGTTTTTGCGGTTTGCGGTTTTTCATGCTCACCCCTAGTTGAAACCGAGAATTCGGTATCCGTGTTCACCCTTGGGGAAGGGGTGATCGCGTGCCTACTTCTCTCCTGCAAGTCAAATAACAAAGGAAAAAAGAAGGGAACTGACCGAAGGGCTCGGCGTGGAGGTCCCACCACACACTCGGAAGATCTTATAGCGATTCTCCTCTTTAGACAAAAGCCGAGCTAAAACAACCTCAGAAAGCGCTAGAAGACTAGAGAACAAGTGAGCATAAAAGCATGTCTTCTGAGGTATCCCTTGGGTCCTATTTATAGATTTCTAAAAACGGCCTGCAAATAGCCAACATCTGTTATTTTGAACAGCTATGTGCAGCCCAACTGGGTCTGCCAACAACGTAACTCCGCTGTTCTAGCAGGCTATAGGCAGACCAGCGGGGACAAAATGGTAAAAATAATCATATATCGTTGGGCGAGTGGCCCCCCGAAGACTCTGCTCGCCTGGAGCGGCGAGTGTTCGATGGACTTGGCACTCACCGCCTCTCCTCGGACTTCGGCGAGTATGGGCCCGGCTAGCCCTGCTCGCCTGCCTCGTGTCGGGCTCTTCTGGGCGAGTGCGAGCCCTTCGGCTCTACTCGCCCAATGGTAATTCTACCTCGCCCGGGCGAGCCGGGGGCCGCCGAACTATGGCCCCTTGAGCGCTCACCCGGGACTTAGACCGCTCGATCCGGCCGGTCCGGCTCTAGAGAAATTCAGTTTGACGAACGCCGAGCTCCGTTCGACGAACGACGAGCTTAGTTCGATGAACTCATGTTTCCGGTTCGACGAACGTCGAGCTCCGTTCGACGAACGACCAAGAATAGTTCAACGAACTCTGAGCGGGCGCGGGCTGGTTGGGTTTCAGTCAACGCTAAGGAAGAACGACGTTGTCTAGGTTGGCGAGTGCTCCTTGAGAAACTCCACTCGCCCTGGGTGGCGAGTACTCGATGGGGCTGGCACTCGCCGCCTCTTCCTGACCCTTGGAGAGTGCGGGCCCGGCTGGCCCCACTCGCCAACTGCTTGTCGAGCTCCCCGAGCGAGTACCGGGCTCATTCGCCGGGTACGACCGGTCTAGCCCCCACCGAGCCCACTCGCCGGATACGAGATTGTACACAATCCCCGCTCTTTTTGAGCTTGGCAAAGCTCGGAAAGAATCATCCAACCCCAAGTGTTCGGCGAGTGCGGTAGGAACCAGAGAATCTTCGGGTGGGGTCCACCTGCGGCTATATATATACGCCTGCGTACCTGGGCGACTTTTGTCATTCCATTTGCTTTAACATTGTCGAGATGCCTATCCCAAAAGAGATCCAGGAGAGGCTTGCCCGAGCTCGCGAGATTTCCTCTGTTTGTGTTGCCCAACTTAACCGCGGTTCCTTATACCATCCCGCAGAGCGGTTCGGCTGAACCCAATCCTGCTAAGAGAGTGAGACCATTTCTCCAAGCGGCTGAGCCCATCTTTCATGACTTGAAATCCACCCTGGAACACGGGTCCAGCCCCTCTACTCTGCCCGCCCCTGAGAAGGAGAAAAACGTCGTCGACCTTTGCGCCGACCCGGACGACCAACGGGATGACGACGAGGCCTCCGCGCCGCGAGTTAAGACCCGCCTCGGCGACTCGCGGCTGAAAACTCCGGAGGATCGCCCGCGAGACCCATCACCCCCCTTCGGGACCCTGGGGCTGGACTCGCAGAGGCCGAACTCGCCGGCTCACACCCCTTCCCCACAGCAACTTCCTGTTGGGGCTGCGGGGGGAGGTGTTGAAGCCATTCCCGTTCCGGGCTTCAACCTCCTCCCACCAAGAACACACCGTCCGGGCCGCGGCAAGAATTTGAGCCTGCCCCCACCCCGCACCTCCTTGGGGGCGCCGAGCTCTTCAGGTAAGCTTTGACCTTCAGCAGTTCTTATCTCATGATTCCATGGGGTACTCGCATTTCATGCTGACATTTACTTTAAATGCTTTTGCAGCTCTTCCCAGCCAGTCTGAGGTTGGTGGTTCTTCGGAGTCGACCCGCTACTCACCCCTCCCTTCTCCAAGCTCGCTTGACTCCTTCCTGGGCTCCGAGGTGGAGAACGGCGAGCTGACGAGGTGGGGAATCAGGCTCTTCAAGAAGCTGGTGCGCGGGCTGAGCAAGGTGCATGAGGACAACGAGCCGCTGCAGCGAGACTACGTCAGGCTCGCTGACGAGGTGAGGGGCAACCCGGCAGGCGAGGCGACATTCTCTTCTCGGCTATTGGACGAGATCGATGAGAGCCTCCAGACTGACCAGAGGAACTTGGGGCGGATTCGCGAGCTCCACAACTCGCGGCGACCTGCGGGAAAGGGGACGCGAGGCCGGGGTAGATAAAAACGGCTCCACTACTGAGCCTACGGCACTCGTCTCTTGCCCCCTCAGCTCGCGCATATAGAACCTATTCCTTTTTTTTCTGCATTTGATTTCCACGAACTATATTTTCTCCCTGATCTGTAATAACTGAGAACATATATTTTTTAGATTTCAATATCAGCTATTTGAACATGCCGCCTCTTACGTTCAGCTCGGCATGTGATGGGACAAATCACAGAAGTCGGCGAGCTGAGGTTGGCGAGCTGGGGCAGACGAGCTGGGCTGATCAGTCAGCTCGGTCTCAGATTTCTTTTTCTATAAATAAGCCCCCTCACCAACCCCGGTCCACCGCCTTCATTGCTTTCATACTCCCTCTTCTCGCCTTCTCTTCTTCTGTATTCGCGTTCTAATCTTCCTGCGAGCATGGGTAAGTCAAACCCCGACGCCGACGGCCGTTCCAAATGCGCTCAGCACTTCGCCGACTATTGCTTCTTCAAGGGGAACATGACCGAAGCGGAACTCGCAGAGTTCGTAACTGACTACGTGCCCCCTGGCTTTGAGGCGCGCCAACCCAAGGAGCATGAAGCCATTAACACCTTCTACTTTGACAAGCTCGCCTTCCCCATCTCCCATTTCGAGGTGGGGTTGCGCCTACCACTCTGACCGTAAGTCCTCCAGATACTAAAGTATTATGGCGCGGTGCCCGCGCAGCTCAACTCGAACACCATCGCCATGATGGTGGCGTTCGCGTGCTTCCTCTCCTGGGAGCGAATAGAGTTCAACCTGACCGTCTTCAGGAAACTCTTCTGCTACAAGGCGACCCCAGATGGCGTCGCCTACTTCGGGGGCTCCCTTATATCAAAGATCGTGAGATCGTGAGATCGTGAGATCGTGAACAAGCATCACAATTGGATGACCAAGATCGTCTTCATCAAGGGCGATCTCGACAACATCCCCTACTCGCCCCAGCAGAAAGGCGAGGAAGTGTACCGACCCCCAGCCGTGTCCGGCAACGACGCCGAGCTCCATAAATTCTTCCTCCACAAAGACTTCGAGGTCGCCTTCCCGCAAAGGGGCCTCGACTCACTCCTTTTCGTCCTTTTCGGCGAAGGTACTCCTTTCTCTTTTTCTTCTTGCTCAGCTCACACCACATTTAATTCGTAGCCCGGATGTGTCGCTCACACCACATTTATCGAGCCCTGACGTGCCACCTGATATTTCTCAGTTTTCTTACACTGTATCTGACGGATATTCACTATGCACACCACACTCGGTCGATTTCATATTTAGCGAATACACCTTTTCACCCCACTATCACTTGGTTATACACATATCTGTGGAATTATATCATTATATTAAATGTTTCCAATCATATTGGTGGAGCATATTATGTGGTCGACTGAGAACCAAACTCGAGGATAGTAGCATTTATCTCGCTCTAACTAATGGGCTGTCTAAGGTTGTTGAAGGTAGTATGAGGGGTCTTCTTAAGTGTCAAACTGGAGCGAATATAAAGCAATGGGACCTTGTACATCTACAAACACAACTCACATATAATAATTCTAAAAATCATCCCCATAACAAATCTCCATTCGAGATTTTGTGTTTGCTTTTCTTACACTATCTTCATGACCGCCACCTCATCCATTTTTATGAACGTATTTCATTTGATGTGTAAGCACATGCTAATCATTTAAAAGAGTTGCGCAAAATTAATACTGATAATTTGCAAGCAACCTTAGAACATTACAAACTTATGGTCGGTCGTTATCGCCATGAGTTGTATTTTTCAAAGGAATATTGGGTGTCTGTTTATTACAGGAGGATTGGTCCTTTCCAAATTCCGAAGTACATCGAGACCCCAAACATTACACCTGATTTAGCACCAGCAACGACGCCCGATCTCTACAGTACCAATTTCCATGAGTTCTCGCCGGGGTCGAGCTCTGTTAACCTCGGGGGAATTGATGCAGCCCTCACCGCATTTGAGGACACGTGACTCCATCACGCGACATTTTATTACTTATTTTATTTTGTTTACTTTGCAGTTTTTATTCCATGTATCTTTTCTTTTCATGTACACATTGTTATTGTTGGCTCATCAGTGTGACCGGCCGATGAGACCTTTAATATAAAGGTCCGGTAATTCGAGTAGTTAGGACGTAAAAAGCAAGCATAATTTATTTAGCGAAACGTATAAACTTAACCCGAAGAAAAGTGAGTCAAAATACTCGAAAACATAATTTGTTATGAAGCTTGATTTATTCACGGATGTCAAGATGATGACAATAGGAAATCTGTATTAAAATGGTAATGCTAAGTTTAGAAAGTGATGCAACCCGGTATGGTGGTAACGTCCTAGCAGCGTCCTTCCCGGGAGAGCGGGGACTACGATAGCTTGCTCTCTACTTAAGACGATTTTGGTTCGATAATTTAAGCGTTGGTACCTAGCATGTGTTTTAGTTATCCCGCAAGAAAACGGCTAGCACAACAGGCGACAAAATTCGCGATTTTGGAGAAAAAACAAAACAGTAGTAAAGAGGGAAGAAATGTGAGCGCTAGTTATTCGACCATATAATTTAATTGCATGAGTAAGTGTTAACAGCAAAGGAGCAAAAAGGGGCATACCTACGGGGAGTTTCCCAGGGCAGCGGAGGTTTCACGGGACTGCGGATAGGAGGTTGGCTGGTGGAGTTGGAAGCAAGGGGTAAAGTTTAGGAGGTGGCTGTGGTGATAACAGGGGAAGGGTAGAACGGAGGAGGTAGGTGGTAGGGAAAATTGTGGGTAAGGGCGGGTAGGGGTGGTGCCGGTGGAAGAGGAGTGAAGAGGTGCGGGTTGCCGAAAATCCAGGCTGCGGCCCTATCAGAGAGGGAGGATGCGCGAAAGGATTGAGTCGGGGAAGATTGGGAGAAAAGAGGTCGACATCGACCGACCTTCCGGGGAGCTGAAGCGCGGGACGCCACTCAAGGAGTCGGATAGCTTTTCGGATCTGAAGGTGGAAGGGTCGTCGTCCTCGATCGATTCCAGGATCGTGGCGCCGGAACGGAAAAAAGAAAAGTTGGGTTGCGGAAAGTCAGGCGTGCTGGGAGGTAACCGGGAGAGAAGACAACAGTCTCTCTCGGTTATTTTTCTCCAGGTGAATTCTGACCCGGCGGATGAGCAAATTAATAGAAAAAAATGGTAGTTTCAGATAATATATTAAATGGGGGGTTTCAATGCCATGAATAAAGGGGGTTTTGGAAATACAAGTGGTTTCTAAAACTTTAACCCCCAAATCAATTCTGATTTACTAATATTAATTCAGGAATGGTAACTTTTCTCATGCAATTAAATTAGTGTCGCTTAAAATTTTATAGCGCCTGCACCCTAATACCTTCGACTACTAGACCTATTTATTAATGGTCATGCTGGCCGGTCAAACCAACAAGCCTTATCATAAAATAAAAAGTGTGATACGACATATGATGACAACACCCATACGATAATAAAAAGACGAATGACGACAACGTACATGATAGAAATCACACACACACACAATTGAGCATAGCTCATCTGGATGCGACTGCGGATGCATCAGAAAGAAATAAAATGTAATTGTTAATAGCCAAATTATTAATGGGCAGCCAAATCATTAATGGCTATATAAAATGAATGCATTGTTCGAACTAGGGCAGCCGGAAGATTAGAGAACGAAATCTTGTTTTTGTTTTCTCTACAGTCGGCGCTGCTCCTCGTCTTCAAGCCCCGTCCAGAACCAGTTGTCGACGAAGCTCCTGGGCTAGCCCAACAGGATCGCATCCGCTCCTCCGTCAACCCAGTCCCGTCGGCCTTCTCTGCCTGCTCCAGCTCCCGCCGACATCATCCCTGACCAAGCGCCGCATCCAGGGATTCCATCTCGTCGGCAACCAGCCTGCCCCTTTTCGTTCGTCATAGACTACAACGACCTACTCCGACGACTTGTTTCCCCAGTCGATCCAGTCGAAGGTCGGCCAGTTCCTGCCCAGACCGCCATCAGCAAATTTCTGTAAAGAGCTTGATTTGGGAGAGTCAAGTCTAGCCTAGGTAACACTCACTCTCTCGTTGTTTCGAACTATCAAATTAGTTTTATGCGACTCGATTAAATATTGTTAAGCTTACCTCGAACGTTCTGTCTAGTTTTTTTACCGTTATTTCATAAATTGTTATTGTGAATCTGTTTGTGGTTGTGTAAGTCCCGCAAAACATTCAATTTAGTCGCGCTCGAGAGATCCACCTCTAACAAATTTCAACGATTTTAGTAAAATTCCCGACGAGTAAAGTTTCACGCGCGAAGCCTCGAATTTGGCCACTCGGCCTCTCTTTTAACAGTAAAAATAAATCATTTTCATATCCCTAATTTTTAGTTCATAACAAATATATTATTTTGTTTAAAAATATATTTAATTTGAAAACACTGAATCCGGTTTACATCAGACAGTTAAACAATGTCCAGAACATTGAACAAACAAACAGAAATCAAACATAAGAGTTAAAAAACAACTAAAGTCAAAATTCAACTTGATATTTAGTCGAACGGACAGATGGTCTAATCGAATACACTAGACAATCAAATCGTGTTCATATCAACAAGAGTGTGGTTCTGTTAAAGCGCTGATTCGACTGGATTCTCAAACTGAAAATACGTGAAGAGGGTTATATAAAGAAAAGGCTAAGGATACATTCGACCAAAAGGTCTGGTCACTCTTGCAGAGGACTCAACGACATTCGAGGTGAAGGTCAATAAAGACGGAAGTTCACTTAAAGAACAGATTCAGCGAGGCGTCAAGACGATCGTGCTGAACCATCAAAACGGCTCAGGCTGATGAATTCAAAAATACAGAAGTCAGTAAAAATTCGGTTGAACTTCAAAGAACTCGCGTGGATGTATCTAAACAATTCATGTAAAAAATGAACATGCATATTAAAAACTAATTAAGATCTTCTACACAATCGTGTATAATGTAGGGTCTTTGTGACAGAGGTAGGAGGTTAGTTTGGGCCTCTGAGGTAGGATCCTTTGTGGATCTGAAGTATGGTCTTTGTGACCTAAGGTAGGATGTCAGCCCGTGCCTCTGAGGTAGGATACTTGGTCTCTGAGTTGTAGGATCTACAAATCTGAGGATTGGTTGAAGTTTTACCAAGTTTAACACACTGCTAGATAGGCGGAGGGGAAAAGTGGACGTACCCAACTCAGGAAACCACTATAAATTATTATGTCCTTGTGTCGTGCGTTTTTTTTAAATTCTGCAAAATATACTATAAAGGCCAAACACATATTCACTAAGAATCAACAGTCAAGTTTGTCTGGAAGTCTAACATTCAAGCAGAAGAGTTGCTAAAGAAGAAATTTGACCTGATAAGGAGAATTCGGCATGAGAATAAGTCGAACAGCGCAACACAGCTGAATTTAAATTAGAGCGTTGATTTGGTGTGTAGTCCATTAATAGCGCCGCGGAAATAGTCAATCAGTTGCGTGCTATAAGGGAAAAGATCTTGGACAGAAGATTGTCCGAGATTCAACCGTTAAAATCTGGATCATATAAAAGACAAGAACGTGAACAAAAACCCTAACGAACCAACAAACGAATCGACTGTCTAAAGATAGAGCTTTCTCGCCGCCAAATTGTGAATCAGACTTCTGATTACTGAAGCTAAAAGAGATTGTTGGATAAGACGAATCAAGCAGTAACCTTTCTCTTCTCTAATAAGGTCGATTGGTTCTAGTTGCTGAAACATACCAAAAGTTAAATCATTTCTCAGCAAGAAAGAAATCTTTCAGAACAACAGAGAGTAGTTCATTTACAAAGGAAGATCTTATCAAGCGCTCTGCTGGAAGATTAGTGAAGATGCTAGGCTCACTAACTTCAAGAAGACTGCAAAGCTTTCAAGATAAATCAGCTGAGTCCAAAGAAAATTTGTAATACAACTTACTGTAAACCTTAGATGACTTTTATCTCTGAGTGGTAGGATCCCTTGTGCATCTGAGATAGCAGACTTTTGTCTCTGAGTTGTAGGGTCTTTGTGACCTAAGGTAGGAGGTCAGTTTAGGCCTCTGAGGTAGGATGTTTTGTGGATCTGATGTAGAGGCTTTGTGACCCAGCTCGTGTCTCTGAGGTAGGAGACAGAGTCTCTGAGTTGTAGGATCTACGGATCTGAAGATTGGTTGAAATTTTGCTGAGTCTAGCACACTGCTAGATAGGCAGAGGGGTAAAGTGGACGTACCTAACTCGGAGAACTACTATAAATTGTTGTGTGCTTATATTGTGACTATGTTGTGTTATGCCTTATTTTTAAATTCCACAAATATACTATAAAGGTCAAACACCTATTAACCCCCTCTATAGGTGAGTAGAGACATCCCTTGACTTTCACGGTTGTTTCGACCGTGCATGTTCATAATGTTGACTAGACTTCTCGTCAACACCGCCAAGTGTTCTCGCCGACATAATTATAGCACGATTGTGTGAGTTCCTTTGCGCACGGGACAGCCCGATCGTGCGTGGTCATTCTCTAAAAATATGCAGTTTTCAGGCGACCAGTCACTACTCGTGTGTTCCCTTCTTACACGGTCTACGTGACCGTGCATGACCAAATCACATGGGCATCATATTTCTTTTAAAATCGAATATTTGCGTCGAATGCGGTGCCAGGATTGCATTTTAAATTCATTGGTCTCGCAAGGTTGGCACGCATAGTCGTGCACTAGATCGTGCGTGATCAAGTTTTTGCTCGCTTTCTATAAAGCTGCATTTTCAGATCAATTCCGGATCCTGGATTTCGTCCGAGAAATCTCTTAAGGGGTGAGCTCCAACAACTCTTCTTCTTCTCTAGCACCTAGGGATTTGCCCTAGTTCATCTCCCAACATCTAAGCTTCAAGGAATGAGAATCTGGTTCACGAATCATTGCTAAGGAAGTAGATCCTCACATTTGATGTGGCTGGATTGTATTCTACCAGAGAAAACGGGTAAAGTGGAAGGAGGTGAGATCCCTACTGGACCCCGAACGATAGTCGGAGACTGAGCAAGAACACGAATTGATGACACTGTGATTCCTTCCAGATCCACCGCAAGCCTTTGAATCCAGTTGTATCTTATGCATCTTTCTCTGCATTTCTAGATGATTATTAGTATTTTCTCTAATTTGCTGATGATGATGCACTCTAAGAACTGTTCATGAATATATATTTTTGTTTAATGCAATATGTGTTTGTGCTTGATGTGCTTAAGATGAGCATTTGGGTTTACTGAGAGGAAAAGAATGTGAGATCAAAGCTAAGCATTTTCATTTATGTGAAACTCTGATTGAACTTGTGAACAAACAATCCGAGTGTAGCGATTACAGATTTGAAATCTGTCTAGCAAAACGGTGATTGTGATCCGTAAGCTTGTGAAGCCAAGAGCGAAGTGGTGCTTACAACCCGCAAGTGTAAGCTTGGCTTTTTGAAACTTATTGTGAAACGGTGCTTACGACCCGCAAATCTCGTATTTTAATCTTGCACCCCCACCATCACTAAATCAAACCAACCTTTCATTTACATTACGATTAATTTTCTTAATTAACAGAACACATCCATTCTGCATTTCTCAAGAGATCGACATTTGGGAACTCACCCCAATTTTATATTACTTGTACGACCGGTGCATTTGCTGAGATCGCATGAATATTTGGGCATCGTTGTTGGGGAGTGCAACTATGATTGTGTTTTTGTTCGTTAAGAAAAGTAGTTGCAAAGGTGTTTTTTATCTTCTTTTGTTTGTAAGCGTTGTATGCAGGGGAGAAATCTCAGTGATTTGGCTACATTTGATCCTGAAATCGAGCGAACATTGCGAGCACAATGCAGAATAGCTCGAAGAAAGGATGGTAATATTGCGCAGCCGCAAGAACCAAGGGGGGATGTTGATCCTGATGAACATGAGGTAGTGCGTCTGAGACCACGCACCATGAGAGATTATACCACTCCCATTATTTGGAGTGTGCATCCTACATTTGGCCCATCATTACCAATAACCAATTTGAAATAAAACTTATTATTTTGAACATGATACACAATAATGTTCAGTTCTCCGGCTTGCCAAGTGAAGATCTCCTTCTACACTTGGCTAATTTCTCTGAGATATGTGTTACATTTCATTATACAGGAATAATGGATGATATGGTGAAACTAAGACTCTTCCCATTTTCTCTTCGGAACAAAGCAAAGGTGTGAATGCATACTATTAATGCAGGAATGACAACTACTTGGGAAACGCTGTCAATGAAGTTCCTGGAGAAATTCCATCTCGCAGATAAAACTGTTAGCACGCGACATGAAATTGCAACATTCCGCCAAGCAAGAATCATTGTCAAAAACATTGGAGCGTTTTACATATCTACTAAGGAAGTGCCCCCAGCATGAGTATCCTCAATAACACTTGGTGGAAATCTTTTACTTTTCCTTGGACCAACACTACAGGGCCACGATAGATGTTGTGGCAGTAGGAACTTTGATGAACCGAACGCCGGAAGAAGCTTTCGGAATTATTCAAGACACTGCATCTCGCAGTTCATATTGGACTGCAGGACGCAATGCACCTTGGCGAATGGTGGGTCTATATGAAGTTAGGACTCAATTTCATCAAGTCGGCCCTCCACCTCAATAGTCAGAGAATATCTCCCTCATTAAGCGCACTACTCAAATTTCTGCTCCAGTAATGGCAATAGCTTGCCAAAGCTGTAGAATCTTGGGCACCATTCTTATGAGTGCCCATCTAGTGAGCTTAATACCTATTTTAACAATAGTTATCTTGATGAATCACTAAATTTTGTATGAAACCAAAATCGAACCCTCCAATAGTTATAATCTTTGGGTGAGAAATCACCCAAATTTTTCTTGGAATCAAAATGCTCCTGGCCAAAGGTGGTAGTCGGGTCAACATCAATACGATGGACAAACTTCTTGTGGCCAACTGCGACCACCTCAATCATACAACAATCTGTAACTTGCTCTGGTACAAAAGGAGCAATTTTGAAGAGATGATGGAGAAGTTCATGGAGATGGATCAGACCTCTATGGCGAATCAAAATGCCTCAATGAGGCACTTAGAAATTCAATTGGGGCAATTGACCCAAGCCATCTCCGAACAAACTCAAGGTGCTCTTCCAAGTACGATTGAAAAAATCCCAAGGAGCAGGATAAAACATTATCGTTTCCCACACGTGATTATGGAGGAATCTTAATAAATTGTGAAATTAAAAATGTGGAAAAGATTTCCCTCTGCGATACTGGTTCATCCTAAAATATCATCTCTCTACAAGATATAGAGATATTTGATCTTACACCCAATGCAGATGACCGGATATCGTTGGCCCTCGCCAATGGAGTCATTGCCGAGACTGAAGAAGAGGCTTGCAATGTTAAAGTTTTATTGGATGGTGAACAGGTTGCCATCAATTTTCAAATTATGGGGCCTATAGAGATCGAATCTATACCAATATTTGGCGCCCAATTTTTAAGAACCATTGGTGTTACGCTACATATTTTCGAGGGTCGTGCATCATTACCTCTTAAGGAGGCGCACCATTTGAACCCAAGAGTATTGTTTCCATAGGAGATCCTTCAAAAAATCCTCCTTTATTTAATGTTATTGACGATAGTTGTAGTTTTGGAGTATGCAGCCGGGGTGTTGACAAATCAAGCAAGGAGATAGGGAGAGCTGTGAAAGCACAAGAGAACAAGGAGAAGGTGGACTGGTCAAAAGTAGAAAAAGAAGATGCAAAGCTAGGTGGTCATCACTTAGCATCCGGTGATCATGAGGTAGACGCCCGTGAAAGAGCAGATGAGAAAAAGGAAGTTAAGGAAATGACTACTGCAGTGGTGAAAACCATTCCCACCAAGCATTTAAATGATTCTGATTTTAATGGTATAATAAAAAAAATTAGTAAAGAAGACGGTCCAGAGCTTCCACCTTCTGCGGTTGAAGAGATGACACCTAGTGTTAAAACAGATTCTATGAGTGTTGTTGATGCAGTGGCAGGGCAGACACAGAGTGGATTCGCTAAATGCACTCCTATATGCAATGACGTGTGATGCAAATGCACAAGTGGTCCGTCAAAAGTGCTAACAAGTAATTAGAAATTATTATAGTAAATTAACAGGGCACGTGCGTTCACAACTATTTGAGTAAAAGAAAACAACTATTAATTTTACAAAGACCGAGGCGCAAATATTTTAATCAACCACAGAATACGCTCTGCAAATCATACGACAAACAATACTAGTAGCAATAAAACAGACAACCATCACAATACAAGCGTCAAGGTAAACAGCTAAAAGGGGATGATAGTTACCACATTTTACGTATGCAGGCGGCGGCGGCGGTTGTTGGCGGCAAGTACTTTCAATTTATGAGCAGTGATTTCAATTTATGAACAGTAATTTCAATTTATGACAGTAACAGGAATTAAACAGATGCATTCATGGTGGTTGGGCTACAGGCATGGCTCGGGATGGAGAGTGGTGAAGCGGTGGAAACGGGAGAGGTTGGTCCGACGGTGTAGGGTGGTTGCACGGGGACGAAGTAAGAGGCACGGGACTGAACGGAGGTGAGCAAGAAATTTCTGGTGGTGGTCGACTCACTGGATCAGCGGAGGGTGACGGGATGACTGAGAAGGAAGGAAGAGAGGGTATAAAGAGAGAGGAGGTGGGGTATTTTCAGGCGGAGGTGATATCCGACGGGGTGCAGGCGCCGGGAAGAGGTGGATGCCGCGGGGTTGCTGGGTTGAACAGGGGTAAGCCGACGGATGAGTTGCAGGGGGTTGCGGGCTGGTAAGGAGGGAGAATGGAGGAGTGGTCGTCGGCGTCGCACCAGCGGGAGGAGGCGGAGATGGCTTCCGGCGTGGCACCGGTAGTGAGGAGGGGGAGGAAGATGAACGAGGAAAAGGAAAGAACTCACATGGGGGGGCTAGGTTGGGAGGATGAAGATGGAAGCGGAAGGGGGGCTGTCGGCGTCGCACCGGAAGCAGCGGAGGAGGCATCGCACCTTCTTCGGTGACCAACGGTTTTGGGAGAAACTCCAAATCCACGATACCTGTACAGAACCGGCGCCTCCCTATTTATAACCCTAACACCAAAACCGGCTGCACACACCTATTCATAAAATAAATTGTCCGATCGGACGGCGTAGATTGTTCGAACCGCTCGGGGACAAAATACAACTCGAAATAAAAAGTACAAAATATAAAATTGACTGGAAACACGCATCCGGAAGCGACCATGGGCTCCGATCGCCCGTCTGGAGAGCGGATCACCTCCTCCTGTGGGTGTAAACACGCGTGGGTCGTGGCGCGCCGTCAATTGTGCCTAACCAAGATTCTAGCAAATGTTGGCGCTCTCCCACTGTGGAGAAAAAGAGACAAGAAAGGTTGATGCGCAGATCACATTTTGCTACCCTCCGACATGAGGAGGAGGTTAGAGGCACGAAGGGTAATGCTTTGATGGGCTCTAAAGCCCTCACCTCCAGACCTTCTCGATTGGCTGGAGAGAATCACTACTAATCAGCGTACAGATGAGCGGTAGGCGGTTCTCCGGGTATGTTGCTGGTTTGTGTAATTTGATAGTTAATTAACCTTCTATTTTGGACATACTTAAATAGTTAATACAGGTATTTGCGTCCAGTTTAAGGACGTTAAACAAAAGTGCTGCTAGGAAACACCCCAGATTTGGTTGTGTTTTTTCTTTTAATTTTTTTTTTGTTTTTATAATCACCTATGTAGAGTCTTGCTTGGAGTTTTCCCTTGTTGGTATCTCTTCTTTGTATGTGCTAAGTGGAGCTAGTTATGTGGTATCAATTCATCTTCTGGTATGCTCAAATCTTGAGCATGAGGTAATCTCGTTCCTTTCCCTTTTATATTTCATATTTCATGTCATTTACAATTTATAGCATCTCATAAGACTGGGGAATCTAGTGAGATCGAGTGCTCGTATCACACATGATTCACTTTCAATTGCATGCCAGAAGCTCTTTTTATTTCAGTTTTTGAAACTTGTTATATTGCAAAAATTTTATTTCCAATAATTAATATGTCATCATTGCCAAGCACACCACATCGCACCCACTTGATCAAGCACTTGCTCATTTGCAAGTCTCAAGTAAATGTAATTTTTCATGGCGATTAGGAATTTTTCGTGCTTGAATAGGTTTTGAATTATGGAGTAGCATGTTGACTCATGTAGTACTCTTAGTCGAGCGCCAAGGTTGTCAAGATAGAGATCCTAGATGAGATCATTTCGAGATTGGATTGGATCAGATGGTATGATTGGATCGAGGATCGTTTTACAAAATTTGGATCGATTTACAAAATCTGAATCGTGAGATCGTAAGATCCTATGATCCGAATTGCGATCCTGACAATCATATCAAGCGCGCACGTCCTGTGTAGGATTGAGTACAATTAACTTCTCAGTATACTATTAGGATTATAATTTTCTAATTGCATAGAGAGTTTATTTTACTCATAGTTTATGAATCAGGTAGATTCCAAAGGTAGTATAGGTGAGTAAGTAGAAGATTGCTAGAACTTGCCTCTAGCTACCTTCAAGACATTTGTATATAGATTATTTCATTAGCGTGAGCGTGATATAGAGCACTTCTTGACACGTTTAAGCTTTTACACCTATGCCTACCATTTATATCTTTGTGCACACTCCTTGGGCCTATCTCCTATCTTTTGATTCAGCTCAGCAAACACTTAACCAAGACCTAAAAGAGCATCCTAATCACAAAGCTAGATTCGAGCTCTAATTATTATTTTCAAACAAATATTGAGAGTGATAAGGTGCCTTTAGGAATGTGGTTGTTGATTCTACATTAGAAAATCACATGGTTGTTTATTTTGCTTTTGTAAAATGTTAACAACAACAACACTCCGGCCTTTATCCCACTATAGTGGGGTCGGCTATATGAATACTTTGTCGTCATTGTGCCCTATCTTTTGTCATAATCTCACCAATGCCTAAGTCTATCATGCCTTTCTTTATAGTTTCATTCCAAGTCTTTATTGGTCTACCCCTCCCTTGTCTAACATGCATAGTGACTAGAATCTCACAATACCTAACAGGTGCCTCTAATGGTCTCCTTGGTACATGTCCAAACCATCTTAGATGAGCTTCGCGCATCTTCTCTGAAATTGGTGCTACTCTTATCTTATCCCTGATACTTTCATTCCTAATTTTATCCCATCTTGTGTGTCTACACATCCACCTAAGCATTCTCATCTCCGCAACTCCCATTTTTGGCTCATCTACACAATTCATTGCCCAACACTTAGAACCATGGAGCATCGCGGGTCTAATTGCAGTACAGTAAAACTTGCCCTTATGTTTTAGTGGTACTTTACGATCACATAAGATCCCTGACGCACCTCTCCACTTCAACCAACTCGCTCGGATTCTGTGTCACATCTTTATCAATACCTCCATCTTTTTGAACTATCGATCCAAAATATTTAAAACACTGACTACGAGAAATATCTTGATCACTCAACTTAATAACGACGTCATATGTCCTTCTTGTACTGCTAAATTTAAGCTTCATATACTTTGTCTTTTTTCTGCTCAACTTAAAACCCTTCTTTTCTAAAATATCTCGTCAAGATTCAAGTTTTGCGTTTACGCACACGCGTGTCTCATCAACCAAAACGATATCATCCACAAACAATAAACACCAAGGTATTGCTTGTTGGATATGTCAGGTGAGCTCATCTAAGATAAGGGTAAAGAGATAAGGGATTAAAGCTGAACCTTGATGTAATCCAACAGTGATAGAGAATTCCTGTGTTAATCCTCCAGATGTCCTCACCCTTGACACAGAATTTGTATACATATCTTTGATTATGTCAATATATGATACATTTACATCTTTCTTTTCTAAGGCTCTGTTTGGCGCAGCTCTGCCGGCTGGAAAATCTCTATTCCAGCCGCCAGAGCTGATTTTTTATCATTTGGAACTGCTCCTCGCAAAAAGCTGATCGGAAATCAATTTTATTGGAGAGCTGTTTTAGGGTCTCTTCAGAAAGCTGCCTAGCCCCTGCGTTTAACTCCCGTGAAATCACTTTTCATGTTTTATCTTTCCCGTCTTATTCCCGATCCCGAGCGAGCGAACGCGACATCACGTCATTTTCCAGCCACGAGCTCTATTTCGTTCTCTGGCGACACCGACGACCGTGAACGCGTCTTCTTTTCGTTCTCCGGCGACAGCGGCGACTTCTCCGAACCCTGCACGACCTTCCCGTCTTGTTTCTAATCCCCGATGACATCTATCATTTTCCAGATCTCCGGCGACAGCAAGGCAAAAATCCGGCTTGTCCCCACTGTTGTCGGCCAACCAGAAGCAACTTATTACCCACATGGAGGAGGAGATTAGGGTTTTATAGATTGGAAAGGGGTCCAAAATTTCGAGAGGAGTTTTAGCCCCCAAACAATTTGCAGATTCTCAAAATTGATTCTAAAAGAGCTCTGTTTAAGTAGCTCTATTTCAATCTGCAGCTTTTCAATCCACTGGAGCTCTCCCAAACTGAGCCTAAGACTTTCCATAAGATCTCTTTTGGAACTCTATCATAAGCCTTCTCAAGATCAATAAACAGCATATGCAAATCTTGTTTTCTTTCTCGATAGTTGTCAATGAGTCTCCTCAAGAGATGTATAGCTTCCATGGTCGACCTCCCTGGCATGAATCCAAATTGATTCTCCGAGATGTTAGTCTCCTGTCTTAATCTTCTATTACTCGTTCTCATAGTTTCATGGTATGACTCATTAATTTAATTCCTCTGTAATTAACACAATTTTGTATATCTCCTTTATTCTCATACAAAGGTATCAAGATACTTTATCTTCATTGGTCTGTCATCCTCTTTGACTTCAGTATTTTATTGAAAAAAGAAAAAAATTCAAAGGGTAAAATAAATATCCGAAAAAGGACTAAAAGGACATTTTAAGAAAACTATATTAAATTTTGGGAGTAGGCAGTGTACATGACCCACATTGCTCCATTCAAGTCTTGGGGGGGGGGTGGTGTACACATTATTTTGCTTAAATATCATTTAATTAGGAGGGAGGGGTGGACCAATAAAGACTTGGAATAAAACAATAAGGAAATACATGATGTACTTAGGCATTAGTGAGATTATGACAAAAGATAGGGCACAATGGCGACAAAGGAACCATATAGCCGACCCCACTATAGTGGGATAAAGGTTTGAGTATTGTTTGTATTGTTATCATTTAATTACGAGCTCATTCTTGGTTTAGGTGTGTTTAGCCTTCATGTTTATCATTTGTATACCACACCAAAACCTAAGTCTGCATTACATCCTATTAAAAGTCCAATTGGTTCATGTTTTTGAATTTTCTAGTGTCATGTAGAGGGTGTTAAAGAGCAAGCCTATAAGCATTGTCGTTGATGGCTTTCTTTGGAGACTGCCCTGATCTTCGACTTCAAGTAAAGTAGATATGAGCGATCATGCTACTATCTCCCTATAAGTGACTCTAGAACTTATTGTAAATTCTAATTAAGAGTAGAAATAATAAAAACGCACTCTAGAAAATTATAAATTAATATGTATATTGAGAAGGTCTTTCTGTTGAGATTCCTACGCACGCTGGCGTAAGACTTCTCATTCTACTCTTTTAATTCTTTTTTGAGCTAGCACTAAACTTTCCTACCCCTATGGAGGACTGTTTGCTTGAGACTAGAAAACGAGTAAGTCTGGGGGTATTTGATGAGTCCATTTTATATAACATATTTCATGCTCATTTAGACTTAATTGCATGCTTAGTCGCTTCACATTTTATGCAAAAACGCTCATATTCCATTAAAGCTCAAACCACATAAAGTGCGCTTCTCGACGAGTGTGGTGTGCAAATAAATGCATGTTTAATCGCTATTGGGGAGAGTGTGTCACCTTCCTTGTCATTTTGACTCATGCTTTTGGAAAAATGTGTGCACATTCTGGTGGCTATTCGCCGTGAAAATCACACTTAAAGCATACGGGCAGATTCCTCAAATTAGAAAACAATTTTGTGCAAAACGTACGATCGTGCAATCATCCTTAGCGCACCGTTGTTTCGACAGTGCGCGTTCATAATGTCGACTAGACTTCTCGTCGACACGGCCAAGTGTTCTCTCCGACACAATTACTGCACAGTTGTGTCTATTCCTTCGCGCACGGGCTAGCCCGATCGTGCACGGTCATTCTATAAAAATATGCAATTTTTCGGCGATCTGTCGTTACTCATGCAATCCCTTCTCGCACGGTCTATGTGACCGTGCGTGACCAAATCGCACGGGTGTCATATTTCTTTTAAAATAGAATATCCGCGCCGAATGCGGCACCAGGATTGCATTTTAAATTCATTGGTCTCGCACGGTTGGAATGCACGACCGTGCGCCAGACCGTGCGTGACCAATTTTCTACTGACTTTCTATAAAAGCTGCATTTTCAGATCTATTCCGGATCCTGGATTTTATCCGAGAAATCTCCTAAGGGGTGAGCTCCAACAACTATTCTTCTTTTGCAGCACCTAGGGCTTTGCCTTAAGCCATCTCCCATCATCTAAGCTTTAAGGAATGAGAATCTAGTTCAAGAATCATCACCAAGCAAGGAGATCCTCGCATTTGACCAGAGAAGACATGTAAGTGGAAGGAGTTGAGAGCCCTTCTGGACCCCAGATGATAGGAGACTGAACAAGGACACGAATTAACGACGCAGTGATTTCTTTCAGATCCACCACAAGCCTCTGGATTTGGTTGCATCTTATGTCTATTTCTCCGTATTTCTAGATGATTATTTGTATTTTATCTAATCTGTAGATGATGATGCACTCTAAGCACTGTTCATGAACTTCTACTTCTCTTTAATGCAATATATGTGTTTGTGTTTGATGTGCTTGAGATGAGCACTTGTGTTTTCTTAGAGGAAGAGAGTGTGAGCTCAAAGCTAAGCATTTTCATGTGTGAAACACTGATTGAACTTGTGAGATTACGAATTTGAAATTTGTCTAGCGAAACGATAATTGTGACCTATAAGCTTGCAAAGTCAAGAGCGAAGCGGTGCTTACGACCCGAAAGAGTGAGCTTGGCTTTTTGAAGCAGATTGCGAAGTGGTGCTTATGACCCGCAAATCTCTTGTTTTAATCTTGCACCACTACCATCACTAAATCAAACCAACCTTTCTTTTACTTTACGATTAATTTTCTTAATTAACAAAACACATCTATTCTGCATTCCTCAACAGATCGACACTTGGGAACTCACTTTTATTTTATATTACTTGCACGACCAGTGCACTTGCCGAGATCGCATAAACTAGCAAACCTCAATTCACTTTTATCAAACCAAAATAAACTTATTTTTTAGACGTTTCTTCCATTCCATGTAATATTATACGAGTAAACCAAAAAAAAGACATCAACATTTTTGTGACCTAAACGAGAGCTTGAGAACCTCATATCTTCATCCGCCTCCAACGGATTTATGCCCCATATCCAGCAATTTCAAATAGTGGAGGCCGTAAAGGAAGAGAAATTGAGAGAAGATGAGAATAAAGAAAACATGTGGCCAAAATATCAGGAAAAATAAACAAAGAACAGAGATACACCTAGAAACTATCCCCCCCCCCCCATCATCATCCGTGCAACTAAGCAATCTCTTTCTATGCTTCAAAATCCTTACTTCCTTCCTCTTTTCCTCATGTCTCCTCTTCATCCGAATACCCGCAATCCTGAAAAGCAATAGGCTAGAGAGAAAGGGAGAGGGAGAAGAAGAAGACGGGGAAGGGCAAAGATGATGTAATCCGAAAATAATTTAATACTAAATCATAATTTTGAAATCATTTTAAATTAGGTGGCTCAAATCAGACTTCCACGGATAATAACATGTGATAATTGAATTAGGGATTGCAAACACGCACAAAGAGGCTATAAATCGAACAATGAATAAACATAATAAACATTTCATGCATGAACATGGGAAATTTTTTGAAAACTAATGACAAAAGGCGCAATGATAATCTAGGCAAACCCTGAAATTATAGATCAAGTAAAAAAGAGGCATAAAATTAAACTAGCACAACAAGAGCATGAATGGGAGGAGAGATATACCATAAGCTCACAATTTCTGCGAAATTGAATCCGTTGGCACAAGGAAAAAGAAATCTGGCAAGGGCATGAGGAGGGGGGTAAACAGGAGGTCGGGATTGGTTCTGGAATAGTAAGAATGGTAGTTCCGGTGAGAATTCGACCGGTTCAGGTGGTCGGAAATTAGTCGGCAGAGGTCTCACGGAGGTGGAAACGAGCCTGGAGGTCTTGGATGGTAGCAACAGAGAACTGGTAGATGGTTGTGGTCGTTGGAGGCAAATGGAGACGACGAGAGCAGGCAGCGTCGGACTAGGGTTCTCTGAGAAGGAAGAATAGCCCCGGAGGAGAGGTCGTCATGGTCCGGCGAACCTTCTGGCGGTGGCGGTGAGCCCAGGCGAAGTCGGGAAGGCGGCTGGGTTTTTTCCATGGAGTGAGCCGACCTTATACCAGGTTGAATTAGGATTTTATGAAATCAAGGAGGCGAAATAAAATATATCATTATTAAGCGCAATCAGCAATCAGTTTTTTTTTGATCGTATCTCAAAATATACATCTTCTACATGCAATTTCAGGAAAAATGTTCAACACGAAAGTTGTAGATCTCGACGAGATTTACAACTTTCGTGGTGAACATTTTTCCTGAAATTACATCTACAAGACGTATTTCTGAAAGACGTAAAATGTGAGCATATGTTCAAAGTACGTCTTGTACATGCATTTTCAGGAAAAGTGTTCACCACCAAAGTTGTAGATCTCGTCGAGATCTACAACTTTCGTGATGAACATTATTCCTAATATTATATGTACAAGGCGTATTTCGAAAAGGCGCGAAAAGTTATGAGATTTTTGGATGCAACTAGTCAATAACGAATTGCGGTTAACAATCACCATAAAATAAGAATTTTGGGAGTAAATAAAATATTTATTATTAGGATACATATTCTTCATATTTGATATCTCTAAAATTAAAGAAATGATTTTTTCCCCTTTCTTAAATTTCAAAATCTTATAAAATTGTGATTTTACTTTATAAATGCATTATTTGCCCCAATTATTATGTTATCCAATTTGAGAGATCATTTTATTCAAGGTCTTATTGGACGATTCTAATAAGCCTTAACAATAAGTGTGAGCGACATTATCAACACAAAATAAACAAGTACATGATCGAGAAAGAAAAAGTGCAATAAAAATGTGATTTATGTTGCATCAATTCCTTCGGAGTTAAAAGACTCTAAACTCGTCAAAAATGTAATGTATCATGTAACTAGAATTTCTGAATGTTGATCCAAAACTCATTCACGAACCTGTCGAGAATGTAATGTAGCATGCAACTACGAATTCCGAACGTCAATATAAAATTATTGTGTGACTATCATGTTCGTGCCAAAAATGTCGACAACCTCCATGTAAGACCCCCTCCCCCAAACCGCGCTCAGGTCGGGTCGGCTCGGAGACGGGCCTTACTACCCTAGACTACGCTTTCTAAGTGGCAATGGGCTCACTCTCCAAGCGTAAAATGATCACCTTGTCAGGTCATGAAACAATCATCACATTAGATCAGCAAAGCGAAAGAAATTCAAAACCAACCAACACACACATATAATCAAGGCTGAAACTGGCTGTTTAACATAAGGCCCTGATAGACTAAACAAAACTATATTCTGTCTCGTTGCTTCCAAGTTCTAGTGCTCACATCTCTTTAATTGGGAGACGAGACCGGTGTGTCGGCTCGTGTGGGCTCTATTACAGGTACCCTCTCATGTAGTTGTTGGGCTCTCCCTATTTCGTCTCCTAAAAAGAGTGTATAACGACATTTTAGTCATAAGACTAGCAAATTCACACCTCCTCTCCAAGATCTTTATGACAGGTGTTGATTCCATTGATCACAATGTTCTAAATTTGAAGAAGACTCGCAGGTCAATAGTATACACATGATTATATTTAATATATGTTCAAAGTTCAATGTATGCAGCTTGTATACTGTTACAGTGATTAGACATGTTGTCTGCATCATAATGATAGTGGGGCTCAAGACAAGATGTTGAATAAGCAGAAAACAGGCTAAGTCCACAAGCATTGAGTGAACTCACTTCACTCAACACCAAAAATCTAAAAGCGTTGACAGGAGATCCAGCAGTCAAAGCCTCAGTATTTCTGACTTGAAATCTGTTTAAGGACAGAAGAGTTGAGTGAAGGCAGTTCACTCAACGCCTACTCAAAAGGAAAACTGCCTAAGTATAGAAGAATTGAGTGATGAAGGATCATTCAACGCCACATCAAGAAATTCAGCAAAGTCAGAAAGCGTTGAGTGTAGAAGCTTCACTCAAAGCCTTTATACAGGAAAATTCTTCTAAGTCCAAAAGCATTAAGTGATGAAGGCTCACTCAACGTCTTATCAGTTAGGCTATAAAAGTCAAATGCTTTGAGTGTTGAAGGTTCACTCAATGCCTCAAGATACAAATTTTTTGCTAAGTATTTTTGCGTTGAGTTTCATGGCCTCACTCAACGCCTATGCAGATTGACTGAAAATTTGCCAAGTCCCCAAGCATTGGGTCATGCTGACGTCATCTAAAATTCAAATTTTGCTAGACTTACACGCTAGATGACAAAAGGCGATGTATGCCTTTAGTACAACAATTAAAGCTAAAGTTATTTGATAGTTACCAAACTCAGCTTGCTCATAATGAGAAAAGAGTCGTTAGATGGCGAGACAAAAAGTGGACTTTATAGAGAAATTAAAAAGTGTTTTCTTTCTGCATAGTCATCTTCTTGACAAGCAAGAAAATCATTGAGACGGGGATTTACAGAAGGTCTGGAAAATACAGACAAAGCTGGCTATTTGAAGAGAAAAAGAACCGTGTAATCAATAAAATCTTGAACAACAAGAACACAGAACTCATTTTTCTATGTAAGAAGTAGAGCAAACTCTAGTTGCTATTCATCTTCAAGGCCACTACACTCGACTCTGCCACATAAAAGGCTTGAAGAAACAATGCTCTGCAGTTGTCTTCTCAGCACAGGAAGAAACATCCTGAAGATCAATTATCTTGATGTCGTGAAGAAGTCAGGGCTGAGTTTACTCAGTTCAGAAAGAAGGCTCAGAGAACCACTTCTCTAGAGTCAAAGGCTGACCTCAATTGTGTAATCAACACATCTCCTCCCGATCATCCCTAGCGGATCCCGGGGCACTCCATCACCCTACAGGTCAGCACTTCGTATGCAAATATACATGAACATAAAAAGCAATAAAGCAGGTTTGGATGTCTCATACAACAAACACATTTCTATGTTGAGTAGGTAAAATAAAGGGGTCTACAATGCAACATGTATGCAATCTTGGGTTTCATCTAAGGTACCGTATAGCGCATGAATCTAACACATCATCACGCATCATCAAATGAGTACTTCTAATTTCCCCATCGGCGTTCAAGCCGCAATCAAACTGGTACTTCCAATTTCTCCATCGGTGTTCAAGCCGCAAACACACGGGTACTTCCAATTTACCCTAACGGCATATAAGCAGCCACACGGAACTCTTGCCAAGGACCCACCCACTCGTGGGTCTCAAAAAGCGGGCTTGCCTGCAATCTATGAATTCTCACGTCAGGATTCCGTCTCAC
Source organism: Platanthera guangdongensis (assembly GCA_039583875.1). Classification (NCBI taxonomy): domain Eukaryota; kingdom Viridiplantae; phylum Streptophyta; class Magnoliopsida; order Asparagales; family Orchidaceae; genus Platanthera; species Platanthera guangdongensis. The sequence goes on from CM077147.1 coordinate 139,811,521, forward strand.
AAACAACAAACTGATGCTAAGAACCCTTGCTTGACCTCACCCGCTCGTGGCCTTCATTGCCCGAGCTTGTCCAAAGCTTGGCGTTCTCGTCAGTTTCACAGAAGGGGACTTGTCTCATCGGGACACTCTCCATACATGACTTGCACGTCATGGGCTAGCCAGCCTAACACAGAGACTAAGCTGCATCTTAGCACATCACAATCAACAACCTTTCCCGCCCTAATCCACCATTCGTACTCACATGAGAAAAGGGGGGAACAAACATCACAAATGATATATTGCCGCAAACGGATTTCTAGCAAAATCCGTAAGGTTCGCTATGCAACATCACCAAGTCAAACTAACGATCGCGACTATGGCTTCACCCACAATGTCTAATCCACTAGCGAAGCGAATTTCTAGTGCAACATCATGTCGGGGACGGACACAATCGACTCAGTGGCTCCTCTTGAACCATGGCGACCCGAACCCCTCTTATTTGAGAGATCTGATGATTAAATGCTTGAAAGAAAGCAAGAATAAAATGGATGCCATGCACGCATCCTAAAGATCGAGAGGAGAAGTGTCATTACTGTTGGAGCATGCATTCCACGCTTCCTAGTTTGTTAATAACAAATCTTGTTTGTATTTGATATTTGGATGTTATTGGTGTGCATGTAACACATGTTAATATCTCATATCTTTTTGATGATGAATCGGAGCAGAATTGAGCTCGGGCTATATCGCCAGGCGATAGTAGGTATCGCCAACAAGCGATAGCGCCACTCGACACTCGACACTTGACGGAATTCCGCTCGATGCTCGACGAAATCATGGCTTGGAGATATCGTCAGGCGATAGTGGGTATCGCGACAGGCGATAGCGCCACTCGACACTCGACGCAATTCCGCTCGACGCTCGACGAAATCATGGCTTAGAGATATCGTTATGTGATAGTGGGTATCGCCACAGGCGATAGCGCCACTCGACGATTTTTCTCTCGATGATCGACGAAATCGTGGCCACTGTTATTTCGCTATCGACAGTTGACGATATCTGGTATCGCGTGGCGATAGTGCACGATTCAGCGCTCAACATTTGTGCGATGCAAAAATGAGGAGTTCGTGGGACACGTGGCAGTAGTTACCGCTATCGCCAGATGGCGATACCCAGTATCGCCCGGCGATAGCGCCAGAATATAAAAGTCTCTCATTTTCTGAGAAAGTTACGAATTTCATTACCTGGAGTGCACTTACCTTTATAGATGTTCCAGAGAGCTCCAGAACTCAGAGATACTCCATACACCTAAGAAGGACAAATAGCGCGGAAGATTGACGGCACGTGCAAAGAATTCAAAGCATCTCTTGCAAGGATTCATCGCCATCTTCAGCACCTTGTTTGAAGGGAATGTCTAGTCTAAAGTGCTCAATTTATTTTTGTTATTTTTCATTTATTTTCTCATTGTAATCGGAAGGAAAATCGCTGCCTTGTGCGTGGAGTCTAGGTCCTTGTGTGGCTTAGGGGAAAATCGCCGCCTTGTGAGTGGCGTCCAAGTCCTTGTGTGGCTTAGGGAGAAATCGTTTCCTTGTGTGCAGCGTCTAGATCGGTGTTAGATCTAGGGGAGGCTAGTAGCAAGATCTAGGGAGAGATACGCTTTAGCCTGTCGGTTCTTGGTAGAAGAACCGACGAATACACTAGCAAATTATTTATTTCATGAGCCTTTGTCTCTAGCTCTATAGAGACACATTGTATACATTGTAACTCTTTTGAAATATATCATTGTTATTTCTATCTTGTGTTCATTTGCTCTCTTCCATTATTTTGTTGTTATTCATTGTGTAAAGTTTGCTCAAATTGTTTAAGAAAATTTAGAAGAACCCTTATTCACCCCCCCCCCCCCTCTAAGGGCGCCGTAAGATCCAACACTATGTATCAAATCGTCGGAAACTCCAAGTTATATGGCATCGAGAGCGTTGAGTCCACTCAATATTCTCGAGCGTTGAGTCCACTCATTGCTCTCCACGCCTTAACCGCTAGAAACATGCCAAGTTATATGGCATCAAGAGGGTTTAGGAGCAACATTTGGCTGGACTGCCCCCTGAACATTGGGAAGATGTACTGCTGTATATCTCTAATTTCCTTCAGTAGCAATTTGACTGAAGTAAAGTCTTTCAGCTAAGTGTTTTGGTCTTTTTTTGAGAGCCACCAGCTGCATGTCTCTTTTCATCTAACATGCATCTGATAGCATCAGACATTGCCATTCCAGCCTTGCTAGAAGACTCACCTTGAGTCACTACTTTTGTTGGATGACTCAGATTTCCTACAAAAGCATTATCCTTGAGTTTTGGGGCTGGGGCACCAAAAACAAATGGTCCAGGATGAGCCATTTGAATTTCCTCATGGGCAGCCATAAGGGCCCTCACATGATTGTATCTTCCACCTTGGCTATGGCCACATTGGTCAATACTATTAGATCTGCCATTCTCACAATGACCATAATAACCTTCATGATCATACCTGTTAGAAGGCAACAAGACTTTTTGAAAAGAAATTGGAGGCAATGAGGCTAGAGGCACAACTGGTGCCTTCCCCTTTCCCTTTCCTTTTGGATTGGGAGGTCTAGCAGGTCCCTTAAATTCTAACCATTTCTTATCCTCTTGGGTAAAGAGGGTGTCAATTAAGGGAAGCACAATACTTGGCTTAGAAAACTTGGCGACCAACAATTTCTCATTTAAGAGATCATCTTTAAGTTTCTGGATAAGTTTCTCATTTGAGACTCTTACCACAGATTGTATATCAATGATCTCCTTGAGCTTGGCTAATTGTGCAACCATATCATTGAAATCCTTTTCTTGGCCCTCACACTTGCTCCTAAGACTAAGAAGCTCTCTTGCTCGTCTCTTGGCAAGGAGCTTGCACTTCTTGAATGCTTCAAGAAGTTTTCCGTACTTGTCAATTATAGAATTGACATCATCCTCAGAATCTGAATCCCCTTCATCTCTTGATGATTGAGCTTCAGAATCTAAGCTAGCCTTATGACTTGAAATAGAAGACAAAGATTTAGAATTTACCTGAGCTTGTCCAGGCTGATCCTCGCTGCTCTCTTCATCAGTCATTGTCATCAATCCATGGTTGTAACACCCCCAGTTTTTCTGTGATTTATTTGGCATTACGATGATACGTTTTGGCTTGTGCCATTTGTTGGAGCGTGGTCTTAGCTCCTTAGGACTGAGCGACCTATTTTGTAGCCTATTGGCAAGATCCCCTAGCAAGCCGGGTTGTTTTGGGTGACCCGGTGTGGCCTCTCGGGGGATGCTTGTGTTCTGGCTTCGGGTGGGTATAACCCGAATTTTGTTAGTCAAAAATTGATTTCGACTTCGTCGTTGTGTTCATAGCGTGGATATTTAGCTACGATGCGAATTTCGTCGAATTCCGAGGATGTTCGGTTTTCGCGTCGTTTTGTATTTTATGTAAAATTGAAAGAAAACTGTTGTCGACCTAAATCACCTAGAGGGGGGTGAATAGGTGTTTTGTGCGTCTTTTGCGGAATAAAAAATAATTAGAGCACAACACAGAAATATCTACCAATATCACAGACGACACAAGATGTATAGTGGTTCCCCAACCTTGGGTACATCCACTTTCCCTCACCGATCTAGTAATCATCTAGACTCGGCTACTCCACTATCTCGGATCAAAAATCGATCCTACCCTAGGAACAAAGTTCCTACAAACTCGATCCACACAAGGGGATCTACACCTCGGAAGATAACACTTCCTACAAACTCGGAGTAAAGAAAAACTCCTACACTCGGAGAAGATTTCTCCTACAAGATTAATAAAGTGTTTACAAGAATACAAATAGTAAATCACTCAGATCTGAATGAAACGGCCAGGATCTTCTTCTTTTCAACTTTGTAGCACTTTCAGAAATCGGTCAAGAAGTTCTCGGCTTCGATCTGGATTTACTCGCTTTTACAGAAATCGAGAGAGAAGATGATCAGCGAAGTCGATCTCGATCTGTGACTTTCTTCAGAATAGTCCTCTGAAAGTAGAAGCTTTGGCCGGAGAAGAAGGCGGCGGCGGCGGCTTCCGATTCGCGAAAATCAGAGAGGAGTCGGCTGAAGAATATTTCTCGAAATAGAGTGATAAGAAAACTTGGAGAATACTTAGGGTTTGTCATTTTCTGATAAGACCTTATATAGGAGTGACTAACGGTCATAATCGGTCATAATGATATACACGTGGACCAATCATGTCACGTGATTTGAAAAATCCAGTCAGAAAAATGACTTAGCAAAATTTCGGAAAGATTCAGCCAACTATACGAGTAAGTCAATAACTACTCGAGTGGTTGAATAACTACTCTAGTATATTATGGAGAACATACTCAGGTAAATATATAAAGACTACTTGAGTATATAAAGATCAACTACTCGAGTAAGCAGACAGAGCTACTCGAGTATGTGTAGAGACCTACTCGAGTATATAGAGGATCTACTCGAGTACTGGAAGAGCTACTCGAGTATATTACATAACCTACTCGAGTACAAGAAGTACTACTCGAGTGGAATACTTAGAAAAATTCTGAAGAGGTCTGCTGGCAACTACTCGAGTAGTTGAACTAACTACTCGAGAGGAAGTAATCTACTCGAGTAGGTGAAGGTTCTACTCGAGTAAAAGACTTAGAAAAAATTCTGGAGTAGGGAAATAACAAGGTACATGGGTGACACATGAACTACTCGAGTAGGTAAAATGAACTACTCGAGTATGTTTCTATCTACTCAAGTATATGAGTATACTTACTCGAGTATATGAGTATACTTACTCGAGTATATGACTTAGAGAAGTTTAGATGAGGAAACCCTTTAGTACTCGGGTATAAAGAGTAATCTACTCGAGTATATAAGCATGCTACTCGAGTATATGACTTGGTCTACTCGAGTAGGTGACTTAGCTACTCGAGTATATGACTATGCCTACTCGAGTACAAGGTTCCTTTACTCAAGTAAATTATACCCAGACTACTCGAGTAGGTGAAAGCTCTACTCAAGTAAAACACTTAGAAAATTTCTGATGTAGGAATAACTGATTCTTCTAGAGTAGTCAACACCCAATTCCTTTCTCATAGTCCAATAGCTTGAATATGAAGTGTATCCCAATAGAGAGACCACACATGAGTCAACACCTTGGAATATGCAATGAGGGATTACATTGCACAGTTCCTGTGTTTGAAGACCCACTGTGGACTGACAATGGTCTACACTTACAGTGAAATTCCTGCACACATATAACTCAAACCAAGCATCAGATACAACTTAATTCATCTTAGTTCCAGGGTGACTTCATCAAATCTGGGTTCATGTGGATGAAATACCCAACAATCTCCCCCTATTTGTTGAAGTCAGAACCCTTTACACTAAGATGAATTATGGACATAAAAGAAACTAAGTAGAAAAATATGAGCAGGTAAGCAAAGGATAATGAAAAAGATAATTAGACAGTAATGAAGAATTGTATATATATGAGTTTCCAAAAACATCAAGTCTACAATTTGTCATTTCAATTTCTCATCATCTTTTAGGTTTGGGCTTGAGATTGCTGCTTATCCATCTTTTCTTGCTGTCTCCTTAGGTAGCTGAAAGGCTTAGGAAAGTACTTAGGAGGCCTTGGAGGAGCAGCAGAGTTATTTCTCCCAAATTCTCTGTCATGGATCTTTCTTTTCAGCATTGACTTCTCATATAACTCCCATTCCTGGGAACTGTAGTGCATGTTTCTGTTCTCATTGTGATCCATGACCAGCCTGAGTGTGTCCAAAATGAGATACTTTGAAGTTGGAGACCAGGCTTCAGCATGTTCAGGGGCCTTAGAAGGAGCAGTCCTGCTAGCAGAGGGACCTTCACCATATTTCCTTTTCTTCTTGTGGATTCTGATCTCTGGAGGGGCTTGAAGGAATATATCAGCAGGATCTTCTTCTTCCCAGCCTGGAACATAAGTGTCTGGAGGGGCAACTGAGTCTCCAGGCCTGGGGGAGAAGGTAGGTTGTTGAGGAACAGCTGGGGTAGTGACATCTGTGGCTAGAGGATTGAGATGATGGGGAATGATGTTTGGGTCAACTGCAAGATCTGGCAAGATCTGATTGTGCATCCAGATAGCAGTGTCATATGTGTGAAATTTGACACTCTGTATTTGGGCAAGCACATCATCATGAATGGTCTTCATATGAGCTTCCCATATATCTGTCTTTTGAGCAGTAGATTTTTCTACCTGTTCTTTGAGTTCTTTTATCAAACCCTCCCCCTTTCTGATTTCAACAGATACTTTTTCTATGGTGTCATCTGTGAAAATGCCAACTTCTTCACAGATCTTCATCTTGTTGGCTTCAGTCCTCTTGTCTAGTTCCATCTGATTGTTTGCCAAGGTGATACCTTGTTCCATAACATTGCCCACACTAGTGATAATATGGTCAAGGGCTTTGCCACCAAGTTGGAACAGATACTTGAGCTTGTCAGTGTTATGCTGAATTTCAGCAAAACCTCTGCTCATCTCAGTCTCAAGAGCAGTGACCTTGTCAGTGACCACCTTTAGAGAGGTGTCAAAATGATGTCTTTGTTCTTGAAGAAGAATGGAGATATGTTGCAGCAAATCTGAAGAGGAGGAGACTGGAGCAGCAACAGTAGAGGGAGCAGCAGTAGAGATAGGAGGAGTTACCCAAGGAGCTATTTCTTCAATTATGACTGAGCTGAGAGCTCTGGTGGTAGGAATGACAGCATCCAATTCTTCTGTATCATGGGGGATGGAGAAATCGAGGTTTCTGAGAGGGGCCTCAGCTGGCTCAGGAGAAGGCTCATCAGAAATAAAAATGGTGTCTGACTTATCTGCTGGAGGAGGAGGAGAAGGTGTGGGAGTCCTGGCTGGAGAGTGGGCAGGAGACTGTGCTGGAGACAAGTTCTTGTGATGTTCAGTGGTTGGAGCTGGAGGAGATAGAGGAGTAGGGGGAAGCACATCTTCAGTAAGCTCTGCAATCATGGCATCTATGGCAGCAGCTGTGGACAGAAGAGTGTCTTGAGGGACTTGATCTGAAGAAGTGGCTGGACTCTTGGGAGTATGAGGTAGGGATGGAATCTCTGGCTGAGGAGAGGGCTGTCTGACTGGGCTAGAGGGAGCAGGCTCCCCTCACTTGGTGCACCAGAGGAGCTGGCCACATGATGAGGAGAGGGAGATGGAGTCATGTCCTCTACAGCTGGAACTACTGGGATTGCTGAGACCTGTGCAGCTTGGGCAGAGTTCTTGAGCTTGAGATCCCATCTCTGAATTGAAGAGATGGAGACCTTCTTCATATGGTGAAGTGGAGTCCCTTTGGAGAGATTGAAGACTTCAGGATTTGTTTCATGGAGGAGCAGGGAGATAATTCTGGCGTAGTTGGGGGATTTCATGCTGTCCTTGATTTTGTCCAAAATCAGCATACCAAATTGGTACTTCTTGGGGCATACAATGGCTTGCATTATATCGAAGAAATATGAGGGAATGTCTCAGATGGAGTGAGTCTTGCACAGTAAAATTTTTTCAATAACATCAACCAAGAATTTGCCTTCTGCATTCATATCTGACCTTTTGAAGTATTGAGCATCAGTGGAAAAACCACAGAAAAGGGTTGTCCTGTCGGAATCCTCAACAACTAGGTGATCTTCTTCATCAACAATCGGTAAACGGAGAAGTTGAGAGACAGAGGTCTTGGTGAACTTTAGTTTCAAACCCTTTACTGTAGATTTTAGGACTTTGCCATTTCGTCGAACCTTGAGATTTGAGAAGAATTCTGCAACTTCGGGGAAGAGAACGCGACAGGGTTCTTGGAGGATGAAGGAGAGGCCGGTGGTGTCAAGAAGAATGAGGAGGTTGTGGAAATCGTCGGAAAGCTCTGCAATACCCTCGGTGACTAGTTCGGAGCTGACGCCGATCTTGTGAGAAGTCGCCATGGATGCGAAGGACTGGAGGAGTTGAGAGAGACGGCTCTGCAACAGCGACGGAGGCGAGTCGGCAGGGTAGGCGAAGAGACAGAGGGTACTCGAGAGATAGAAATGATGTCGAGTAGGTTTGATGTTTCGGAATTTCATATATATATAACTCTTAAATTTCCGTTAATTAATTTAAAGAAAGAGGCGGCATATAGCCTTGGGTGGCGAATAGAACAATTTTCAAAAATCTGGGAATCAGGACACGAGAGAGAGATAGGCTACTCGAGTAGATAAAAGAGCTACTCGAGTAGGTCAACTGGAGTTACTCGAGTATGTGGAGAAAACTACTCGAGTAGATATTGACTTACTCGAGTAGGTGAGAGACTTACTCGAGTAGGTATTGACTTACTCGAGTAGGTGAGAAACTTACTCGAGTAGGTCTTTAGATACTCGAGTATATCTCATGCTTCTCGAGTTGAATTTTGAAAAAGTTGAGAAAGAATAGATTTTGACTAACCCTTTGCAATTACTTGCTTCTTAGTCATTCAGCCTTCTTTAGTCTTCTTTGTTGAGCATCCCAAGCTCTGTCTTGAAGAACGAGAACTTGGTCTCGTCCAGCGGCTTTGTGAAGATATCTGCAACTTGCCTATCTGTAGGCACATATTGGAGATCTATGTCTCCATGCTCCACATGTTCCCGGATGAAGTGGTACCTTAGCTCAATGTGCTTTGTCCAGCTGTGAGAGACTGGATTGTTGGCTATTGCAATTGCACTGGAGGAGTCACAGTACAAGGGTATATCCTTGAACTGCAGGTTGTAGTCCTCGAACTGATTCTTTATCCATAGCAATTGTGCGCAACAACTGCCTGCAGAGATATACTCTGACTCGGCCGTTGAGATTGCGACACAGTTCTGCTTCTTGCTACTCCAGGAAATTAGCCTTCTTCTGAAGAATTGGCAAGTCCCTGAGGTGCTTTTCCGGTCGTCTTTGCTACCTGCAAAATCTGCATCTGAAAATCCAATTAGTTCGCTGTCATTACTTCTTGGGTACCATAAGCCAAGATTTGGTGTGTCTTTAAGGTATCTCAGAATCCGCTTTGCAGCAGCGTAATGAGATTCCTTAGAGTTCACCTGAAATCTAGCATAGACATATGTTGAGAACATTATGTCAGGCCTACTGGCAGTAAGGTAGAGCAGGGATCCAATTATGCTTCTGTACTTGGTTTCATCAAAAGGTTTCCCTTTTTCATCCTTATCCAGAGACATAGTTGAGCCCATTGGAGTCCTCATAGAGGTTGCGTTCTCCATTCCGAATTTCTTAATTAGCTCTTTGGTGAATTTGGTCTGTGAGATGAAGATTCCACTTCAGATTGTTTCACCTAAAGCCCTAAGAAATACTTCAGCTCGCTCATACTGCTCATCTCAAACTTCCCTTGCATAAGTTTTGAGAACTTTTTGCAGAGGTTGTTATCTGTAGAGCCAAAGATAATGTCGTCGACATAGATTTGTACTAGCAAAATCTTGCCTTTTATTTCCCTAAGAAATAATGTCTTGTCTATCTTTCCCCTTGTTAACTTGTTCTCAAGTAGAAAGGTAGACAGCGTTTCATACCAAGCTCTAGGAGCTTGTTTCAGACCATATAGGGCCTTGTGCAGAAAATAGACATGATCGGGAAAGTTAGGATCAACGAAACCTGGAGGTTGTTCCACATACACTTTCTCCTTTATGTTACCATTCAGGAAGGCCGACTTCACGTCCATCTGATAGACGGTGAAGCCTTTGAAAGCAGTATATGCTAGGAACAACCTTATTGCCTCCAGTCTGGCCACTGGAGCATATGTCTGGTCGAAGTCGATTCCTTCTTCTTGACGATAGCCTTTAGCGACGAGTCTGGCCTTGTTCTTTATGATAGTTCCCATCTTTATCCATCTTGTTCCTGTAGACCCATTTTGTTCCAATGATGTTCTTTCCCTTGGGTCTTGGAACCAACATCCACACATTGCAGCGCTTGAACTGATTTAGCTCTTCTTCCATTGCCATTATGCATGATGCGTCTGAGTTTGCTTCCTCAAATTTCTTTGGTTTAACTTGTGAGAGAAAACTCAAATGAAGATTCTCATTAGTTGTACCTCTCCGAGTTCTGACACCATCCCGAGGATCTCCTATGATCTGGTCCATAAGGTGATCCTTCAGATGTCTGAGCTCTAGAGTTCTTGCATCTGGATTATCTTCAAGCACCGGAGTGATTTCTTCGTCCTGGATGACTTCTCCATTTTGATCATCAGCCTCTCCAATGGGAGTTAGAGTGGTGATCTTAATGAACTTCTCGCCTTTGTTTTTGGACGGATCATCCAAGCTAGTTTCTTTCAGCTTTTCACCTGCATCTTCAATGAGCATACTAGACGGATTGCTTTGCAGCAGGCTCGTCTCATTAAATACAACATGTATCGATTCTTCCACCACCAGGGTTTTTCTATTAAAAATCCTATATGCCTTACTATGGCTACTGTATCCTACAAAAATACCTTCAAAGCTCTTTTCGCTGAACTTGGTGGTATGATACTTACCATTGTTAAGTACGAAGCATTTACAGCCAAAGATTCTGAAGTAAGAGACTGTTGGTTTCCCGCCTTTCAGAAGTTCGTAAGGTGTCTTATTGTGGTCTTTGTTTATGAGTGCTCGATTTTGCACGTGGCATGCAGTGTTGACGACCTCATCCCAGAAGTACTCCGGTAGTGAAGCATCACTCAACATGGTCCTGCATGCCTCTATGAGTGTTCTGTTCCTTCTCTCAGCCACTCCATTTTGCTGTGGAGTGCGAGGAGAGGAAAACTCATGAAAGATACCTAAGCTTTCACAGAATTCTGTCATGGCCCCAGATTTGAATTCTGTTCCGTTGTCACTTCTGATTTTGACTATGGAGCAGTTGTATTCATTCTGGACTTGCCTGACAAAATTGGTAAAGATATCGAAGGTATCTGACTTGTGTTTCAGAAAGAACACCCACGCAAAGCGCGAGTAGTCATCAACAATTACCAATGTATATTCCTTGCCTCCCAAACTTTTAATCTGCAGTGGACCAAACAAGTCCATGTGCAATAGATGGAGACATTTGTTAGAGTCTTTGCCAACAGTGCTTTTAAAGGTAGCCCTTGTTTGCTTGCCTTTTACGCATACATGACAAGGTCTGTCTTTGACGCATTTGACATTTGGGGCATCACGTACCAAGTTCATTGAAAATAGTTTATTAATTGTTTTGAAATTAATATGTGCTAGTCTCTTGTGACATTGGTCACCAAGAGACGCACTATCTTTTGCCAAAAGACACACTGGTGTGGAGGAATCTATACAGATGAAATTTAAACAGAAAATATTCCTGCTTCGAGTGCTGGATAGAATCGTTTCCATATTGTCAACGGATTTTATCAAGCACTTATCAGCATGGAACTCAACTATGTATCCTTTATCGCAGAGTTGGCTTATGCTAATGAGATTGTGTTCCAATCCTTCAACATATGCCACATCCGAGAAGGATACATTGTCGTTAGTAATCATACCATAGCCTCTAGTAATTCCACGGTCTGAACCTCCAAAGATGACCTTTGGTCCGTTCACGACTGGAGTAAAGTTCTGAATGAGGCTTCTCGTCCCGGTCATATGTCGAGAGCATCCGCTGTCCAAGTACCAAATAGGCGTTTTGTTGGCCTTTGGACATCCCTGCAATCACAATCAGTTTGCCTTAGGAACCCAAACACGTTTGGGTCCTGGGTCTCGGGTTAGAGTGCTCCCCCTACGAGTATTAGCATTATGAGCGGTCTTTCTCATATTGCTGACATGAGGGGTTGCAACGTTTCTGGAATTGAACCAGCAATCTATGGCGAAGTGACCAACCTTGCCACAACACCAACAGTCAAATCTGTTGTACCTTTGCCTCAAGATCTCCTGCTTGACCTTTTGTAACTTAGGTCTAGCAGGGGTTGCATTCTTGGAGGAAGATGCCTCATGATGATGGCAATCACATGGCTTCTTCTCCTTTATGGGCTTCTCTACAACAGGCTTTGTCTTTGGTGGCTTCTTGAAGTTATGCCCATGATTGAAAGGGCCATAGCTCTGAAGAACAACTTCTTCATAAGGTGCCTTAAAGGCACTTTCACCAAAGTTTCGGTGTCGAGCCCATCCTTGATAGCGGGACTTTGGCTCTACATAAGTAGGCCTAGCAAAGTGCCCGTATGATGAGTCAAAATCAAACTCATTTGTTGGAAAGATGACCTTTCTGAATGTGGTTTTATTTTGAGGGGCTTTTCCCTTTTCTTTGGCTGAGGCCTTTTTGGCGGCCTTATTTTTCCGTTGATTCTTGTTTCTCCTAGAGGATTTACTAGGAGCTTCTTCATGGCCTAGTCCAGCTCCCTTGTCCTTTGCTGAGAATTCAGCAACGAATAGAAGAACTGTTTTGGGCTTCGAGAAACTCTCAACAAGTTTCCTTTTAGCCGCAAGTTTGGCTTCCAATCCTTTGATGATCTTCTCCTTCAGGTCAAGGTGCTCAAGAGCCTTGTTGTATTCTTCAATAGCATTATTGAAGTTTTCCTCGAGGGAGTCACTCTTTGCGACTTTCTCTCTCAAGTTGCTCTCTTCGGCTTTTAGAGATTTGATCTCTTTATCCTGAGTCTTCACGACTCGATGACATTTATCGTAAGCCATGATTAACTCCTTATACTGGGCCATCAATTCTGACTCATCGTCAGAAGAGCTATCCTCGCAATCATGTTCAGAGATTTCAGAATCTGAAAGAGGGGTATGAGAGTTTACCTTCCCAGTGAATTGTGGCTCTTGTTCATCATCTGTTTGAGCCATTAGCCCAAAGTAAGCTTCTTCTTCTTCGCTTGACTCAGAAGAGTCGGAGTCGCTAAGAGTCTTGCTCCTTTTGGCTATGAGGCTCTTCTCTTTCCTTTTCCTATTGTGTGAGAATTTCTTGTCTTCCCTTCTGCCACCCTCCTTCTTCTTGTGAGGGCAGTCAGCAATGACGTGACCTGGCTTATTATAACAGTAGCAAATGATGTCGGTTGAAACGTATTTGTTCTGTTTAGTATTGTACCTTTCGTGGCTGCTTGAGCCTTTTCTTTGTCGATCGTCATCACGCCGCGATCTTCTGTATGAGGTATCCTTGCCCTTCCATTGTTTCTTTTTATTAAGAAACTTCTTGAATTGCCTAGAGAGTAAGGAGAACTCTCCTTCAGATAGTTCAGAGCCTGAGGTGCTGGGCTCTGATGTTTCTTCTTCTTCATCAACTTCTGGAGCTGAAGCGGGGGAGGCAGCCTTAGTCTTTCTGGAGGTGTCTGCCTTTAGAGCGACAGATTTCTCCTTTGGAGCAGACCTGCCCTTCTCTTCTTCAGCTTTTCTTGTATTAATTTGGAGTTCATATGACATAAGCTTTCCAAAGAGATTTTGCGGGTCCGTTTCAGCTAGCTTCCTGAACTCCCTGATGGCACATACCTTGTTATCCCATTCCTTGGTTAGGGATCTCAAGAATTTGTCGTTCAGTTCTCCGTTTGTGAAGACACGGCCATACACCCTTAGGCCATTTACAATCTTGAAGAAGTTCTCAAAGGTGTCGACAATTGTTTCCTTGTTCCCTTGTCGGAACGCTTCATATTTTTGATTGAGAAGGGATCTCCGATCATCCCTTACTTCTTCAGTCCCTTCCATCAAAGTGACTAAGGAGTGCAACATCTCCTTAGCTGATTGACAGTGAATCAAATTCTGCAGCATCGAGTCATCGACTGCACTTGCTATGATGTTCTTAGCTTTCTTGTCGAGAGAGACAAGTGCAATCTCGTCTTTGTCGAGATCCATTAGCTTTTTGGGAACTTTCTTGGTAGGGTCGATAGTGGACATAGTCATGGGAACGTAAGGACCTTCTTCAACGATAATGAAGATCCTTGGATCCACAGCTTCCATGAAAAAAATTATCCTTTCTTTCCATACGGGAAAGTTATTTTTGTTGCACAGTGGAAGCTTGGCGAAATCTTTGCACTTGTCCATTTTTTGGTAGAATCTTTCAGTCAACCGATCTGGATCTGATCAAGGTGTTAACCTTTTGACGATCAACCTCCCTCTGATACCAATTGAAAGAAAACTGTTGTCGACCTAAATCACCTAGAGGGGGGGTGAATAGGTGGTTTGTGCGTCTTTTGCGGAATAAAAAATAATTAGAGCACAACACAGAAATATCTACCAATATCACAGACGACACAAGATGTATAGTGGTTCCCCAACCTTGGGTACATCCACTTTCCCTCACCGATCTAGTAATCATCTAGACTCGGCTACTCCACTATCTCGGATCAAAAATCGATCCTACCCTCGGAATAAAGTTCCTACAAACTCGATCCACACAAGGGGATCTACATCTCGGAAGATAACACTTCCTACAAACTCGGAGTAAAGAAAAACTCCTACACTCGGAGAAGATTTCTCCTACAAGATTAATAAAGTGTTTACAAGAATACAAATAGTAAATCACTCAGATCTGAATGAAACGACCAGGATCTTCTTCTTTTCAACTTTGTAGCACTTTCAGAAATCGGTCAAGAAGTTCTCGGCTTCGATCTGGATTTACTCGCTTTTACAGAAATCGAGAGAGAAGATGATCAGCGAAGTCGATCTCGATCTGTAACTTTCTTCAGAATAGTCCTCTGAAAGTAGAAGCTTTGGCCGGAGAAGAAGGAGGCAGCGGCGGCTTCCGATTCGCGAAAATCAGAGAGGAGTCGACTGAAGAATATTTCTCGAAATAGAGTGATAAGAAAACTTGGAGAATACTTAGGGTTTGTCATTTTCTGATAAGACCTTATATAAGAGTGACTAACGGTCATAATCGGTCATAATGATGTACACGTGGACCAATCATGTCGCGTGATTTGAAAAATCCAGTCAGAAAAATGACTTAGCAAAATTTCGGAAAGATTCAACCAACTACACGAGTAAGTCAATAACTACTCGAGTGGTTGAATAACTACTCGAGTATATTATGAAGAACATACTCAAGTAAATATATAAAGACTACTCGAGTATATAGAGATCAACTACTCGAGTAAGCAGACAGAGCTACTCAAGTATGTGTAGAGACCTACTCGAGTATATAGAGGATCTACTCGAGTACTGGAAGAGCTACTCGAGTATATTACATAGCCTACTCGAGTACAAGAAGTACTACTCGAGTGAAATACTTAGAAAAATTCTGAAGAGGTCTGCTGGCAACTACTCGAGTAGTTGAACTAACTACTCGAGAGGAAGTAATCTACTCGAGTAGGTGAAGGTTCTACTCGAGTAAAAGACTTAGAAAAAATTCTGGAGTAGGGAAATAACAAGGTACACGGGTGACACATGAACTACTCGAGTAGGTAAAATGAACTACTCGAGTATGTTTTTATCTACTCAAGTATGTGAGTATACTTACTCGAGTATATGAGTATACATACTCGAGTATATGACTTAGAGAAGTTTAGATGAGGAAACCCTTTAGTACTCGGGTATAAAGAGTAATCTACTCGAGTATATAAGCATGCTACTCGAGTATATGACTTGGTCTACTCGAGTAGGTGACTTAGCTACTCGAGTATATGACTATGCCTACTCGAGTACAAGGTTCCTTTACTCGAGTAAATTATACCCAGACTACTCGAGTAGGTGAAAGATCTACTCGAGTAAAACACTTAGAAAATTTCTGATGTAGGAATAACTGATTCTTCTAGAGTAGTCAACACCCAATTCCTTTCCCATAGTCCAATAGCTTGAATATGAAGTGTATCCCAATAGAGAGACCACACATGAGTCAACACCTTGGAATATGCAATGAGGGATTACATTGCACAGTTCCTATATTTGAAGACCCACTATGGACTGACAATGGTCTACACTTCCAGTGAAATTCCTGCACACATATAACTCAAACCAAGCATCAGATACAACTTAATTCATCTTAGTTCCAGGGTGACTTCCTCAAATCTGGGTTCATGTGGATGAAATACCCAACAAAAATAATATCATTTAATACGTATATTATTATTTATTTAGAAAAGGTGGCAGCATGGCTGACAGCTAGTTATAGGCTGAAATATATATACTAGCAGTTAAAGCTTTATTGGTGGCTGGCGATTTTAATGGGCTATTTTAATTGGTGCCGAATGTGGTTGGCGGTTTTGCTAGACTTGAAAGGGTGGCTGCGGTTTAAGATACCTTATAGGTGGCAGGCGGTGGTTGCTAGGCAGAAAATGGAAGTTATTTAGCCGGTGCATATATATATAGCCTTAAATTAGAATAACGACTGTTCATTATCTTTGTCTTTTTCGGGAATACAACCGCTGCTGCCTGTACGAGAGAGTGAGAAACCGGCGGAAACCGTGGGCTTTTAGACACCGATTCCGGGAGATTTGATGGACGGATTCCTCGTCTGAGAGTTGATCCAAGTTGCTCTCGCCTAAACCTACATTCCTACGGTAAGATATTTAAATTTTGTGGTATTTCTAGGGGTCTCAGATTTTTGGTTTGATCCCTTTTTCCTCAATTAACCTCTAGAATCCTTGTCTAAGAGCTGTTGCGGCTGGAGCCGAGAGAGAGAGGAAGGGCTGTTCAAGAAAAGTTTGCTGGAAATCAAGGCAAGTGGTGTTCTTTTCCTTGCCAAGTAGCTTTCTTGTCTTTTTTGTGTGTGTTCTTTACAGTTATAGTTTTCTCGGATTTCTCTTGCTAAATGGTCCGAGTTGTCTTTTTATTTTAACCAAGAACTTCTTAAGCCGTTTGATAGACTTCCTGTACAGATTTTTATTTCTCAAACAGCCATGCTTCGCTCCCTGTTTTCCTTCTTCCTGTTCAGATTGCCTTGTCCTCGGGCTGAGATTAATGAAATGAGGATTTGGGTTAGTTTTCTTGTGCAATTGCTGTAGCCGGGTAGGAGAAAAATGTGTTAATTGACGATTTTACAAAGCTCTATTCCTAGCAACTAGGAAAGTTGCATAGCCTGTTAGAACTCTTTTATTACGGCAGTTTTTATATACACTTGTCAATTTGCTGGAGAAATTAGGGCTGAGTTCCAATATGTTAGGCTCAGGCTGTGCATATTCTCGGTTGAAAGGCGTAATAACTGCTGTAGAAAGTTCCCTTTTTATTTAACTGGATGATGGGAATGATTCTGGAGTAGATGCAATGGTCTGGGATGATAATTAGAAGTACAAGAATTAAAGTTATTTGTTTTCTGTTTAACAGTGTTGAGAGTCGGAATTTTCAGTTTTTAATTTTCCTAAGTAAAAAAAAAAAGTGTTGACAGCGTTGAGTGCACTCAATGCTGCCAACGGTTGGGGCTTCTAAGCCCAAAATCGTTGAGTGCTTTGAATGCACTCAACGCTTTTGGCAGCAGGTGTTGACGACGTTGAGTGAGCAGAGCTCACTCAACGCCGTCCCACGGTGAGTTTGCGGCTAAGGGTTTTGGGGTTGACTGAGTGGTGCTCACTCAATGCCTGAACTTGCTCGAGTCTGGCATTGAGTGAGGGCTGCTCACTCAACGCGGCGTTGAAGTTTCTCAACGCTTTTGCCTTAGCTTCGTTTTCTCTCTCGAGTGAATTCCTTTGATCTTGAGGTCCCTTGTCGGCTATTTTTCTGAAGGCCAAATCGTGGGTTATGGCTAGTAGTGGTGTTTAAAGCTCTTAATAGGGATGGTGTTGTGTGATTTAGCCGTGGCCACACTTTTTATCTTGTTCCTGATACGGGCTGGGCAAGTTGGTGGGAGGTCCCTAGTGCTATCACATTTAGACCCTTGAGAATTTTGCTGGAAAAGGTTATTGGGGGAACTGAGTTTGCCTCCAACCCGGATGCATGTTGTTTTGCTACTACCATTACTCACAAACTAGGGTTGTTAGGTGTTTCTTCCATTGTAGATTGCAACATTTTTTTGGCACGTGGTAGCCATGTAAACTCTGCAGGTTTTAGCAGGGTTGTTGCTGATTTCGCACTTGGTGCAAGTTAGTCTTGCCTTGGACAGTGTTTGTTTGTTACTGTCCTGCTACTTCTTCGCTTACTTTTTTTGGGTATGATACTTTTGCACAACTTATTTGTTTTTGCTTGCTGAGGTATTCTTTTCTTCTTTGAATGCCTCAGGTTCTGGATACTAGCCGATTAAGCAGCTAGTTTTGCTGTGCTGTTGCTGGTGATCTCTTGTACTGTAGAGATCAGTTTCTTGGTCTTGTGAGGTAGTTTTATGTTTCTTTCTTACAGACATATATACTTGCCAGTGGGTTCGTGTCAGTTTGTTGGCGCCCACAGGTAGTTTTACCTTGATACTAGATATGTTATCTTTTTGCTGCTACCTTTCTGGAGATTTGTCTACTTGCCCTTGGGATGTTTTATGTTAGGTTGCTAGTTATAAACACTACCATATGTACGTCATAATCGGTATGCTTTCTTAAAACTCGACCACTATTTTTCCAAGCAACGTAAAAGCTTATTTTTCTTATATATGTTATAAAATAAATCTAGAGTCTTGCTTAATATAAGTGGCCCCTGGGGGCACTTATGCACTCTCATAGGATGTCAAAAAGCCAATTAAATAAAGTATTTTTTGCTACATATAAGTATAGTTTGAAGTGTGGACTAGATGATCCATAGAGCCGAGAGATACGACCTTTAATCTTAACTGAATTTCTACTCATTTAAACTCAAGTATTTTAAGGAACTAAGTAGTTGTTGCATTGCCTTAGCATCAGCAGTTATTCCCTGCTTGATGTGACATCACAATGCGTGTTTTCTCATACTCTGATACTTATTATATTTGGAGAAAATGCGGGTTGTGACAGTTGGTATCAGAGGGAGGTTGCTTGACAATTTGTCGGACAACCTTCCCTTATAGGTATTAGATATCTAGGATCATATCATACACACACCGATATGTCATCAGCATGGCTTGACTGAAGCACGAACACTACACCCATAGCATAACATGAAGTATATAAGACATATTATGTAATATGAAATGCATAATATGTGTCTGTATATGGATCCACCATAGGGACAACATGTGAGGGTTATGTAGTATGGGATGCATAATCTCACCACATGAATGCGACTAGCACGTTTCTTTTTCATTGCATGAGAATGTTATGTAGAATGGGATGCATAACATTTTCATGCGTACGCCACTCATAACATGCATTAGGGCCTTTTTAGAATGCATAGCACAATCATGCATAGCATAACATTTCATAAGCACAACGTGCCAAGCTAAAGATTTGCAGGATGACATATGTACACACATGGTTTTAAATAAAAAAAGAATATAAATTCATACATTCTCGATCTAGGCACAAGAGTTTGTTGATGGTGGTAAACCATCCTAAGTTAAGCATAACATCACTTTTGTAAAAGTAAAATAAAATCCCAGAGCAAGTATAACAGTTAAAAGTTCATATTTATGTATGTATTGTCTGTACTGGTAGTTTGTTCTAACTGTTGTACTAGGTTTTGACCTCAGTTTTATGGTTTTAGGATGGCAAGTCGTCCTTCGACGAGGTCGACTCCCCTGTCTGAGGGTGAGTCATCTGGAGCGCAGAATGATGCGGTGATCGAGAGCCTGCGACAGAGCAGCGATTCCTTGACCAGGCAGTTGGTGGAGATGCAAGCCCATATCCAGTCTCTAGTGGTAGTTGTGGCGGGATAAACTCAGGGAGTGCAAGACCCTATAGGGGGTTAGCTGTTCCTCCCCCTCCTGCTCCCCTGAGACCTCCAGTGTTGGTGCCAGCAGAGATGACCTTTATCTCACAGTTTCAGAGACTTAGCCCTCCTATATATGATGGGAAGTGAAAGATATTGTACCTAAACACCTAGAGGGGGGGGGGGGTGAATAGGTGACTTGAATATTTTTAACTTTTTATGGCAGCAATCAGTTTCTAACACATATTTATATCTACTTTTGCACAGCTATCACACATCAATCACAGCAAACCACAATACACAGTAGACACACAGTTTTATAGTGGTTCCCCAAGGTTTGGGTACATCCACTTTCCCCCTTCGCCTATCTAGCAGTGCACTAGATTCGGCCCAACTTCTCCACTATCTCAGAACCCAAAATAGGTTCCTACACCTCAGGCCCAAGGCCCTACAACTCAGCTTCTTCACAAAGCTTACACTCAGCCACCAAGTCCTACACTCAGCCACCAAGGCCTACACTCAGCCACCAAGGCCTACACTCAGAGATTTCAATCTCTTACACTCAGGCACTCAAGCCCTACACTCAGCCTTTATAATTACAGGCTTACAACACTCAGATCCCTAAGGATCCTACAAGATAAAATGAATACAATAATATTAACTCAGCAACTCAGAGACAAGAGAGGAGAGTTGTGAGTTTCTTGATGAGTTCTTGGAAGAACTCAGCTGAAATCAATCTGACTTAGCTTTCTTCAAAGCTTCTTGAATGTAGAACTCAATTAGATTGACCCCTTCTGCAGTTGATCCTTGATCTCTGCTACTTAAGATTCAGAATAAATCTGAACCCTTCTTCTCAGCCTGGTTCCAAAGGCTGATTTCTTGGATGGAGCTCTCTCTCTCCAACTTCTTAGATCTTTACTTGATAGCTAGATCTTCTTTAGACAATTACTTGATCTGAACTTTTGACCACTTCAACAACAGTTTCTGTAGACTGTATAAGCCTATTTATAGGCCTTCTTCATGGTAACCGGCTGGTCCGGTTCATAACTGATTACTGACAACTCTGACAGGTGCTGTATACCGGCTGGAATGGCAGCTGTCAAGTCATTCAGTCAGTTCTTGAAAATTCTGTAACTGTCTCCAAGTGTCGAGACTGTCTGTCTTTAAGTGTCGACACTTATAGACCAAGTGTCGACACATATTGTCTAAGTGTCGACACTAGCCTACAAGGTGTCGACACAACTCCTTGTGTTGTAGATTTTATATCTCGACACTACTTCTTCTTCATGTGTCGACACTGAAAATGAGTGTCGACACAAGTACTTGTACTTCAGTATTTTGCTGAATTCTTCTAAGTGTCGACACAACACCTTTGTGTCGACACATCTTCATGTGTTGAATCTGTTAAGTGTCGACACTTCTTCTTGGTGTTGACACATGTCTTCAGTGTTGATACTTGCTGAGTGTCGACACATTGCTCTGTGTATCGACACATTCTTCTTCTGTCGAGACTCTGGCTGAGTGTCGACACATCTCCTTAGTGTCGACACTTGTACTTAGAAATTTCTGAACTTTGTTAAGTGTCGACACAACTCCTTGTGTCGACACTTTCTTCAAGTGTTGAGTCTTCAACTGAGTGTCGACACATTCTTTCTTGTGTCGACACTTTCTTCAAGTGTTGACTCTTCTGCTGTGTGTCGACACATTGTTCTAGGTGTCGACACTTATACTTAGTCTCTGCTGACTTTTGCTGAGTGTCGACACAGCTCCTTGTGTCGACACTTTCTTATGTAGACACAGTTCTTCTAGGTGTCGACACTGCTGTTAAGTGTCGACACTGCTTCACTCTACTTTTCTTCACTGAGTGTCGACACAGCTCCTTGTGTCGACACTTTCTGTCTGGTGTCGAATCAGCATCCCTGGTGTCGACACAATGACTCCAAGTGTCGACACTGCTTGCCTGGGTGTCGACACAAGTCTTCTTAAGTGTCGACACATTGCTCCTTAGTGTCGACACATGGACTTAGAAACTTTTTCTTCTTTCCTGCAAATACTTAACCTGCACAAGGTAACTCAAAATACATCAAATACATTTTGATGTATATCATTGAGTTGGGTGAGGCTTCTTCAAATCAGGTACATTTGAACCAATGTACCCAACAATCTCCCCCTATTTGGAGAAGTCATAACCCTTAGTCAATGATATACACTATTCATAATAAAATTACAAAATGATGTAAAGCAGGATTATATATATAGCAGGGCAATCATAAACATGTATCAATCAAACATGTATACATAGACATCATCACAGAACAAATATGAAATAGATTTAACATATAACACATTGTTCTAATATCTGTCATATTCATTTTCAAAAGTTTACAGAATGTTTTACATCAAAAAAATTACATAGTAAACTTTAAGAAAATTCTAATTCTATTTCTGTTCAGGCTCTTTGATCACTATTCCTTTTCCAGCTTGTACTTTGGCTTGAACAGGAGCTTCAGCAACTTCAGCATCAGCAGGCTTCTTGCCTTTCAGATCTTTCTTCTTTAGCTCTTCTGCTTTAATCTTTTACCTCTCAAAATAATGATATGGCTTGGGAAAGTACTTGCTTGGCTCCTGAGCAGTAGGAGGTAGCTTTCCCATCTTGGCCTTTCTTCTGTATTGGACTATAGCCTCCTGCCTTGTCTCATGCTTTCTCCATTCAGCCTCAGAAAACCACTTGTTCCTGTCTTGAATGTTATCCTTTGCAGCTTTCCATGCAGTCAAAATAATGTTTCTAGAGGTGAGGCTCCACTGCTCAAAGTCTGGTCTCTGTTCAGCTTGCTCCCTGAACCTCTTCTTAGACAATCTGATCTCTTCTTCTTTCTGCATAGCTTCTTGCATAGCTTCTGATATTGGCTGAACCACTTTCTCTATAATGACATTGTCCTTGCCCCCAGGTGGGCTATACATGGACTGTATGTCAGCATGTATCATGTCAAAATCTGGTGGATGATAGATAACTTGAGCTACTTCAGGTTGCTCACCTCCAAGATATGCAGGATGTATGCCAGATTCTGCAACATTATCATCATCACAAAGAGGAGGATAACCAAGAGTTGCTCTGATAGAATTAGATATCCACTTAACATGATCAGAGCTGGTCTTGACTAACACTCTCTCCCCCTTTATGACTTCTCTTTCAATGTGATCTCTGACATCATCTTTTTGAAATCTAACCTGGTTATCCAAGTAATTAACTCCATCTTTAAAGAAAGGTTTTAACCTTTGGAGTTTGTCAGTTATAATCTTCTGTGAGTCTTGGATGGCAGTCTTAACAACAGTGATTTCTTCTTGAAATACTTTGTCAAATTCTGCTTTAATAGTAGCTGGAGTCTGCCCTGCAGCTAGATTCTTCAACTCTGTGACTATAGCATTGTGAGATTGTATCAAATTGTCATTCATTCTAATTTGGTTCTCTAGAACATACCCCTGCTTCTGTGCTATGTCATCTACTTGAGCCTTTATCTTTTCTTGATGAGTTGCAAGATAGACTACTGCATTCCCACCCTTGTGGAAGCAGTCAGTCATCTCCTTCTTATTAAGATTCATCTCAAATCTTATTGACTTGATATCCTGGGCCAGATCAAACTGTAATGATTTCTGCCCTTCATCTACATACTTTTCAATGGCCTGCCTGTGCTCATCAAGTTTAATTTGCATTGCAACCATCAGTGCACTATAATCAACAGTTGGAGCTGGCTGTGATATAGGCTGTGGAGTAATAGTTTGGAGAGCCTTCTTATAACTTTGGCTCCTTCTTCTAAATACTTGAAATTTTCTTTTCTTAGCCCTTGTAGCTTCCTCATCTTCAGAAGCTGAGGAGCTAGCAATGTCAACCCTCTCCTTAGGTAGCTCTTCAACAGCTTGGGGCTTTTCAAATTCTTGTCTTGCAGGCTCTTCAACATGTACTACTTGCTCCCCCTCAACTGGAGCATTCTCCCCCTCAGCAACAGTTTCTTTGTCAAAATCAGTTTGATCCAGGTTAAGGAACAAATCTTCCATTGTGTATTCTTGTGGAGAATGAGCTGGAGAAATTCTTGGCTCATCTACCACTGGATCAGAAACAACTTGAGCTGTAACAGATGTGTCTTCCATGACAATATCTGGAACTTGACTATCAGTCTGTGGTTGCTGATAAACATCAGACAAATCAGTATCCTCTATAGGAAAAACTAAAGCATTAAGCTCAGTGATTACCTCTAGAATTGTGGTTGTAGCTTGCTCACTCTCAAGAGGAGTGGGTTCTTCCACAACTAGTGGCTCCCCCTGGATGTGATCCTTGTGTATGAGACTAGCTTGAGGTAGCTCCCCCTGGATTTCAGCAACATCTTGAGGAGCAGGAGACTTTACAGCAGTTCCTTCCTCATTCTCATCAGGTGTGAAGACCACTTGCTCTCCACTACCAGAGCTGCTAGTGGTAACCTGTGCCACTGGAGCAGTTTTCTTCTTCTTCTTCAGTGGAGTTTCCTTCTCAGGAGTAGGCATCTCCTTAGTCAAAACCCTATCCCATCTGGAGAAGATCCTCATGTCCATCTTTCTCATATGGTTGATTTTGCTTCCAGCAGCTTGAACCATAACTTCTGGTATAATACCAGCAAGATATAGACTTAATATCCTGCCCAAGTTGGGCTTCTTCAGGCTTTCCTTGATCTTCTCAAAGATCACTACAGACCAGTCAGTTTTCAGATTGAAGATTATCCTGGTCATAATGCTGAACATATGGGCAGATACCCTATCATGCCCTCCAGGTTTGCTTAAAATCACTTTGCCAACAATTTCTGACATGAATTTACCCTGGCTATTCATTACTTTTCTATTGAAAACTGAGCCAATTTTCATCTTAGAATCTAGTCCACACCAGGTTAGAGCTTCTCTGGTCTTTGAAGCAGTAACCTCATCTTCTTCTTTAGTTCTTGGCAACTGAAGTACCTTTCTCAGACTTTTTGGTGAAACCTTAACCTTTGCACCATGAACTCTGGATTTGATCTTGTATCCAGATTCGTCCACTTCAGCTCCATTGAGGAATTCCAGTACCTCTTTCTTCCATATTTTAGTAGGTTCAGAAACAAGAAATTCCAACCCCGAGTCTGCGACTAGGGTTATAACATTCTTGATTTCTGGGTCTGCATCACCAAACGCATCGCGCACCAGTTCATACCCTTCGTTGACGTTCTCCTCAAGCTTTGGCGCCATTAGGGTTTGAAGAATTTGAACTGAGAGAAGAGAGGTGTCGACACACAAGTTTTGGTCTCGAAACTTTTGAAAGCGTGTCGACAAACTAAGACAAAATCCTATTTATACCTTTCTAAGTTTGAAGATGAAAAGGCGGGCAGCTAACTTAAATTGTGTCGACACTGTCAATAAGTGTCGACACTGACTTATAATGTCTCGACACATATGTGTCGACACAAGTTTAGTCAACAGATTATATGTGTCGACACTTGTTTATGTGTCGACACCACATAACTCGACATTTAGTCGAGACTTTACTTAGATAATTCTGAGTAAAACTTAAGTGTCGACACCACCTTGGATGTGTCGACACCTACTTGTCATGTGTCGACACTAATATTCTGAAGTGTCGACACCAACTTCCTAGATGTGTCGACACCTTTTTCCTGAAGTGTCGACACCACTATTCTGTGTCGACACAGATATCTCTGTGTGTCGACACCTTTTTACTTAGTCATTTCCAATTCTATAAACTTACTCTAAGTTTATCATACCTAGTTCAATTTTAAACCTATTGAACTTAGTTTCTTCTAGGGGCTTAGTATACATATTAGCTAATTGATTATCAGTTTTAACATATTCTAGTAAAATATCTTCTTTCTCTACATGCTCCCTAAGAAAATGATATTTAATCTCAATATGTTTAGTTCTACTATGGGAAACAGGATTATGTGCAATTGATATAGCACTTGTAGAATCACAAAAGAGTGGAGTTCTACTTACCTGAATTCCATAGTCCTTAAGCTGATGTTGTATCCATAGAAGTTGAGCACAGCAACTTCCTGCAGCCACATACTCTGACTCTGTAGTGGAGATAACCACACTTGTTTGCTTTTTGCTACTCCATGAAATCAGTCTTCCACCTAGGAATTGACAGGTTCCAGTTGTGCTTTTTCTGTCTTCTTTGCATCCTGCAAAGTCTGCATCTGAATAACCTGTTAGTTCAAAATCCCCATTCCTAGGGTACCAGAGGCCTAGATAAGGAGTGCCCTTTAGATATCTCAATATTCTTTTGACTGCTGTCAAATGAGACTCTTTAGGGCAGGCTTGATACCTAGCACAAACACATGTAGCATACATGATATCTGGTCTACTTACAGTCAAATATAATAGGGAGCCAACTATCCCTCTATACAAGGTTTCATCTACAGGTTTCCCTGCATCATCCTTGCTAAGAGACATACTTGACCCCATAGGAGTCTTCATGGTACTGGATGAATCCATACCATACTTCCTTATGAGTTCTAGGGTGAACTTAGACTGGCATATGGATAAACCATACTCAGTCTGTCTTACTTGGAGACCCAAGAAGAACTTAAGCTCTCCCATACTACTCATCTCAAATTGACCTTGCATTAGTTTTGCAAACTTTTTGCAAAGGCTACTTTCAGTAGACCCAAATATAATGCCATCTACATATATTTGGACTAGTATTACTTTGCCTCTAGATTCCCTAAGGAATAGAGTCTTGTCTATTTTCCCCCTTGTGAACTTATTCTCAATGAGGAAACTAGACAGGGTTTCATACCAAGCCCTAGGGGCTTGCTTTAACCCATATAAAGCTTTCCTAAGTCTATAGACATGATTAGGTAGAGTTGAATCAACAAAACCTGATGGCTGTTCCACATAGACTTCCTCTTTAAGCTTACCATTCAGAAATACTGACTTGACATCCATTTGGTAAACTTTGAATCCTTGAAAGGTTGCATAGGCCAGGAACATTCTTATGGCTTCCAGTCTGGCTACTGGAGCAAAGGTTTGATTAAAATCAATACCTTCTTCCTGCCTATATCCTTTAGCAACCAATCTTGCTTTGTTCTTAATGATGACTCCTTGTTCATCCATCTTGTTCCTATAGATCCACTTGGTTCCAATTATATTGTGGTCTTTAGGTTTAGGAACAAGCTCCCAGACCTTGCATCTCTTGAACTGATTCAGCTCTTCTTGCATTGCCTCAATCCAAAGAGGGTCTTTGATGGCTTCTTCAAACTTCTTTGGTTCAACTTGGGATAGAAAACTTGAGTAGATTGCTGCATTCAGATTTCTGCTCCTTGTTTGTACCCCTTGTCTTGGATCACCAATGATTTGTTCTGCTGGATGATCTCTAAGATGCCTATTGGCTGGAGGCATCTTGACTTCAGGTTGAACTTCTTCAACATCTTCATCATGCTGTTCTCCTTGAACTTCATCTGCATTTGGTACATGTAGTTCTCCCCCTGGACAACAGCCATTGTCTTCTACTTGCTGTCTTGCAGTAGGTTCTTCTTCTATAGTGAGCTTGTCCATCTTCTTTCTTAAACCTGTGGGGCTGCATACACTACTAGACAACTCATTGTTAATAAGCCTAGTTTTATCAAATACTACATGTACAGTCTCTTCTACAACTTGAGTAGACAAGTTGTAGACTCTATAAGCCTTACTGTTGTTGCTGTACCCAACAAAAATTCCCTCTTGGGACTTGGCAGCAAACTTAGTCAAGTAAGACTTTCCATTGTTAAGTATATAGCACTTACAACCAAAGATCCTGAAGTAGGATAGGTTTGGTTTCCTGCCTTTCACAACCTCATAGGGGGTCTTGTTGAGGCTTTTAGTTATGGTAGCCCTATTAATAACATGGCATGCAGTATTAACTGCTTCAGCCCAGAAATATTCTGGTAGTGATGTATCACTTAATAGGGTCCTACCAGCCTCAATCAAGGTTCTATTCTTCCTCTCAACAATGCCATTTTACTGAGGTGTTCTTGGTGAAGAAAACTCTTGAAATATCCCAAAGTCTTCACATAGTTTTGTCATGTTATCAGACTGAAATTCAGTACCATGGTCACTTCTTATTTTGACCACTGTACTATTTAGTTCATTCTGAATTTGTCTAACAAAGCTATAGAAGACACTAGGTGTTTCAGATTTCTGTCTTAGGAAGAACACCCAGGAAAACCTTGAGTAGTCATCTACAACTACAAAGGTATAGACCTTCCTACCTAGGCTGTGAACTGGCATTGGACCAAAGAGATCCATATGCAAGAGGTATAAGCACCTCACAACATCTTTGTTTTCAATGCTTCTAAAGGTGGATCTAGTCTGCTTGCCCTTTTGACAAGCTGAGAAAATACCATCTTTAATACACTTAACTTGAGGACCATTCCTCACTAACTCTTTGCTAAAGAGTTTGCCAATTGTCTTGTAGTTAAGATGGGCTAGCCTCTTGTGCTATTTGACACAATGAGAGACTTTCTCATCAGCTACAAGACACACTTGAGAACCATTGGTCTCACACATAATGTCTAGGCAGTAGACATTCCTCTTTCTATAACCTGTTAAAATGATCTCTTGATCATTTGACCTCCTGATATGACAACCATCTTTGACAAATGAGATGTCATATCTTACATCACTTAATTGACTTATACTAATTAGGTTGTGTTTCAAACCTTTAACATAAGCCACTTGAGTAATGGTAACTAAGTTACTAGAAATGTTACCAAACCCTTTGATGATTCCTTTTTCAGAACCACCAAAGGTGACTTTAGGACCATCTTTGATTGGAGTGTAGTCCTTTAGCAATTCCCTTGTTCCAGTCATATGTCTGGAACATCCACTGTCCAAGTACCATATTGGGGCATGGCCACTTGGACTCACCTGCAAAATAGATTAGTGAACCTTAGAACCCAAAGAATTCTTGGGTCCTTGGTACTTGTTAGTTTGCATCCTGACAAGGCTACCTGCTGGTTTTCCAACAGGCAGTTTGCTACTCACTTTGGCACTAGCATTGTGCCAATAGTCCATTGCAAAGTGGCCTACCTTGCCACAGCACCAACACTCAAACTTATTGTACCTTTGCTTAGGTACAATCTTTGCTGTTTTATCTACAGCATACTTGTTGAGAGTTAGGGCTTTGCCCTTGGACTTGGACTTGGACTGAATAGTCCTTGCAAGTCTAGTAAATCCCAGTCCAGCTTTACCTTTGTGATGAACAAATTCATCAATTAAGGGTAGAACTGACTTAGGTTTAGAAAACCTAGCAACTAAGTCCTTCTCCTTCTGAAGATTAATCTCCAGACTCTTGATTTGATCATTCTTAAATGATATAGTTCCCATCTGAATCACAGTTATGTGCTTCAGTCTGGCTATCTCATTAAGCTTTTGATCAAATAACTTCTCAAACTCAGTTGCAGCAGCTTTGAGATTAGCAATTTCCTTTGCCTGACTTTTGGCTAGGGACTTGCTCTTCTTATAAGCTTGTAACAGAACTTTATATTCATCTATCAACTGATGAATATCTTCTTCAGACTCAGATGCACTCTCATCATTTGATGATGATGAATCTGATTCTGTACTGGCACAAGAAACTGAACTTAAAGTTGAACTTTGTACCTTACTAGGTCCTGGCTGCTCCAGGATTTTGTCACCTGCTGTCAATGCCATTAGCCCTTGGCATTGACTGTCCTCTTGTTCATATATAGAATTCATAATCTGCATGAACTCTTCCTCTTCCTCCTCAGCAAACAGTCCTATATATGCCTCAGCATCTGACTCAGTTTCTGATGAAGAAATATCTGACAGGCTCTTGTCCTTTTTGGCAACAAAAGACTTTTCTTTCTTGCCCTTGTATTGAGTCCTTTTCTTATCACTAGATTCCTTCCTCTTCTCTGGACAATCTGTAACAACATGCCCTTGTCTATTACAGCAATAGCATACTATTTTTGAAAGAGTTGCCTTGCTAGACTTAGTCTTTTTCCTGTCTTTGTTTGAAGACTTTTTATTCTGATAAAAGTCTTCTTTTCCTTGTGAAGTAGATGGCCTTGTCCTCCACTGTTTCTTCCTTAAGAATTTCTGGAAATGTCTTGTAAAGGCAGCAAAGTCCTCATCACTTTCACTGCTTTCAGACTTTCTACTTTCTGAATCTTCTGACTCAGTTTCAACTACTTTTGGTGGTGGAGTTGGTGATTTACCTCTGTACTTTCTGGGGGCTTCTGATTTGAAGGCCACTGTCCTTTCTTTGTGTTCACTTCTTGTTGATTTCTCCTCTTCTTTCCTCACCATTAACTGCATTTCATAGGACAACAGTTTGCCAAACAGTGTTGGTGGAGGAATTTCTCCCAACTTTGCCATTTCCCTAATGACACAGATCTTGGTGTCCCAATCTTTTGTTAGGGACCTTAGAAACTTATCATTGAGTTCATAATTACTGAACTCTCTGCCATAGGACATGAGCTCATTCATTATCCTGTAGAACTTCTTATAGCACTCAGTTATGCTATCAGCCTTACCTTGTCTAAAACTTTCATATTCTTGATTTAGCAAGGATTTTCTGTCTTGCCTTACTTCTTCAGAACCCTCCATATACACAATAAGAGTATCCCACATCTCTTTAGCTGTCTTACAGTGTATCAGATTCTGAAAAGTTGCATCATCTATGACACTCACTATGATGTTCTGAGCCCTCTTATCCATAGTGGCTAGAACAATTTTATCCTTGGTCATTTCAGAGAAATCCTTTGGTGTTCTCTGATTTGCATCTAAGACTGACACCTTCATGGTCACATATGACCCTTCTTTTACTGTGATATAAATCCTAGGGTCAGAGGCTTCCATAAAAAGTCTCACCCTTTCCTTCCAGATACCAAAGATCTCTTTCCTACATATGAGTAGCTTCATGGATCCCAATTCCTTGTGATTTTCAGTGGAACCCATGGTTCTTGATTTTCTTGATTCTGTAATTGACTTAGACTGAATCTGCCAACAGGATCTACTCAGACAGTTATGTCCTTTTTTGAGTAACCTCCCTCTGATACAACTTGAAAGATATTGTACCTAAACACCTAGAGGGGGGGGGGGGGGGTGAATAGATGACTTGAATCTTTTTAACTTTTTATGGCAACAATCAGTTTCTAACACAGATTTATATCTACTTTTGCACAGCTATCACACAACAATCACAGCAAACCACAACACACAGTAGATACACAGTTTTATAGTGGTTCCCCAAGGTTTGGGTACATCCACTTTCCCCCTTCGTCTATCTAGCAGTGTACTAGATTCGGCCCAACTTCTCCACTATCTCAGAACCCAAAACAGGTTCCTACACCTCAGGCCCAAGGCCCTACAACTCATCTTCTTCACAAAGCTTACACTCAGCCACCAAGGCCTACACTCATCCACCAAGGCCTACACTCAGCCACCAAGGCATACACTCAGAGATTTCAAGCTCTTACACTCAGGCACTCAAGCCCTACACTCAGCCTTTATAATTACAGGCTTACAACACTCAGATCCCTAAGGATCCTACAAGATAAAATGAATACAATAATATTAACTCAGCAACTCAGAGACAAGAGAGGAGAGTTGTGAGTTTCTTGATGAGTTCTTGGAAGAACTCAGCTGAAATCAATCTGACTTAGCTTTCTTCAAAGCTTCTTGAATGTAGAACTCACTGTAGTTGATCCTTGATCTCTGCTACTTAAGATTCAGAATAAATCTGAACCCTTCTTCTCAGCCTGGTTCCAACGGCTGATTTCTTGGATGGAGCTCTCTCTCTCCAACTTCTTAAATCTTCACTTGATAACTAGATCTTCTTTAGACAATTACTTGATCTGAACTTTTGACCACTTCAACAACAGTTTCTGTAGACTGTATAAGCCTATTTATAGGCCTTCTTCATGGTAACCGGCTGGTCCGGTTCATAACTGATTACTGACAACTCTGACAGGTGCTGTATACCGGCTGGAATGGCAGCTGTCAAGTCATTCAGTCAGTTCTTGAAAATTCTGTAACTGTCTCCAAGTGTCGAGACTGTCTGTCTTTAAGTGTCGACACTTATAGACCAAGTGTCGACACATGTTGTCTAAGTGTCGACACTAGCCTACAAGGTGTCGACACAACTCCTTGTGTTGTAGATTTTATATCTCGACACTACTTCTTATTCATGTGTCGACACTGAAAATGAGTGTCGACACAAGTACTTGTACTTCAGTATTTTGCTGAATTCTTCTAAGTGTCGACACAACACCTTTGTGTCGACACATCTTCATGTGTTGAATCTGTTAAGTGTCGACACTTCTTCTTGGTGTCGACACATGTCTTCAGTGTTGATACTTGCTGAGTGTCGACACATTGCTCTAGGTGTCGACACATTCTTCTTCTGTCGAGACTCTGGCTGAGTGTCGACACATCTCCTTAGTGTCGACACTTGTACTTAGAAATTTCCGAACTTTGTTAAGTGTCGACACAGCTCCTTGTGTCGACAGTTTCTTCAAGTGTTGAGTCTTCAAGTGAGTGTCGACACATACTTTTTTTGTGTCGACACTTTCTTCAAGTGTTGACTCTTCTGCTGTGTGTCGACACATTATTCTAGGTGTCGACACTTATACTTAGTCTCTGCTGACTTTTGCTGAGTGTCGACACAGCTCCTTGTGTCGACACTTTCTTATGTAGACACAGTTCTTCTAGGTGTCGACACCGTTGTTAAGTGTCGACACTGCTTCACTGTACTTTTCTTCACTGAGTGTCGACACAGCTCCTTGTGTCGACACTTTCTGTCTGGTGTCGACTCAGCATCCCTGGTGTCGACACAATGACTCCAAGTGTCGACACTGCTTGCCTGGGTGTCGACACAAGTCTTCTTAAGTATCGACACATTGCTCCTTAGTGTCGACACATGGACTTAGAAACTTTTTCTTCTTTCCTGCAAATACTTAACCTGCACAAGGTAACTCAAAATACATCAAATACATTTTGATGTATATCATTGAGTTGGGTGAGGCTTCTTCAAATCAGGTACATTTGAACCAATGTACCCAACAGGAAGGCATATTTCATGGTCATAGATGATTGGCTGATATCCATGGAGGAGATGTTCACGTACTCCGGTATTACAGATGATCAGAGAGTGATGATAGCTGCCTATCAGCTAAAGGGTTTGGCTAAGAGCTGGTGGCTTTGGGAAAAGGAGAGCTTGGTAGCCGGTTGCTCTTGGGGATTATTCAAGGAGATGCTGTTGAGGAAGTTCTTGCCTTCGGTCAAGCGTGACCAACTAATGAACGACTTCCTCCACCTGAAGCAAAGACAACTCACAGTCAGTGAGTACGATATAGAGTTCAGCAAGTTGAGCCGGTTTGCCCCT